>OX451737.1:828606210-829806210 GCA_948472305.1 Vicia faba | reverse complement strand
GGTGTGAGTCAACATATACCGTCTTAGTCAGCGAGCAGCCCATGTCAAGGCGCAATAAGTTTTCTCGAGCAATGAATATCTTGTTTCCCAGACAGTAAACTTTTTTCTAAGGTAGTATATTGCATTCTCTTTTCGACCAGACTCATCATGATGTCCCAGCACACACCCTATTGAATTCTCTAAAACAGTAAAGTACATGATCAAATTTCTTCCTTCAACTGGTGGCATTAGGATTGGAGGTTCTTGTAAATATTCCTTGATCTTGTCAAAAGCTATTTGGTAGTCGTCATTCCATATTACCACTTGATCTTTCTTCAGTAGCTTGAAGAGTGGTTCACAAGTAGCAGTCAGGTGAGACATGAATCGAGCAATATAGTTTAGTCATCCTAGAAAACCTCTGACCTCCTTCTCAGTTTGAGGAGCTGGAATTTCTTGGATTGCTTTGACTTTTTCAGGATCAACTTTAATACCTTTTCCACTGACGACAAAACCTAGGAGCTTATTGGAACTTACCCTGAAGATGCATTTGTTGGGATTCATCCTCAATTTTTACTTCTTCAGCTTCTCAAATAACTTGTGTAGATGATCAAGGTGCTCTTCTTAAGTTTGGGATTGCTATCATGTCATCCATATAGACTTCTATTTCATGATGAATCATGTCATGAAATAAAGCCACCATAGCCCGTTGATAAGTTGCGCCTGCATTCTTCTGCCCAAAAGGCATGACTTTATAACATAAGGTGTCCCACTGTGTGACAAAAGTAGTCTTCTCCATGTCTTCAGGCGCCATTTTGATTTGGTTGTAACCCGAGAAGTCATCCATGAAGGAAAACACCTTGTGTTGAGCAGTGTTGTCAACTAAGACATCAATATGCGGTAGTGGGAAGTCGTCTTTGGGGCTCACCCTATTTAAATCCCTGTAGTCTACACACATACGTACCTTACCGACTTTCTTTAGAACTGGAATAACATTTGCAATCCATTAGGGATACGATGTCACTTCCAAGAAACCTACATTGAATTGTTTCATTACCTCGGCCTTGATCTTCTCAGACATGTCAGAACGCATGCGACGAACCTTTTGTTTGATTGGAGAGCAACCCTCTTTAATTGGTAGACGGTGGACCACGATATCAGTATCAAGCCCCGACATGTCTTCATATGACCAAGCGAATACCTCAACTTAGTCATGCAACATCTGAACCAATCTACTCTTGACATTGTCTTCCAAGTTGGTGCCGATCTTGAATTCTTTCTTATCTGCCTCAGTACCCAAGTTTATCACTTCGACTGGTTCTTCGTATGGTTTGATAGCCTTTTCCTCTTGTATCAGGAGTCTGGCGAGTTCTCCAGGTATATCACAATCTTCTTCACCTCCTTCTTTGGCTTGATAGATTGGATTCTTGAAGTCATAGATGAAAATAGCAGAATTGTTGTCAATGAGACTCGGAGTGGATGTGGATCTACAAATGTGTGTGTGCATGTAAGGTCACATGGCTATTTGAAAATGCAGTAAAGTAAAAGAAAGACAAGAAGCACACAATTTGAATGCAAAATCATCCAATGTTTGCATTAAATGAGCATATCATATATGAAATGACAAACCCTTAACAAATGGACCATTGTGCCCCAGGCAAGGCACATGGTTTAAAGTCATTGTTTTGAAAGAAATTATACAGATAGAGTTCTTAAAGCAATAAAAATAGTAACTAGCAATTACTCCTGGTTGAAGGAGATTGAGATGAAGTCTTTGGCCTTCTAGTTGTTGAGTCCGCCATCAGCAGTTAGGAATATCCAGTCGTCCAAGTCAACATCACTATCAGTGTCTTCCAGTGCATTGACTTCACTATTGCTAATACGGAGAGGTGGTCGACTAACACGAGCATGTCGAACCTCTTTCTGAGCCTTTGAAGTAAAACCCAACCCAAATTTGTCAGATTTGTAGGGGATGTCAGGAAGTTGTCCACAGATAGTGCAGCCTCCATCTTCTACAACAGCTATAACATCCTTTAGAGAGGCCATTCTTGGGGTAGCAGGCATAGCTTTAGCAACAAAAATCATTGGAGGGATTACTTCAAATGCTTGACATGGGGTTTCAATGAATTCTCCATCCATTTCAACGTATTTTAAAGGATTCAAATGACTGGCCATGTATTCTTCCTCTCCATAGACTGTGACAACTTTCCCCCTCACTGGGTACTTTAGCATTTGATGTAATGTAGAGATAATTTCACCTGCCCCATGAATCAATTGGAGTCCGAGAAAGCATGAATAGGTCGGGCGAATATCCATTACATAGAAAGTTGAATTGAAGACTTGTGATCCCACCTTGATCGGGAGATCAACCTCTCCATGGACCATCCTCTTTGACCCATCGAAGGCTCTTACCACAATGTTGCTAGCTTTTAGTACCAACCCATCACATTCTAGTATATCCAAAGCACCTTTAGGATCCAACATCTACTAACACATGCGCCAGAGTGGTGCCTTTGCATTCAATAGAAACATGGAGAGCTTTGTTGTCATTCTTCCTCGCTGGAGTTAAATCTGCATCAGGAAATCCCAAACCATTATTAGTAGTTAGGCTTGCAACACAGTTCTCAAATTGATCAGCAGTGGTCTCTTGTGGTACATGGGCATTCTTTGTAAATTTCAGCAAATCTTAGGCATGTGCGTCGGAGCATAACAACAAAGACAACATGGATATTTTTGAGGGTGTCTGCCTTAGTTGTTCCACTTTTTTGTAATCACTTTTTCGGATGATCTTCATAATTTCTTCCATCTCTTTTCTAGATGGGTCTTTAATTATTACTTCTTTTGGTGGTACCTCCGTCAGGGCAGGCTCAGTAACTTTCTCTTTACCTCGATTGTCAACAGTTGGTCTAGCAGCATGAATGCGAACATGTGTTGTAGTAGTTGTTGGAGGAGAGATATCCAGAGAGAAGACCCTTCCTATCCTAGTGACCTTACCATTTCCAGCAATTTTTGTAGCTTCAGACTCTTCATTTTCATTAATCCATGGCTCTTGCATGACACCATGATAATAAACTTCTGCCCTATAGTTCCAAGGCACAGCTTTGTCGTAGGAATAGGGGACTGGCCTTGGTGTAGTAATGATCAAGGGAGCTACTATTGGCTCAGCAGAAATCCTTATAGGGCCTTTAGAGGTGATCCTAATAGGAGTATTTAAAATGGTGATTATGGAAACATCTTGAGGTAAACTTTTTACGGACGAAGTCTTCTCGAACATAATTTCATGGCTATCAATCAGATGTTGAATACCTTTCTTCAGCCACATACAACCATTGGTTTGGGAAGCACAATGGTAAAAATTTTCAAGGAAGCCAAGAAATAAACTGGCTCTCAACAAATTCTTCTTAATAGTCAATAAGTGAGTAGTCAAATCATTGATGGTGGAGACAAAGGAGCATTGTCAATAGCATTGACACCTTTACCATGACTGGGCATGGGAGAAGTAATGACATTGGGGTTTGTGGAGGGTCAAACTAAATCACTTTGTTATCAATCAAATCTTGGATATTGCTTTTTAAGGCCCAACAATAATTGGTATCGTGCCCAGAGCTATTGGAATGATAGGCACACTTTGCATTCGGGTTGTATTTTAGAGATGAAGTATTGGGGTTTTGAGGAGGATTCCTCAGTGTTACCAAATCTGCCTTCAACAGATGTTGCAAAGCTTGAGACAATGGCATATTGATTCTAGTGAATTGCCTTCTTGGGGCATCAGGCCTTTGTTGATTGTTTGATTGTTGTGGTCGTTGAACTGGGGTCGGGTTTGAAATCAATACAACTCCTACTGACTGATGATGATCATTCTTGAGATGACTCCTTTGTCAATAAACAACATTAGTCTCTTTCTTTCCAATAAATAGTTTCTTTACAGCATTAGAGGTTGAGGCCATGGGGATCTTTCTTCTTTTGATTCCACTTTCAACTCGTTCACCAGTCAAAATCAACTTAGTGAACCCATACGATGAACTCCCAATCAACAAGTTAAAGAGTGGACAAGTCAAGGTGCCCATAAACATGTCCACTAACTCTCAGTCAGTCAGTGGGGGTTGCACCCTTCCAGCCAGGTCCCTCCACTTTTGAGCATACTCTTTGAAACCTTCATTTTATCCCATAGCCATATTCTGCAATTGCTTGCGAGTTGGTGCAAGATCAATGTTGTATTGGTATTATCTGTAGAAGGCAACAACCATATCTTCCCATGTGTGGATATTAGTCCCCTCAAGTTGATAAAACTACTCCAATTGTGTCCCCGATAAGCTTTCTTGAAAGAAGTGCACCCAGAACTTCCTATCGGTGATGTGTGGTTGAATCTTGGGGACATAAGACCTCAGATGCATCTTTGGATAGGAGACCCCATCATACTTGGAGAAGACATGGACTTTGAATTTATGGGGAATGAGCACCCCAGGGACCAGACCTAAGTCTCCAAAGTCCAAACCAAGCACTGTTTGGATCTCTACAACCTTAAGTCGGTATTCAAGTTGTTTGTACTTATCATCTATCAGTGGGTATTTCTACTTGGAATAGTCTTTGTAGTAACTTGGCTATTTTCTCCCCCAACTCTAGTGCTTTTAGCTTCCTCTTCTTGATTGTCTTCTTCCTCAGAAGAAGCCCCTTCTATTTGAACTAATCGGGCAGGCTCCTTGAACCTTCTTCCCATGTTAAGGATGATAACCCTCTTCTTGTTCTTCTTTTTGGTGGCAAGGAGTGCCATCATTTCTTGGTGACCTTTGGCTAGGTTGAGGAGAGTCTCTTGGAATTGTGCATGTTGAGTCTGCAGATCTTTGACGGGTTTCTCTAGAGCCATCTTATACTGAAATAAATAGTAAAAAGATGAAGAAACCTGTATCGGAAAACCTTCTTATGATATGATGCATGCGATGTGGATGCAATGTTTTCAAGGACCTTAAGGAATTTAAACTTGCTTAGCCAAAAAAGAAACAAACACCACAATTGTATTAATAAGTTCAAAGATTACAAATTCCCTTCAGGCTTACAATGAAAAAACAACAAGGTCTCAAAGAGACAACAAACTAAACTCCTAAAACAAAAGACTCAAGTCTCCCACAGACGCATCCTCTTTGGTGCAATGTATGCATTTAGGATTTGCTCCTCGTGAAGTTTCCTTGTGAGCTCCAATACTTTCTTCTCGCTTGCATAGAATCTAGCTTCAAAGGTATCTCATCCCCCCTTGAGTTGAATCCACGATCTCTGCAATTCTTCAAGATCGGTAGGCATGTTAGGATGGAGAATGGTATAAGGAACATCCCCTTCAACAACAGGCTCCACAACTATTGGTAGGATAGCTAGATATGGCATCATGATACTTTAAGCACGAACTCATACCCATTTGAGATAAGGCTCAAGAGGGATGAAATTCTTATGCCCTAAAGTCTTTCTATCAACCTTGCTTACCATGCCCCAAGCATGTACAAACCTCCGATGATAACCTTGGACATAGTTCTCATAGTCGAATATAATACCTTGAATGAGTGCGTCGTGGGGACTATCTCTTCGAGCGTAGCCAAATTTTTGTAGAGCTAGAGACGGGTTGTATGTAATACCTCCCCTAATTCCCAAAAGTGGAACATTATGGAACTCCCCACAACGGTAAATGATAATAAATGTCTTCTTGATAACGAGAGCACCAATGGATATCTGCATGAGAAAGCGACATTATTCTTTGCGACTATCTCAAAATTTTCTCATTCTTCAATACCGACCAGGGAAGGTGAGAAATAAACCACCTAGACAGTAATGAAATAAAATGCATAAGATCCCCTCTCTTCTTCATGGTAAGAGTGTGAAGACAATGTAGAATGTCTCCAAGCAAAGTAGGCACGGGATTACGAGTAAGGAAAATTTTGATGGCATTCACATCTATGAGTTGGTCAGGGTTAGGAAAAAGCACCAACCCATAGATTAGAAGAGCCAAGATCTCCTCAAAATCTTGTGAATCCATAGCATCCCAAAATAGTTGAGCCTTCTCTATCAGGAATTTAGCCAAAAAGCCTTTGACCCCACTTCTTGTCTCCCAATTAGCTATAACGTCATAATTCTTCAAATGTAAGGTCTTGGAAATAACTTCAGGTCTTGGAGTTTCCTCTAAACCGATGAATGGCATTTGATCAAGGACTGGTACCCCCAATAGTTGAGAGAATTCGTCTATTGTTGGCACTAGTTGATAGTCGGGAAATGTGAAACAATGATGTATAGGATCAAAGAACTGAAAGAGTACCTTATCATGTCTTCTTCAAAGCTTGAGGTAACCAGATTGAGAATTCGACCATATCTTTTGGTGAACGAAGAATTTTCAGGAACCCTTGACGCTAACTCTTTGAGTTGAGAGGCACCCTTACGAAGTTGATTCAGATGGTATTTCTGCAAGTGGAAGCCATATCCTACAAAACAGAATAAAGATAAATCCCTAGGTATTTGAAATGGTTAGTGAAAATGCTATGGCATTATGTCATGATGTTTATGAACAAATAATCACACACAAACAAGCATACAAGGCCTTAGGTTTAGGCTTCCATGGGGTTTATAGGTAAATACCCTTTTGAAGTTTAGTTGGTTTAACCTGTCCTAAAAGAAAGTAACCGGGTTCTAAGGAATCTAAATATCACTGATCTTTCTTCATTGGGCATTGTTTTAGCTCAAGCATGTAAACTGCAGCCAAAATATCCCAAAAGTTCGATCTCAATTAGTGTAGTATAGAGTACCAACCAACTTTAGTCTTGCACCAAAGCCATCTATCTCACTACTTTCTAATGGCCAAAGTTGTTCAACTAAGGTTCTATGGTCAGTTAGTGCTTCATGACACCACATAGCGGCCCCACATTCTCCTTGACTGGACTCAAGGGACACCGATACCAACAAGTGTGTCACACTAACATATCCATCGCTTCAACCATGTCATTATTACGCTGCATAGTCCCCATAATCTATTGCTACTTATCTAATATGCCCCATGTGATACGGTGGCAGAACCTACTGTTTAATACTGGTTTATGTTTTTTGTTCGCAAATGTCGCGGTAAGCAAGAGTCACCACCGACTTTTCTTTTATCCAACAAAGGAAAGGGTGAAAAGAACAGAAAAAGACCTTTTTTCGAGATTTTCTGAGTAAGGGGGTAGATTATGGAAAGGGAAGGTATTAACACCCTTTCCATCCGTGGTTTTCCACGGGCTCTTAGGTAATTGCTCATTTTTGAAAACTGTTTGTGTGTTTATGGTTTTGAAAGTTTTTTGTTTGCTTTATGGTAACTCTTGTATCAGTCCTCAAGAGTGTGATAAAGCGTTTTTGGAAAGATTTTTTTAAAAGTGTGTAAGTGTGAAAATTTCAGGTTTGAGCAAGTACTTAAGAGCAGTCTACCTACTCGAAAAAGGATATTCTTTTCCTCCTTTCCTTTAGATAGTACTATCCTACTATTAGTGAGTAGGTAGCCCTATCGTCGGATGTTGAGAGAAAATCAAAGGGACGTTTTACAATCACGAAGGCAACTTGTGGAGACGCTTTAGTAATTTTCTTTTAGGGACTAGATCATTTACTGAAAGGCAACTGTAGAGTCATCAAGGGACTATGATAATTTTTGATTTATGGGTCTTTACTAAAGCGTTCCTACCTCATGACTGTTTTATTTAAAGGTAACCAAAGTGGGAGATACCTTAGAGGTGCGCATGTGCAAGTGTGTTGAGATTCAGTTATTTACCTTCCATTATTAAGTTTGCTAACGTTTTAATTTCCAGTCTTATCATGCACGCCTAGTTACTAACAGTTAATATTTACAGAAATTTAAAGTGCGAAAATTTAAATCCTAGGCTATTACAACGCTTTGGGACAATTACATAAAAAAGTACAAGAAAATAAAAATGCATAATTTTAAATCTAGACTATTACATCCCATAATCAGTTACATTATTTATATAAAATGAGAGAATAAAAATAACGCGCGCGAAATAAAAATTACGTCTAAAAATCCTAAGAAAGTTTCTAAGTAAACAAGAAAAATATTTTTAGTTTTATTTTTATTTATTTCAAGAAAAATAATTAAACTAAATCTAAATTTAATTTAAGAAAATATTTTTGCATTTTTTATTAAGAAAACATTTGAAACATAAATTAAATCCTAAATTCTAGTTCATTTTAAAATAAGAAAGTAGTTAAAATTTAATTAATTAATTAATTAAAGCATTTCATTATTTTAATTTAAAAAAAGTATAAGCCTAATTTTTTTGTGAGTTTTTTTATTATTTGCTTAATTAAGTAAAGAAGATAAAAGAAATTAAAACAATACAAAAAAAACTAGATGGACTTGAGATAGTAAAAAAAAGTGGGGGTGTGGTTGTTGAATTTGCTGGCCCATGAAGGGGGAGACCTAGATTTTCTTCTGGGTCCAATGTGGATTGATCTTGATGGCACATGGTGAGCCCGCAGATGGAGTGCACTAGATCTGATCAGATGGACATCTGATGGCACATGTCTGATGGTGTATAATGCACATCTAGCTACGAGGAGCACCAAATCTACATGAAACAAGTTAGAAAATATAAAGATAGAACTTACTGAGGCATTTTGTGATGTTTCAGGACTTGGTAATGATTGCAAAAGCTTCAGGGAGCCTCCAGGAATGTATTTGGATATTTTGTTTGGACTGAGAAAAGCTGGAACCTAAAATGCGAATTTTTACAACTTTGATAATTTTTGCAAAATTTGTAGATCTTTTCCAGGATGTATCTCATGTTTTAAAGCTTTCTAATGCGTCCTTTATATAGAGAGGAGGGAGGATACAAGAGAACAAAGATAATAACAACCATAAACATGTGATTTTAAAGCCATGAATGGTGTTTTATAACTTTGCCAAAGACATGGAATCTTGTCCTTTTTGAATCTGAATGAATGTGGATATTGCTTGCACGAAATTTTATGGGCCTAGGCTGTCCAAAACATCAACCTAAAGCTAAAAGCCCATTTCCAATTATTTTATACAATTTATTTTATATTTATTTGAAATAAATTAAAATAAATATGAATAAAATAGTTAGAAAATGCAAGGCACAACAAGAATAATTTTATAGGTCTTCTATAAACTTAGGAAGATGCTTGAAGTCCAAGAAATTGAGCCTTTGCCTTAAAACTTCATATTTGCTCAATGCATAATTCTTGAAAATTCCCAATTTTTCCCAACTTGGGCAAGCCATAACTTGCTCAATATTTATATCATGATAATGATATTAGACTTTTTGGGAAGACCAAGATGTATACTTCAATCCATCTTTTGATCAATTTTGAATTTGAAGATTTTATCTTGATGTAAAAGGTCTTGGAAAAAAGTGGCTTTTGTTGACTTTCTGAAAATGACCTGTAATGTATGAGCTTGTATCTTTAAAATGGTGCGTTTCTTGGACTTGAGGGCTGAATAGATGTTACAGGGAATGAGATTATCTTCAATATGAGCTTTGGTTGGGGAAAATGGATGAAGTATGTGAAAGTTATGCCTGGTCAAAGTTCAGTTGACTTTTCCTATAAAAACCCTACTTTGCCATTTTTGACTTCTGATGGGTTAGGAGCATTTCTTGAGGAATCATGATCAACCCTTGATCAAATGATGGATATCACTTCAAAATGTTGATGTTGACCAAAAATCTTGAAGTTTGACTATACATAGGCCACAATTAACTTTTGACCTAGCACATATGATTTTCCAATACTTGAGCAGTTGATTGAGCAAACTTGTTGAGCAAGGCATGAAACTTGGCATGGATGATCTTAAGGACATATTAGGATAATGGAGAACATTTGGTATCCTTAGAGCTCAACCATCTTGATGAAAATTGAAACCCTAGTTGGGGGCTCATTGCCTCAGGAGGAAAATTGTCTGGTCAAATCTTGGCCAACCTAGGGAAATTGAGAACCTCAAGGAGTATGTCTTGTGTGAAAATGGGGGAGAAAATTTTGAGGTACAACAATTGCCCCTGTTCAATCTTTTTAAACATGAAGATGTAGATTGGCTGGTCTGCCTTTTATGATCTGAAGGTGGAAGATGATTGAACACTAGAGTGCCCAGAAATTTGCACTCGTCTGAAATGATAGTTGACTGTGTAGGTAATATCAGGAATGGTCTTATAGATGCAATTTGGAAAAGATGACAGGAGACTGTCGGAGATGGGCTTAAAGATTCCATCCAAGGAGTATGACGGAGAGTCGTCGGAGATGGGCTTAAAGATGCCATCCAAAATAGATGCTGACTTTATAAGAATTCTCTTTGTGGGGATTCCTGTTCCTGCTGTCCAAGGAGGAGTCCACTGGGGAATGTTTTTCAGGGGAATATAGTCTAGGAGCTTCGGTTGTCCATTACTCTATTGGGGAATCATCTCTTGACTGAAGATACAAAAGTGAACTGCTATCTGGTCAGGATCCAGGCTTCACAGTGACTTGTTGAGGATGATAAGACTGACTGCTATCTAGTCGTATTCTAGGCTTCACAACGAATTACTGGGGAAATGAGATTAAACTATTGTCTGGTCATACTCTAGGATTTGCAGTTTCTCAAACTGGAATAGAAATCAGAAAAATCTTAGTGTCGATTTAACTGAAACAGAGAAAGGATCTACTGGAAAAGAATCAGTAACAAATTAATGGTCGATTCGAACTGAACCAGCAGAGGTCTTGATTTATATTTGAATGGATAAGAATCATAAAAATCTTAGTGTCATTTTAACTGAACTAGTAAAGGATCTACCAAAAAAGAATCAATAACAAATTGATGGTCGATTCGAACTGAACCAGCAGAGGTCTTGATTTATCTTTGACTGGATAAGAATCAGAAAAATATTAGTGTCGATTTAACTGAACCAGTAAAGGTCTTGAATTATCTTTAACTTGAATATAAATCAGAGAGATCTTAGTGTCGATCTGACTGAACCAGAGGAAAATGTTGAATTAACTTTGACTAGATAAGAATCAAAAAACTCTTAGTGTCGATTTAACTGAACCAGAGAAAAGATCTACCGGAAAAGAATCAGTAACAAATCAATGGTCGATTCAAAGTGAACCAACAGAGGTCTTTAATTAAATTTGACTGGAATGGAAATCAGTAGAATCTAGGATCGATTCAACTGAACCAGACAAAAGTCTTGGAATATCTTCAACTAGAATAGGAATCAGAGAGATCTTAGTGTTGATTTGACTGAACCAGAGGAAAATATTGAATTAACTTTGAATGGAATGGAAATAAGAAGAATCTTAGGATCGATTCAACTGAACCAGAAAAAAGTCTCGGAATATCTTCAACTGGAATAGGAATCAGAGAGATCTTAGTGTCGATCTAACTGAACCAGAGAAGGTCTTTAATTAACTTTGACTGGAACAGAAATCAGAAGAATCTTAGGATCGATGCAACTGAACCAGAAAAAAGTCTTGGGTCAATCTTCAACTGGAATAGGAATCAGAGAGATATTAGTGGAGATCTGACTAAACCAGAGAAGGTCTTTAATTAACTTTGACTGGAACAGAAATCAGAAGAATCATAGGATCAATTCAACTGAACCAGATGAAAGTCTTGGAATATCTTCAACTGGAATAAGAATCAGAGAGATCTTAGTGTCGATCTGACTGAACCAGAGAAGGTCTTTAATTAACTTTGACTGGAATGGAAATCAGAAGAATCTTAGGGTCGATTCAACTGAACCAGACGAAAGTCTTGGGATATCTTCAACTAGAATAGGAATCAGAGAGATCTTAGTGTCGATCTGACTGAACAGAGGATGTCTTTAATTAACTTCGACTGGAATGGAAATCAGAAGAATCTTAGGATCAATTTAACTGAACCAGACAAAATTCTTGGAATATCTTTAACTGGAATAAGAATCAGAGAGATCTTAGTGTCGATCTGACTGAACTAGAGAAGGTCTTTAATTAACTCTAACTGGAATGGAAATCAGAAGAATCTTAGGATCGATTCAACTGAACCAGACGGAAGTCTTGGGTCAATATTCAACTGGAATATGAATCATATAGATCTTAGTGGCGATCTGAATGAACCAGAGAAGGTCTTGTGAGGACATCTTTTTGAGGAAAATCCTGAAATAACCCTTCGTTAGACGTAGCTTTTGAGAAGACTACTAGGTCACATAAGTAGTCAATGGTGTTTGTTGATTTGATCTTTTCCCTGAAAAAAGGAAAAGAGTTAGTCATATACAATGTCATGATGGATTAAATGCATTGTGGTGATGTTCTCAAAATAAATGACTTTATGCTGTATGCGATGTGTATGCGCATGCCATGATGTATGAACATGGGATGCTATTGCGATATTTCCCAATTTGGGAAAATAAATCCCTAATTGTTGCTGGAGAGTATAAGGAGGCTGAATCCTTCATTTCCGCTGGGGATGATAAATGTATATGATTTGTCGGGGATTTCCTCTTTCTGTTTGAGGATGTTCTGTCGGGGATTGACTCTGATTGAGAATAACTCTATGGAGGGAGATGCTTTATTGGAATATTTTGCCGATGTAGAGAAATAAACTCTGTTGGGGAATGAACTTCCACAGTCTAAGAAATAAACTCTAACCGGAAGTAGGTTTTATAAACTGTTTAAGGTTATAAAGCTCGGTTGGGGAACACAGATTTCATCTCTCTGAAGGAACTTGGCTGAAGGAAGTAATTCCTGCTTGGGGAAGAAGAGGTCAAAACTTTGGTTGTTTCTACTCTGTGGGGAACATAGGTGTCACGGGGTCATATGTAGCGGTGACTTCGTCTCAGAATATCTATGCCCATGTACCTGCTGGAGAAAGTACCTGTGGAGACTTTATGGATGGTTTGAGTGTCATCCCTACTCATGGGGTGCTTGGTAAATGCTGATCAGGATAATAAGTCTTCTACTGATAGATAAGTGACAAGATGACGGGACATAGTCGTACGCTTTAATCCCTAACTTTTGCCTGGACCGCCCTTTTGGGTTTTCAATCCACCAGGATACCCTTTTTTGCCTAATCCGCCTTTTCAGGTTTTCGAATTGCTGGGTGCATAATTTTTGTATATATCCCTAATTTTTTCCCGAACTCTTTTTGGTTCGCCGGGATGCCCTTATTTTTGCCTAGGCCTATCAACCTAGCGGGTCTTTTTCATGCGTAGTCTTTTCTGACTATGTCCATGTTCACCGGGTGCATAGAATTGTCACTGTTGTGATACGGTGGCCAGAACCGGGACATGTTTCCCTTTTTAAAAGGAATTTTTTGGTTTGCGTTTTGCGTTTGTGTTCACAAAATGTCGCGGTAAGCAAGAGTCGCCACCGACTTTTAATTTATCCAACAAGGAAAGGAAAAAAGCACAGAGAAATTCCTTTTTCGAGATGTTTCTGAGTACGTGGGGTAGATTATAGAAAGGGAAGGTATTAGCACCCTTTCTATCCGTAGTTATCTACGGGATCTTAGGTACTTGCTCATCATTTTCAAAATTGTTTTCTTTGTGTTTGTGGGCTTTGAAAAGTTTTTGTTTTAACTTCGATTTAACTCTTGCTTCTGTCTTCAAGAGTGTAATGAAGTGTTTTTGAAAACTTTGCTTGTAAAGGAGTGTAAGTGTGAAAAAAAGTTTGTTTTGATTGAGCAAGTACTTAAGAACTAATCTACCTACTCGAAAAAAGAACCGTTCTATGTTTGTTTCCTTTAGACAATGCTATCCCACTATTAGTGAGTAGGTTGCACCGTCGTTGGAGTTTGAGGGTCAAATCGAAAAGGGACGTACGATCACTAAATCAATGTTAGGATGTATTAGTAATAACCCTAATGTCTTAGATCAATTATCCGAGGCAACAATATCCGAGGCAACCTTTCCGAGGCAACTTTGATCTTTGGACAAAAGGACGACCACTAAAATATCCTATACTCAATGACCGTTTACCGAAGGCAACCGAGTGGGAGTGTACCCTAGGAGTGCGCATGTGCGAGTGATTCAGTTTCAAATTTATTATCTTTGCACATATTAGGGTTATCTAACCGTTTTAAAATTAATCACATACATTCTTGTCATGCATCCTATATTATACATCTAACAGTTAAACATTTGCGGAATTTAAAGTGCAGAAATTAAACTACGCTATTACAAGGCTTCGGGTATTTACATAGCCAAAAACAAACCCTTTGAAATTAAAGCAATAAATGTAAATAAAGTCCTAATTAAACTATTACAAACTGTGAGCAGAAACAATAATATGATAAATAATAAAAATAAAGCGCGTGAGGACAAATTAGATCGAATGCGAATTAGGGTTTTGACCCTTCTATCCTAATGAAAATAGAAAATGCTTTTGTTATTTTTTAATATTTTTTAAGAAAAAGGATTAGGTTTTAAAAATTAATGTAAAAATTAATTAGCTAATTAATAAAAATAATTACATGGCCTATTTTTGGGGTTTTTTGGTTATTTTTAAGAAAAGAAAGAAAAAATTAAATTTGGAATAAAAACCTAATTTTCTAATTAATTTTAAGTTATTTAAAAAAAATTAAAATTATCTAAATTAACCCTAATAAAATTAATTAATTTATTGATAAAAAATATACTTAAATATAACTGGTGAAAAACAATATTTTTTGTGATTTTTTGATAAAAAGAAAATAATTTAATTGGTTAGTAAAATAAATAAATAAATTAAAAGAAATAAAATAAAATAAAGTGGGGAAAGAAATTGAGCCTGAATAGTATTTTTGGGGGGTGCGAGAGGCATTTTCTGGGCCCATTTGAGTGAGGTCCACGTTGACCTTCAGATCTGATGCTATGCGTTAACTGTGGCTCATGATGCACATTCAGACGATGGCCATCAGATTTGGCCATCTGACACTTGGCTGACTAGATTAGGAGGATGTATGGTGGACCCTAGGTTTGTACATGCATGAGATCACCTGAAAGGAATTGAGAAAAAACACAAATGTTGGAGGCAGGGGTCGAACCCCTGACCTCAAGCATTCCCACGCCTTAACACCAACCTGGCTACCACTGGGCCATTTGTTTTTGTTGTACATAAGGTAAATAATAATAATAATATGCAAAACAGGTGAAATAATGAAATATTTAGCCCCAAATTCAAATGGCCAAATCAGGTGAGGCCACGTCTTCGTCTCCTTCCTCTCTCTGTGGCTAAAAGGTTTGGAAACCTTTACCTACGGACAACGTCCGTCACTATAGACAGGGTTCGTTCCCAAATCTTCCATGGGCCATATCAATGATATCTAATGCCAGGGTTGAACTCGTCTCATCCTTTTGAACATGATGGTACCATTCATGAAAGCTAATTTCACCTGCAAGCAAAAACCCTAATTCGAAGCTACGAAACCTAGCCATGGTGAAATCTTTTATAGGCCATATAAATGCAATTAAACCATAGAGCAAGCTTGCATATGTCTCATAGATCAAGAATATGTGACTAATTCATGTTAACAATGCCTAAATCGTGCTAACCGATTTCAAAAATTCAAGGATATCATGAGGGACTTACAAAGCTTTTTGGGACTGGAAAGGCTTTGTTCTTGATTGCTTTAGCTTGCTGACACTCCCAGGAATCGATTGGGATATGCAAAGAGTCTTGTATTGGCCTCTAAGTGCAAATTCGATTCACCACTTTTTCTTGATTTTTCAAGTTTTTGTTTTGCCTCTTGCGCCTGCCTCTAACCTTAGCTTTTGGTCTGCCTTTGTTCTATTTGTATCAAGGACTGAATTAGGGTTGAAAGAGTGCACTCAATCTTCCTCCATCAATGAGTTTGATTGTGATTTAATTCACCTTAAAAACTTTTCCAAAAATGGCCTAAATCAAATCTTTTTATGCGCCCATGCCTTCACACGAATTTGAATACTTGCTAGCTGTAATTTAAGACCTGAAACAATCACAAAATCTTTTGTTTTCAATGTTTTAGATTTTATATGATTTGTTTTGATTTAAATTGAATTAATTCAAATAAAAAATCAAAATAAATAATAAAAACATGATAAGTACAAGTGGAAAGGGCTAGAGCTCATGGACTATGTTGCCAACTCAAAACAAGTGAAAAATATTGGGCCCATTTGGCAAAATTTGAAGTTTTAGGGATAGTTGACTTTTTGCAATTTTGCAAAAAGGGTCAACTTCACCAATGCATAACTTCCTCAATTTTGACTCTTTGGAGGCGTTCTTGGACTTTTTAGAAAGCTTGAGATGTCCTCTAATCAACCATTTTGGTCTCATCTCAATTTGATATTTCATGCTCATGTATGAAGCTTTGACAAAAAAGGTGTTTTTGTTGACTTTTCAAAATGACCTATAATGTCCAAATTCATAACTTCTTGTGAGTGCATATTTTGAACTTGGGAGTTGAAGATGGATTGTATAGCATGGCATCCTCTTAAAAATGAGATTTGGATGGGTCATTTCTCATAAAGTATGAGAATGTTATGCTTGGTCAAAGTTGAGTTGACTTTTCCTACAAAACCCTAATTTAGCAATTTTTGAGTCTTGAGGAATTATGAGCAATCCTTGATGAATTATGATCAACCCTTGATAAAATGATGAAATATCCTTCAAAATGAGAATTTTGACCAAAAAACTTGAAGTTTGATTGTATGTAGGCCACAATTGACTTTTGCCCTAGCACAGTCAATTTTCAGGCCTTTGGGCAATTGATTGAGCAAACTTCCTCTGCAAGGCTTGAAACTCGACATGGATGATCTTTAGAGAATATTAGGACATTGGTGATCATTTGGGATCCCTTGAACTCAAGTATCTTGATGCAACATGAAACCCTAATTTGAGGTAGACTGCCTTAGGAGAGAGCTTATCTGGCCAACTCTTGGACTACCTTGAGCAACTTGGGGATCTTTCTTGAAATTTTTTTGAGAAATATGGGAGGGAAAATTTTGGGGTACAACAGCTGCCCCTGTTCAATTTTCTTAAACCTGAAGATTTAGATTGGCTTGTCTGCCTTTCGTGATCTGAAGGTGGAAGATGATTGAACACTAGAGTGCCCAAAAATTTGCACTCGCATGAAGTGGTAATTGTCTTGTGATGTCGGGAATGGGCTTACAGCTGCCATTTGGAGATTGCTGACAGGAGATGGGCTTAAAGATGCCATCTGAAGGAGTGTCGATCGCATAAGAGATTCCTTAGCGAGAGCTTGTATACCTGTCGTTGAGGAAGATTCCGTTGCGAAATGCTGATTTTTGTTGAGAAAAGTAGAATTTTAGGTGCTTCGGTCGTCCATTATTCTGCTGGTGAGTCGTCTCTGTTTGAATTTTAGGAACTTCGGTCGTCCGTATTCTACCGAGGAATCATCTCCGTTGAATTTTAGGAACTTCGGTCGTCCGTATTCTACTAAGGAATCATCTCCGTTGAATTTTAGGAACTTCGGTCGTCTGTATTCTACTGAGGAAACATCTTTGTTTAAATTTAGGAACTTCGGTCGTCTGTATTCTACTGAGGAATCATCTCCGTTGAATTTTAGGAACTTCGGTCGTCCGTATTCTACTGAGGAAACATCTCTGTTGAATTTTAGGAACTTCGGTCGTCCGTATTCTACTGAGGAATCATATCTGTTGAATTTTAGGAACTTCGGTCGTCCGTATTCTACTGAGGAATCATCTCTGTCGAATTTTAGGAACTTCAGTCATCCGTATTCAACTGAGGAATCATCTCTGTTGAATTTTAGGAACTTCGGTCGTCCGTATTCTACTGAGGAATCATCTCCGTTGAATTTTAGGAACTTCGGTCGTCAGTATTCTACTGAGGAAACATCTCTGTTGAATTTTAGGAACTTCGGTCGTCCGTATTCTACTGAGGAATCATCTCCGTTGAATTTTAGGAAATTCGGTTGTTCGTATTTTACTGAGGAATCATCTCTGTCGAATTTTAGGAACTTCGGTCATCCATATTCAACTGAGGAATCATCTCTGTCAAATTTTAGGAGCTTCAGTCATCCGTATTCTACTGAGGAATCATCTCTGTCGAATTTTAGGAACTTCAGTTATCCGTATTCTACTGAGGAATCATCTCTGTCAAATTTTAGGAACTTCGGCCATCCGTATTCAACTGAGGAATCATCTCTGTCGAATTTTAGGAACTTCAGTCATCCGTATTCAACTAAGGAATCATCTCTGTCGAATTTTAGGAACTTCAGTCGTTCGTATTCAACTGAGGAATCATCTCTGTCGAATTTTAGGAACTTCGGTCATCCGTATTCAACTGAGGAATCATCTCTATTGAAGAGGAAATTTGAATTTGAGGAACTTCGGTCGTCCGTATTCAACTGGGGAATCATCGCTGTTGACATTTAGAAACTTCGGTCGTCCGTTATTCAACTGAGGAAAAGGCTTCATAGCCTGAATTTTGTGAGAATTTGATTATATCTTTCTTGAAAGGTAAAGGTTATCTGTATGTAATGCATGATATGTATCAGGCAATGGTGTTCTCAAAATAAATGAGATTGTGTTGTACGATGCGTATGCATGTCATGATGTATGGAAATGTGATGTTTTTAGCTGGGGAAAATAAATCCCGGATTGCTGCTGGAGAAAAGAGTTGAATTCTTCGTTTCCGCTGGGGATAATGCATGAAGATGACTATGAGAATAAACCTGCAGGAGAGGATAGCTCCGCTGGGGAATAAACTGATGAGGAAATGACTCTGTGGGGAGTCCAAACTCTGCTAGAGGCCCTATTAATTTGGAGAATAACCTCAGCCGGGGATGAATTATCGTTGCTGGCGATGATAAACTCTGTTGGGAATTGAGTTTCTGCTTGTAAAAGGAATGAACTCTGCTGGGGGTGATTTTCCAGTTGCGACTTCACTGGGGATAACCTTTTAGGCTCTACTGAGGATAATTCTCTAGACTCCACTAGGGATAATTTTCCAATGCTGATGATAGACAAACTCTGCTTGGGGGAAATTTTACCGACTCATTCGCGATTGTGAACCTCAGCTAGGGAGAGTTAACACTATTGTCTTTCTCTTACTCCGCGGAGAGTGAATGTACCTTAGCCATATTCTTCAGCTAAATCTATCCCTGTACCTGGTGGACAGAACAACTGTAAGGTCTGGACAATCCTTATTTGCCCCTGTTCCTGATATTATGAGTAATCGTCTTTTGTTTCGTATGTAAATATTTATGAACAACAATTATTTTCAAATGCATATATCAAAAAATGAACATTGGACGTTCTTGCAAAACAAAATAGAAAAAGAAAAACCATTTGAAATTTATTTGTGAAAATGAATTGTATTAACTTTGAAGTTTGGCCTGTAAATAGGCGTTTTTGTACAAGAGGCTGACGTCCTAGTAAGAGAACACCGTCGAACAAATAGAATTTATACAATTTGTGTACAACAAAGAAAAACAGCTATGTGAACAATCCCACTGGGTTCCAACTCTGCTATTTCCCTTATGTCTTCGAGCATCTCATCACTTTGCTACTTGGTTGAAGGTAGATCAGATTGATTAGTGTCGTCCGAGCTTGATAGTCGATACCAAAGCCTGGTTGCAAGATGATCTAATGAGACATAGTGTTACGCTTTAATCCCTAATTTTTTCCTGGACCGCCCTTTCGGGTTTTCGGTCCACCGGGATACCCTTTTTTTCCCAAGCTGCCTTTTCAGGTTTTCGACTTGCCGGGTGTATAATTTTTTTTCCAATTTTCATCCCTTATTTTTGCCCGAACCCTTTTGGTTCGTCGGGAAGCCCTTATTTTTTCCTAGGCCAGTCGACCTAGCGAGTCTTTGATTATGCGTAGTATTTTTTCACTATGTCTGCATTGACAGGGTGAGGGAGGTCGTCACCATCCATGGTGGTTAGAATCATAGCTCCTCCCGAGAAACTGTTCTTAACCATAAATGGCCCTTCGTACGTAGGGGTCCATTTGCCCCTGGGATCACCTTGTGGCAGTATGACGCGCTTGATCACCAGATCCCCAACTTGATACTCTTGTCGTCTAACTTTCTTGTTAAATGCCTTGATCATCCGTTTTTGATATGTTTGACCAAGACAAATAGCAGTAAGTCTCTTTTTGTTGATTAAGTTCAGCTGATCAAGCCGGGTTTGGATCCAGTCATCTTCGCTCAAACCTGCATCTTTCATAATCCAAAGAGAGAGTATCTGAACCTCAATGGGCAATACGGCCTCCATACCATATACCAAGGAATAGGGTGTTTCCCCTATTGACGTCCGTGCTGAGGTACGATACCCATGAAGAGCAAATGGTAACATCTCGTGCCAATCTTTGTATGTCACTGTCATCTTCTGCACAATCTTCTTGATATTCTTATTAGCCGCTTCAACAACCCCATTCATCTTCGGCCGGTAAGGAGAAGAGTTGTGATGCTATATCCTGAACTGCTTGTAGATCTCGGTGGTTATTTTATTGTTGAGATTTGTACCATTTTCCGTAATGATCCTCTCTGGTACACCATATCGATAGATTAGATTGTGCCGAATAAACCGTGCCACGACGTTCTTGGTTACAGTAGCAAAGGAAGCTGCTTCAACCCACTTCGTAAAGTAATCAATTGCTACCAGGATGAAATGATGCCCTTTGGATGCAGTAGGTCTGATCTCGCCGATCATGTCGATGCCCCACATTGTAAAAGGCCAAGGAGCTGTCAATACATTCAGAGGAACTGGAGGTATGTGCACCTTATCAGCAAAGACTTGGCACTTATGACAGGTCCGAGAATGCTGATAACAATCGGCTCCCATTGTGGACCAATAATATCCTGCCCGTAGGATCTTCTTTGCCATGGTGTGTCCACTGGAATGAGTTTCGAAAGTACCTTCATGTAACTGTACCATGATCCTTTTGGCTTCGTTCTTATCCATACATCGCAGTAAGGTTGAATCATGATTACGCTTGTAAAGGATGTCATTACTGATGAAGAACTTCGCCGCAAACCTCCTCAAAAACTTCTTATCATTAACAGATGCATCCTCGGGGTTCTCCTGAGCCTCAAGATACCTCTTTACCTCGTGAAACCAGGGTTTATCTATTACCTCTTCAGTATCAATGTCACATCAATGTGCAGGTTCGTCCAACCTCTCAATGGTAATCTGGGGAGCCTCATTGTCCCACTTGACCTTGAACATAGAAGACATCGTAGCTAACGCGTCCGCTAACTGATTCTCCTCTCTTGGGAAGTTTTCAAAGGTTATCTCCTCGAAGTGTAGAAGCAACGTCAATACATACTCTTTGTAAGGAATAAGATTTGGGTGCTTCGTATCCCACCCGCCTTTAATCTGACTGATCATGAGAGTGGAATCTCCGAATACACTTAAGAACTTAATCCTTAGGTCAATTATTGCTCAAAGACCCATGATGCACGCTTCATACTCCGCCATATTGATGGTACACTTAAAACATAGTCGGGCGGTGAACGGAGTATGAGAGCCTTCAGAAGATATGATCACGGCGCCAATGCCATTACCCAAAGGGTTTGAAGCTCCATCAAAGTACATAGACCATCGGGATCCCTCCTTAGGTCCTTCATCCGGTCCAGGTTCTTCACAGTCAGTCATCAACATGATATTCTCATCCAGAAACTCGAAATTCATAGACTGGTAATCATCCACTGCCCGATGTGCCAAATGATCTGCCAACACACTTCCCTTGATTGCCTTTTGGGTCGTGTATTGGATGTCATACTCAGTCAAGATCATCTTCCATCTTGCTATTCTTCTGGACAAGGCAGTCTTCTCGAAGATATACTTGATTGGATCCATTTTTGATATCAATAGAGTAGTGTGAGTCAGCATATACTGTCTCAGTCGGCGAGCAGCCCATGCCAAAGTGCAGCAAGTTTTCTCAAGCAACGAGTATCGGGTCTCGCAGTCGGTAAACTTTTTGCTAAGGTAATAAATAGCATGCTCTTTTCGGCCAGACTCGTCATGCTGCCCCAACACGCACCCCATTGAATTATCGAGTATTGTCAAGTATAAGATCAAAGGTCTCCCTTCAACTAGAGGCATTAGAATAGGTGGCTCTTGGAGATATTCCTTGATCCTTTCGAAAGCGGCCTGACACTCATCATTCCACTTTACCACTTGATCTTTCTTCAGCAGTTTGAAGATTGGCTCACAAGTAGCAGTCAAATGTGAAATGAATCGAGCAATATAATTCAACCGTCCCAAAAAACCTCTGACTTCTTTTTCTATTCGGGGAGCCGGCATCTCCTATATAGCCTTCACCTTTGCAGGATCCACTTGAATACCTTTATCACTTATGACGAAACCCAGCAACTTACCACACCTCACCCTGAAGGTGCACTTGTTCAGGTTTAATCTCAGCTTGTACAACTTCAACCTATCAAATAACTTCTGAAGGTGGTCAAGATGTTCTCGTTCAGTCTGGGATCTTGCAATCATGTCGTCGACGTATACCTCAATCTCATGATGAATCATGTCTTGGAACAAAGCGACCATGGCGCGCTAATATGTTACCCTAGCATTCTTCAATCCGAAAGGCATGACTTTGTAGCAAAAGGTACCCCATTGAGTAACGAATTTTGTCTTCTCCATGTCTTCGAGAGCCATCTTAATCTGATTGTAATCGGAAAAACCATCCATAAAGGAGAAGACCTTATGCTGTGCGGTGTTGTCGACCAGAACGTCGATATGAGGCAAAGGGAAATCATCCTTGGGGCTCACCCTGTTCAGATCCCTATAGTCAACACACATTCAAACCTTACCATCCTTCTACGGCACCGGAACCACATTGGCAACCCACTGCGGGTAAGAAGTAACTGCTAGAAAACCGGAATCAAACTGTTTCATAACCTCGACCTTGATTTTCTCAGACATCTCTGGGCGCATTCAGAGAACTTTCTATTTCACTGGAGGACAGTCTTCCTTAGTAGGCAGGCGGTGAACCACGATATCAGTATCTGTGATACTGTGGGAGAACTGACTTGAGGTTTTGCGTTTTGTCGCAAATGTCGCGGTTTAGCAAGAGTCGCCACCGACTTTTATTTTATCCAAAAGGAAAGGTAAAAAAGCACAGGAAAGACCTTTGAGATATTTTCTTGAGTTCGGGGGGTAGATTATGAAAAGGGAAGGTGCTAGCACCCTTTTCATCCATGATTTTCCATGGGCTCTTAGTTACTTTCTTAGATCACTTGCTTTGCCTTGAAATTGTTTGAAATGGTGCTTAGTGTTTGGTGTGATTTTGAAAGTATTTTGAAAAGAGGCCATCGTTTAGGAAATCTTTGTAATGATTCTCGTTCGTAAGAATGTATACAAAGATGTTTGTCTTTTGAAAAATGTTTTAATGTTTTGAAATGTTTTTGAAATGTGTGTGTGTGTTTGTTTTTGAAAATAGCAAGGATTGTTTTGAAATGGAGCAAGTAACTTAAAAGCTATCTACCTACTCAAATGTCTTTCTTGTACATTTTTATTCCTTTGACATTGTTGATTTACCATTGATTTGGTAAACAACCCTATCTTTGGATGTTAAACGGGACAAGCGTGGGTCATCGGATGACCATGATAGAAATGTTGCCAAGTATCTTAGCATTTTTGAGGGACCAAGATCATTTTGTTTAGGCAACCTTTTGATAGCGTCATCGAGGGACTATGATCTTATTTTGTTTTGTTTTGCCAAGATACTTCGCATGCGTAACATGGCCATTTTATTTTTTAGGCAACCAAGTGGGTGAAACCCTAAGGGTGCTTGTGTGCAAAGTGTGTCATTTTACATGCTTTTGATTTGTCTTGGATTAGGTCTTTTCTATTTGTTTTATTTTTGGTCTTGTCATGCAAACCCTAGTTTACTAAACATGGTATAAATGCGATAAATTGCGTAAATGTAAACTAAGCTATTACAACAATTATTATGGGAGGGGGGATACAAGTTTTTGAATGGGGATATTGCATAAAATAAACCCTAAAAATACTATTACAACCCAATTGAATATTGTGCGAATTAAATAAATGTACAAATATTTAAAATGCAATAAAAATGTATTTATGTAAAATGTGTTTTGTATTTGTTTTTTGTATGAGAAAATAAATTAACTAACTCTAGAAAATAAGGAAAAATAATATTGTTATTTTTGAAAGGGGGAAACCCTAATTTTTTATTAAAGAAAATATATGTTCTATATTAATATTTTGTCCATTTTTATACAAGAAAATAATAAATAATATTATATGTAAATATTAAAAATTAAATATTTGTAGAAAATAATATTTTATGTGTATAAATAATATAATAAAAATATTAAGTATTATTTATATTGTATTTACAATTTATTCAAGAAAATAGAAACTATTTGTCAAAAATAAACTATTTTTTTGTGAGAAAATAAATAAAAAAATAAAATAAAAGTGTGAAAATAAATAAATTATTTTTGGGTATTTTTTATCATTAGAAAAAATAAATGCAAGTAATAAATATAAAAATATGCAAGAAAATACAAAAATATAAGAAAATAATCAGGGGGGTGCAAAAGTAATCCAGGGGGTGTGAAAAGCAGAAACAAAAAAGTCCAGGCGCGCCAAAAAGCCCAGATGCTTCGTCCCAGACCTCCAGCTTCTTCCTCGCGCGCGTTTTCAACTCAAATCTGTAACTTTCACATGCTTGCACAAAAACAAAATCTTATAACATGAAACATGTAGCATTTTTTATCGCGATTCCAACCATATAAAATTTGTAATCTAACTCTAAAAGATCAGGGAGAATTTCAGGAGCCCTAATTCGTGACCTAGTTTTTTCAACAACTTCAAGCTTCAAATTCTCTTAGCTCATTTAATATAAATGGAAAGTATGCATATGTACAGCTTCACCATGTTATAGACTACATCTTTTCTTCACAAATCGTGGCTTGAGGATGCCTAAATAGAGAGATAGAGTTTTGGAAAATACCTCCTTCAGCTGGATTTGGATAAGACAATGTGGGGACTTTGAGGGAGGCCTGAGGATCGTGTGAGCTTCCTTGAACTTCCTTCAAGCTATTCCAATGCCTAACTTGCTTTGTGGATGGCCAGAAGTCTCTGCACAAGTCAAGTTGCAAGCTCCAAGTTTGAAAATGGCAATGGCTGAAATAGAGCTTACAGAACCAGGACAAGGGCTTAGATAGCTTTGATATGATATGGATAAGATGTTTGAAGTATTGAAACAAAAAACGCACGAGCCAAAAATGAAATGGCTATGGTTTTGCAACAAATGGATGTTTTGGCAGAAAAATGAAGTTTTTTAGTTTGGGAGTGTTTTGGATGCTAAGCAATCGTGTGTAGCCTTGCAATGAGTTTGTATATATGTATAGAATGATACAAAGTCCACTCTTTATCAGTTGTACAAGTTCTGACCTCTTTTCCAACTTTTCTTGCATTTGAAGAAAAGTGAAGTGACCAATGCAAACATGCTTGTACTGGCTGGCTTGTGAGCTACAGAGAGTTGGTATACATTGCTTGTAACCTGTAGAAATTGTTTGCATCAATGGGACAGGTCCAAGGCTCAAGATGGACAAAGTTGCAAAAGTTGCACTTTATGAAAATGGCAATGTGAGCTTTATGCCTAAAATGGAATTACAACTTGTACAATGCTTCAAAAGTGAAAATAAAGCCATTAACCTCTGAGTTTTCATTTAATTATGGAGTGTAGAATGAGTTTAGGACCTATAATGCAAGGTACAAGCATCATGGATCTTATTTGCAACTTGATACTTTGTGAAAATGGCATGAACAAAAGTGATAAAATGCCAACTTCTCTTCTTCGATTCTCCCTAACCAAAAATGATCTTGGAGAGTTCTTGGACATTTTGGAAAGCTTGCAATATGCTATACAATCCATATTTAAAATGAATTTTGGTATAACTCTTGGAACTAGGTGAAAAATGTCCATGAAGTTGGGTCCAAAATCTGCCTAAATTAGGGCAAATTTTCACTAAGTTATTTAGTTCATGGACCTATATTCACAAATTCATAACTTGATATCCAAGAATCTTTTGGGAAAAGTTTATGAAGAAAAGTTGTATATTTCATGGAGGACTAGAACTTTCATGTTGGAAGTTTTCTTTGAATCAAATTGCATCATGGTGAAAAAGTGGTGGAAAGTTGGGGAAAAATAAGAAAATTTCCATACTTAGAAAAATTCTAAGTTATGGAATTTTTCAAATTCAAAACCCTAATTTTCAAAATTGGTTTTCTTGGTCAACAAGTTTCACATTTTGACATATATTGATGAATTATGACCCTTGGCATTTGATTTTGACCAAAAAGTCAAAGTTTGACTTTTCAGTATACATTTGACTTTTGATCAGTTGACTGCAAAATTCATCTGTCAATCCAATGCACTTGAGATCTTTTGAACCATGTAATTAGGTCAAGATGATGCAATTGAACCCTTGAAATCATGTTTAAACCCAATTGGTCATTGTCTAGGTTAAAAATCAAAAATTGCCCCTTTCTCAGTCAAAACCCTAATTTTAACCATTTTGCCCTTTTGATGATTTGATCAAATTTCTTGAGGAGTTGTGAACCAAACTTGATCAAATGCTACATATGAGTCTAAAATGTTGTTGTGGATCAAAAATTGTGAAGTTTGACTGTAAATTGGCCATAATTGACTTTTTCCCCAATACAGCTGATTTTTAGGTCAACTGTCCAATTGACCGAGCAAAAAATGTGATTGAAGGCTTGAAACTTAACATGAGCAATCTTAGGGGTCCAAGATAGTGTATGAAGGTCACATGAAGCATTGGTAATCCAAAAATCCTTGTGCAAACTCAAACCCCAATTTTAGGTTATCAGTGCAAGGTGAGGTGTCTTGAGCTGACCAAACACTAATCCTGTCTTGAGTCCAAGAAGTCTTGTGAGAAAAATCTTGATAAATGAGAGGGAAAATTTTGGGGTACAACAGTATCCAACCCAGACATATCTTCATAAGACCAAGCAAATATCTCAACATAGTCAGGCAGCATCTTTATCAACCGTTGCTTAACACTAGGCTCCAGATTTGCACCGATCTTGACCTCTTTCTTGTCTACCTCTGTACCCAGATTCACTGATTCCACCGGATCATCATGCGGATGTATGGCCCTCTCTTCCTGAAGCAACAGTCTAGCAAGTTCCCCAGACACTTCACAATCATCCTCACCTTCGTCTTCGGCTTGGTTGATCGAATTTTCGAAGTCATAACTGGCAGTAGCAGAATCGTTATCAGTGGGATCCAAAGTGGATGTAGACCTGTATATGTGAGTCTGTGTAAGACAAATAGCTGTTTTGCAAGATAGAAAAGAAAAACAAGGAGCGCAAAATTCTTAATGCAAGAAAACGTCCAATGCTTTTATTAATGATATATGGAAATGACAAATATTAAGCCCTCACACAAAGCCACGGTGTCTCGGGCAAGGCACCGGGCCGTAAAAGTTTCAAATTGTCTATTACAAATCCAAAACAAAAGTCTTATTACTGTGTAATAAAAGAAATGTGCACGAAGTCCTTTGCCGTCCAATTTCTTAATCCACCGTCAGTAGTCGGGTAAATCCAGCTGTCAAAATCAGCTCTTCATCATCATCTTCAATCGCATTCACTTCCAGATTAGTGATACGCATGGGAGGTCTTTCAATCCGCGCACGCTGAACAACCCTTTGAGCTTCTACAGTAAAACCCAAACCAAACTTGTCAGTCTTATGTGCAAAGTCAGGGAATTGACCATAATTCGCACACCCACCTTTTTCAATAATAGCCCGGGCATCCTTGAGAGAAGCCATCTTCATTGGAGGATCTTCAGCAACAGTTTCAGTCTACGCCAGGGTCTGGGGGACTTCTTCAAAGTTCTGGCACAGGGTCTCAATGAACTCCCCATCCATCTACATATACCAAAAAGAGTTAAGGTGGCTCACCATGTACTCTTCTTCTCCTCGTACTATAACAATTTTCCCCTTCATTGGATGCTTTAACATCTGATGGAGCATAGAAGTTACTGCCCCAGCCTTATGAATCCACGGGCGATCTAGCAAACAAGAATAATATGGTCGAATGTCCATCACATAGAACGTATACGCAAAAGTCTGGGAACCAACTTTAACGGGGACATCCACCTCTCCATGTACCATCCTTTTGGACCCATCAAAGGACCTAACCACAATATTACTTGGATTCAAAACCAACCCTTCACAGTCCAACCGGTCTAACGCTTTCTTGGGTAAAACATTTAACGAGGACCCAATATCCACCAGCTCGTGGGCCAGAGTAGTGCCCCTTCACTCGATTGAAACATGCAGAGCGTCATTGTGATTCTTTCCTTTGGCAGTCAAATCTGCGTCGGAGAAACCCAAACCGTTGTCAGCTGTCAAACTAGCCACACAGTCTTTGAATTGATCAGCGGATGTTTCCTGCGGCACATGCGCAGTTTTAAGGAAAGAAATCAGAGCCTTAGCATGGGCTTCTGAACACAACAATAAAGATAACATGGAGATCTTCGACGGGGTTTGCCCCAGCTGTTCGACTATGTTGTAGTCGCTTTTCTTGATGATCTTCAAATTTTCCTCTATCTCCTGCCTAGAGGTTTCAATAATAATTTTCTCCGGTGCCTCCATCCGGGAAGGCTCACCAGTGATCTCTTTTCCCCGAGCGTCAGATTACTCGGCGACAGGGGTAATGATTGGAACATGAATATGGACAGTAGCAGATGTAATGGCAGGTGAAATAATAACAGGTTTCCGAACAGTTGGTGGGGAGATCTCAGGAGAGAAAAGTCTTCCGCTTAGGGTGACTTTGCTAGACCCAACAATATTGCTGACATCAGTATCAACCTCTTCAACCTTCAAATCTTGTTTAATCCCATGATAATACACATCGGCCCCATAATGCCACGGGACAGCCTTATCCGACGTGTAAGGGATAGGTCCAGGAATAGTAATGATCAATAGAGCAACTCTTGGAACAGATGTAATTCTAACAGGCTTTCTCGAGGAAGCCTTGGAAGAATTAGCGTAAATGGTGATTATATAAACATCTTCAATAGGAATCAACGGAACTAAAGTTTTCTCGAACAATATTTCTTTGTTATCCATCAGGCGTTGGACACCTAACTTCAATAGATGGCAACTAGTAGGTAGGATGGAACACATATGGCAACCTTCGCCACATCCCGAAAATAAACCGGCCAATAACAAGTTCTTCTTTACGGTCATCAACGGAGTAGAAATGTCTTTCACGGAAGTCACAAACGAGTCATCATCCACAGCATTCACTCCATGCTTGGGCATAGGAGCAGTCATGACATTAGGCTTTTCCGGTGCTTCAAACTCAATCTCCTTAGCATCAATCAGATCCTGCACTTTATTCTTCAAAGCCCAGAAGTTATTGGTATCATGCCCTGGGCTATCGGAGTGATAAGCACAACGGGTATTCGGATTATACAGCGGTGATGTAGTACTGGGATTCTTTGGAGCCTCCTTCAGATTCACCAAGTTGGTTTTTAACAGTTGCGGCAGAATTTAAGATAAGGTCATACTGAGCCGAGTATACTGCCTTTGCGGTCTCTCTACTCTTTGCTGATTGTTGCGTTATGGGGTAACGGTTGGTCTTGATATAACTACCGCATTCACTGCTTGGCGGTGCTCAGATCGGTTTTGGCTCCTCGAGCTATAAACTGCACTAGATTCTTCTTGAAAGGCTTCTTCTCTGTACTTGATGAAGCACCCTTCTGTATCTTACCGCTCTTGATACCGGCCTCTACTCTCTCCCCAGTCATAATTAATTCAGTGAACCTAGACGATGAACTACCGATCAAATGATTGAAATATGGACCAGACAAAGTCCCAAGGAACATATCCACCAACTCCCTATCAGCCAGAGGGGGTTGTACTCTCCCAGCAAGATCTCTCCACTTCTGAGCGTAGTCCTTAAAACCTTCGCTCGCACCCATAGACATACCCTGAAGTTGGGTACGCGTGGGAGCAAGGTCAGAATTATACTGGTATTGCTTGTAAAAAGCAACAGCAAGGTCCTCCCAGTTGCGGACATTAGCTCCTTCCAGTTGGTAGAACCATTCAAGTTGAGTCCCTGACAGACTATCTTGAAAGAAATGAACCCAGAGGTTCCTATCAGCAGTATATGGTTGAATCTTTCTGACATACGAGCGGAGGTGTAACTTTGGGCAGGAGACCCCGTCGTATTTAGAAAAGACATGAGCTTTAAACTTGTGTGGGATCACCACCCCAAATGCCAAACCCAAATCTCCGAAGTCCAGACCAGGTACTTTCTGGACCTCCATTGCGCTCAACCGGTCTTCGAGTTGCTTATACCTATCCTCAGCCGGAGGATACTGGTCTTTATCAAAGTCATTGTCATTGTTTGAAACAACAGGGCTATGACCTTTTCTTTCCTCTTGATTCTCTCCTCCTCCAAATGAATGAGATAAATCAACATCATGTCTCAACTTGTTCCCAAATCTGTGACCCATATTCAGGAGGACCACCTTCTTCTTCTTCTTCTTCTTCTTCTTCTTCTTGTCTTTTAAGATAAGAGTCTTCATATCTTGTTGACCCTTGGCCAAATTCAAGAACATTTCCTGGAACTGAGCATTCTGAGCTTGAAGAGCCTTAATAGCTTGATTAGTGGGTGTTTCAGAAGACATGTTGTGCTAAAATAAACAGCGAAGAAGATAAGAAACCTGTAAGGGTACTTGTAATGAGGTGCATGGGAATGGAATGCGTATGAAATGATTTCAAAGACTTAGGGAGATTCAAATTTGTAAACCAAAATAAAACACACTTTTATTAGATTAAAACTTGAAACAATGTTTAACAAATGCCTTTAAGGTGTTACAAAAGAAATACTGAAAAGCAAATCTAAACTAGCAACAATAAAAGACATCAGAATTCCCATGGTCATTTTCCTTTCATGCTGACATAATTGTTGATTGTCCTCTCAGTCTCTAGCTGCCTTATAAGCGTCAGGATCTTCCGTTCCTACTCATGATACTTCTCTCTGTAGGTATCCCTTTCTTCCCTTAACTGGATCCAAGACCTCTTTAATGCCCCCAGATCAGTAGGCATATGAGGATGGAGGATTGTATAAGGAACCCCTTCTTTATCAGTATGCTCCACAATCACCAGCAAAATAGCTTCATATGACATTCCCAGCTTTTGAGCACGGGCTCGAACCCACTGGAGATATGGTTGCATCGGGAGAGAAGTCTTCATTCCCAGCTCATGTGGATCAGACCTGTTCACCCTATCCCAAGCTCGTATAAATCTGCGGCGATGTCCCTCAACATCCCCCTGGAAGTCAAAGACAATGTCTAGAAGCAGCAACTCATGAGGACCGTCCCTTCGAGCTCGTCCAAATTATCGTAAGGCCAAACAAGGATTATAGGTTATCCCTCCTCTAATTCCAAGCAATGGAACATTGGGGTATTCCCCACACTGATCAATGATAGCTACCTTTTCCATATCTTTAGTATTCCAAAGGACGTCCGTATGAGCAAGGGACATGATTATGTAAGCCCAACCCATACCTTCCTCATTCTTCAATACAGATTTGGGGAGGTGAGAAATAAACCACCTCGCCAGCAATGGTGTACAGCACATGAGAGTTCCCCTTCTCCGAACAGTACGGGTATAAAGAGCATGCAGAATATCACCCAAGAGAGTAGGCACTGGGTTACAGGACATGAAGATCTTGACTGTGTTCACATCGATAAAAGAATCTGAATTTGGGAATAGAACCAGGCCATAGATGAGGAGAGCCAGGATGTCTTCAAATGCTTGAAAGTCCAAACTATCCCAAAACTGTTGAGCTTGATCAATCAAGAACTTAGCCAAGAAGCCTTTAACCCCACTCCGAATCTCCCAGTTAGATACTACATTAGCCATTGTTAGATGTAGGGATGAAGCAATATCCTCTGGCCTAGGAGGCATCTCCAAACCTGTAAAGGGTGTCTGCTCTAGAATAGACATGCCAAGTAAATCAGAGAACTCCTCCAAAGTACGGACTAGCTGATAGTCCGGGAAGGTGAAACAGTGATGCAACAGGTCAAAGAAATGGAACAACACGCTCATCATTTTCTCATCCAACTTGGAAGTGACCAGGCTGAGGAGATGACCATGTCTTCTAACAAAGGAAGAAGTATTGGGAACCTTTGACACCAACTCTCTAAGCTGAGCAGGGATCTGCACGAAGTTGATCCGAATTGTATTTCTGCGCATAGATGCCATGATCTACAAAACAGAACAAAGATGAATCCCCTCGGTCTGTGAAATGGTTAGTCTAATGAAATATGCATGCAATGTCATGATGCATGATGTCATGATAAGAACACACCACAGGTATCACAGATAGAAAACATGTTAAGGGAAAACAAGTCACATAATAGCCCTTAAATTTCAGGCTGGCATGGAGTTTAGGTACTACCCTCTTTCAGTTTAGTTGGTTCAACCTGTCCTAGTAATAGTAATCAGGTTCTAGAGGTTCTCAATATCACTGACCATCCTCGATCGGTCATAATTCCAGTTTAGCAACCTTTTCTTGCGGCCAGAATCATCACGAGAGTATGGTCTCAATGAGTGTAGCATACTGCTACTTTTATATGGCCAAGTTGGTCAATTATAGGTTCTAAGGTCAGTTGATTCTTAATGACCCATTAGCAGCCCCATACTCTCCTTGTTCCTCCACAAGGGATATCGATACCAACTAATCTGTCACACCAACGTAGCTACTACTTCAACCGTATCGGTCTACGCTGTACAGTTCCCTCACAGTCTATTGCTGCTTACCTAAAAGGTATCCCTAGATCCGGGTTAGGATCTATAGTAACTCCTATACAAAGCCCACAAAGATAAAGCAAATAGATCAAACAATTGAAAACAATATAATGAACTATTCTTAAGGTACACCCCACTTATTAATTCCCCAGCAGAGTCGCTAGTTCTGTGATACGGTGGCCAGAACCGGGACGTGTTTCCCTTTTTTAAAGGAATTTGCTGGTTTGCGTTTGTGTTCGCAAAATGTCGCGGTAAGCAAGAGTCGCCATTGAATTTTATTTTATCCAACAAGGAAAGGAAAAAAGCACAGAAAAATTCCTTTTTCGAGATGTTTCTGAGTACGGGGGGTAGATTATATAAAGGGAAGGTATTAGCACCCTTTCTATCCGTAGTTATCTATGGGCTCTTAGGTACTTTCTCATCATTTTCAAAATTGTTTTCTTTGTGTTTGTGGGCTTTGAAAAGTTTTTGTTTTAACTTCGATTTAACTCTTGCTTCTGTCTTAGAGAGTGTAATGAAGTGTTTTTGAAAACTTTGTTTGTAAAGGAGTGTAAGTGTGAAAAAAAGTTTATTTTGATTGAGCAAGTACTTAAGAACTAATCTACCTACTCGAAAAAAGAATTGTTCTATGTTCGTTTCCTTTAGACAATGTTATCCCACTATTAATGAGTAGGTAGCACCGTCGTTGGAGTTTGAGGGTCAATTCGAAAAGGGACGTACGGTCACTAAAGCAATGTTAGGACGTCTTAGTAATAACCCTAATGTCTTAGATCAATTATCCGAGGCAACTTTAATCTTTGGACAAAAGGACGACCACTAAAATATCCTATACTCAATGACCGTTTATCGAAGGCAACCGAGTGGGAGTGTACCCTAGGAGTGCGCATGTGCGAGTGATTCAGTTTTAGATTTATTATCTTTGCACATATTAGGGTTATCTAACCGTTTTAAAATTAATCACATACATTCTTGTCATGCATCCTATATTATACATCTAACAGTTAAACATTTGCGGAATTTAAAGTGCGGAAATTAAACTACGCTATTACAAGGCTTCGGGTATTTACATAGCCAAAAACAAACCCTTTGAAATTAAAGCGATAAATGTAAATAAAGTCCTAATTAAACTATTACAAACTGTGAGCAGATACAATAATATGATAAATAATAAAAATAAAGTGCGCGAGGACAAATTAGATCGAATGCGAATTAGGGTTTTGACCCTTCTATCCAAATGAAAATAGAAAATGCTTTTGTTGTTTTTTAATATTTTTTAAGAAAAAGGATTAAGTTTTAAAAATTAATGTACAAATTAATTAGCTAATTAATAAAAATAATTACATGGCCTATTTTTGGGTTTTTTTGGTTATTTTTAAGAAAAGAAAGAAAAAATTAAATTTGGAATAAAAACCTAATTTTCTAATTAATTTCAAGTTATTTAAAAAAAGAATTAAAATTATCTAAATTAACCCTAATTAAATTAATTAATTTATTGATAAAAAATATACCTAAATCTAATTGGTGAAAAATAATATTTTTTGATAAAAAGAAAATAATTTAATTGTTTAGTAAAATAAATAAATAAATTAAAAGAAATAAAATAAAATAAAGTGGAGAAAGAAATTGGGCCTGAATAGTATTTTGGGGGGTGTGAGAGGCATTTTCTGGGCCCATTTGAGTGAGGTCCACGTTGACCTTCAGATCTGATGCTATGCGTTGACTGTGGCTCATGATGCACCTTCAGATGATGGCCATCAGATTTGGCCATCTGACACTTGGCCGGCTAGATTGGGAGGATGTATGGTGGACCCTGGGTTTGTACATGCATGAGATCACCTGAAAGGAATTGAGAAAAAACACAAATGTTGGAGTCAGGGGTCGAACCCCTGACCTCAAGCATTCCCACGCCTTAACACCAACCTGGCTACCACTGGGCCATTTGTTTTTGTTGTACATAAGGTAAATAATAATAATAATATGCAAAACAGATGAAATAATGAAATATTTAGCGCGAAATTCAAATGGCCAAATCAGGTGAGGCCACGTCTTCGTCTCCTTCCTCTCTTTGTGGCTAAAAGGTTTGGAAACCTTTACCTACGGACAACGTCCATCACTATAGACAGGGTTCGTTCCTAAATCTTCCATGGGCCATATCAATGACATCTAATGCCAGGGTTGGACTCATCTCATCCTTCTGAACATGATGGTACCATTCATGAAAGCTAATTTCACCTGCAAGCAAAAACCCTAATTCGAAGCTACAAAACCTAGCCATGGTGAAATCTTATATAGGCCATATAAATGCAATTAAACCATACAACAAGCTTGCATATGTCTCATATATCAAGAATATGTGACTAATTCATGTTAACAATGCCTAAATCGTACTAACCGATTTAAAAAATTCAAGGATATCGTGAGGGACTTATAGAGCTTTTTGGGACTGGAAAGGCTTTGTTCTTGATTGCTTTAGCTTGTTGACACTCCCAGGAATCGATTGGGATAGGCAAAGAGTCTTGTATTGGCCTCTAAGTGCAAATTCGATTCACCACTATTTCTTGATTTTTCAAGTTTCTGTTCTGCCTCTTGCGCCTGCCTCTAACCTTAGCTTTTGGTCTGCCTTTGTTCTATTTGTATCAAGGACTGAATTAGGGTTGAAAGAGTGCACTCAATCTTCCTCCATCAATGAGTTTGATTGTGATTTGATTCACCTTAAAATTTTTTCCAAAAATGGCCTAAATCCAATCTTTTTATGCACTCATGCCTTCACACGAATTTGAATACTTGCTAGCTGTAATTTAAGACCTGAAACAATCACAAAATCTTTTGTTTTCAATGTTTTGGAATTTATATGATTTGTTTTGATTTAAATTGAATTAATTCAAATAAAAAATCAAAATAAATAATAAAAACATGATGAGGACAAGTGGCAAGGGCTAGATCTCGTGGACTATGTTGCCAACTCAAAACAAGTGAAAAAGATTGGGCCCATTTGGCAAAACTTGAAGTTTTAGGGATATTTGACTTTTGGCAATTTTGCCAAAAGGGTCAACTTCACCAATGCATAACTTCCTCAATTTTGACTCTTTGGAGGTGTTCTTGGACTTTTTAGAAAGATTTAGATGTCCTATAATCAACCCTTTTGGTATCATCTCAATTGGATATTTCATGCTCATGTATGAAGCTTTGACAAAAAAGGTGTTTTTGTTGACTTTTGAAAATGACCTATAATGTCTAAATTCATAACGTTTTATGAGTGCATATTTTGAACTTGGGAGTTGAAGATGGATTGTAGATAATGGCATCCTCTTCAAAGTGAGCTTTGGATGGGTCATTTCTCATAAAGTATGAGAAAGTTATGCTTGGTCAAAGTTGAGTTGACTTTTCCTACAAAACCCTAATTTAGCAACTTTTAAGTCTTGAGGAATTATGAGCAATCCTTGATGAATTAAGATCAACCCTTGATCAAATGATGAAATATCCTTCTAAATGAGAATGTTGACCAAAAATCTTGAAGTTTGACTGTATGTAGGCCACATTTGACTTTTGCCCTAGCACAGTCAATTTTCAGGCCTTTGGGCAATTGATTGAGCAAACTTCCTCTGCAAGGCTTAAAACTTGACATGGATGATCTTGAGAGCATATTAGGACATTGGTTATAATTTGGGATCCCTTGGACTCAAGTATCTTGATGCAACATGAAACCTTAATTTGAGGTAGACTGCCTTAGGAGAGTGCTTGTCTGGCCAACTCTTGGACTACCTTGAGCAACTTGGGGATCTTTCTTGAAATGTTTTTGAGAAATATGGAGGGAAAATTTTGGGGTACAACAAATGCCCTTAGTAGTAAGTGTTTTCACACTTCCAGAAGGTATTTTTTTGATCTTACATGATTCGTTGCTGGAATTCATGTCCAATACCCCAAGTGATTCATATGGAGTTCTGCCCATGACTATTTGGCATTTTTGAGAGATTCCTTGTACCTTGACTTGATTTCCCCATATCAGCTGGACACCATGCTATGCCCCTTGATTATGAATGGCCTATCACTAGAATGTCTTTCCACCTGAGGTGATTCTATCCACTGAGAAGATTTTTGTTCATCGAATATCCGTCATGCGAATTTCTCTGTTGTTGAACAAATAGTCATATGCAAATAATGGTATTTTAAGAATGCAAAGCTTATGTCTGTCTTGAAGTTTGAAAATTCATTTTTTAGTAAAACAAACAAATTTTGTAAAAGTGTGATGTCGACTCAGGATTTATAGCGAACCCTAATGGAGTCAGGATACCTTTTGTAACAGTATGCTTTCAACTAACCAATGCTTCAGCTAGGACTTTTAAGGGTTATAACTTGGCCTGGTTCATGGTTTAAGAAACAAAGGGTAAAGGCTCAAAGTTTATTTGTACCCACCGTTATTCGTGATGTTCTTCGATCCTATGCTTAGTTAATTGTGTGTTCAGATCCCAATTGAGTCTGGAATTGTTGTACCCCAAAATTTTCCCTCCCATATTTCTCAAAACATTTCAAGAAAGATCCTCAAATTGCTCAAGGAAGTCCAAGGGTTGACCAGACAAGCTCTCTCCTAAGGCAGTATACCTCAAATTAGGGTTTCATGTTGCATCAAGATACTTGAGTCCAAGGGATCCCAAATTCTCACCATTGTCCTAATATATTCTCAATATCATCCATGTGAAGTTTCAAGCCTTGCAGAGAAAGTTTGCCCAATCAATTGTTCAAAGGCCTAAAAATCGACTGTGCTAGGGCAAAAGTCAATTATGGCCCACATACAGTCAAACTTTAAGATTTTTGGTCAACATCCTCATTTTTAATTATCATTCATCATTTTATCAAGGTTTGACCATGATTCATCAAGGACTGCTCACAATTCATCAAGAACCAAAAGTTGCTAAATTAGGGTTTTGTAGGAAAAGTCAACTCAACTTTGACCAAGCATAACTTTCTCATAATTTATGAGAAATGACCCATCCTAAGCTCATTTTGAATAGGATGCAATGCTATACAATCCATCTTCATCTCCCAAGTTCAAAATATGCACCCACAAGAAGTTATGAATTTTGACATTATAGGTCATTTTGAAAAGTCAACAAAAACACCTTTTTTGTCAAAGCTTCATAAACGAACATGGAATACCAAATTGATATGACACCAAAAAGGTTGCTTAGAGGACATCTCAAGATTTCTAAAAAGTCTAAAAACACCTTCAAAGAGTAAAAATTTAGGAAGTTATGCATTGGTGAAGTTGACCCTTTTTGCAAAATTGTCAAAAGTCAACTATGCCTCAAATTGCAATTTTTGCTAAATGGGCCTAACTTTTTGCACTTGTTTTGAGTTAGTAGCATGGTCCATGAGCCCTAGCTATTTCCACTTGTCATTATCTTATTTTTATTATTTATTTTGATCTTGATTTGAATTAAATCAATTTAAATCAAAACAAATCATGAAAAATCCAAAACATTGAAATCCAAAGATTTTGTACATGTTTCAGGTCCTACATCCAACTAGCAAAAGATTGAATTCATGCAAGGCCTTTGTGTGCACAAAAAAATTGAATTTGGCCTATTTTTGGAAGGATTTTTAAGTGAATCAAATCAAGATCAAAATCAATAATTGGTAAAGATTGAGACCATGTTTGCAACCCTAATCCAATCCTTGATATATATTGAACATTTGCAGACCTAAAACAAGGCTAGAGAGAGGCGCACAAAGTGAGAACAAACTTGAAAAAAAACACAAAAAAGTGCAGACACGATTTCACACTTCCAGGCATCCTCAAGACCTTCTAGCCATCCCAATCGCTTCCTGGGATCACAAGCAAGCGAAACCAATCAAGAACAAGGAGTTTCCAGCCCTGTAACTCGCTGTAAGTCAGCCACGACAATGACTTTTTCTTGAATTCGAATTGTATAATTGTGGTATCTATAGCATGAAATATTTGTATATTATTGATCCTTGGAACATTTGCAAACTATTTGTAATATTCAATTGCATTTTATGGACTGTATCAAGATTTTCCATTGTTAGGGTTCTTGGTCTCGATTTGGGATCTTTCCATACAGATAAAATTGGGCCATGAAAGGGGCACCATCACACTCAGAAGGTCAAGACGAGTTGATTGGTGGCCTTAAATATTATTTATCTTGCTTGTGGTTGATTTTGAGAATATGCAGGTTTGTAGTGACGGATGATGTCCGTAGGTAAAAGTCTGTGACTTTTACCAACGGAGAAAGGAAGAAGATGACTAGTGTGGCACCATGGGATTGGTTCATTTGAATTCTAGCGCATTTTTTTTTACATTATTTCATATTATGATTATTGTGTATTATATGTACAACAAAAACAGCTAGCTCAGTTGGTTGCCAGGTGTTGGAAAATGCTTCAGGACCTGGGTTCGAATCCCAGGTCCCCCCATTTGCTTCATATTTTGTTTTTCAGTAATCAGGTGCGTGTTTGTATGGGATGACCACCATAGTCTACCATGATCTAGCCAGCCAAGTGTCCAATCATCCAGATCTGATGGCCATCATTTGAGGGACCATGATACACCTAGTCAATGCAACGCATGGGAATCTGGCCAGTCAACATGGACTAACCTGTTTTGGGCCCAGACTTGGCTATCCACACCCCCCTTAGATTTCTATTTCAGGCCCAATCTCTTTAATCTTTTCTTTTTATATTTTGTTTTATTTAATTCTTTTTTTTTACTAACACAAAATTAATAAATCTTTTTATAAAAAAAAATCATAAAAATATTTTCATCCAATTAGATTTAGGATATTTATTTTTTATACAAATATTAATTTAATTAGGTTATTTAATTTTAGGTAACTTTAATTTCTTTTTGTAAATAAATTTAAAAATAATTAGAACAATTAGGGTTTTATTTATAATTTAATTCTATTTTCTTTTTCTTAAAAATAACCAAAACATAAAAATAGGTCATGAAAATTATTTTCTTTAATTAATTTAATTACTAATTAATTTTTGTATTTAATAAACAATCTCATTCTTTTCCTTAAATAAATAAAAATAACAAAAAAATAATTGTTTCTTTCGATTATATTAGATGGGGTCAAAACCCTAATTTCTTATCGTTCTTAATTTCATCGCGTGCACTTTATCATCTTATTTTGCCATATTGATGTAATTGCTCACAAGTTGTAATAGTTTAAATTAAGAATTTTACTTTCATTTATCGCTTTGGTTTTACGGGTTTGTTTTTGGCTATGTAAATACCCGAAGCCTTGTAATAGCGTAGCTTACTTTCCGCACTTAAAATTCCACAAAATATTAACTGTTAGATGTATGAATAATTAGGGATGCATGACAAGAATGTATGATTAACTTTAAACCGGTTAGCTAACCCTAAATGTGCAAAGATAGTAACTTGAAATTGAATCACTCGCACATGCGCACTCTTAGGGTATACTCCCACTTCGGTTGCCTTTGGTAAACGATCATTAAGTATAGGATATTTTAGTGGTCGCCCTTTTATCTCAAAGATCAAAGTTGCCTCGGAATGGTTGCCTCGAATATTGATCTTAAGACATTAGGGTTATTACTAAGACATCCTAACATTGTTTTAAGTGATCGTACGTCCCTTTTCAAATTGACCCTTAAAACTCCAACGACGGTGCTACCTACTCACTAATAGTGGGATAGCACTATCTAAAGGAAACGAACATAGAACAATTCTTTGTTCGTGTAGGTAGATTAGTTCTCTAGTACTTGCTCAATCCAAACAAACTTTTTTCACACTTACACCCTTTTTCAAACAAAGTTTTCAAAAACACTTCATAACACTCTAGAAGACAGAAGCAAGGGTTAAATCGAAGTCAAAACAAAAACTTTTCAAATTACACAAACACACATAAGCAATTTTGAAAATGATGAGCAAGTATCTAAGAGTTCGTAGATAACTACAGATAGAAAGGGTGCTAATACCTTCCCTTTCTATAATCTACCCCGTACTCAGAAAATGTCGAAAAAAGGAATTTTTCTGTGCTTTTTTCCTTTCCTTGTTGGATAAAATAAAATTCGGTGGCGACTCTTGCTTACCACAACATTGTGCAAACACAAACGCAAAACGCAAACCAGCATTCCTAAAATAGTTCTGGTTCTGGCCACCGTATCACAGGCATCTTGTCCTTAATGTTCCGGTGATGGTTCAGATACTAAAAGTTTATTTTAAAGAGGCAATCATTTTTGTAATCTTCTTTTTATTGAGGATTTGTAACGACCTCTTTTTTTTATTATCCCTGTTTTTCCTGAACTGGTTCTTTTATGATTACAGTCAACGAAATGCCCCTATTTTTTCTTAAGTTTCCTTCATAGGTTTTGACTTAGAGGGCTTTTATTTTGAGAGATAATGACTGTCGGTTTTAATAATTATGCAGAAGCATCACCATATTTTGATTTGGAAGGACGTCTTAGATTCCATTCGTTGTGTACGAAATAGAAAATTGCGACTGAATGCGCGTCTGAATTGACTGAGAAACTACCCTGCCCCAGGTTATAATTAAGGGTTTTAATTTATGTGCAAAGAAAAACTCCTACTTATTTGGCTCAAAGGGGTAGGCTAGGGATTATCTTCCTTATAACTCCATTGTTTAGGATTTGAAACAATACCTGTACATCGTTAACGGGGTCAATTCAAAAGCATGCTGTGGAGATTGTGGTATCATTTTCGTCATCCTCCCTCTAAAGGCTCAAAGCTTTTGATCGAGAGTTGAATATCACAAAAATGAAATAAGTTTAAATATATTTGTGATACGGTGGGAGAACTGACTTGATTGTTTTGCGTTTTATCGCAAATGTTGCGGTTAGCAAGAGTCGCCACCGACTTTTCTTTTATCCAAAAGGAAAGGGGAAAAAGCACAGGAAAGACCTTTAGAGATGTTTTCTTTAGTTCGGGGGGTAGTTTATGAAAAGGGAAGGTGTTAGCACCCTTTTCATCCATGGTTTTCCACAGGCTCTTAGTTACTTGCTAGATCACTTGCTTTTTTTATTTTAAATTATGCTTGGTGTGGTTTTGAAAGTATTTTGTAAAAGAGGCCATTGTTTAGGCAATCTTTGTAATTATTCTCGTGCGTAAGAATGTATACAAAGATGTTGATCTTTTTGAAAATGTTTTCAATGTTTGTAAGATATTTTGAAAGTGCGTAGGTGTTTGTTTTTGAAAATAGCAAGGATATTTGTTTTAAAATGGAGCAAGTAACTAAAAGTAATCTACCTACTCAAATGTCTTTCTTGTTCATTTTCTCTTCCTTTGATATTGTTGTCTTACCATTGATTTGGTAAGTAACCCTATCTTTGGATGTAAACGGGACGGGCGTGGGTCATCGTATAGCCATGATTAGCAATGTTGCAAGGTATCTTAGCATTTTTTGAGGGACTAAGATCATTTTTGTAAGGCAACTTTGAATAGCGTCATCGAGGGACTATGATCTTATATTTGTTTATTTTGATAAGATACCTCACATGTGTAATATGACCATTTTTGTACAAGGAAACCAAGTGGAGTAACCCTAGGGGTGCTTATGTGCAAGTGTATCATTTTTATACTTGATTCTGTCTTGAATTAGGGTTTTCTATTTGATTGGTTTTATCTTGCCATACAAACCCTAATTACTAGCATGATATATAAAAGCGGTAAATTGCGAAATTTAAAGATTACTACACTATTACATCACTTTGTGGGAGGGGGTATACAATTGATGAATGGGGATTGAAATAATATAAACCTAATTAATCTATTACAACCAAATTGAATTTATACAAGTATTGGAATAAATAATGTACAAGATAATTTAAATATGCAAAGATATGTAAATGCAAAAGAAGATTTTGTTTTGTTTTTCATGTAAAAAGTTTTAACCTAAGCCTAATAAATAAATCAAGATTAAACTTAAATTAATTAAGAAAAGAAATTATTTGTTTTAGAAAAAGATTTTGATTTAAACCCTAATTCTAATTTATTAAAAGGAAATAAATTTCTTTAAGTATTTTTGTATTTTTGTCTTGAAAATAATATATGGTATTTATGAAGTGTTTTGGTCTTTTTATATGTTAAAATTAATATTTAATAGGTGTGAAGAAAAATAAATATTTAACGTAATTATAATTCAATTTACAAGTTTTATTAAAAAAGATAGTATATAACTTAAATTAAAAAAATATTTTTTATGAGAAAATAAAATAAAATAAAACAAAATATAATATTTATCATTTTTATATTTTTTATGATTAAGAAAATATATTTGATAAAATAAAAATAAAAATAAAATAAGTAAATAAAATATTTGGGTCAGGGGTGTCATGGGTAAACTGGAAGTATCATATTAGCAAAAAACAAGAGGCCCAAGAAATTGAAGCCCAAGCTGCAAGAGGACAAAAAAATGAAACAAATAAGAGAAAAAAATGCAAAAGGCAGGCACTAAGGCTCGAACCCACGACCTATGACGTTTTTGCACGCTGCCTTGCCACGGGGTGGCTGTACATCCGTTATTCTAAGTGAAAACAAAATACATAACACAAAACATTGCCTTGCCCTGTACTTCATCTTCAACCTCTAGCCATCCAGACCCCCTGTAACTCTTTCATTTCTCAACAAAAATGGAAAGTGATAACATGAACATTATAGCATTTTACTTCACGATTCTAACCATGTGCATAACTAAAACTATAAGTCCAAGGTCAGAGAGAATTTTATTGTCCCTAATTCTTAACCTAATTTTTTCAGAAACTTCAAACTTAAAATTCTCTAAACTCAAGCCAAATAAATGCAAGCTATGGATATGTACAGCTTCGTAGCAATGATGTCTACATTTTATATTCACAAATGGAAAGCTAACTATGCATGTATCAAGAGTTAGAAAAACAGAAAACTCACCTTGAAAATGGAAATCGTGTTTTGAAAATGAGCTTGCTTTAGGATGTTGTGATGATCAGGTTAGCCTCCTTGAACCTCTAGGAAGCTAATGTAATGCTTAGCTTGTCTTGAGGGTGGCCGGAATGGTCTGGAGAAGTCCACCTGTGTTGCTCTATTTTTGAACTTCAACAATGGGGAAGATGGAGTTACAGTGATGTTTCAGGGTGTGGGATGGTTTACTTGTAAGGTAAGGAAGCTTGGGAAAGCAAAAGGCCTGAAAACGCACGAGTGAAATGGAAGATTCGGTTCACAAGTCAGAAATGGCAAGTTTGGAGGCTTGGTATGCAACTTCTGATTCTATGGTGTTTCAAGGCTTGGGCATTTGTGGTTTTAGTTGCAAAATGATGGCTATATATAGAGCAAAAGGTTGGAGGACTTGTGCTTGCTCAGAAGTACAAGATCACATGTCTTGCTACATTTCTTGTTTTTGAAGCAAGTGTGAGAAGTGACTTCTTAAGGCATGATTCTGATCTTGTAGGGTGGTGTGAAGCTTTAAACATGTTTTATTCAAGTTTAGAGGCTTGGTTTGTGCAGAAAGAACAAGTCCAAGGCTCAAGAAATGGAAAAATGAGAAAAACATGCTTTTCCAAAATGGCAATGTTGCCTTTCTTCCAAAAATGGCTATTTTCTTGTACAATGCATTGAATGCTTGGATTTAGGGCATGACACCTTGTGCAATCCATTAATGGTGGAGTGACAAACAAGTTTGAGGTCTGAAAAATGAAGATTGTACAACCAATTTGCAAATTTAAAAACTTGTTCATGAAAATGACCTATAATCAAAGTGATAAAACCCTAACTTCATCTCTTCGATTCTCGCTACTCAAGAATGATATCAAGGAGTTCATGGACATTTTGGAAAGATTGTAATGTGCTCTACAACCCATATTTAAAATGCTTTTGAAAATTCCTCTTGGAACTTAGTGAAAATTTACCATGAAGTTAGGTCAAAAACCTGCCTAACTAGGGCAAAATTTCACTAAGTTATTTTAGTTCATGAGTATGTATTCACAAAATTATATCTTGAGATCCAAGCATTCTTAGGAGAAATTGTGTGAAGCAAAGTTGTAGATTTCATGGAGATCTACAACTTTCATGTTGGGAACTTTCTTTGAATCATTTTGTATCATGGTGAAAATTTGGCATAAAGTTGAGAAAAAATAAGAAATTTTCTATACTTAGAAAAATTTCTAAGTTAAGAAATTTCAAATTTCAAAACAAGATCTTCAATCCTTGATTTCTTGATGAAAAAGTTTCACATTTTGACATGTTTTTATGAATTGTGATCCTTGGCACTTGAATTTGACCAAAAAGTCAAAGTTTGACTTTTCAATATACAGTTGACTTTTGATTAGGTGACTGAAAAATTCATCTGTCAATCCAATGAATTTGTAATGTTTTGAATCATGTCATTAGGTCAAGATGATGCAATTGAACTCTTGAAATCATGCCTCAAACCAATTGATCATTTGCTAGGTCAAAAATCAGAAATTGCCCCTTCTCAGTCAAAACCCTAATTTTGACCATTTTGCCCTTTTGATGATTTGATCAAATTTCTTGGGGAATTGTGGTCTAAACTTAATAAAATGATACATATGAGTATAAGATGTTGACGTGGATAAAAAATTATGAAGTTTGACTGAAAATTGGCCATGGTTGACTTTTTCCCTAATAAGTTGATTTTTAGGTCAACTGTCCAGTTGACTGGTCAAAAGTGTGATTCAAGGCTTGAAACTTGACATGTATAATCTTGGGGGTCCCTAATGATCCTTGAAATTCATATGAAGCATTGATAGTCCAAAAATACTTGTGCAAACTCAAACCCTAATTTTTGTCATCAGTGCATGAGGAGGTGTCTTGAGCTGGTCAAACCCTAATGCAGTCTTGAGTCAGAGAGATCTTGTGAGATAATTCTTGATAAGTGAGAGGGAAAATTTTGGGGTACAACAATAGTGAATACGAATGAATTGATTCAAAATATACATATGCTATGCATTGATAAAGTAACAAAGTTTGACATGAATAAATGTTCGAACAATCAAAAGAAAATTACAAATTGAAAATTCTAATGAACAAAAGCTTCTTCGTCTGATCTTGTCACTTCATATGGTGTGCCTTGGAGGGATGGCAGAAGAACTCAGCCTGACCATCTTGTGTAAACTCCAACACTCTTTCATCAATCAAGTTTTGAATTTTATATTTCAACATCCAACAATCGTCAGTATCATGCCCTAGACTGTTGGGGTGATATGCACACCTTGCATCAGGATTGTAATTAGGGGAAGAAGTCTTGGGATTTGGAGGAGGTCCTATCAATATAACCAGATTCATCCTCAACATGTGTTGTAAAGCTTGAGACAATGGCATGTTGAGTTTGGTAAACTGCCTCTTGGGTGTATCCAGCTTACTCTGATTAACCTGTTGTTTTTGGAGAGGTTGTTGTTGGACCCGTGATGTGGTAGAAATTTGGAATGGTCCACTCGTCACCAAACCAACCTCTTGTCTTCTTGGAGGTTGATCAATGACTTGGTCCCCAACCTCGACTGTTTTCTTCACACGGTTGTATCCTTCTTGATGAAGCTTATTGACAATGCCTCTCAGCTCTTATTGTACCCGGGATAGGCCTTGGATAAAAGCCATCTTCCCCAGCATCTGGGTTCTCATTGCTTCAACCTCAGCTGGCAGCTGTTCCAACCGTTTGTCCTTATTGTCTTCAGGATTTTTCTTGGCCAGGTTTCCAATGAGGAGTTCTTTCAACTCTTCCTGCCCCTTGGATAGGTTTAGGAACATTTCTATGAACTGAGCCTCTTGAATTTAGAGATCTCTGTTGTCTTGTTTGAGAGCCATTGCTGAAATAAACAACGAGAACATGAGAAACCCGTTATGAAACCTATTTATGCAATGATATGTATGATATATATGTGCAATGTTTTCAAGGATTTCTAAGACTTAAAATTGCTTAAACAGAAAGAGAACAAACGTTAATTGCATTAAGAAGTTTTATCGATCACAATGATGCCTCTTGGGCTTACAAAGGAGATAACAAAGAAAAAATAACTCTCTAAGCAAAGAGACTATTATTAGGACAGGTTGAACCTACTGAACTTCAAGAGGGTAGTACCTAGACTCCATGCAAGCCTGAGACTTAAGGGCTATTGTGTGACTTGTTTGCCTTTACCATGTTTGCACTACGCCAAAAATAAGTTTTAGCAGCACATAAAAGAAAGTGCTTTTGGAAAAAAGTGCTGCTGTAGGTTTTAAAAAAAATTCGCTTAAAAAAGCGCTTTCAAATGGTGCCTTAAGAAAGCGCTTTGCAAAAGCGCTTCTAAAGGTCACCCTTAGAAAGCGCTTTTTGGGAAGCGCTGCTAAAGCTGTCCTTTCAGAGGGTACCTTAAGAAAGCACTTTTCAAAAGCGCTGCTAAAGGTCAGCCTTAGAAAGCGCTTTTCCAAAGCGCTGCTAAAGCTGGCCTTTAGAAAGCGCTTTTAAAAGCGCTGCTATAGGATATGCTACGAAAGCGCTTTTTGATGTAAAAGCGCTGTTATAGATGACCTTTAGAAAGCACTTTTAAAAGCGCTTTCGTAGGTAGTTTTATAATAAATATCAAAACACAATTCGTATCACTTTTCTAAGCCCATTAGTTAAGCCCATACCCGAATTATTATTATAAGTTATTCAACAGAAACCCTTGTTGGAAACCATTTGCAGTATAGCCGCTCATCTTCGTTTCTCACAGCATCCCGTGAAGCCGCTCCAAAATGGTTCGTTCGTTTTCACAGCTTGTTGAATTTTAAACTGTTATTCTAATTTCATTCTTATGTGATTATTGTTTGTGATTTTGGTTACAGACTAAGAGAACCAAGAAGGCCGGTATTGTTGGCAAATACGGTGCGTTCAATCAATTTTCTCACTTTTCAACATTTTGTCTTGTTTGTTGTGCTTTTCGGTTTCAGATTTGTTTGTTTTGTAGATATTTATTTCATTTCAATTCACTATAAATGTGTTTGTTCTAACCCTAAAAACTTTGTGGGTTTTTTAATTTCAATTAGGTTTAGCTTAGATTTATTTGCTTCTAATTTAAATGAAATTCTCAGCTAAGATGAGTTTATGGTTTTTGTGTCGTAAATGGTGATAACTGATAGGTTTGTGTTCTAATTTCAGGCACCTGATATGGTGCTAGTTTGAGGAAGCAAATTAAGAAGATGGAAGTCAGTCAACACAATAAATTCTTCTGCGAGTTTTGTGGAAAGGTCGTTTTTTTAAGGTGTTTTGTGACGAGTTTATTCGATCTGCATTGGTTGATTATGTTCTCAATTTGTTGTATGTAGTATGCTGTTAAGAGAAAGGTTGTTGGTATTTGGGGCTGCAAAGATTGTGGGAAGGTCAAGGCTGGTGGTGCTTACACTTTGAAGTAAGAATCTTGCTCAAAAAACATGTTTTCTCAATTGATTAATTGCTTGTATATAGTTGCTAACCTTGTGATTTTCTTTGTGCTTATTATTTTGACAGTACTGCCAGTGCTGTGACTGTTCAGAGTACCATCCGAAGGTTGAGGGAGCAGACTGAGAGTTATAAAGGAAGCAGTATTACAATTTTGTTATTTTTTATTTTCAAAGTTATTGAAGAAACTCTTGTACGTCCTTAATTATTGTTATATTTGATTTAGATATTTGAGGAAGGTTTTGTAAGTGTATCAGTTATCTTTAGATTATGAATACGTTACATGTGTACATGGAATACCATATTGACCGTGTTATTATGTTCAAACCTCGCAGGACCAGGACTTTAATACATAATTGACAATGTTTCTTTCATACATTAGGACTGGTTTAGTTGTTGTTAGGGTTGATTTTATAAGACTGATTTTGAGTTACAATGCTGATAACAATGGTTTTTATATATTTTGAGGTACAAAAATGGTGTATATATATTTTGGATTACAATGGTATACAATGCATTACCGCGGTTTATGAACTACAGGTTATGGCAACTGGTTTATATAAATAATATGCTGCAAACAATGCATGTATATGAATTATATAAACTATACCTCTAAAAAAAACACCCTATGAAAGCGCTTTTTCAAGAAAAACGCTGCCTTAGGTAACCTATGAAAGCGCTTTTTCACAAAAAGTGTTGTCTAAGGTAAACATATGACAGCGCTTTTCCAGGCAAAAGCGCTGCTAAAAGACCACCTATGAAAGCGCTTTTCCAGAAAAAAGCGTTGCTAAAAGCCTACCTAAGACAGCACTTTTCCAGAAAAAAGCGCTGCTAAAATAAAATTTATGAGAGCGTTTTTCATTAAACAAAAAGCGCTGCTAAAACCTATAGCAGCGCCACCTACGAAAGCGCTTTTAAGCGCTTTTAAAGGCCAAAAAAAGCGCTTTCGTAAGTCTTTTTTGGCGTAGTGTTGATACCTGTTATACCTGTTGTGTGTTTTATCATGACATCATGCATCATGACATAGAATGCATATTTCATTAGACTAACTGTTGTACCCAAAAATTTGCCCTCTCATTTTAGCAAGATTTCCCCTCACAGGACTCTTTGAACTCAAGACCAAGCTAGGGTTTGCTCTGCTCAGGACATCTCCTAGCATTGTTGACCTAAATTAGGGTTTGAATTTTCAAAAGGAATTTTGGACTTATAATGCTCAATGTGACTTTCATGCTTCATTTTGGACTTATAAGATTGCTCATACCAAGTTTCAAGCCTTGAATCAAATTTTTGCCCAATCAATTGAACAGTTGACCTAAAAATCAGCTGTATTAGGGAAAAAGTCAACTATGGCCAATTTACAGTCAAACCTCATGAATTTTGATCCACATCAACATTATAAGCTCATATGAACCATTTGATCAAGTTTGGACCACAACTCCTCAAGAAATTTGATCAGATCATCAAAAGGGCAAAATGGTCATTTTTAGGGTTTTGACTGCAGAAGGGCAATTTCTGACTTTTTGACCTAGCCAATGGAAAATTAGGTTCAAGCATGGATTCAAGGACTCAATGGCATCATATTGACCTATTCACAAGGTTCAAAAGATCTCAATTGCATTGGATTGACAGATGAATTTTTCAGTCAACTGATCAAAAATCAACTGTACACTGAAAAGTCAAACTTTGACTTTTTGGTCAAAATCAAGTGCCAAGGGTCATTTTTCATCAATATGTGTCAAAACATGAAACTTGTTCATCAAGAAACCTAATTTTGCAAATTAGGGTTTAAGATTGAAAAATTTCATAACTTAGAATTTTTCTAAGTTATGAAATTTTCTTAATTTTTCCCAACTTTGCCCAACTTTTTCACCATGATGCAATTGGATTCAAACAAAACTTCCAACATGAAAGTTGTAGTCCTCCACAAAATCTACAACTTTTATTCACAAAGTTTTCTCAAAAGAAGCTTAGATATCAAGTTATGATATTTCGAACAAGGGTCCATGAAACTTTTAACTTAGTGAAATTTTGCCCTAGTTTAGGCAGGATTTTGACCTATCTTCATGACAATTTTTCACATAGTTCCACTTGGAATCTCAAAATGAATTTCAAAGATGGATTGTAGAGCATGTTACAAGCTTTCCAAAATGTCCAAGAACTATCCAAAATCATTTATGGTTATGGAGAATCGAAGTTTTGAAATTGGCAAAAACTCACTTTGATCCATGGCATGTTTCATGTTGACACAAGTTGCAATTTCCATCCAGCATTGTTTGTACTTGATTACAGGTCCCTAAACCCTTCCACACTCAAGAATTAAATGCAAATCCAATGGTTTGAAGCTTTGTTCTAATCATTAGAGGATTACACATGATATTAATCCAAAAATAGCAAAAAGGCAACATTGCCATTTTTGTCAAAATTTGCTTTATGTCAAATTGCATCTCTTGAGCCTTGAACCAAATCTTGGACATAAAACAATATCCATAAACTGAGGGGGCCAAGATCACAAAGTGCAAGCTGGAAGATAGCCTGTACAGGCCTGTCTTGTACCACTTGACACTTTTGCTTAAAATACAAGAAAACTTGCAAAAGAGACACAACTTGAGTATCTGTTATAACCAACTCTTGCAAGCATTTGAAACAAGTTTTGCACATTGCCTTGAGCCAGAAACACGAGACATCCATCCCTCAAACACTCTTGAACATCAAAACACCAAAAACTTGCAAAACAGGGCACTCTCTGCAGTTTCACTTCCATCTCACAAACCACTCGTGCGTTTTGTCCCAAACCAGTTCCAATACACTCCATATAACTCACCTGAGTTATCCCAACCATTGGCCATTGACTGTAATTCCATTTGCAAGCTTCACCATTTCTGTTTTTAGCTTGTGCAGGTTGACTTCTACAAGCTTGTTCAAGCAAATCCAAAGCAAACTAGGCATTGGGGAAGGTCAGAGGAAGTTCAAGCAAGCTCCCAAGCATCTCAGGCCTCACTGAAAAGCTCCACATTGCCATACACGAGTTCAACTGAAACAAGTATTTTTCAACTTTCTATCTCTCTATTTAGGAATCATTAGACTTAGGTTTGTGAATAAAAAATGTAGTACTCATTGCCCTCAAGTTTTACATATGTATAGATTTCATTTTAGTTAAGTGTGCTGAAAGAATTTGATTGATGAACATCCTGAAAAAGTTAGGTTAGAAATTAGGGCCAGGGAAATTCTCTCTGGTCTTTGAGAGTTAGATTAAGTTTTTTATATGGTTGGAATCGTATGATCATGCTCTATAACTTTCATGTTGCAAGTTTTTGTTTTAAGCACAAATGCAGGAGATACGAGTTTGTACACAGAAGGCGCGTTTTTGTGTTTGAACGAAGGTTGAAGATGAAGTGTTGGGCTGGGCTTGCCTTTTCCCTACTTTTTGCACCCCTGACTTGCTGATTACACCCCCTTGGCCCATTTCATTATTATTTGATATTTTTCTATTTTTATTTTTATTTCTAACTTTAAAATATTTTTTTTAAACTTCAAAAATCACAAAAAATATTTTATTTAATTTTCGCATTTTTATTTTATTATTTTTATTATTTTTAGACATAGAAATAATTATTGAATAGCATACTTTTATTTTCTTTAATAAAAACTTGAAAACAATACATAAAAATATTTTATTTTTTATTTTTATTATTTACATACTTAAATAATATTTTTCTAATATATTTTTATTTTTTGACATTTGTATATATTTTATTATTTTATTGTACATAAATAATATAATTAATATATATACTTTCTTAAAAGAAAATTAGGGTTTTTACCCTTAATAAAAATAATCTTTTATTTTTATTTTTTTAATACATTAAATATTATATTTTTACATACATAAAAATAAATAAAAACATTTTTTTACATATTTATAATATCTTGCATATTTATATTTAAATTGCTTATTTAAATATTGCTTACTTATTATTTGATGCAAAGAGTTCAATTTGGATGTAATAGTAAATCTTAGGGTTTTATTTTCTTGCAAATACTCCCCATTCAAAATTGTATCCCTCTCCCCATATCAATGTTGTAATAGTCATAGATTTATTTTACGCATTTACAGCTTTCAAATATGCCATGATAGAGATTAAGGTTTGTATGCAATATCCAAAATCAAAACAAATAATTAGACCTAATACAAGACATAAAAGCATGCAAATTGACAACACAATGCACAAATGCACCCCTAGGGTTTCATCCACTTGTTGCCTTGAAAATGGCCATGTTATGCATGTTGAGTATCTTGGCAAAACAAAAACGAAACAAAAGATCATAGTCCCTCGATGACGCTATCTTGGTTGCCTATACAAAATGATCTAGTCCCTCAAAAATTTGCTAAGATACTTAGCACAATTGCTATCATGGTCAATACGATGACCCGCGTCTGTCCCATATAACATCCAAATACAAGGTTGTTTACCAAATGCAATGGTAAAACAACACTATCAAAAGGGTTAAAAATGTGTAAGAAAGACTCTTGAGTAGATAGGGTAGACAACTCTTAGTTACTTGATTAAAACTTGCAAAAAACATCCTTGCTATTTTCAAACACACATCACAATTTCAAAACATTTCCCAAAAACAAACTTTCAAACATTGAAATATCTTTTTAAAAGACAAACACCTTTGTATATATTCAAACAAGAATCATTACAAAGGTTGCCACAACGATGTCCTCTTTTCAAAACATTTTCAAAACCACATACAAAGCACCATTTCAAACAATTGAAAAGCAAAAGCAAGTGATCTAAACAAGTAACTAAGAGCCCATGGAAAACCATGGATGAAAAGGATGCTTGCACCTTCCCTTTTCATAATCTACCCCCCGAACCCAAGAAAACATCTCAAAGGTCTTTCCTGTGCTTTTTGACCTTTCATTTGGATAAAATAAAAAGTCGGTGGCGACTCTTGCTAAACCGAAACATTTGCAAACACAAACGCAAAACCTCAAGTCAGTTCTCCCACCGTATCACACTAACCATTTCAAAGACCGAGGGGATTCATCTTTGTTCTGTTTTGCAGATTATGGCTTCTATGCGCAAAAATACCATTCGAGTCAACTTCGTGCAAATCCCTGCTCAGCTCATAGAGTTGGTCTCAAAAGTTCCTGATACTTCTTCATTTGTTAGAAGACATGGTCATCTCCTTACCCTGGTCACTTCAAAGTTGGACGAGCAAATGATGAGCGTCCTTTTCCAGTTCTTTGATCCGTTGCATCATTGTTTTACCTTCCCAGATTATCAGCTAGTCCCTACTTTGGAGGAGTTTTCTGATTTACTGGGTATATCCATTCTCGAGCAGACACCCTTCACAAGTTTGGAGGAGGTTCCAAAGCCAGAGGATATTGCTTCAGCCCTACATCTAAAAAGGGTTGATGTAGTGTCCAACTGGGAGACACAGAGTGGGGTTAAAGGTTTCTTGGTTAAGTTTCTAATGGATCAAGCTCAACAGTTCTGGGATAACTTAGATTTTCAAGCATTTGAAGACATCTTGGCTCTACTCATCTATCACTTGGTTCTTTTCCCAAATCCAGATTCCTTCATAGACGTGAATGCGGTCAAGATCTTCTTGTCTCGTAATCCAGTGCCTACTCTCTTGGGTGATATTTTGCATGCCCTTTATACTTGTACTGTAAGAAGAAGGGGGACTCTCAGGTGTTGCTAGCCGCTGCTGGAGAGGTGGTTTATTTCGCACCTCCCCAAATCTATATTGAAGAATGAGGAAGGTGTAGGTTGGGCTTACAGAATCATGTCCCTTGCTCATACGGACATCCTTTGGAGTACTAAGGATATGGAAAGAGTAGCTGTCATTGATCGATGTGGTGAATATCCTAATGTCCCTTTGCTTGGAATTAGAGGGGGGATAACCTACAACCCTTGTTTGGCTCTACGACAGTTTGGTCGCGCTCGGAGAGACGGTCTTCATGAGCTACTCCTTATAGATATTGTCTTTGACTACAAAGGAGACGTTAATGAGCATCGTCGAAGGTTTATACGAGCCTGGGGTAGGGTGAACAAGTCTGACCCACACTAGCTAGGACTGAAGACTTCTCTCCCGATGTAACCTTATCTCCAGTGGGTTCGAGCCCGTGCGCAAAAGCTGGGGATGCCATATGAAGCTGTTTTGCCGGTGATTGTAGAACATACTAATGAAGAAGGGGTTCCTTATACAGTCCTTCATCCCTACATTCCTACTGATCTTGGGGAATTAAAGAGATCTTGGATCCAGTTGAAGGAAGAAAAGGATACCTACAGGGAGAAGTATCATGAGCAGGAACAGAAGATTTTAAAGCTTACAAGGCAGCTTGAGAATGAAAGGACTGTTAGAACATAGTTTGATTCTACAACCCTTGATTAAAGTTTTGATGATAACAAAATACAAAGAATAATATTATCTCTAAAGTATATACAAAGAACAATTATGCTCCTGAAAATTATGCTATGTATATGCAGAAGTTCTGATGGAATCAGCATCAGAAGATCAGCAACCTAAGGTACTCGCTGAAAACACTGAGGTTTGATGACCAGAATCTGCGCCTAATCAAAAACACTCTGACTCTGATCAAAGACATCTTTACCAAGTCATCAACACTCTGAAGCATTATAAGCAGATACAACAAAGAAGATTCTGAAGCATTACTGGTTATTCAAGACTGAATTAAATGCTAACGGCTTTCTTCAGACAAAGATCTTCTACAAAAGGAAAGTGCATTATTATCATTAAACCTGTTTTATGGACAATGTATCTTTGCTTGCCTATATAAACAACACTGCTTGTGAAAAGAAGCACGTACGTACGCACTCAATTTTGCTAAGCTATTCAAACCACGTCATTCAAAGCATTAGCAAAGTTATTCTATTCCAAGCTTAAGTTGTGTAAGTATCACAATTGTAATATATTGTTTTGTTAGAAAACGTTAACACACTCTTGTTCAATTTATTTGTAAAAGATTTCCTTGAGATAAACCGGTCTGTGGTTGTACTCAAGAAGACTTTAACAGTTGTTAAAGTAGCTATTGTAATCCTTTAAGAATAGTGGATTAAGACCTCGTTGGAGAGAGGCGAAATCACCTTGACGGGTGGACTGGAGTAGTTTGAGATCAAACGAACCAGTATAAAAATACTGTGTTGTCAAGCCATTTGTTTTAAGTTTTACAATTCAACCCCCCCCCCCCCCCCCCCCCCCCTTCTTGTGTTTTTCACATCTTCAATTGGCATCAGAGCGCCTGGTTCTGAGCTTTAACACTTAACCGTGTCAGTACAAGATCCAGCGTCAGAAAAACACAATGGCAGGACCAAGTCAAAACATCAGAAATGACAACAATGAAAAAAGGGACAGATTCAGTGGCAAACCTCCAGTCTTTGATGGAGAAAACTTTGACTACTGGAAAGACAGAATTGAGAGTTTCTTTCTGGCCCATGATGCTGATCTGTGGGACATGGTGACTGATGGGTACACGTACCCAGTGGATGGACGTGGTCAGAAGATTGACAGGAAAATGATGTCTGATCAATAAAAGCGTGATTTCAGAAATCATCACAAGGCCAGAACAATTCTTCTCAGCGCCATCTCATATTCAGAATATGAGAAAATATCAAACAGAGAAACTGCTAAGAATATGTTTGATTCTCTGAGAATGACGCATGAAGGCAACATTCAAGTCAAAGAAACAAAAGCCCTGGCGCTCATTCAAAAGTATGAGGCATTCAAGATGGAAGACAGTGAATCAATAGAAGCTATGTTTTCAAGATTTCAAATTCTTGTTGTTGGTCTAAAAGTTCTTGACAAAGGATATTCCACTACTGATGATGTCAAGAAGATCATCAGAAGCTTGCCAAAACAGTGGAGGCCAATGGTCACAACGCTTAAGCTAGCCAAGGATCTCAACAAAATCTCTTTGGAGGAACTTATCAGCTCCCTCAGAAGTCACGAGATAGAGCTAGAAGCAGATGAACCTCAAAAGCAAGGTAAGACATTAGCTTTAAAATCTAACAGAAAATCTGACTCCAAAGTTTTGCAGGCTGTGGAAGAAACCTTTGATGGATCCTCATCAGAAGAAGATGAATTGTCTCTTCTCTCCAGAAGGGTGAACCAACTATGGAAGCAGAGGCAAAGGAAGTTCATGAATCCCAGAAGATCAGAAAATCAGAATGAATCTTCCTCCAAATACAAAAGGTCAGAATCCTCCTCTGGACATAAAAGATCAGAAGGCTCTTCAGGATACAAAAAGCCAAACTACAAAGATATCATCTGCTATGAGTGTAATGAGCAAGGGCACTACAAAAGTGATTGCCCAAAACTTCAGAAGGAGAAGCCCAAAAAGAAGTTTGGCAAGGAAAAGAAGAAAAGTCTCATGGCAAACGTCTCTGAAGACAGTGAAGCTTCTGGTTCAGATTCAGAATCAGATACATAAGAGGTATTCCCTGACTTCACTATAAATTTTACTAAGGCTAAATTAGCTGAAAGCCTTAATGAAATTCTAGAAAGGTATCAGCAGATCAAAGTCAAATTCAGAAACCTGAAAAGGAATCTTGCTTCTGACTCTGATAAGACTGAGAGTCTCAAATTGCAGAATTCTGAGTTAAAAGATAAAATTTCAAAATTAGAAAATCAATTGCAAAACTCTCAGAAGGAAACAATCCCTAAAACTCCCAGCAATGCTGATGAGATCATCAAAGAGTATGATCACAGCTTTCAGAAGTTTCTAGCTAAAAATATAGACAGAAGCAAAATGGCTTCAATGATCTATGGGGTTAGCAGAAATGGCAGAAAAGGGATAGGATATCAAGGTAAGGTTCCTACACCAAAAATGCCATGGATTTAGTTATAAAGCGTACTCCACTTGATTCACACTTTATATATGGGCACACACATGACATAAAGTATACAAGTAGTGATTACTCTGTCAAACCAAAATTCAACCAGAGTTTTGGTAGAACTAACAAATCAGGACCCAAGAAAATGTGGGTACCTAAGGATAAAATAATACATGTGGCAGATATCTTTAGCAGCAAAGCCAAGACACCAGTCATGGTACCTGGACTCTGGCTGCTCACGACACATGACGGGAAGAAGGAATATGTTCCAAAGCCTGGAACTTAAGCCTGGAGGCCACGTAGGTTTTGGAGGCAATCAGAGGGGAAAGATTATTGGCTCTGGAACAGTAGATAATGGAAATCTTCCCTCTATTAGTAATGTTTTATTAGTTGATGGATTAATGCATAACCTGTTATCCATAAGTCAATTAAGTGATAATGGTTATGATATAATCTTCAATCAAAATTCATGCAAAGCTGTTAGTCAGAAAGATGGGACTATCCTATTCAATGGAATGAGGAAAAACAACATTTATAAAATCAAACTTTCTGAACTAAAAAATCAGAACGTAAAATATCTTCTGTCTATTAACAACGAGCAATGGATCTGGAACATAAGATTGGGACATGTTAGTATGAGAAGAATATCTCAGATTAACAAACTCAATCTGGTTAGAGGACTTCCTATCTTGAAGTTCAATTCAGATGCTCTGTGTGAAGCATGTCAGAAAGGCAAGTTCGCAAAACCTGCTTTCAAATCCAAAAACGTTGTTTCCACCTCTAAGCCATTAGAACTTCTGCACATTGACTTATTTGGACCAGTAAAAACTGCCTCAGTCAGTGGCAAGAAGTATGGATTAGTAATCGTAGATGACTATAGCAGATGGACATGGGTAAAGTTCTTAAGGCACAAGGACGAGTAACACTCTGTGTTTGTTACCTTCTGCAACCAAGTTCAGAATGAAAAGGATCTTAGAATCATCAAAGTTGGAAGTGATCATTATGGAGAATTTGAAAATAAAGATTTTGAATTATTCTTTAATGAAAAAGGCATTCTGCATGACTTTTCTTGTCCTAGAACTCCCTAGCAAAATGGAGTTGTAGAACGAAAGAACAGAACATTGCAAGAAATGGCTAGAACCATGATCAACGACACTAACGTTGCTAAGTTCTTTTGGGCATAAGCAATAAATACATCGTGTTATATTCAGAATAGAATCTCCATAAGACCCATTCTGGAAAAGACTCCATATGAATTGTGGAAGAACAGAAAACCCAACATTTCCTATTTTCACCCATTTGGATGTATATGTTTTATTTTGAATACAAAAAATTATTTGAACAAGTTTGACTCTAGAGCACAAAAGTGTATTATGTTAGGATACTCTGAACGCTCAAGAGGGTACAGAGTATACAATACAAAAACACAGATTGTTGAAGAGTCAATCAGTGTTCGGTTTGATGATAAGCTTGACTCTCAAAAGTCAAAGCAGAATGAATTCCTTGCAGGTATGGAAGTTGAACTCACAGGTACTGAAGACAACTCAAAGGCTCCCAACAGAGACATTCCCTCAACATCAGAAAGAGTCACTACAAGCAACCCAGCACCTTCTATTGATCAACTCCAGAAAAGACCATCCAGAAGCAGAATTGATCACCCTGAAGAAAAAATCTTAGGAAGGAAGGAAGATCCAATCAGAACAAGATCTACCTTTAGAAACTCTGAAGAATCCCTCATGGGACTTGTTTCTCTGATTGAACCAACAACAATTGATGAAGCACTTCTCGACAATGACTGGATTCTGGCAATGCAGGAGGAGCTAAATCAGTTCACAAGAAATGACGTATGGGATCTGGTTCCCAAACCAAAAGGATTCAACGTCATAGGCACAAAGTAGGTGTTCAAAAACAAACTTAATGAACAAGGTGAAGTCATCAGAAACAAAGCACGGCTGATAGCACAAGGTTATAGTCAGCAAGAGGGGATAGACTATATAGAAACTTTTGCTCCAGTCGCCAGGTTAGAGTCTATCAGACTTTTAATTTCATTTGCTATCAATAAAGGCATCACAATGTATCAGATGGATCTCAAGAGTGCATTCTTAAATGACTATATAGAAGAAGAGGTTTATGTGCACCAACCCCCTGGTTTTGAAAGTTCCAAAAATCCAGAATATGTTTTCAAACTAAAGAAATCACTCTATGGTCTGAAACAAGCTCCCAGAGCTTGGTATGAAAGACTAAGTAACTTGCTGTTAGAAAAGGAATTCATTAGAGGGAAAGTGGACACAACCCTATTCAGCAAAACAATTAAGAATGACATCTTAGTATGTCAGATTTATGTTGATGACATTATATTTGGATCCACTAAACCCTCTCTGGGAAGAGAGTTTGCTAAATGTATGCAGGCATAATTTGAGATGAGCCTAATGGGGGAACTAAAGTTCTTTCTGGGCATTCAGATTAATCAAACTCCAGAAGGAACATACATTCATTAGAGCAAATATGTCATAAAACTTTTGAAGAAATTTGATCTCTCAGAATGTAAGCCCTCAAGGATTCCAATGCATCCCACGTGCATTCTGGAAAAAGAAGAGGTAAGTAACAAGGTAGAACATAAGGTCTACAGAGGTATGATTGGTTCTCTTCTCTATCTGACGGCTTCAAGGCCTGACATTCTATTCAGTGTTTGCATCTGTGCTAGATTCCAATCAGATCCAAGAGAATCTCACTTAACAGCAGTTAAGCGAATTTTCAAGTATCTGAAAGGTACTACTAATCTGGGTTTGTTTTATAGAAAATCAAGTGATTACAGCTTAGTAGGATACTGTGATGCTGATTTTGCTGGAGACAGAGTAGAACGTAAAAGCACTTCTGGAAGCTGCCAGTTTCTGGGAGAAAATATGATCTCATGGTCCAGCAAAAGACAATCCACAATAGCTCTATCAACAGCAGAAGATGAATACATAGCAGCAACTGGATGTAGCATGCAAATGCTCTGGATGAAAAGTCAACTTGAGGACTTCAATATTTTTGAGAGTAACATCCCTATCCTCTGTGATAACACTTCTGCTATTTGTCTCAGTAAAAATCCTATTTTGCATTCTAGGGCTAAGCATATAGAAATAAAACATCATTTTATTAGGGACTATATTCAGAAAGGGATTCTAAATTTAAAATTCATTAACACAGACCATCAATGGGCTGACATCTTTACAAAACCTCTTTCTGAAGATAAGTTTAACTTCATTCTGAAACATCTCAGCATGAAGCTTTGCCCAGAATAAAACAATTTTATTTCCATATCTTAACCTTCAGAATTTTGGTTATTTTTTCTGTGAACTACTGATCAATCTTCCTTCAGATCTTTAGAAGTACAAGTTGTATCAGAATCTATCCATGAGAATCTGAGCGCTTCATTTCAAGGATAGAAATGTGTTGTTTACTCAAGCAAACAGTTGTCATCCATTCATCAGCTACTTTCTGAAGCTGAACACGCGTTCACGTTTCTGAAAGGCCAAAAGCGCTGATTGGATGCATTGGGACACATGTCATGGGTAACCGTTCCAATATCTTTCTGAATCCCCCAAAATCAGCTATCATTAATGCTCATAATCATTATAATTTATTTCTCTCTCTTGCCGTTTACGTTTTCAAAATATTTTTCAAAATCTATTTAAACACATTTCTCACTCTTTACACTCTTTCACTTTCACCTTCATTTCTCACTAATTGATTTCAGTTTGCATCCTTTCTCAAAACCCTTTCTATTTCTTCTCAAAACTCTCTGTGTGAACATGGCTTCCTCAAGCATCCCTACTTCCAGTACTCAGAGAACAGATTCCTCAGAACAATATGAAGAACCCTTCAGAACTCTTCTAACACCCATCAAAAACCTAGAAGTACTCTCAGAATTGATTGTGGACTTTAACAGTCTTCAAGAGAACGGGTTCAATCTCTCTGAAGAGGTAAAGGCTCAAGGCTGGAACAGGTATTTTGACCGTCTGGTAGGTCCAACGTTCCCAATCCTTGTGAAGGAATTTTGGATTCATGCTTCATCTTCCAACCATCAAGTTACTTCATACATAATGGGGAAGAAGATTGTCATAACTGAAGACCTTATTGCAAGATTGATAGGCTACAATGGTGGTGGCGTAAGATGCATAAACATGGCTGAAAGATGTGTTGATGTCTCCCTAATTGCTAGAGAAATCTTCACTCTGGGTCTTCCCTCCAGCAAGATAAGGGATCTAAAAGACCATCACAGAATATGGGCAAAGGTTATTCTGGGATGCATAAACCACAGGAAGCCAACCAACTCTCCTGACTACATCAACATTGATCAGCAGTTTCTGATCGACTTCATCTCCCAGAAGATTAAGGTGAATCTTGCTCATTTGTTGTTCAACCATTTAAGGACTAGTGTTAAAGAGACCAGAGAAGAGGAGCGCACAAAAAGGGACTGGATACCCTTAGGAAGGCTCATATCATATATTCTAATAGAGAATAAGCTGATTGATCATCTAACAGAAGCTCATGAAATTAGCACTTTAGAAGCCACTATTGGCAAACAGTTGAATGCAAAGAATCTGAAGAAGATGAAGTTAATTGAGAACATCAAGAAGGAACCCAGTGTGACTTCTTTTGCAACCATCTCCAGCAGAAGAATCCCTCTGGATAACTTTCCCATGTTCTCAGAAATTGATTCTAAACCTGAGATAATAGTCAGATATCTGGATGCATGCAAGGCAGATGGTACAACACCAGATTTGAACATTCAGGATCTGCAGCAGAAGGCTCTAGAAGTTGTGCTGAAGAAAAACAAGAAAAGGAAGGCTGCAGCAGAAGGATCATCCCAGCGGACTCCTAAAAAGAGGGGTAATCCTTCTTCTGTAACTGTTTTAGATTCAGTATCTTTATCAACATCTGTACCAATCCCCACTAAATCAGAAAACCCTACTCCACAAACACTTAATGACTTTGACATTGAATTTGACCCCTCAGAAACCTTAACTCTTAGAGGATCTCACTCCCTACCTACAAATCCAACTATTGAAGTAACCCAACAAGAACTTGCAAAAGTTCTATCAGATATAGAAACCTTTGACCAGCATATATCTGCTCTCATACCAGTAAATCCAAACTCTGAAACCATTTCAGAAGCATCTCAACCAGAAATTCCACTCTCTCCTCAACCAGAAACTCATCCACCTTCTCCATAATCCGAACTATTACAACCAGAAGTTCAAACTTCTGAGGTCCAACCCCCTAAATCCTGCGAACCAGAACTTCATCACCATCAATCCAACCAAACTGTTGATTCTGATCCCATTCCAATTCATGGAATCACTAAACCTCTAACCATCAGTATACCCCTGACCATCCTGGATATTCCCCAAATTCCCTCCTCACTAGAATCAGCTCCACCAAACACCCCAACTAGTCCAATAATCATTCTAGACTCTCCCACTTCCTCACCAAAGATCAATCCAAATGACAATGCCAAAATTGTCATTGACTTAACTGTTTTTGAACGCCTGGAAGCCATAACCAACAAAACAGCCATTCCAAAACCAAAACCATCTGAACCTACACCAGATGTTGGTACCAGCTTATTGATATTTCAAACAGAAATACAGAAGTGGATCACTTCTCTGAAGCAAGCTAGTCTTGAGCTGATTGATCCTGCTGCATCAGACTACCTTTGGACAAGGTTCAGAAGATGGGTATGTTCTGAAACCCATAAAATGAAAGAACAGAGCTACGGACTAGTTCAACAGGACTTCAGCAACCTGCTAAAAGTTTTTAAAGATCAAGTTCTAAGCAAGCTACTCAAGGAAGAAGTTCTTCCTCTGGACAATGCTCCCTGGTCTGAACATCGTCCAGCAGACAAAGTTCAACCAGAGTCAGAAGATCTCAATCTGACTGACACTCCAGAGCAGATGATTCCTGCTGAACAACTGGGTCAAAAAGAGGACATTGCAGAATGCTCTGAGAAGAATCCAGTTGCTGAAGATCCTCAAGCTTCCTCCTATGAAAGGTAGACTTTAGAAGACCTGAAGAGATCTGATATTTTGATGCAGGAAAGAATGGATAAACAAGATGACAAAATTTCAGAAATCAAGAGCATGTTAACCAAGCAGGAGGAAACCAATATCCAGATCAAGGGCTTGTTGGAAGCTTTGTTCATGCGTCTTCCTCCTCCCTCTTAGATTTTGCTCTGTTTAAAAATTTGTTTTTCTGTAATATTCTCAACATAGCTATGAACTTATCATTGATTCTGTTTTTAAATTTCAACTCATTTTGGCTCTGATTATGTGTTCTTTTTGATAACTGACAAAAAGGGGGAGAAACAAAAAGATATTTTCAATAACGGATTACTAAGACATAAGTCTCAAACATTCTAATATACTTAAATTCTCTTTGCTAAGAAACTTGAACATGTACAAAACTCTGATGAAAAATACAGTAATATTCTGATGCTCAAATATTCATGGAGTTAAAAGGAAGTAATCAACTCAGGGGGAGTTTTTCGACTTAACTCTATACTTTTTGTTCTTTATTCTTTATTGAAAAATCTGGTTTTTTTGTCATCATCAAAAAGGGGGAGATTGTTAGAACATAGTTTGATTCAACAACCCTTGATTAAAGTTTTGATGATAACAAAATACAAAGAATAATTATCTCTAAAGTATATACAAAGAACAATTATGCTCCTGAAAATTATGCTTTGTATATGCAGAAGTTTTGATGGAATCAGCATCAGAAGATCAACAACCTAAGGTGCTCGCTGAAAACACTGAGGTTTGATGACCAGAATCTACGTCTAATCAAAAACACTCTGACTCTGATCAAAGACATCTTTACCAAGTCATCAACACTCTGAAGCGTTATCAGCAGATACCAAAAAGAAGATTCTGAAGCGTTACTGGTTATTCAAGACTGAATTAAATGCTAACGACTTTCTTCAGACAATGATCTTCTACAAAAGGAAAGTGCATTATTTTCATTAAACCTGTTTTATGGACAACGTATCTTTGCTTGCCTATATAAACAGGACTGCTTGTGAAAAGAAGCACGTGCGTACGCACTCAATTTTGCTAAGCTATTCAAACCACGCTCATTCAAAGCATTAGAAAAGTTATTCTATTCCAAGCTTAAGTTGTGTAAGTATCACAGTTGTGATATATTGTTTTGTTAGAAAATGTTAACATACTCTTGTTCAATTTATTTGTAAAAGATTTCCTTGAGATAAACCGGTATGTGGTTGTACTCAAGAAGACTTTAACAGTTGTTAAAGTAGCTGTTATAATCCTTTAAAAATAGTGGATTAAGACCTCGTTGGAGAGAGGCAAAATCACCTTGACGGGTGGACTGGAGTAGTTTGAGATCAAACGAACCAGGATAAAAATATTGTGTTGTCAATCCATTTTTTTTAAGTTTTACAATTCAACCCCCCCCCCCCTTCTTGTGTTTTTCACATATTCAAGGACAATCAACGATTATGTCAGCACGAAGGGAAAGCGACCATGGGATTTATGATGTCTTTTATTATTTCTAGTTTAGATTTGCTTTTCAGTTTATTTCTTTTGTAACGCCTTGAAGGCATTGTTAAACATTGTTACAAGTTTTATCTAATAAAGTGTGTTTTATTTTGGTTTACAAAGTTGAATCTCCCAAAGTCTTTGAAATCATTCCATACGCATTCCATTACCATGCACCTCATTACATGTACCATTACAGGTTTCTTATCTTCTTCGCTGTTTATTTCAGCACAAAATGTCTTCTGAAACACCTACCGATCAAGCTATTAAGGCTCTTCAAGCTCAGAATGCTCAGTTCCAGGAGCTGTTCTTGAACTTGGCTAAAGTACAACAAGATTTGAAGACTCTCATCTTGAAGGACAAGAAGAAGAAGAAGAAGAAGAAGAAGAAGAAGAAGAAGAAGAAGAAGAAGAAGAAGGTGGTTCTGCTGAATATGGGTCAGATTTGGGAATAGGTTGCGAGAGGAAGCAAATATGTCTCATTCATATGGAGGAGGAGAGAATCAAGAGGAAAGGAAAGGTCCTAGCCCAGTGGTCTCTGATAATGACACTGATTTTGATGAGGAACAGTACCCTCCTACTGAGGATAGGTACAAACAACTTGAAGACTGTCTGAGTGCCATGGAGATTCAGAAGGTTCCCGGTTTGGATTTTGGAGATTTGGGGTTAGCATCAGGGGTGGTGATTCCTCACAAGTTTAAAGCTCTGGTCTTTTCTAAGTACCATGGAGGGTCTTGTCCAAAACTCCATCTCCGCTCATACGTCAGAAAAATTCAACCCTACACTGCTGATAGGAATCTGTGGGTCCATTTCTTTCAAGATAGTCTATCAGGGACTCAGCTTAAATGGTTCTATCAATTGGAAGGGGCTAATATCCGCAACTGGGAAGACCTTGCTGCTGCTTTTTCCAAGCAATACCAATATAATGTCGACCTTGCTCCCACGCGTACTCAGCTTCAGAGTATGTCCATGGGTGCGAGCGAAGGTTTTAAGGACTACGCTCAGAAGTGGAGAGATCTGGCTGGAAGAGTACAACCCCCTCTGTCTGATAGGGAGTTGGTGGATATGTTTCTTGGGACTTTGTCTAGTCCATATTTCAATCATTTTATCGGTAGTTCATCGTCTGGGTTCACTGAATTGATTATGACTGGGGAGAGAGTAGAGGCTGGTATCAGAAGTGGAAAAATACAGAAAGGTGCTTCATCAAGTATAGAGAAGAAGCCTTTCAGGAAAGAGGCTAGTGCAGTTTACAGCTCGAGGAATCAAAATAGACCTGAACGCCGCCAAGCAGTGAATGTGGTAGTAATATCAAGACGCATTGTTTCCCCACAACGCAACAATCAACAAAGAGTAGAGAGACCGCAAAGATAGTATACTCGGCTCAGTATGACCTTATCTCAAATTTTAACGCAGTTATTAAAGACTAACCTGGTAACTCTGAGGGAAGCTCCAAAGAATCCCAGTACCACCTCTCTACTGTATAATCCGAACGTCCGTTGTGCCTATCACTCTGATAGCCCAGGGCATGATACCAATAACTGCTGGGCCTTGAGGAATAAGGTGCAAGATTTGATTGAAGCTAAAGAAATTAAGTTTGACGCACCAGAAAAGCCTAATGTCATGACTGCTCCTATGCCCAAGCATGGAGTAAATGTTGTGGATGATGATTCATTTGTGACCTCTGTGGAAGACATTTCTACTCCGTTGATGACCGTTAAGAAGAACCTATTTTTGGCCGGTTTATTTCTGGGCTGTGGCGAAGGTTGCCACCTATGTTTCATCCTACCTGCTGGTTGCTATTTACTGAAATCAGGTGTTCAGCGCCTGATGGATAACAAAGAAATCTTGTTTGAGAAAACTTTGATTTCGTTGATTCCTGTTGAAGATGTTTCCATAATAACCATTTCCGCCAATTCTTCCAAGGCTTCCTCGAGAAAGCCTGTTAGGATTACATCTGTTCCAAGAATTGCTCCATTAATCATTACTATACCTGGTCCTATCCCTTACACTTCGGATAAGGCTGTCCCGTGGCACTATGGGGCCGATGCGTATTATCATGGGATCAAACAAGACTTGAAGGTTGAAGAGGCTGATACTGATGTCAGCAATATTTTCGGGTCTAACAAGGTCACCCGAAGCGGAAGACTCTTCTCTCCTGAGATTTCTCTCCCGACTGTTCAAAAGCCTGTTGCCATTCCATCTGCCAGTACGTCAGCTACTGTTCTGATTCTTACTCCAGTTATCACCCCTGTCGCCGAGTCATCTGACACTCGAGGCAAAGAAGTTATAGGTGAGCCTGCCCGGACGGAGGCACCTAAGAAAGTCATTGTTGAAACCTCTAGGAAGGAGATAGAGGAAATTATGAAGATTATCAAGAAAAGCGACTACAACATAGTCGAACAGCTGGGGAAAACCCCGTCAAAGATCTCCATGTTGTCTTTATTGTTGTGCTCAGAAGCCCATGCAAAGGCTTTAATTGCTTTCCTTAAAATTGCGCATATGCCGCAGGAAACCTCTGCTGATCAATTCAAAGATTGTGTAGCTAGTTTGACTGCTGACAACGGGTTGGGTTTCTCCTATGCAGATCTGACTGCCAAAGGAAGAAATCACAATGATGCTCTGCATGTCTCGATCGAGTGTAGGGGCACTACTTTGGCCCACGTGCTGGTGGATACTGGGTCCTTATTAAATGTTTTACCCAAGAAAGCATTAGATCGGCTGGATTGTGAAGGGTTGGTTATGAAGCCAAGTAATATTGTGGTTAGGGCCTTTGACGGGTCCAAAAGGATGGTGCACGGGGAAGTAGACGTCCCTGTTAAGGTTGGTTCTCAGACTTTTGCGTCTATGTTCTATGTGATGGACATCCGTCCATCTTATTCTTGTTTGTTGGGTCGCCCGTGGATTCATAAGGCTGAGGCAGTAACTTCTACGCTCCATCAGATGTTAAAATATCCCGTAAAGGGGAAGATTGTTATAGTACGAGGAGAAGAGGAGTACATGGTGAGCCACCTTAACTCTTTTCGGTATGTGGAGATGGATGGGGAGTTCATTGAAACCTCGTGCCAGAACTTTGAAGAGGTCCCCCAGACTCTGGCATCGACTGAAACTATTGCTGAAGAATTTCCAATGAAGATGGCTTCCCTCAAGGATGCCAGGGTTGTTATTGAAAAAGGTGGGTGTGCAAATTGGGGCAAACTCCCTAACTTTGCACACAAGACTAACAAGTTTGGTTTGGGTTTTACTGCAGAAGCTCAAAGAGCTGTTCGGCATGTGCGAATTGGAAGACCTCCTCTACGCATCAGTAATCCGGGAGTGAATGCAATTGAAGATGATGATGAAGAGTCAGATATCGACAGCTGGATTTACCCGGCTACCAATGGTGGTTTGAACAATTGGACGACAAAGGACTTCGTGCCCGTTTATTTTATTACACAGTAATAGACTTTTGTTTTGATATTTGTAACAGAAAATTTGAAACTTTACGGCCCGGTGCCTTGCCCAAGGGACTGTGGCTTTGTTTGTGAGGGCTTATCATTTGTCATTTTCATATATCATCAATGAAACATTGGACGTTTTCTTGCATTACAAATTTTGCGCTCCTTGTTTTTCTTTTCTATCTTGCACTTTATCAAAATAGCTATTTGTCTTACACACACTCACATATCCTAATACAGGTCCACATCCACTCTGGATCCCACTGATAACGACTCTGCTACTGCCAGTTATGACTTCGAAAGTCCGATCAACCAAGCCGAAGACGAAGGTGAGGATGATTGTGAGGTGCCTGGAGAACTTGCTAGATGTTACTTCAGGAAGAGAGGGCCATACAACCGCATGAAGAGCCAGTGGAATCGGTGAATTTGGGTATGGAGGAAGACAAGAAAGAGGTCAAGATATCTGCAAATCTGGAGACTAGTGTCAAGCAACGGTTGATACATATGTTACGCGACTATGTTGAGATCTTTGCTTGGTCTTATGAAGATATGCCTGGGTTGGATACTAATATCGTGGTACATCGCTTGCCAACCAAAGAAGACTGTCCTCCGGTAAAACAGAAGGTTCGCCGTATGCGCCCAGAGATGTCTGAGAAAATCAAAGTTGAGGTCATGAAACAGTTTGATTTCGGTTTTCTAGCTGTCACTTCTTACCCACAGTGGGTTGCCAACGTGGTTCCGGTACCGAAGAAAGATGGTAAAGTCCGTATGTGTGTAGACTATAGAGATTTGAACAGGGCAAGCCCCAAGGATGATTTCCCTCTTCCTCATATCGATGTTCTGGTTTACAACACCGCACAGCATAAGGTCTTCTCCTTTATGGATGGTTTTTATGGTTACAACCAGATTAAGATGGCTCCCGAAGAAATGGAGACGACAACTTTCATTACACGGTGGGGCACTTTCTGTTACAAGGTGATGCCTTTCAGGTTGAAGAATGCTGGGACAACTTATCAGCGCGCCATGGTCGCCTTGTTTCATGACATGATTCACCATGAAATTGAGGTATACGTTGATGACATGATTGCAAGGTCCCAGACTGAGGAAGAACACATTGACCATCTTCAGAAGCTATTTGACAGATTGAAGATGTATAATCTGAGGTTAAACCTGAACAAATGCACCTTCGGGGTGAGGTCTGGTAAGATGTTGGGTTTCGTCATTAGTGATAAAGGTATTCAAGTGGATCCTGCAAAGGTGAAGGCTATACAGTAGATGCCAGCTCCCCGAACAGAAAAAGAAGTCAGAGGCTTTTTGGGACGGTTGAATTACATTACCCGATTCATTTCACATTTGACTGCTACTTGTGAGCCGATCTTCAAGCTACTGAAGAAAGATTAAGTGGTAAAATGGAATGATGAATGTCAGGCCGCTTTCGAAAGGATCAAAGAGTACCTCCAAGAGCCACCTATCCTAATGCCTCTAGTTGAAGGAAGACCTTTGATCTTATACTTGACTGTACTGGACAATTCAATGGGGTGCGTGCTGGGGAAGCATGACGAGTCTGGCCGAAAAGAGCATGCTATTTTCTACCTTAGCAAAAAGTTTACCAACTGCGAGACCCGATACTCGTTGCTCGAGAAAACTTGCTGCGCTTTGGCATGGGTTGCTCGCCTGCTGAGACAGTATATACTGACTCACACTACCCTATTGATATCAAAGATGGACCCAATCAAGTATATCTTCGAGAAGCCTGCCTTTTCCGGAAGAATAGCAAGATTGCAGATGATCTTAACTGAGTATGACATCCAATACACGACCCAAAAAGCAATCAAGGGAAATGTGTTGGCAGATCATTTGGCGTATCAGGCTGTAGACGACTACCAATCCACGAACTTCGAATTCCCGGATGAGAATATCATGTTGGTAACCGACTGTGAAGAACCTCGACCGGATGAAGGACCTGAGGAAGGATCCCGATGGTCTATGTACTTTGATGGAACTTCAAACACTTTGGGTAATGGCATTGGCGCCGTGATCATATCTCCTAAAGGCTGTCATACTCCGTTCACCGCCCGATTATGTTTTAACTGCACCAACAATATGGCAGAGTATGAAGCGTGCATCCTGGGCCTTCGAGCAGCTATTGACCTGAAGATTAAGTTCTTGAGTGTCTTCGGAGATTCCACTCTCATGATCAGTTAGATCAAAGGTGAGTGGGATACGAAACACCCAAATCTTATTCCTTACAAGGAGTATATATTGACATTGCTTCCATACTTCGAGGAGATAACCTTTGAACACTTCCCAAGAGAGGAGAACCAGTTGGCGGACGCGCTAGCTACTATGTCTTCTATGTTTAAGGTCAGGTCGGACAATGAGGCTCCCCAGATTACCATCGAGAGATTGGACGAACCCGCACATTGTTGTGACATTGAGACTGACGAGGTAGCAGATAAACACTGGTTTCATGAGGTAAAGAGGTATCTTGAGGCTCAAGAATACCCCGAGGGTTCATCTATTAATGATAAGAAGTTCTTGAGGAGGTTCGCCGCAAATTTCTTCATCAGTAATGGTATCCTTTACAAGCGTAATCATGATTCAACCTTACTACGATGTGTGGACAAGAACGAGGCAGAAAGGATTATGGCAGAATTACATGAAGGTACTTTCAGAACTCATTCCAGTAGACATACTATGGCGAAGAAAATCCTATGGGCAGGATATTATTGGTCTACTATGGAAGCCGATTGTTATCAACATTCTTGAACTTGTCATAAGTGTCAAGTCTACGCTGATAAGGTGCATGTACCTCCAATTCCTCTGAACATCTTGACAACTCCTTGGCCTTTTGCAATGTGGGGCATTGACATGATCGGTGAGATCAGACCTACTGTGTCTAACGAGCATCGCTTCATCCTGGTAGCTATTGATTACTTTACGAAGTGGGTTGAAGCAGCTTCCTTTGCTACAGTAACCAAGAATGTCGTGGCGCAGTTTATCTGACATAACTTAATCTGTCGATACGGTGTACCAGAGAGGAACATTATGGACAATGGTATAAATATCAACAATACAATAATCACCAAGCTCTTCAAGCAGTTTAAGATTCAACATCATAACTCTTCTCCTTACCGGCCGAAGATGAATGGGGCTGTTGAAGCGGCTAATAAAAACATCAAGAAGATTGTGCAGAAGATGACGGTGACATACAAAGACTGGCATGAGATATTAACATTAGCTCTTCATGGGTACCGTACCTCAGCACGGATATCGACAGGGGAAACACCCTACTCTTTAGTATATGGCATGGAGGTGGTCCTTCCCATTGAAGTTCAGATACCCTCTCTTCGGATTATGAAGGATGCAGGTTTGAGCGAGGACGATTGGATCCAGACCCGGCTTGATCAGCTGAACTTAATCGACAAAAAGATACTTACTGCTATTTGTCATGGTCAGACGTATCAAAAGCGGATGATCAAGGCTTTTAATAAGAAAGTCAGACGACAAGACTATCAAGTCGGGGATCTGGTGATCAAACGCATCATACTGCCACAACGTGATCCCAGAGGCAAATGGACCCCTACTTACGAAGGGCCATTTGTGGTTAAGAACATTTTCTCAGGAGGAGCTATGATTCTAACCACCATGGATGGTGACGACCTTCCTCACCTCGTCAATGCAGACATAGTGAAAAAATACTATGCATAATCAAGGACCCGCTAGGTCGATTGGCCTAGGCAAAAATAAGGGCTTCCCGGCGAACCAAAAGGGTTCGGGCAAAAATAAGGGATGAAAATGAAAAAAACTGTACACACGGTGGGTAAAAATTAGGGATCAAAGCGTAACACTATGTCTCATTGGATCATCTTGCAACCGGACTTCGGTATCGACTATCAAGCTCGGACGACACCGATCAATCTGATCTACTTTCAACCAAGTAGCAAAGTGATGAGATTCTCAAGGATATAAAGGAAATAGTAGAGTTGGAACCCAGTGGGATTGTTCACATAGTTGTTTTTCTTTGTTTTTCACAAATTGTATAAATTCTGTTTATTCAGCGGCGTTCTCTTACTAGGATGTCAGCCTCTTGTACAAAAATGCCTATTTACAGGCCAACTTCAAAATCAATACAATTCATTTTTACAATAGTTTCAAAATTGTTTTTCTTTTTCTGTTTTATTTTGCAAGAACGTTAAATGGTTCATTTTTGATATATGCATTTGACAATAATTGCTGCTCATAAATATTTACATGCGAAACAAAAGACGATTACTCGTAATTTCAAAAACAAGGGCAAACAAGAAATTTCTGAGCCTTACAGTTGCTCTATTCACCAGGTACAGGGATAGACCTAGCTGGAGAAAATGACTAAAAATGCATACACTCCCCACAGAGTATAAGATACCCAAAAGACAGTAGTGTTAGCTCTCCCTAGCTGAGGTTCGCAATCGCGAGTGAGTCGGTAAGATTCTCCCCAAGCAGAGTTCATATTTCACCAATAAGGGAAGATCATCCCCAGTGGAGTTTATTTCTTCCACAAACAGAAACTTAATTCCCAACAGAGTTTATCATCACCAGCAACGGTAATTCATCCACGACCGAGGTTATTACTCCAAATCAGCGGATCTTCTGACAAAGCATCTCTTCCCCACAGAGTCATTCTCTCACCAATGTATTCTCCATCAGGATTATGCTCCCAATCATCTTCGGTCGTTATCCCCAGCGAGCGAAACTCTTTATATTCTCCAGCAGAAGTCCGAGATTTATTTTCTCCAGTTAGAGAACATCATAAAAACATTACATGTCCATACATCATGACATGTGCATACACATCATGCAACATCATCTCATTTATTTTGAGAACATCATTGCTTGATACATGTCATGCATTACATACAACTAACCTTTACCTTTCAGGAATGATACAATCAAATTCTCACAAAGCTCAAGCTATGAAGCCTGGATCCGACCGGGTAGTATCTTGATTTCTACAGCATATTGTGAAGCCCGGAGAACGAACGCATAACAGTATCAGACTACCGTGAAGCCTAGGTTACGACCAGATAGTGGTATCTCTTAAATGCAAGCTATGAAGCCCGGATTCGACAGGATAATAGCTTAATCCCCAACAAGCCGTGAAGCCCGAATTACAACCGGATAACAGCTCAGCAAGTTATTGTGAAGCCTGGATTACGACCAGATAGCAATACAAGACCATGAAGCCTGAATTACGACCAGATAATGGTAGAAGATGTTGTGAAGCCTGGATTACGACCAGATAGCAATGCAAGTTTTTCTGAAGCCTGGATTACGATCAGATAGTAGCCAAGAGTACTACGAAGCCTGGATTACGACCAGATAGTGGTATATCTTTAATACAAGTTATGAAGCCCGGATTCGACCGGATAATACCTTGATTTCCCCGAACACCATGAAGCCTGGATTCGACCAGATAATGGTACAAGACATCGCGAAGCCTAGATTACAACCAGATAGCGGTAAAAGACGCTGAAGCCTGTGTTACGACTAGATAATAGTAAGGGACACTGTGAAGCTTGGATTTCGACAAAATAGCAGCTCACCCGACCAATTACTATGAAGCCCGGAGTCGACCAGATACTAGTAGGCCCTAAAATCAAATGGAAGCCCAGAGGCGACTGGATAACCACTTGATTTCTTCTGAAGCCTGGATTTCGACCAGATAAGAAGTGAGGTATTGTGAAGCCTGGATTACGACCAGATAACAATATAAGACACCATGAAGCCTGGATTCGACCAGATAATGGTATGAAACATCGTGAAGCCTGGATTACGACCAAATATCGGTACAAGACATTTTAAAGCTTGGATTTCAACCAAATAGCAGTTTTACTTAGATAATTACTAAGAAGCCCGGATTCGACCGGATATTAGTGTGCCATAAATTCAAGTTTAAGCCCGGAGGCGACCATATAACAACTTGATTCCTTCTGAAGCCTGGATTACGACCAGATAAGAATCGAGAAATTGCGAAGCCTGGATTACGACCGGATAGCATGTTTGATCTCATCTCCCCAGTAAAGTCACTGTAAAGCCTGGATTACGACCAGATAGCAGTCGGCCTTATCACTATGAAGCCTGGATCACGACCAGATAGTAGGTTATTTTCACCTCTTCGATCAAGAGATAATTCCCCAGTATAATAACGGACGACCGAAGCTCCTAAAATTCTATTTCTCCCAAGACAAAGAACAACATTCCCCAGCAGAATCTTCCTCAATAACAGGTATGCAAGCTCTCGCTAAGGAATCTCTTAGGCGATCGACACTCCTTCATATGGCATCTTTAAGCCCATCTCCTATCATCATTTCCAAATGGAATCTATAAGCCCATTCCTGACATCACAAGACAAATACAACTTCATGCGAGTGCAAATTTCTGGGCACTCTAGTGTTCAATCACCTTCCACCTTCGGATCACGAAAGGCAGAAAAGCCAATCTACATCCTCATGTTTAAGAAGATTGAACAGGGGCAGCTGTTGTACCCCAAAATTTTCCCTCCCATATTTCTCAAAACATTTCAAGAAAGATCCTCAAATTGCTCAAGGAAGTCCAAGGGTTGACCAGACAAGCTCTCTCCTAAGGCAGTATACCTCAAATTAGGTTTTCATGTTGCATCAAGATACTTGAGTCCAAGGGATCCCAAATGCTCACCATTGTCCTAATATATTCTCAAGATCATCCATGTGAAGTTTCAAGTCTTACAGAGAAAGTTTTCCTAGTCAATTGTTCAAAGGCCTAAAAATCGACTATGCTATGGCAAAAGTCAACTGTGGCCCACATACAGTCAAACTTCAAGATATTTGGTCAACATCCTCATTTTGAAGTATATTTCATCATTTTATCAAGGGTTGACCATGATTCATCAAGGACTGCTCACAATTCATCAAAAACCAAAAGTTGCTAAATTAGGGTTTTGTAGGAAAAGTCAACTCAACTTTGACCAAGCATAACTTTCTCATAATTTATGAGAAATGACCCATCCTAAGCTCATTTTGAATAGGATGAAATTCTCTACAATCCATCTTCATCTCCCAAGTTCAAAATATGCACCCACAAGAAGTTATGAATTTTGACATTATAGGTCATTTTGAAAAGTCAACAAAAACACCTTTTTTATCAAAGCTTCATACACGAACATGGAATACCAAATTGAGATGAGACCAAAAAGGTTGCTTAGAGGACATCTCAAGCTTTCTAAAAAGTCCAATAACACCTTCAAAGAGTACAAATTGAGGAAGTTATACATTGGTGAAGTTGACCCTTTTTGCAAAATTGTCAAAAGTCAACTATGCCTCAAATTGCAATTTTTGCTAAATGGGCCTAACTTTTTGCACTTGTTGTGAGTTGGTAGCATGGTCCACGAGCCCTAGCTATTTCCACTTATCATTATCTTATTTTTATTATTTATTTTGATTTTGATTTGAATTAAATCAATTTAAATCAAAACAAATCATGAAAAATCCAAAACATTGAAATCCAAAGATTTTGTACATGTTTCAGGTCCTACATCCAACTAGCAAAAGATTGAATTCGTGCAAGGACTTTGTGTGCATAAAAAGATTGAATTTGGCCTATTTTTGGAAGGATCTTTAAGTGAATCAAATCAAGATCAAAATCAATAATTGGTAAAGATTGAGACCATGTTTGCAACCCTAATCCAATCCTTGATATATATTGAACATTTGCAGACCTAAAACAAGGCTAGAGAGAGGCGCACAAAGTGAGAACAAACTTGAAAAAAAACACAAAAAAGTGCAGACATGATTTCACACTTCCAGGCATCCTCAAGAACTTCTAGCCATCCCAATCGCTTCCTGGGATCACAAGCAAGCGAAACCAATCAAGAACAAGGAGTTTCCAGCCCTGTAACTCGCTGTAAGTCAGCCACGGCAATGGCTTTTTCTTGAATTCGAATTGCATAATTGTGGCATCTATAGCATGAAATATATTCTTGATCCTTGGAACATTTGCAAACTATTTGTAATATTCAATTGCATTTTTATGGACTGTATCAAGATTTTCCATTGTTAGGGTTCTTGGTCTCAATTTGGGATCTTTCCATACAGATAAAATTGGGCCATGAAAGGGGCACCATCACACTCAGAAGGTCAAGACTAGTAGATTGGTGGCCTTAAATATTATTTATCTTGCTTGTGGTTGATTTTGAGAATATGCAGGTTTGTAGTGACGGATGATGTCCGTAGGTAAAAGTCTGTGACTTTTACCAACGGAGAAAGGAAGAAGATGACTAGCGTGGCACCATGGGATTGGTTCATTTGAATTCTGGCGCCTTTTTTTACATTATTTCATATTATGATTATTGTGTATTATATGTACAACAAAAACAGCTAGCTCAGTTGGTTGCCAGGTGTTGGAAAATGCTTCAAGACCTGGGTTCGAATCCCAGGTCCCCCCATTTGCTTCATATTTTGTTTTTCAGTAATCAGGCGCGTGTTTGTATGGGATGACCACCATAGTCTACCATGATCTATCCAGCCAAGTGTCCAATCATCCAGATCTGATGGCCATCATTTGAGGGACCATGATACACCTAGTCAATGCAACGCATGGGAATCTGGCCAGTCAACGTGGACTAACCTGTTTTGGGCCCAGACTTGGCTATCCACACCCCCCTCAGATTTCTATTTCAGGCCCAATCTCTTTAATCTTTTCTTTTTATATTTTGTTTTATTTAATTCTTTTTTTTTACTAACACAAAATTAATAAATCTTTTTATAAAAAAAAATCATAAAAATATTTTCATCCAATTAGATTTAGGATATTTATTTTTTATACAAATATTAATTTAATTAGGTTATTTAATTTTAGGTAACTTTAATTTCTTTTTTTAAATAAATTTAAAAATGATTAGAACAATTAGGGTTTTGTTTATAATTTTATTTTATTTTCTTTTTCTTAAAAATAACCAAAACATAAAAATAGGTCATGAAAATTATTTTCTTTAATTACTAATTAAGTTTTGTATTTAATAAACAATCTCATTCTTTTCCTTAAAAAAATAAAAATAACAAAAAAATAATTGTTTCTTTCGATTAGATTAGACGGGGTCAAAACCCTAATTTCTTATCGTTCTTAATTTCATCGCACGCACTTTATTATCTTATTTTGCCATATTGATGTAATTGCTCATAAGTTGTAATAGTTTAAATTAGGACTTTTACTTTCATTTATCGCTTTTGTTTTACGGGGTTGTTTTTGGCTATGTAAATACCCGAAGCCTTGTAATAGCGTAGCTTACTTTCCGCACTTAAAATTCCATAAAATATTAACTGTTAGATGTATGAATAATTAGGGATGCATGACAAGAATGTATGATTAACTTTAAAACGGTTAGCTAACCCTAAATGTGAAAAGATAGTAACTTGAAATTGAATCACTCACACATGCGCACTCTTAGGGTATACTCCCACTTAGGTTGCCTTCGATAAAAGGTCATTAAGTATAGGATATTTTAGTGGTCGCCCTTTTGTCTCAAAGATCAAAGTTGCCTCGGAATGGTTGCCTCAGAATTGTTGCCTCGAATATTGATCTTAACATATTAGGGTTATTACTAAGACATCCTAACATTGCTTTAAGTGATCGTACGTCCCTTTTAGAATTGACCCTTAAAACTCCGACGACGGTGCTACCTACTCACTAATAGTGCGATAGAACTGTCTAAAGGAAACGAACATAGAACAATTCTTTTTTCGAGTAGGTAGATTAGTTCTCAAGTACTTGCTCAATCCAAACAAACTTTTTTCACACTTACACCCTTTTTCAAACAAAGTTTTCAAAAACACTTCATAACACTCTAGAAGACAGAAGTAAGGGTTAAATCGAAGTCAAAACAAAAACTGTTCAAATCACACAAACACATAGAAGCAATTTTGAAAATGATGAGCAAGTACCTAAGAGCCTGTAGATAACTACGGATAGAAAGGGTGCTAATACCTTCCCTTTCTATAATCTACCCCCCGTACTCAGAAAAATCTCGTAAAAAGGAATTTTTTTGTGCTTTTTTCCTTTCTTTGTTGGATAAAATAAAAGTCGATGGCGACTCTTGCTTACCGCAACATTTTGCAAACACAAACGCAAAACGCAAACCAGCATTCCTAAAACAGTTCCAGTTCTGGCCATTGTATCACAGGCATCTTGTCCTTAATGTTCCGATGATGGTTCAGATACTAAAAGTTTATTTTGAAGAGGCAGTAATTTTTGTAATCTTCTTTTTATTGAGGATTTGTAGCGACCTCTTTTTTTTATTATCCCTGTTTTTGCCTGAACTGGTTCTTTTATGATTACAGTCAACGGAATGCCCCTGTTTTTTCTTAAGTTTCCTTCATAGGTTTTGAATTAGAGGGCTTTTATTTTGAGAGATAATGACTGTCAATTTTAATAATTATGCAGAAGCATCACCATCTTTTGATTTGGAAGGACGTCTTCGATTCCATTCATTGTGTATGAAATAGAAAATTTCGACTGAATGCGCGTCTGAATTGATTGAGAAACTATCCTGCCCCAAGTTATAATTAAGGGTTTTAATTTATGTGCAAATAAAAACTTGAAGGGGTGAAAAACACAAGAAGGGGGGGTTGAATTGTAAAACTGAAATCTAATGCAATGAACAATATATTTTTATCCTGGTTCGTTTGATCTCAAACTACTCCAGTCCACCCGTCAAGGTGATTTCGCCTCTCTCCAACGAGGTCTTAATCCACTATATTCAACTGAATATTACAGACTGCTTTAACAACTGCTAAAGCCTTCTTGATCCAAACCACAACCCGGTTTGTCAAGGAAACACTTTCTTACAAAGAGATAAAACTAAGTGTGTGAATGTTTTCTACAAAACTGTATCACAACTGTGATGTATACACAAATTAAAGCTTAGGAGCTAGATTGCTAAACAATGATAGAATATCAGAATGTGTGGTGTTTAGCAAAAACTGAGAGAAAGAAGATTTTGATCAACTTTTATGCGTGTAGAGATTTGGAGAGCATTAGCCATTTCAATCTTCAAAGTCTTGTTTATATAGCACTGAGATGTTGAACGTTGGATGCAATATTCTTGATTCAATGCTATTTACAAACTTTCCTTATCGAGCAGATCTTGTCTGGAATGAGGCCGTTGGTATTAATTTGCTTTCAATGCACAGTACCGTTGCTTACTTAATGTAAGTTCTGGCTTGGCTCATTCTGACTCTGCTTAGCTGCTGATGAACTGTTGTGTTTCTTTATCAGAGTGTTGAGCGCAGTCTTGTTCATCAGGCTTCAGCATATACGTGAGTTGATCATCTGATTCTGACATTCTGATATGGCAACTTCTGATGCTGGTGTCAAGAACCAAATTCTGATGCTGATTAGATGTGATCTTGCTTATATCAATCAGAGTATCTGCAAGTCAGAACATAATAATTTTAGGCAGCAGATAGTTCATACATGAATCTTATAAATAATATATCTTTTCACTTTGTTATCATCAAAACTTAAATATAGGGTAGTAGATTCAAACTTTGTTCTAACAATCTCCCCCTTTTTGATGATGACAAAAACTAGATATTTTTAAATGAAAATAAGGTGAAAAGGTATCAGAGATATGCATCAGAGTAAGAAGTAAAAAGGATAAGGAGTAAAAGGATATCAGAGTTGAGAGATACTCCCCCTGAGTTTATTACTTCCCTTTGATTACACGTGTTCTTCAGGATCAGATCTTTTTGCCTTTCTTTGAACATCAGAGTATCAGAGTCTTTGACTATCAGAAGCTTTATGTCAGAGCAGAGCTTCAGAGCTTTTCTTGTCAGAGCTTTGCTTTGGATCAGAGTATCAGAGCGGATCAGAGCTTCATAGTGATCAGAGCTTCTAGTCTTCAGAGTGTCCAGGAGCTTCCTTGTACCTGTAGACTTTAAGCAAAACAGAAAAAACATTTTCAAGTAATAGAGTTAGAATGTTTGAGAATTTCTGTCTAGTTAGCCGTTATTGTTTAAAATATCATTCTTGTTCTCCCCCTTTTTGTCAGCAATCAAAAAGTGTAAGTGATGTGCTAAAACAGTTAAGATCAGAAAAACTAGTTATATTAAAAGAGTTCAGAATCAAAACATGAAAATAGTACAAAACATATTCAAACAGTACATCAGAAAATCAAAGAAAGCATGAAAAGGACATGAATGAAAAAAGACTAAGGTTGAGGAGGCAAGCGTGTGAACAGGTTCTCCAGCATGGCTTGGATCTTTTCAGCAGTCTCATTCTGCTTGTGCACCATGCTGACAACAGTGTCAATCTTTCTATCCTGCACATCCATTCTTTCTTTCATCTTCTGGTCGTTTTCATCCATCCGCTGCTGCAGACGCATGTCATTCAGCCTTAGTTCTTCCAGAGTCTGCCTGTCCAAGGCAGCTTGAGAAGCATCAGAAGCAGGAAGCTTCTGAGAGCTTTCAGCAACATCTTCTGCTTGACTTTCTTCAGCTTGAATGGTCTTGTCTTCTTCTGATTGCACCTTTGCAGCTTGCTGTTTCTCAGACCAAGGTTCACTATCCAGAGGGAGCACGTCTTCTTTCAGAAGCTGACTTCCAACTTCATTCAGAAGCTTGCTGAAATTCTGTTGTGCCTGCTCATAGTTGATATCCTGCAACTTGAGGGCTTCAGCACGTACCCAAAGTCTGAATTGTGACCAGAGCTGATCAGAAGCAGCTGGGTCAATCATGCCAGGACAGACTTGCTTCAAAGAAGCAATCCATTGCAGCACACCTGTTTCAAAATTCATAATACCAGAGCCAACATCTGGTTGTTTTGGTTTTGGGATGGCAATTTTATGTTTCAGATCAGCAAGACGGTCAAGACTGGTTAAGTCTATGAAAGTCCTGCTGGGGTTTTCGGAGGTTTTCTTGGCAGTTGTTTGTTTTGGAGAGGGAGTTTCAGAATCAGAAATTATGATTGGACTTGGTGGTGTTTTGGGAGTATTTGGTGGTGTAGATTCTGATGAGGATGGCAATTGTGCTAAGGTGATAGTTGTTCCACCTGGAAGCTGGATTGCCAAAGGTGATGGTTGAGGTGAATGAGGTTCAGATGGTTGAGGAGAAGGAGTTTCAGAGTGATGAAACTCTGGTTGAGGTGATGGTGGATTAATTTCTGGTTGAGGAGAGGGAGACGGAATTGCTGGTTGAGGAGAAGTTTTTGGAATTTCTGGTTGTTCAGGGATAATGGGTTCTTCAGGAATTGGTGAGAGTGGTTGTTGTTGTTGTTCTGGTTCTTCAGCAGATTGCTGTTGTTCTGGTTGTGGAGGAGGGATAATTTGTGGTTCAGAGTTTGGTTGATCAGAAGTGTGTTGATCAATATCAGACAGCACTTTGTCAATAGCTGATGTTGTTGAGATTGTTGGTTTGGGATGTTTGGTTCTGGGTCTTCTGAGTTTTAATGCCTCAGAAGGGTCCTCTTCTGGTACAGTTTCATCTATGGTAGGGATGGGGATTGAGATTCTATGAGAGGTTTGAGGAGGAATAGATGCTGGAATAGTAGAAGGATTTAAAACAGAAGCAGCAGATGAATTACCTCTTTTCCTGGGTGTCTGCTGGGATGATCCTTCTGAAGGTGCCTTCCTCTTCTTTGTCTTCTTCAGAGCCACTTCTTGCTGAGGTTGATGCAGAGCTTTGATAATCAGATTTGGATCTGAACCATCTGCCTTGCACGCATCCAAGTACCTGAGAACCACCTCTGGTTTAGATTCTATTTCAGAAAATAGAGGAAAGTCACTCAGAGGAACTCTTCTGCTGGTGATATCAGCAATGGGAGTAGCTCTGGGTTCCTTCTGAATATTTTCTATCAACTTCATCTTCTTTAAGTTCTTTGCGTTCAGAGGTTTCCCAAATGTTGGTTCAATAGTGCTTAGCTCTTGAGCTTCTATCAGATGCTCTATCAGCCTATTCTCTGTCAGAATATCTGATATCAACCTTCCAAAGGGTATCCAATCCCTCTTGGTTCTTTCTTCTTCCCTGGTTTCCTTCACACTTGTTCTGAGATGGTTGAACAGAAAATGAGCCAGATTGATCTTTACCTTCTGATCAATAAAGTAGATCAGAAACTGCTGATCCACATTTATGTAATCAGGAGAACTGGTTGGTTTCCTGTGGTTGAAGCACCCCAGAATTATCTTAGCCCAAACTCTGTAATGATCCTTCAGATCTTTAATCTTGCTGCTGGGCACACCATGAGTGAAAATCCTTGCAGCTATCACACCCACATCAGCACATCTTTCAGCCATGTCCACACAACGGACGCCACCGCCACTGTAACCTATTAGCCTTGCAATGTGATCCTCAGTGATCACAATCTTCTTCCCCATAACAAAGGAGGTGACAAGATGTGTTGAAGCCTTGGCGTGAATCCAGAATTCCTTGACTAGCATTGGGAATGTTGGTCCAACCAACCTGTCAAAATACCTTTCCCACTTCTGTGCCCTAACTTCTTCAGTTAGGTCAAAACCGTTCTCCTTCAAGCTTCCAAAATCAATGATTAATTCAGAAAGCACTTCAAGATTCTTCACAGGAGTGAGGAGAGTTCTGAATGGAACTTGATATTGCTCAGATGATGCTTTCTTCTGAGGACCTGCAGAAGCACTGCTGGAGGTTGCCATGTTCACACTAAAAAGGTTTTGAGAAGAACTGAGAAAAAAGGTTTTGCAAGAGATGAACACAGAAATATGCAGAAAATGCTTGAGTATTAGTGAGAAAGCGTAAAGAATGAGAATGAGAGATTAATGTGTTTAAATAGAGTTTCAAAATATTTTGAAAAGATAAACGTTTTTAAGAAAGAGAAAAATCATGATTACATTTTAAAAGCATGATTACTTTTCATTAAATGCTTGCTGATTTTGGGGGATTTGAGAAAGATATTTAAAAACGGTTACCAGACATGTGTCTCAATGCACCCAATCAGCGCTTTGCCTTCTCAGAAGCGTGCACGCGTTCTGCTTCAGAGATATGCTGATGATTGGATGACACTTGTTTGATGTAGTGATCAGCACGTCTGTCTTTGAGCTTAGACTCTCAGATCTTTAGACTTGCATCTGATACAATCTGCATGTTCTATCTTACTGAAAGAAGATTGATCAGAAGTTCACAGTAAAACAATTACATTCTGAAGGTAAATATATTGAATTAAAACATTTTCACTCTGGACAGATTTTCATGCTGAGATGTTTCAGAATGAAATTAAACCTATCTTCTGAAAGGGGTTTAGTAAAGATATCAGCCCATTGATGGTCTGTATCTATAAATTTTAAGTTCAAAATACCTTTCTGAATATAGTCCCTAATGAAGTGATGTTTTATTTCTATATGCTTAGCTCTAGAATGTAAAATGGGATTCTTACTTAAGCAAATAGCAGAAGTATTATCACAAAGTATATGAATGTTACTCTCAAAAATCTGGAAGTCTTCAAGCTGACTTTTCATCTAGAGCATTTGTGTGCTACATCCTGCTGCTGCTATGTACTCAGCTTCTGCTGTTGATAGTGCAATTGTTGATTGCCTTTTGCTGGACCAAGAGATCAGATTTTCTCCCAGAAACTGGCAGCTTCCAGAAGTACTTTTACGTTCCACTCTGTCTCCAGCAAAATCAGCATCGCAGTAGCCTACTAAACTGTAATCACTAGATTTTCTATAAAACAAACCCAGATTAGTAGTACCTTTCAGATACTTGAAAATTCGCTTAACAGCTGTTAAGTGAGATTCTCTAGGATCTGATTGGAATCTAACACAGATACAAACACTGAATAGTATGTCAGGTCTTGAAGCAGTCAGATAGAGGAGAGAACCAATCATACCTCTGTAGACTTTCTGTTCTACATTTTTGCTTACCTCTTCTCTTTCCAGAATGCACGTGGGATGCATTGGAATCTTTGATGGCTTACATTCTGAGAGGTCAAATTTCTTTAGAAGATCTCTGATGTATTTGCTTTGATGAATGTAAGTTCCTTCTGGAGTTTGATTGATCTGAATTCCTAGAAAGAATTTCAGTTCCCCCATGAGGCTCATCTCAAATTCTGCCTGCATACACTTAGCAAATTTTCTTCCAAGAGAAGGATTAGTAGAACCAAAAATAATATCATCAACATAAATTTGACAGACTAAGATGTCATCCTTAACTGATTTACAGAATAGAGTAGTGTCCACTTTCCCTCTGGTGAATTCATTTTCTAACAGAAACTTACTTAGCCTTTCATACCAAGCTCTGGGAGCTTGTTTCAGACCATACAGTGATTTCTTTAGTTTGATAACATGTTCTGGATGTTTTGTATTTTCAAAACCAGGGGGTTGGTGTACATAAACTTCTTCTTCTATATAACCATTTAAGAATGCACTTTTGACATCCATCTGATACAGAGTGATGCCTCTATTAACAACAAATGAAATTAGAAGTCTGATAGATTCTAACCTGGCGACTGGGGAAAAGGTTTCTGTATAGTCTATCCCCTCTTGATGACTATAACCTTGTGCAACCAGTCGTGCCTTGTTTCTGATGACTTCACCTTGTTCATTTAGCTTGTTTCTGAACACCCATCTTGTTCCAATGACGTTGAATCCTTTTGGTCTGGGAACGAGATCCCATACGTCGTTTCTGGTGAATTGATTCAGCTCTTCTTGCATTGCCAAAATCCAGTCATTATCCAGAAGTGCTTCATCAATAGAAGAAGGTTCAATCAGAGACACAAGTCCCATAAGAGTTTCTTCAGAGTTTCTGAAGCTTGCTCTTGTTCTGATTGGATCTTCCTTTCTTCCTAAGATAGTCTCTTCTGGGTGATCCAAGCTACTTATGGGTAATCTCTTCTGAGGTTGATCAGCAGCTGTTGTAGGATTGCTAGCAGTGCTCCTTTTAGACGTTGAAGGAATGTCTGTGTTGAGAGCTTCTGATGACTTGTCTTCAGAACCTGTAAATTCAATTTCTATACCTGCAAAAACTTCATTCTGCTTTGACTTTTCAGAGTCAAGCTTATCATCAAAACGAACACTGATTGATTCTTCCACAATCTGTGTTTCTGTATTGTATACTCTGTACCCTCTTGAGCGTACAGAGTATCCTAACATAATACACTTCTGTGCTTTAGAGTCAAACTTGTTCAAATAATTCTTTGTATTTAATATAAAGCAAGTACATCCAAATGGATGAAAATATGAAATGTTGGGCTTTCTGTTCTTCCACAATTCATATGGAGTCTTTTCCAGAATAGGTCTTATTGAGATTCTATTCTGAATGTAGCACGCTGTGTTTATTGCTTCTGCCCAGAAGGTCTTAGCAACGTTTGTCTCATTGATCATGGTTCTGGCCATTTCTTGCAATGTTCTGTTCTTTCGTTCTACAACTCCATTTTGTTGGGGAGTTCTAGGACAAGAGAAATCATGCAGAATGCCTCTGTCATTAAAGAATGACTCAAAATCTTTGTTTTCAAATTCTCCACCATGATCACTTCTGACTTTAACGATTCTAAGATCCTTTTCATTCTGAACTTGGTTACAGAAGGTAACAAACACAGAGTGTGACTCGTCCTTGTGTCTTAAGAACTTTACCCATGTCCATCTGCTATAGTCATCTACGATTACTAACCCATACTTCTTACCACTGACTGAAGCAGTTTTAACTGGTCCAAATAAGTCAATATGCAGAAGTTCTAATGGCTTAGAGGTAGAAACAACATTTTTGGATTTAAAAGAAGGTTTTGCAAATTTGCATTTCTGACATGCTTCACACTGAGCATCTGAATTGAACTTCAAATTAGGAAGTCCTCTGACCATATTGAGTTTGTTAATCTGAGATATTCTTCTCATACTAACATGCCCCAATCTTCTGTGCCAGATCCACTGCTCGTTGTTAACAGACAGAAGACATTTTACATTCTGACTCTTTAGTTCAGAAAGTTTGATTTTGTAAATGTTGTTTTTCCTCTTACCATTAAACAGGATAGTCCCATCTTTCTGACTAACAGCTTCACATGATTTTTGATTAAAGATTATATCATAACCGTTATCAGTTAATTGACTTATGGATAACAGATTATGCATCAATCCATCTACTAGCAGAACATTATTAATAGAGGGAAGATTTCCATTACCTACAGTTCCAGAGCCAATTATCTTTCCCCTCTGATTGCCTCCAAAGCCAACGTGGCCTCCAGGCTTAAGTTCCAGGCTTTGGAACATATGCCTTCTTCCCGTCATGTGTCGTGAGCAGCCAGAGTCCAGGTACCATGACTGGTGTTTCTGACTTGCTGCTAAAGATATCTGCAACATGTATTATTTTATCCTTAGGTACCCAGATTTTCTTGGGTCCTGATTTGTTAGTTTTACCAAAACTCTGGTTGAATTTTGGTTTCACAGAGTGCTTACTGCTAGTGTATTTAATATCATGTGTGTGACCATACACAAAGTGTGAATTCAGAGGAGTGTGTTTAATGGTTAAGTCCATGACATTCTTTGGTGTAGGAACCTTACCTTGGTATCCTATTCCTTTCCTGCCGTTTCTGCTAACTCCATAGATCATTGAAGCCATTTTGCTTTTATCTATGCTTTTAGCTAGGAACTTCTGGAAATTGTGATCATACTCCTTGATGATCTCATCAGCGTTGCTGGGAGTTTCAGAAATTGGTTCCTTCTGAGAGTTTTGTAAAGTGTTTTCTAATTTTGAAATCTTATTTCTCAGCTCAGAATTTTCCAATTTGAGACTCTCAGTCTTATTAGAGTCAGATTCAAGATTCCTTTTCAGGTCTCTGAATTTAGCTCTAATTTGCTGATAACGTTCCAGAATCTCATTAAGGCTTTCAGCAAGTTCAGCCTTTGTAAAATTAACAGCAAAGTTAGGAAATACCTCTTCAGTATCTGATTCTGAGTCTGATTCAGAAGCTTCACTATCTTCTGAGATGTTAGCCATGAGAGCTATGTTTGCCCTCTCATCATCTGATTCTGAGTCAGCTTCAGACGAGTCAGAGTCATCCCATGTAGCCATGAGACTTTTCTTCTTCTCTCTTCCAAACTTCTTTTTGGGCTTTTCCCTCTGAAGCTTTGGGCAGTCACTCTTATAGTGTCCTTGCTCATTGCACTCATAGAAGATGATGTCCTTGGTATTTGGCTTTTTGCTACTGGAGGAGCCTTCAGATCTTCTGTATCCAGAGGAAGAATCTGTCCTTCTGTATCTGGAAGAAGACTCGTTCTGATCAGATCTTTTGGGATTCCTGAACTTTCTTTGTCTTTGCTTCCACAGTTGATTTACTCTTCTGGAAAGGAGAGAGAGTTCGTCTTCTTCTGATGAGGATCCATCAGATGTTTCTTCAACTGCCTGCAAAACTTTAGACTCAAATTTTTTGTTAGATTTTAATGCTAAAGGCTTACCTGGCTTCTGAGGCTCATCAGCTTCTAGCTCTATCTCATGACTTCTGAGGGAGCTGATAAGTTCCTCCAGAGTGATTTTGTTGAGATCTTTAGCTAGCTTCAGAGCTGTAACCATTGGTCTCCACTGCTTGGGTAAACTTCTGATGATTTTCTTGACATGGTCAGCAGTAGAGTATCCTTTGTCCAGAACTTTGAGACCAGCTACCAGAATCTGGAATCTAGAGAACATGGTTTCAATGGATTCAGATTCTTCCATTTTGAACGCCTCATACTTCTGAATGAGCACCAGAGCTTTTGTTTCTTTGACCTGAACGTTGCCCCCATGCGTCATTCTGAGTGAGTCAAAAATATTCTTTGCTGTGTCTCTGTTGGAGATCTTTTCATACTCAGTATAGGAGATGGCGCTGAGGAGGATGGTTCTGGCCTTGTGGTGATTCTTGAAGTCACGCTTTTGTTGATCAGACATTGTTTTTCTATCAATCTTCTGACCGCTTGCATTCACAGGGTGCGTGTATCCATCTGTCACCATATCCCACAGATCAGCATCATGTGCCAGAAAGAAGCTTTCAATTCTGTCTTTCCAGTAATCAAAGTTTTCTCCATCAAAGACTGGAGGTTTGCCGCTGAATCTGTCTCTGTCCTCATTGTTGTCATTGCTGATGTGAGAATTGTTTCCTGCCATTGTGTTTTTCTGACGCTGGATCTTGTACTGACACGGTTAAGTGTTTTAGCTCAGAACCAGACGCTCTAATGCCAATTGAAGGGGTGAAAACACAAGAAGGGGGGGTTGAATTGTAAAACTGAAATCTAATGCAATGAACAAGATATTTTTATCCTGGTTCGTTTGATCTGAAACTACTCCAGTCCACCCGTCAAGGTGATTTCGCCTCTCTCCAACGAGGTCTTAATCCACTATATTCAACTGAATATTACAGACTGCTTTAACAACTGCTAAAGCCTTCTTGATCCAAACCACAACCCGGTTTGTCAAGGAAACACTTTCTTACAAAGAGATAAAACTAAGTGTGTGAATGTTTTCTACAAAACTGTATCACAACTGTGATGTATACACAAATTAAAGCTTAGGAGCTAGATTGCTAAACAATGATAGAATATCAGAATGTGTGGTGTTTAGCAAAAACTGAGAGAAAGAAGATTTTGATCAGCTTTTATGCGTGTAGAGATTTGGAGAGCATTAGCCATTTCAATCTTCAAAGTCTTGTTTATATAGCACTGAGATGTTGAACGTTGGATGCAATATTCTTGATTCAATGCTATTTACAAACTTTCCTTATCGAGCAGACCTTGTCTGGAATGAGGCCGTTGGTATTAATTTGCTTTCAATGCACAGTACCGTTGCTTACTTAATGCAAGTTCTGGCTTGGCTCATTCTGACTCTGCTTAGCTGTTGATGAACTGTTGTATTTCTTTATCAGAGTGTTGAGCGCAGTCTTGTTCATCAGGCTTCAGCATATACGTGAGTTGATCATCTGATTCTGACATTCTGATATGGCAACTTCTGATGCTGGTGTCAAGAACCAAATTCTGATGCTTATTAGATGTGATCTTGCTTATATCAATCAGAGTATCTGCAAGTCAGAACATAATAATTTTAGGCAGCAGATAGTTCATACATGAATCTTATAAATAATATATCTTTTCACTTTATTATCATCAAAACTTAAATATAGGGTAGTAGATTCAAACTTTGTTCTAACAAAACTCCTACTTCTTTGGCTCAAAGGGGTAGGCTAGGGATTATCTTCCTTATAACTCCATTGTTTAGGATTTGAAACAATACCTGTACATCGTTAACAGGGTCTATTCAAAAGCATACTGTAGAGATTGTGGTATCATTTTTGTCATCCTCCCTCTAAAGGCTCAGAGCTTTTGATCGAGAGTTGAATATCACAAAAATGAAATAAGTTTAAATATAGTTGTGGTACGGTGGGAGAACTGACTTGATTGTTTTGCGTTTTATTGCAAATGTTGCCGTTAGCAAGAGTCGCCACCGACTTTTCTTTTATCCAAAAGGAAAAGGTGAAAAAGCACAGGAAAGACCTTTAGAGATGTTTTCTTTTGTTCGGGGGGTAGATTACGAAAAGGGAAGGTGTTAACACCCTTTTCATCCATGGTTTTCCATGCGCTCTTAGTTACTTTCTAGATCACTTGCTTTTGTTATTTGAAATTGTGCTTGGTGTGGTTTAGAAAGTATTTTGTAAAAGAGGCCATTGTTTAGGCAATCTTTGTAATGATTCTCGTTCTTAAGAATGTATACAAAGATGTTGATCTTTTTGAAAATGTTTTCAATGTTTGTAAGATATTTTGAAAGTGTGTAGGTGTTTGTTTTTGAAAATAGCAAGGATATTTGTTTTGAAATGGAGCAAGTAACTAAAATTAATCTACCTACTCAAATGTCTTTCTTGTTCATTTTCTCTTCCTTTGATATTGTTGTATTACCATTGATTTAGTAAGCAACCCTATCTTTGGATGTAAACGGGACGGGCGTGGGTCATCGTATAGCCATGATTAGCAATGTTGCAAGGTATCTTAGCATTTTTTGAGGGACTAAGATCATTTTTGTAAGGCAACTTTGAATAGCGTCATCGAGGGACTATGATCTTATATTTGTTTGTTTTGATAAGATACCTCACATGCGTAATATGGCCATTTTTGTACAAGGCAACCAAGTGGAGTAACCCTAGGGGTGCTTGTGTGCAAGTGTATCATTTTTATGCTTGATTCTGTCTTGAATTAGGGTTTTCTATTTGATTGGTTTTATCTTGCCATACAAACCCTAATTACTAGCATGATATATAAAAGCGGTAAATTGTGAAATTTAAAGATTACTACGCTATTACATCACTTTGTGGGAGGGGTATACAATTGATGAATGGGGATTGCAATAATATAAACCTAATTAATCTATTACAACCAAATTGAATTTATACAAGTATTGGAATAAATAATGTACAAGATAATTTAAATATGCAAAGATATGTAAATTCAAAAGAAGATTTTGTTTTGTTTTTTATGTAAAAAGATTTAACCTAAGCCTAATAAATAAATCAATATTAAACTTAAATTAATTAAGAAAAGAAATTATTTGTTTTAGAAAAAGATTTTGATTTAAACCCTAATTCTAATTTATTAAAAGGAAATAAATTTCTTTAAGTATTTTTGTATTTTTGTCTTGAAAATAATATATGGTATTTATGAAGTGTTTTGGTCTTTTTATATGTTAAAATAAATATTTAATAGGTGTGAATAAAAATAAATATTTAACGTAATTATAATTTAATTTACAAGTTTTATTAAAAAAGATAGTATATAACTTAAATTAAAAAAATATTTTTTATGAGAAAATAAAATAAAATAAAACAAAATATAATATTTATCATTTTTATATTTTTTATGATTAAGAAAATATATTTGATAAAATAAAAATAAAAATAAAATAAGTAAATAAAATATTTGGGTCAGGGGTGTCATGGGTAAACTGGAAGTATCATATTAGAAAAAAACAAGAGGCCCAAGAAATTGAAGCCCAAGCTGCAAGAGGACAAAAAAATGAAACAAATGTGAGAAAAAAATGCAAAAGGAAGGCACCAAGGCTCGAACCCACGACCTATGACGTTTTTGCACGCTGCCTTGCCACTGGGGTGGCTGCACATCCGTTAGTCTAAGTGAAAACACAAATACATATCACAAAACATTGCCTTGCCCTGTACTTTATCTCCAACCTCTAGCCAGTTGGACCCCCTGTAACTCTTTCATTTCTCAACAAAAATGGAAAGTGATAACATGAACATTATAGCATTTTACTTCACGATTCTAACCTTGTGCATAACTAAAACTATAAGTCCAAGGTCAGAGAGAATTTTGTTGGCCCTAATCTTAACCTAATTTTTTCAGAAACTTCAAACTTAAAATTCTTTAAACTCAAGCCAAATAAATGCAAGCTATGGATATGTACAGCTTTGTAGCAATGATGTCTACATTTTATATTCACAAATGGAAAGCTAACTATGCCTATATCAAGAGTTAGAAAAACAGAAAACTCACCTTAAAAATGGAAATCGTGTTTTAAAAATGAGCTTGCTTTAGGATGCTGTGATGATCAGGTTAGCCTCCTTGAACCTCTAGGAAGCTAATGCAATGCTTAGCTTGTCTTGAGGGTGGCTGGAATGGTCTGGAGAAGTCCACCTGTGTTGCTCTGTTTTTGAACTTCAACAATGGGGAAGATGGAGTTATAGTGATGTTTCAGGGTGTGGGATGGTTTACTTGTAAGGTAAGGAAGCTTGGGAAAGCAAAAGGCATGAAAACATACGAGTGAAATGGAAGATTCAATTCACAAGTTAGAAATGGAAAGTTTAGAAGCTTGGTATGCAACTTCTGATTCTAGGGTGTTTCAAGGCTTGGGCATTCGTGGTTTTAGTTGCAAAATGATGGCTTTATATAGAGAAAAAGGTTGGAGGACTTGTGCTTGCTCAGAAGTACAAGATCACATGTCTTGCTACATTTCTTGTTTTTGAAGCAAGTGTGAGAAGTGACTTCTTAAGGCATGATTCTGATCTTGTAGGGTGGTACGAAGCTTTAAACATGTTTTGTTCAGGTTTAGAGGCTTGGTTTGTGCAGAAAGAACAAGTCCAAGGCTCAAGAAATGGAAAAATGAGAAAAACATTCTTTTCCAAAATGGAAATGTTGCCTTTCTTCCAAAAATGGCTATTTTCTTGTATAATGCATTGAATGCTTGGCTTTAGGGCATGAAACCTTGTGCAATCCATTAATGGTGGAGTGACAAACAAGTTTGAGGCCTGAAAAGTGAAGATTGTACAGCCAATTTGCAAATTTGAAAACTTGTTCTTCATGAAAAATGACCTATAATCAAAGTGATAAAACCCTAACTTCATCTCTTCAATTCTCCCTACTCAAGAATGATCTCAAGGATTTATTTGACATTTTTGAAAGCTTGTAATGTGCTATACAACCCATATTTGAAATGCTTTTGAAAATTCCTCTTGGAACTAGGTGAAAAGTTACCATGAAGTTAGGTCAAAAACCTACCTAACTAGGGCAAAATTTCACAAAGTTATTTTAGTTCATGAGCATGTATTCACAAATTTATATCTTGAGATCCAAGCATTATTAGGGGAAATTGTGTGAAGAAAAGTTTTAGATTTCATGAATATCTACAACTTTCATGTTGGGAACTTCCTTTGAATCATTTTGTATCATGGTGAAATTTTGGCATAAAGTTGAGAAAAAATAAGAAATTTTCTATACTTAGAAAAATTTCTAAGTTAAGAAATTTCAAATTTCAAAACAAGATCTTCAATCCTTGATTTCTTGTTGAAAAAGTTTCACATTTTGACATGTTTTGATGAATTTTGATCCTTGGAACTTGAATTTGACCAAAAAGTCAAAGTTTGACTTTTCAGTATACAGTTGACTTTTGATCAGTTGACTGAAAAATTCATCTGTCAATCCAATGAATTTGTAATGTTTTGAATCATGTCATTAGGTCAAGATGATTCAATTGAACTCTTGAAATCATGCTTCAAACCAATTGATCATTTGCTAGGTCAAAAATCAGAAATTGCCCCTTCTCAGTCAAAACCCTAATTTTGACCATTTTGCCCTTTTGGTGATTTGATCAAATTTCTTGGGGAATTGTGGTCCAAATTTAATAAAATGATACATATGAGTATAAGATGTTGATGTGGATCAAAAATTATTAAGTTTGACTGAAAATTGGTCATGGTTGACTTTTCCCCAATATAGTTGATTTTTAGGTCAACTGTCCAATTGACTGGTCAAAAGTGTGATTCAAGGCTTGAAACTTGACATGTATAATCTTGGGGGTCCCTAATGATCCTTGAAAGTCATATGAAGCATTTATAGTCCAAAAATCCTTGTGCAAACTCAAACCCTAATTTTCGTCATCAGTGCATGAGGAGGTGTCTTGAGCTGGTCAAACCCTAATGCAGTCTTGAGTCAGAGAGATCTTGTGAGATAATTCTTGATAAGTGAGAGGGAAAATTTTGGGGTACAACAATAGTGAATACGAATGAATTGATTCAAAATAGACATATGTTATACATTGATAAAGTAACAAAGTTTGACATGAATAAATGTTCGAACAATCAAAAGAAAATTACAAATTGAAAATTCTAATGAATAAAAGCTTCTTCATCTGATCTTGTCACTTCAGATGGTGTGCCTTGGAGGGATGGCAGAAGAACTCAGCCTGAACATCTTGTGTAAACTCCAACACTCTTTCATCAATAAAGTTTTGAATTTTATATTTCAACATCCAACAATCGTCAGTATCATGCCCTAGACTGTTGGGGTGATATGCACACCTTGCATCAGGATTGTAATTAGGGGAAGAAGTCTTGGGATTTGGAGGAGGTCCTATCAATATAACCAGATTCATCCTCAACATGTGTTGTAAAGCTTGAGACAATGGCATGTTGAGTTTGGTAAACTACCTCTTGGGTGTATCCAGCTTACTCTGATTAACCTGTTGTTTTTGGAGAGGTTGTTGTTGGACCCGTGATGTGGTAGAAATTTGGAATGGTCCACTCGTCACCAAACCAACCTCTTGTCTTCTTGGAGGTTGATCAATGACTTGGTCCCAAACCTCGACTGTTTTTTTCACACGGTTGCATCCGTCTTGATGAAGCTTATTGATAATGCCTCCCAGCTCTTATTGTACCCGGGCTAGGCCTTGGATAAAATCCATCTTCCCCAACATCTGGGTTCTCATTGATTCAACCTTAACTTGCAGTTGTTCCAATCGTTCTTCCTTATTGTCTTCAGGATTTTTCTTGGCCAGGTTTCCAATGAGGAGTTCTTTCAACTCTTCCTGCCCCTTGGATAGGTTTAGGAACATTTCCATGAACTGAGCCTCTTGAATTTGGAGATCTCTGTTGTCTTGTTTGAGAGCCATTGCTGAAATAAACAGCGTGAACATGAGAAACCTGTTATGAAACCTATTTATGCAATGATATGTATGATATATATGTGCAATGTTTTCAAGGATTTCTAAGACTTAAAATTGCTTAAACAGAAAGAGAACAAACGTTAATTGCATTAAGAAGTTTTATCGATCACAATGATGCCTCTTGGGCTTACAAAGGAGATAATAAAGCAAAAATAACTCTCTAAGTAAAGAGACTCAAGCTTCCCACCGACGCATCCTCTTTGGTGCAATGTAAGCGTTTATACTCTTCTCCTCGTGAAGTAACCTGGTGAGATCTAAAACCTTCTTCTCATTGGCGTAGAATTGGGTTTTGAAAGTATCCCATTCTTCTTTGAGTTAGATCCAGAATTTCCGTATCTCCTCAAGGTCAGTTGGCATGTCAGGATGAAACAAAATGTAAGGAGTGTCTCCCTCAGCAATTGGCTCCATAATTACAGGTAAGATGACGGGGTAAGGCATCATAAGACATTGAGCACGAGCTCGCACCCATTTGAGGTAAGGATCAAGAGGGATGGAATTCTTGTGCCCCAGTGTCTTGCTATCAACTCTGTTTATCATGCCCCAAGCTCGAATGAACCTCTTGCGATAACCCTGAACATCATTCTCATAGTCAAATGTGATTCCTTGGACGAGTGTGTTGTGAGGACCTTCCCTTCTAGCATAACCAAACTGTCACAACACCAAACAAGGATTATAAGTGATTCCTCCCCTAATGCCTAAGAGAGGGACATTATGGAATTCCGCACAGTGATCAATGATAGTGATACTCTCCAAGGATATGGAACACCAATGAATATCCGAATGTGTAAGGGACATTAGCCTATGAGACCATATCAGACCCTGCTCAGTCTTCAAAATAGACCGGGGTAAGTGAGAAATAAACCACCTAGCCAATAGAGGAGTGAAACACAGAAGAGTCCCTATTCTCTTTAGAGTGAGAGTATGCAGAGAGTGTAGAATACCCCAAAGTAAAGTAGGTACTGGATTATGAGACAAAAAAATCTTAACCGCATTCACATATATGAGTTGGTCCGTGTTAGGGAATAGTACCATCCCATAGATGAGAAGGGCCAACACTTCTTCAAAAGCTTGTAAATCCAGGCTATCCCAAAAATGGCGAGCTTTCTCAAATAAAAACTTAGCTGGAAATCCTTGGACACTTCTTCTGGTTTCCCAATTTGGCACTACATCAGACCGTTGTAAAGACAGAGCTTGAGCAATATCTTCAGGCTTTGGGTCTCTTTCCATACCGTTGAATGGTGACTGATTAAGGATAGGTACCCCTAATAACTGAGAAAACTCCTCCATAGTAGGCACTAACTGGTAATTCGGAAAAGTGAAGCAGTGGTGCAACGAGTCAAAGAACTGAAAGAGCACCTTTAACATTTCTTCATTAGGGGTTGAAGTGACTAAATTGAGAAGTCGACCATGTTTTTAAGTGAAGGGAGAGCTTTCAGGAATCCTTGTTGCTAATTCCTTGAGTTGAGGAGGTATTTTCACAAGGTTGGTTTGGATAGTGTTCCTGCGGGCGGATGTCATGTCCTACAAAACAAGACAAAGATGATCCCTAGAAAAACCTTGAAATGGTTAGTATGATATGCTATGTTATGATGTCATGAATATGCTAAGAAATCACCGATATAGCAAGCACAAGAAAATCACACCAAAAACCTTAGGTTTAAGGCTTGCATGGGTTTTAAGGTCACACCCTCTTGAAGTTGGATTGGTTTAACCTGTACTATAAATAATAATCGGGTTCTAAGGGATCTCAATATCATGACACCACGCAGTGGCCCTGTATTCTCCTTGATTAACTCAAGGGCTACCGGTACCAACTGAAGTATCGCATCAACGTAGCCATCACTTCAATCGCGTCGGTATACCCCACACAGTTTCCATGATCTATTGCTACTTACCTAAAATGTTTGCCCAGATCCAGGTGTTGGATCTATAGTAACCCCAAACAGTACCCTTAAAAATAAAGCAAACAAACGGTCAAAGAAGAAAAATGATCTAGACCCTAAGGTAAACCCTACTTTTATTATTTTCCACAGCAGAGTCGCCAGTTCTGTGATACGGTGGAAGAACCGACTGTTTAATACTAGTTTGTGTTTTTTGTTCGCAAATGTCGCAGTAAGCAAGAGTCGCCACCGAGTTTTCTTTTATCCAACAAAGGAAATGGTGAAAAGAACAAAAAAATATATTTTTTCGAGATTTTCTGAGTAAGGGGGTAGATTATGGAAAGGGAAGGTATTAGCACCCTTTCCATCTGTGGTTTTCCACGGGCTCTTAGGTACTTGCTCATTTTTTAAAATTGTTTGTATGTTTATGGTTTTGAAAGTTTTTTGTTTGCTTTATGGTAACTCTTATATCAGTCCTCAAGAGTGTGATAAAGCGTTTTTGGAAAGATTTTTTTGAAAGTGTGTAAGTGTGAAAATTTCAGGTTTGAGCAAGTACTTAAGAACAGTCTACCTACTCGAAAAGGATGTTCTTTTCCTCCTTTCCTTTAGATAGTGTTATCCTACTATTAGTGAGTAGGTAGCCCTATCGTCGAATGTTGAGGGACAATCGAAGGGACGTTTTTGCAATCACAAAGGCAACTTGTGGAGACGCTTTAACAATTTTCTATTAAGGACTAGATCATTTATCGAAAGGCAACTGTAGGGTCATCGAGGGACTATGATCTTTTTTTGATTTATGGGTCTTTACTAAAGCGTTCATGCCTCATGATTGTTTTATTTAAAGGCAACCAAAGTGGGAGATACCTTAGAGGTGCGCATGTGCAAGTGTATTGAAATTCAGTTATTTATCTTGTATTATTAAGTTTGCTAACGTTTTAATTTTCAGTCTTATCATGCACGCCTAGTTAGTAACAGTTAATATTTACAGAAATTTAAAGTGTGAAAATTTAAATCCCAGGCTATTACATCGCTTTGGGACAATTACATAAAAAAGTGCAAGAAAATAAAATGCATAATTTTAAATCTAGACTATTACATCCCACAATCAGTTACATTATTTATATAAAAAGCAAGAATAAAAATAACACATGCGAAATAAAAATTACGTCTAAAAATCCTAAGAAAAATTCTAAGTAAACAAGAAAAATATTTTTGGTTTTATTTTTATTTATTTCAAGAAAAATAATTAAACTAAATCTAAATTTAATTTAAGAAAATATTTTTGCATTTTTTATTAAGAAAACATTTGAAACATAAATTAAATCCTAAATTCTAGTTCATTTTAAAATAAGAAAGTAGTTAAAATTTAATTAATTAATTAATTAAAGCATTTCATTATTTTAATTAAAAAAAAGTCTAAGCCTAACTTTTTTGTGAGTTTTTTTTGTATTATTTGCTTAATTAAGTAAAGAAGATAAAAAAAATTAAAACATTACAAAAAAAAAACTAGATGGGCTTGAGATAGTAAAAAAAAGTGGGGTGTGGTTGTTGAATTTGCTGACCCATGAAGGGGGAGGCCTAGATTTGCTTCTGGATCCCATGTGGATTGGTCTTGATGGCACATGGTGAACCCCTAGATGAAGTGCGCTAGATCTGATCAGATGGACATCTGATGGCACATTTCTGATGGTGTATAATGCACATCTAGCTACGAGGAGCATCTGATCTATATGAAACAAGTTAGAAAACATAAAAATGGAGCTTACTGAGGCGTTTTGTGATGTTTCAGGGCTTCGTAATGATTGCAAAAGCTTTAGGGAGCCTCCAGGAATGTATTTGGATCTTTTGTTTGGATTGAGAAAGGCTGGAACCTAAAATGCGAATTTTTACAACTTTGATAATTTTTGCAAAATTTGTAGAGCTTTTCCAGGTTGTATCTCATGTATTGAAGCTGCTAATGCATCCTTTATATAAAGAGGAGGGAGGATACAAGAGAATAAAGGTAATAACAACCATAAACATGTGTTTTTAAAGTCATGAATGATGTTTTGTAACTTTACCAAAGACATGGAATCTTGTCCTTTTTGAATTTGAATGAATATGGACATTGCTTGCACGAAATTTTATGGACCTAGGTTGTCCACAACATCAACCCAAAGCTCAAAGCCCATTTCCAATTATTTTATACATTTTTTTAATATTTATTTGAAATAAATATGAATAAAATAGTTAGCAAATGCAAGGCATGACAAGAATAATTTTAGAGGTCCACTATAAACTTAGGAAGATGCTTGAAGTCCAAGAAATTGAGCCCTTTCCTTAAAACTTCAAATTTGCTCAATGCATAATTCTTGAAAATTCCCAAATTTTCCCAACTTGGTAAAGCCATAACTTGCTCAATATTCATCTCATGATGATGATATTATACTTTTTGGAAAGCCCATGATGTCTACTTTAATCCCTCTTTTGATCAATTTTGCATTTGAAGATTTTATCTTGATGTAAAAGGTCTTGGAAAAAAGTGGCTTTTGATGACTTTCTGAAAATGACCTGTAATGTATGAGCTTGTATCTTTCAAATGTCGAATTTCTTGGACTTTAGGTCTAAAGATAAGTTATAGGGAATGAGATTATATTCAATATGAGCTTTGGTTGGGGAAAAATGGATGAAGTATGTGAAAGTTATGTCTGGTCAAAGTTTAGTTGACTTTTCCTATAAAAACCCTACTTTGCCATTTTTGACTTCTGATGGGTTAGGAGAATTTCTTTAGGAATCATGATCAACCCTTTATCAAATGATGGATATAACTTCAAAATGTTGATGTTGACCAAAAATATTGAAGTTTGACTGTACATAGGTCACCGTTGACTTTTGACCTAACATAGTTGATTATCCAATACTTGAGCAGTTGACTGAGCAAACTTGTTGAGCAAGGCATGAAACTTGGCATGGATGATCTTGAGGACATATTAGGACAATGGAGAATATTTTGGATCCTTGGAGCTAAACCATATTGATGAAAATTGAAACCCTAGTTGGGGGATCATTGCCTTAGGAGGAAAATTGTCTGGTCAAATCTTGGTCAACCTAGGGCAATTGAGAACCTCTAGGAGTATGTCTTGTGTGAAAATGGGAGAGAAAATTTTGGGGTACAACACCCCAAATCCGGGTATAGGATTTTTACAAGTAATAAACCCAAGCATAACCCACAAATGTAAAGCAAACAAGGCAAACAAGTAAAGAAAATAAAGGGGATCTAGCTCTTAAGGTAACCCCACTTTTAATTTATATTTCCCTAGCAGAGTCGTCAGTTCTGTAATACGGTGGGAGAACTGACTTGGTTGTTTTTCATTTTATCGCAAATGTTACGGATAGCAAGAGTCGCCACAAACTTTTCTTTTATCCAATAAAGGAAAGGGTGAAAAGAACATGAAAGACCTTTTGAGATATTTTCTTGAGTTCGGGGGGCAGGTTATGAAAAGGGAAGGTGTTAGAACCCTTTCATTCGTAGTTATCTACAGGCTCTTAATTGCTTGATCACTTTAAAATTCTTTGTGTTTGTGTAAGTTTGAAAATATTTTGAAAACGCTTAAGTTTGGCGAAATTTGCAATGATTCTCGTATCGTTGAGAATGTGCACAAAGTGTCAGTTTTGAAAATATTTGTTGAAAAGGGAATGTTTGAAAAGATGTTTGAAAATGCCAATTTAAGGAAATTTTGTAATGATTCTCGTATCATTGAGAATGTATACAAAATGTTTGTTTGAAAAGTGTTTTTGAAAGTGTGAGGTGCAAATGGTTTTGTTGGTGAGCAAGCAATTACGAGCAATCTACCCACTCAAAAAGTCTTTGTTCTTTTCCTCCTACTTTAGATAGTGCTATTTTACCATTGGTTGGTATGGAGCCATATCACTGGATGTAAGGGACAAGCGTGGGTCGTCGTAAAGTCATGGAAGGCAACTTGTAAGATGTTTCTAGCAATTGTCGTAAGGGACTGAGATCATTTACCGAAGGCAACATTGAAGGGTCGTCGAGGGACTATGATATTTTAATCGAGATTCTTTGATAAAATCATCTCACGTTTGAGGGGCATGACTGTTTATATCTGAGGTAACAAGTGTGGGTTACCCTAGAGATGAAAGTGTGTAAAGTGTATTTTTTTTCAATTATTTTATCTTAAATTAGGGTTGTCTAATGTTGATTTTAAATCTTGCCATACAAACCCTAAATACTAGCAATAATATGGAAAGTGATAAATTGCGGAATTTAAATGTCCCACGCTATTACAACGCTTTGGGAATGGGGATAAAAATTTACAAATGGGGGGAGGAAATAAATAAAGCCCTAATTATTATTACAAACCATTGAATATGAATTACAATGAGAGTACAAAAATGTAAAGATGAAAAGGCAAAAAGAGATTGTCTTTAGGGTTTTCTGATGGGGAAGTTTAATATTAATCTTAACTAAACTAATTAATTATTTACAAAAGAAGTTAATTAATTATTTAATCAAAACCTAAAATCTAAGTTAATCAAAGTAAAACCTAAATCTAATTTAACTTGTTTTAGAAAATAGTTTTTGTTACTGTTCTATAATGTAAAAGAAAAGATAAAACTTAATTTAACAAAATAAAATAAAATTCCTAAATTAAAATATTTTTTAATTCAATGAAGAAAATATATTTTTTTGATGGTTTTGGTTTAGGTAAAATAAATATATAAATGAAAATAAATAAAATATAAAAGAAATGAAAATAGTTTGGCTGGGGGTTAAAAATTGAAAATGGGAGTTTAAAAGTAGCAAAAAGGCCCAAGCAGTTTTTATTTAGAGTCAGAAAAATAAAAATAAAACAATGGAATTGGGCTCGGTATGAGAAATAGAGGGGGTGATGTTCAGCAAAAATAAATGAAGGCCCAAGCCAAAGGAGGCCCAGGCGCGCTTTGGAGACAAAAACAAAATACATTAAATGTGAAAAATAAAAAAGGGTACCGCTGGGGCTCGAACCCAGGTCCCTCCATACCAATGCCTTATACGTGCGCGCTCTGCTACTGGGGTGGCTTGTACATCCGATTATGAAACATGTTGCAATAAATATATTATAAACTTGTTTCTGAATGTGTCATCTTCTTCTTCCTCGCACCATAACTAGAACAACATTTTTGAACTTTGTAACTTGCTCATTTCTCAAACATTTTAGAAATTGTAAACATCAAACTTGTTAGAAATTTCATCATGATTTCAAATATGTAAATAACTTAAGTTATGGATCAAAGATGAACACGAATTTTACTTGGTACCAAATTCTGACCTAATATTTCAGAAAGTTCAAACTCAAAATTCACATCACTCGGGCAATATAAATGAAATCTAAGGGCATGGTTAGCTTCAGGGCTATGGTATCTACATTTTATCTTTACAAACCAGAGACAAATGATGCTTGTATAAGGATTTGAAAGTTCAGAAAAATTACCTTGAAAATGGAAATCGTGTTTTAAGTTTGAGCACTCCTGGAAGTGTTGTGATGATCTGATTAGCTTCACTGGACTCCTAGGAAGCTAATGCAATGCTTAGTTTGAGCTGAGAGTGCTTGAATCTTCCTAGAGAAGTCAAGTTGTAGAACTGAATTTTGAAAATGGTGGATGGTGATGGAGGTGTTACAATAGTGGTTTAAGTGTTTGGATCACTTCTATATTATGTATAGATGATGTTTGAAGGATTAAAATGAAAAACGCACGAGTGGATTTGAGATGGGTGTTCAAAGTCAGAATATGCCACAAAAATGGTGTTTTGGTGAAAGTTATGATTTAAGGGAGTTTGGGAGAGTTTCAAGGCTTGTTTATTCGTGTCTTGACTTGTAAATAATGCCTCTATTTATAGGAAAATATTTTAGGGAAAGATAATATCAGGTTTGCAAGTTGTAGGGTTATGGCTACATGACTTGTTTTTGAAGCAAGCTTTGACAAACATTGTTCCAAGGCATGGTACAAGGCTATCTAGAGTGGTTAGAAGCTTTAAACATGTTTATCTGACTTTGTATGCAGAGTGTATGTATAGGGAACAAGTTAGAGGCTCAATACAAGTTGACTTTGTGATTAAAGCAACTTTTCAAGAATGACAATGGTGCCTTTGTGCCGTAAATGGAAAAATCATGTGGACAATGGCTCAATAACTTGGATCATACCTTAATCAATTGTGTAAACAATTAATCATTTATTGATTTACAAGTTAGAAGCCGGCAAAGCAAGATTGTGTAGCATAGGTTTAAGATTTGATCAAGTGTTCATCAAGAAAATGACTTGTGATTCAAGAATAGATGCCCAACTTCTTGTTTTCGATTCTCTTAGATAAAGCATGATATCTTCAAGTTATTTGAAATTTTGTAAAGCTTAAAACATTATCTACAACCTTCATGTTGACCATTTTTACAAAATCAAATTGGAACTAGGTGAAAATTGGTCAAGAAGTTAGGTCAAAAATCTGCCTAAACTTGTTTAAATTTTCACTAAGTGTTTTATGAAAAATGTCATGGCTTCATGGGCTTGTATCTTAAAATCTAAGAAATTTTTGGAAATAAACCCTTTAATACAAAGTTGTATAGTTCATAAAGATCTACAACTTTTATGTTGAAAGTTTTCCGTGAATCATCTTGCATCTTGGTGAAAAGTTGTTACGAAGTAATGAATTTATCAAGTATAAAAAGACTTAGAAATTTTCTAAGTCTTAGAAATCTTGACTTTTTATTGAATTTTTTACTTTCTTGATTCTTGATGATCAAGTTTTATATTTTTTAATGTCTTGATGAATCTTGATTTTTGAAATTCAATGTTGATCAAAAAGGTCAAAGTTTGAGTTTTTGTGTATCAGTTGACTTTTCATCAGTTGATCAAATTTCAACTATCAATCCAATGATCTTGAGAAATGATTTGAGCCACGAAATTAGGTAAACATGTTATGTTTTAGTCCTTGATATTATGCTTCAAGCCATTAGGTCATGCACTAGGTCAAAAGTTAATGACCAATCATTCTCATTCAAAACCCTAATTTTGACAATTTTGCACCCTTTGATGATTTGAGGGATTTTCTTGAGGTATTGTGATCAAAACTTGATCAATTGATGGATATGACTTCAAAATATTGATTTTGGCCAAAAATTATGAAGTTTGACTATATATTGACCATAATTGACATTTTACCCAATACAGTTGATTTTCAATTATCTAAGTAATTGACTGAGCAAATTTGTGGTGCAAGACTTCAAACTTGGTACGAGAAATCTTAGAGACCTATAATGTACCATGAAATTTAATTGAGGCATAAAAATTCCAATTTTCCTTGAGAAAAACAAAACCCTAATTTGGAGGTTTAGTGTTTAGGAGGTGAGCTTATCTGATCAAACTCTTGGAACTTCTTGAGCATTTGAGATCTTTTATGAGAAATGTCTTGAGAATAGAGAGGGAAAATTTTGGGATATTTTCAAATAAATCACACACACACAAAGAAAGTTTTAAAAGTGATCTAAGAAATTAAGAGGCCGTAGATAACTACGGATGAAAATTGTGCTAACACCTTCCCTTTTCATAACTTACCCCCCGAACTCAAAATTTATCAAAGGTCTTTCCTGTTCTTTTCACCTTTCCTAAATATTGGATAAAAGAAAAATCAATGGTGACTCTTGCTAACCGTAACATTAGCGATAAAACCAAAAAGTCAGTTCTCCCACCGTATTACACTGACCAATGAGAGTGAGGATCTTAAGGCCTCAATTGTCAAGCTTACCGATAGTTTAGATGCTGCGGAGAGGTCCTGCACCAACCTGCAAAAGTCTTTGGAGAAGTCTCAGATGGATGTCATTAATGTTGGGGATATGGCTTTTGACCGGGCTAAGGATCAGGTGTTGTGCCTCTATCTAGAGCTGGACATCTCTTCAGTGGACTTTTTCAAGAACATTATGGATAGTAAGCTGGTGGATATGAAAGCTGATGAAGACTGTGATGAGTCCCCGACCTCAGGTTAGCCAGGCACTGACGATGCTTCCCAGGCCGATGTGACCAAGTGGTTTCCTTATTGAATACTTGATTGTTAGACACCCTTTTTTGGTGAGTGCACTTTTGTAATAACATTTGAATGCTTTTTTCTTGTTATGACAATTTCCCTATGGGCCTTTTATCATTAATCGTACTTTTGCTTTTGTTTTGCAATTTCTGTTTATGTTGGATTTCACTTGTATGTATTTTGTATGCCCACACGTGAGAGGATTATGAATGAATGGTAGCCCCCTGATCACATGGTTTTGGAAAAAACCATAGTGATTAGTTTTGAAGGAAAGGCATTAATCCTCTCTGATATGATGGATCCTGCTTTATAACAGATTGGCTGTTCTCTTGGGAATGATTTCATCCCGGCCTTAATCTCCGTAGGGTTTGTAACTTTGTTTGAGAGATCATTGTGCAACATAGGAGTGTTTATTTAAGCATTCGTTTTGCTTGTATTTTTAAGCCATCACCCAAAAAATTTCGTTTTGAATAGCTGTGTAGGCTTGTGGAGGCCGGGAGGTGTCTTTATGTGCTTAAACACTTTTGGGTGTTGGACCCTGTACTTATGGAAGCCGAGATATATGGGCTATAAGGCTATGCCTAGTTGGCTCAGGAGGATCACACTTTAGGTGGTTTCATTTTGGTCTGAGGTGTGATGTCTAGGGAGGTTACACCCGAGGTGGCTCAAGATGTGAATCAAGGTATAGAACCTTTGAAGGGGCGAAATCTGATTTAAGGTTCATCATCGAGAAGGTTACACCTGGGACTGCTCAAGATATGAACCGAGGTGTAACCCCGAAAGGCTATACTTGAGGAGTTTTAAGTTTAAACCAAGGTATAGAGCCTTTGAAGTGGCGGAATCTGATTTACGGTTCATCACCAAGAAGGTTACACCTGAGGCGGCTCAAGATATGAACTGAGGTTTTGAACCCGAAAAGATTATACCTGAGGAGTATTAAGTTTTAACCAAGATATAAAGCCTTTGAAGGGGTGTAATCTGATTTAAGGTTCATCACCAAGAAGGTTACACCTGAGGCGGCTCAAGATATGAACCGAGGTATGGAACCCGAAAAGGTTATATCTGAGGAGGTTTAAGTTTTAACCAAGATATATAGCCTTTCGAGGGGGAAGAATCCGATTTAAGGTTCATCAATGAGAAAGTTACACCTGAGACGGCTCAAGATATGAACCGAGTTGTGCAACCCGAAAAGGTTATACCTGAGGAGGTTTAAGTTTTAACCAAGGTATAAAGCCTTTCGAGGGGGCGGAATCCAATTTAAGGTTTATTGTCGAGAAGGTTACACCTGGGGTGGCTCAAGATGTGAATCGAGGTGTGGAACCCAGAAAGGTTATACTTGAGGAGGTTTAAGTTTTAACCAAGGTATAAAGCCTTTGAAGGGGCGGAATACGATTTAAGGTTATCGTCGAGAAGGTTACACCTGAGGCGGCTCAAGATATGAACCGAGGTGTGGAACCCATAAAGGTTATACCTGAGCAGGTTTAATTTTTAACCAAGGTATAAATCCTTTGAAGGGGTGGAATCCGATTTAAGGTTCATCGTCGAGAAGGTTACACATGAGGCGGCTCAAGATATGAACCAAGGTGTGGAACACAAAACGATTATACCCGGGGAGGTTTAAGTTTTAACCAAGGTATAAAGCCTTTGAATGGATGGAATCCGATTTAAGGTTCATCGCCGAGAAGGTTAAATATGAAGCGGCTCAAGATATGAACTGAGGTGTGGAACCCGAAAAGGTTATACCCGAGGAGATTTAAGTTTGAACCAAGGTATAGAGCCTTTCGAAGTGAGTATTTTGACAAAAATGATGCTTTTATAGGTTGTTTCGTTAAAAACACTGGCCCTTGCCAGGGAAAAGAGTGCATCTGTTTTTTATTTATTATTACATGAGCTTACATGACTTTAGCTGAAATAAATCCTAAGACTATATACATGCCATGTCCTAGGAGTTTCTATGTCGTATAATGTCTCTAGCTTGTAAGCTCCATTGTTGAGTTTCTCAACAACCCAGAAAGGTCCCTCCCAGTTTGGTGAGAGCTTCCCCTTCTTTGTTGGATCTGTAATTCTCTTTAGAATCATATCCCCTTTAAAGAAGCCTATTTACTTCACCTTCATGTTGAATCTATGGTCTGTCCTTTATTTGGCTGTAATCTCACGGACATGTGTCGTGTTTCTGACTTCATCAAGTAGGTCGGCTTCATTTTCTAGATGCTCGTATTTTATACTATCTTCAAAGCTTACTCTTCTCCGGGACAGAGTGCTGATTTCTACCGAGATCATGGCCTAATCCCATATACCATTTTGAATTGAGTTTCTTTGGTCGTGGAGTGAACTGTGGTGTGATAATACCATAATATCCCATGGAGATAATCGGTCCATAATCCTTTTGCTTCATCTAACTTATTTTTCCTCCCGATTAGGATAACCTTGTTATTTAACTCTGCATGTCCATTCTCCTAAAGGTGTCCTGCTGAAATGAAATAGTTGATGATTCTAAGCTCTCTGCAGTATTCTATTACATATGAGCTCACAAATTGGGTTCCGTTATCTGAAACGATAACCCGGGGTAACCCAAATCTGCAAACGATATTCCTCCAGTAAAAACGTCTCACCCTTTCAGTTGTGATTTGAGCCACGAATTCTACCTCCACCAATTTGGTGAAATAATTAACCACGATGATTAAGAATTTAGTTGTCCTAGTGCCACCGGGAAGGGTCCAAGTATGTTCGTTCCCCATTGATGAAAAGGCCACGGGGATACTACGGAATGAGCAATTCAGATGGGGTGTGGATTAATTGTGAGAATATCTGACATTTGTCACACCGGCTTAAAAATTAGACGCAATCTTTAAGAATGGTAGGCTGTTGTACCCCAAAATTTCCCCTCCCATTTTTATTCAAGACATTCTCCTAGGGTTCTCAAATGCTCAAGGTTGCTCAAGAATTGATCAAACAAATTCTCCTCCTAAGCAATTGACCTACAACTAGGGTTTCACTTTTATAAAGGAAGTTTGAGTTTCTAATGCCTCAAATGGATTTCATGGTCTCTTATATGTATCCAAGAACTCTCATGCCAAGTTTCATGCCTTGCACCACAAGTTTGCTCAGTCAATGACTCAGATGACTAAAAATCAACTATATTGGGCAAAAGGTTAATTGTGGTCAACATGCATTAAAACTTCAATATTTTTATCAACATTAATATTTTGAAGTCATATTCATCATTTGATCAAGGGTTGATCATGATTCATCAAGAAAACTCCTAAATCATCATAAGTTAAAACTTGCCAAATTAGGGTTTTCTTAAGGAGAAGTCAAGTGAACTTTGACCAAGCATAAATTTCACATGCTTCATCATATTTTCCTCAACCAAAGCTCATTTTGAAGGAAATTCAATTCTATACAACTTTGTCTCTCAAAGTTCAAGTCCAAAAAAATGCTTCATTTGAGAGATATGGGCCAATACATTATAGGTCATTTCAAAAGTCAACAAAGAGACATTTTTTGTCAGGGAAACTTACACCAAGTAAAGTCTTCAAATTCAAAGATGGTTAATATAGAGGTTGTAGAGGACATCTTGAGATTTCTAAAAAGTACAAGATCACCTTCATATGATAAATATTGAGAGAGTTATGATTGGTGCAAGTTGGGAAATTTTGAGCGAAAGCATGAAACCAAAAGTGACCAAACTTGAATTTTTGGGCTACTGGGCTGATGTTTTAAGGTCCAAATGTGTTGTGCAACTTATAATGAACTTCAGATATACTTCATGCACCCCTTTACCTTTTTACTCTATTTACTTTGATTTTATTTATTTTAAATTCAAATTAAATAAGATAAAAGACAAATCTTCTTACACAATGTTGTTGGGCTTCAAGGCCAAACCTTCACAGTCTAGTCTATCCAGAGCTTTCTTAGGTAGCACATTCAATGATGAACTAATATCTAATAGGACATGGGCCAAAGTAGTGCCCTTTTATTCGACAGAGACATGCAACACATCATTGTGTTTCCTCCCTCTAGGAGTCAAATCAGCATCAGAAAAGCCGAAACCGTTATCAACCGTCAAACTGGCCACACAATCTTCAAATTGGTCAGCAGAGGTTTCCTGTGGCACATGGGCAGTTTTAAGAAATTTTACTAGAGCCTTCGCATGAGCTTCGGAGCACAACAATAAGGCTAGCATAGCGATCTTTGAAGGGGTCTGCCCCAGCTGTTCGACCACATTGTAGTCGCTTTTCTTGATGATTTTTGAATTTATTCCATCTCCTTCTTGGAAGCCTCTGGAATAGATATTGAATGTGCCTTCGTCTGGACAGGCTCAATCATTATGTCTTTGCCCCGAGTCTCGGTTGACTCGGTGATAGGGGTGTCAGCAGGGGTAATCACAGGAGTTATAGTAGTAGTATCAGCAGGAACAAAAGTAGGAATGATCACATGACCAGTAATAGCTTTCGGAGGAAAAATCTCAGAGGAGAACATTCTTCCACTTCTGGTTATTTTGCTGTTTCCCACAATGTTGCCAATGTCGGGGTCATCCTTTTCGGAAACCTGGTCTTCATTAGCCATCCAATCTTGCTTGACGCCGTGGTAGTAGATGTCACCCCCATAGTTCCAAGGAATAATTTTGTCTGAGGAGTATGGGATTGGCCCTGGAATAGTAATTATCAGCGGAGTAACCTTCAGAACAGATGTAATCTTGATGGGTCTTTTGGTGGAGACCTTGGGAGGATTGGCGGAAATGGTTATTATTGAAACATCCTTGTACAGAATGGTTGGAACGAGAGTCTTCTCAAACAAAATCTCTCTATCATCCATCAGGCGCTGAACACCTGCCTTAAACAAATGACAACCCGTCGATAGAGATAAACAGAAGTGGCAACCTTCGCCACATCCTGGAAATAAACCGGCCTTTAATAAGATCCACTTAACAGTCATAAGAGGAGTAACAAGATCTTCAACAGTAGTAACAAACACATCATCTTAAATAGCGTTAACACCACGATCGTGCTTGGGCATAGGAGCAGTGATAACATTTGGAATCTCAGGGGCATCAAATTCAATTTCCTTCACCTCGAGAAGGTCTTGCACCTTGTTTTTAAAATCCTAGTAGTCGTTTGTATCATGACCTGGACTTTCTGAATGATATGCACACCGGGAATTTGAATTATAGCGGGGAGAGGCAGTGTTGGGATTCTACGGAGCTTCCTTCAAAGTTACTAGATTAGATTTTAGTAAATGTGGAAAGACTTGAGACAAATTCATGTTTATCCAGGTATACTATCTTATCGGCCTTTCCTCTCTAGACTGATTGTTCCTTTGTTGAACAGGTGTAGTTTTAGAGATCATAACAGCCCCTACTGTCGGACGATGTTCAGTTATGTCCTGATTACTCTGATTGTACACAACACTAACCTCTTTCTTCCCAGCAAATGGCTTCCTTACTGCACTGGAGGATGTATCCTTTTGGATCTTACCACTCCTAATTCCAGCTTCCACTTTTTCCCCTATCAAGATTAATTCAGTAAATCCGGCCGAGGAGCTTCCAATCAGGTGATTAAAGAATGGACCAGACAGGGTACCCAGAAACATATCCACTAGCTCCCTATAAGACAGTGGAGGCTGGACTCTTCCTGCTAAGTCCCTCCATTTTTGAGCGTAGTCTTTAAAGCCCTCATTCGAACCCATAGCCATACTTTAGAGTTGAATAAAGGTGGGAGCAAGGTCTGCGTTGTACTGATACTGCTTATAAAAAGCAGCGGCCAGGTCTTCCCAATTATGAATGTTGGTCCTTTCCAGCTGGTAGAACCAATCTAACTGAGTTCCGGATAGACTATCCTGAAAGAAGTGGACCCATAAGTCCCTGTCAGCAGTGTGAGGCTGTATCTTCCTCACATAAGATCGGAGGTGCATTTTGGGACATGAAATCCCATTGTATTTGGCAAACACTGGCACCTTTAACTTTGGCAGGATGACAATCCCAGACACCAAACCCAGCTCTTCAAAATCCAGCCCAGGCACTTTCTGAATCTCCATTGCACACAGACGTTCTTCCAGCTGTTTGTACTTTTCGTTGGTGAGGGGATACTGCTCTTCATTGTAATCAGTCTCATTGTCAGATTCCCTCAGACTAGGGTCTTCCTCTCTTGTCTAACCCTCTTGGTTATCTCCTTCTTTTGATGAAGATCTCAGCTCAACCGTTTGCCTTAGCGGTCCTTTGAATCTCCTTCCCATATTTTCCACACCAGCTGTCCTCCTTGGCTTCTTGGTCTTGTCTTTAACAATCAGAGCTTTCAACTCTTCTTGCCCCTTGGCCAGGGCCATAATCATCTGTTGAAATTGTGCATTCTGAGTCTGTAAGTCCTTCACTATTTGTTCTAGAGCCATTGCTGAAATAAACAGCGAAGAGGATGAGAAACCTTCTTTGAAACCGGTTTATGCAACGATATATTTGATATATGTATGCAATGTTTTCAAGGATTTCTAAGACTCAATTTTGCTTAAACAACAAACATTAATTGTATTAAAATGTTTTATTGATCATAATAATGCCTTTTGAGCTCACAAAGGAACAAAGCAAAATAAATCCATCCAAGCTAAAGAAAACTCAAGCTTCCCACAAACGCATCCTCTTTGGTGCAATATAGGCATTTATACTCCTCTCCTCGTGAGGTGACCGGGTGATCTCTAGAACCTTCTTCTTGTTGGTGTAGAATTGGGTTCCAAAAGTATCTTATTCTTCTTTGAGTTGGATCCAGAACCTCTGTAACTCCTCAAGATCAGTTGGCATGTCATGATGAAGAACAACGTAAGGAGTTTCTCCCTCAACAATTGGTTCCATAATCACAGGTAAGATGGCGGGGTAAGGCATCATAAGACATTGGGCACGAGCTCGCACCCATTTAAGGCAAGGCTCAAGAGGGATGGAATTCTTATGCCCAAGCGTCTTGCTATCAACTCAGATTACCATTCCACAAGCTCGAATGAACCTCTTGGGATAACCCTGAGCATCATTCTCAAATTCAAATGTGATTCCTTAGACTAGTGTGTCACGAGGACCATCCCTTCTAGCGTAACCAAACTGACGTAATGCCAAACAGGGGTTATAAGTGATTCCTCCCCTGATGCCTAAGAGAGGGACATTAGATAATTCTCCACAGCGATCAATGATGGTAACATTCTCCGAGGATCACGAAAACCAATAAATATCCGAATGTGTAAGGGACATCAGCGTACGAGACCATCTCATACCCTGCTCATTTCTCAAAACAGATTGGGGTAGGTGAAAAATAAACCACCTAGCCGATAGAGGATTGCAACACAGAAGGGTCCCTCTTCTCTTTAGAGTGTAAGTATGTAGAGAGTGTATAATATCCCCAAGTAAGGTAGGCACCAGATTATGCGACAGAAAAACCTTAAACGCATTCACATCTATGAGTTGATCCGTTTTAGGGAATAGTACCATCTCATAGATGAGAAGGGCCAACACTTCTTCAAAAGCTTGTAAATCCAGGCTATCCCAAAAATAGTGGGCTTTCTCAAATAGAAACTTAGCTAGAAATCCTTGGACACCTCATCTGGTTTCCCAATTCCCCACTACATCAGACCATTGTAAAGATAGAGCTTGAGCAATCTCTTCAGGCTTTGGGTCTCTTTCTGTACCATTGAATGGTAGCTGATTAAGGATAGGTACCCCCAATAATTGAGAAAACTCCTCCATAGTAGGCACTAGCTGGTAATCAGGAAAAATGAAGCAGTGGTGCAACGAGTCAAAGAACTGAAAGAGCACCTTTAACATTTCTTATCTGGGGTTGAAGTGACCAAGTTGAGAAGTCGATCAAGTTTTTCAGTGAAAGGAGAGCTTTCAGGAATCCTTGATGCTAAGTCCTTGAGTTGAGGAGGTACTTTCATGAGGTTGATTTGGATAGTGTTCCTGCGAGCGGATGCCATGTCCTACAAAATAAGACAAAGATAAGCCCTAGAAAATCCTTAAAATTGTTAGTATGATATGCCATGTTATGTGTCATGCTTATGTTAAGAAATCACATATATAGAAAGCAACATGCAAATCACACCAAGAACTTAGGTTTAAGGCTTGCATGGGTTTTAAGGTAGTGCCCTCTTGAAGTTAGATTGGTTCAACCTGTCCTATAATAGTAACCGGGTTCTAAGGGATCTCAATATCACTGACCTTTCCCACAAGCTTCGTTCGATAGGCGACTGAATCGCAACCAAACAAAACTCAGGAGTCAAGTCTCAATGAGTGTAGCATCGAGTATCTGCCGACCTTGGGAATACACCAAGGACGGCCATATCACTACGTCCAAATGGCCAAGTTGTTCAATTAAAGGTTATAAGGTCAGTTGACGCTTTATGACACCACGCAGCAACCCCGTATTCTCGTTGATTAACTCAAGGGCTACCGGTACCAACCAAAGTGTCGCATCAACATAGCTATCGCTTAAACTGTGTCGGTATACCCTGCACAATTTCCATTATCTATTTCTACTTACCTAAAAGGTGTCCCCAGATCCGGGTGTAGGATCTATAGTAACCCAAACACTACTCTTAAAAGTAAAGCAATCAAAAAGACAAAGAAGCAAGTTTAAAATGATCTAGACCCTAAGGTATGTTAGAAAAAAAGTTTGGTTATAATCATATCTTATAGTTTTGATGATAAAAATGAAATAAATTTTGTGATATTTATTTTATACTCTGACTTATATGATCTCTAAGTTCAGATGATGTTCTAACTTATGCATCTTAGAAAGAAACAACATTCTACGCAATTATAAAGAAAACTCAGAAGGAAGCACTCTAAAAGAAAACTATGATGAAGAGCAATCCTAAGCAACCTCTGATTAAGCTAGATGAAGCAAAGATATGATAGAAATAAGCTGAAAGCAACATCTGATCAATATAAGATTAAAGAAAACTCTGATGAATACATATTGAAGAATACTCTGATAGAAGAAAAGATCAAGTAAACTCTAAAATGGAAACGCTGCAAGCAAACACTTCAACTTCCAGAGACAATCTCTGACAGTACCATTGGTTATTAAATTCTAAGACGGCTAACGCACTCAAGTTTACTACGCGTACGAGCATTGGAAACATAAATACCAAGCCTACTCACTACACATAACACGCATCATTGCAAACACGCTTCATTAAATGCATGCACTATCATCAAGGCATTAACGGTCAAGAATTAGAAACTATATATAGAAGACCTTTTGTTTCAAAGAAAGGTTACTGACTTACGTGAAATACACTTATGCTCACTGTTTTCATACTTATAAACTAAATATTGTATAGTGGGTAGATCTTAAGTATTGGGCAACAAACTTAGTGATAAATCACAGTTGTGATAAAGCTTTTTAGAAGCAAATTTGTTTCACTACTATTAAGAGATAATTTTGTAAGTGTTCCTTGAGAGACCAGTTGGGTCAGATTTCTCAAGAGGGCTAGGACTAGTTTGAGTCTTAGAGGTGTTAGTCACTTGCAGTTGGCTTGTGCATTTTATTGTTAGTCACACCCGTTGGGTTGTGCATTTGTAATCAGTTTGATTATAGTGAATTAAGTCCTCGTTGAGAGAGGCGAAATCACCTTGATGGATGGACTGGAGTAGTTTGAGTTTCAAATGAACCAGGATAAAAATACCAGTGTCCTTCCATTAGAATTGTGCTAGAAAAAGAAAAACTTATTCAGTCCTCCTTTTAAGTGTTTTCTCACCCTTAAATTGGTATCAGAGCTTTAGTTCTGGGTGCAAACACCTAACAGTGTCAGAAAAATATCCAGAAGGAAAACACTATGGCATATGAACAAAACAACAACAATTGCACCAAACCTCATGTGTTTGATGGAGAAGACTTTGAATACTGGAAGGATAGACTAGAAAGTTTCTTTCTAGGTCATGATGTTGATCTATGGGATTTGGTCCTAGACAGATACACTTATCCAGCAGATAAAGACGGAAACAAAATTGACAGAAAGAACATGGATAAACAACAGAAGTTAGATTTCAAGAATCACCACAGAGCCAGAAACATCTTTATGAATGTTATCTTTAAAAATGAATATGAGAAAATCACCAACAGAGATACAGCACATGACATGTTTGAATCCCTCAAGATGACTCATGAAGTAAATGCTCAAGTAAAAGAGACAAAAGCTCTGGCTCTCGTTCAGAAGTATGAAGCATTCAAAATGGAAGAAAATGAGTCTATTGAAGATATGTTCTCGAGATTCCAAACTCTGATTGCTGGCCTAAGAGTTCTGAACAAAGGATACACCAAGGCCGACTATGTTAAGAAAATTATCAGAAGTTTACCCAAAAGATGGGCACCTATGGTCACTGCATTCAAAGTGTCAAAAGATCTAAATGATGTTTCCCTTAAAGAACTTATCAGTGCTTTAAGGAGTCACGAGATAGAACTTGATGAACATGAGCCTCAGAAGAAAGGTAAGTCTGTAGCTCTAAAATCCATTAAAAAATTTGAAACTAACGCTTTTCAGGCAGAAGAAGGAAACTTTGAAGATTCTGCATCAGAAGAAGATGAGTTATCTCTGCTCTCAAGAAGGATCAATCAGATGTGGAAGCATAGACAAAAAAAGTTCAAGAACTATAAGAGGTCAGAAGATAAACCATAATCTTCTGGACATAAGAAGTCAAGCAAAAGAGACATAGTCTGCTATGAATGTAAACAACCTGGATACTACAGAAGTGACTGTCCTAAGCTACAAAGAGAAAGACCAAAGAAAAAGTTTGGTAGAAAGAAAGGCATGATGGCCACCTAGGATGACTCAAAATATTCTGAAGCTGAATCTGACTCAGAAGATGAACACACTAATCTAGCGTTTATGGCTACCATAGCAGATGACTCAGACTCTGACTCAGAACCAAAAGAGGTATTCTCTGAATTTTCTAGAATTGAACTTGCTGAAAGCTTATCTGAACTGCTTGAAAACTACAGTAAACTCAAAATCAAATACAAGAAACTCAAAAAGAATATTGCATATGATTTTGAGAAACTTGAAACAGAAAACTCTGAACTTAAAGAAAACATTTTTAAACTCAAAGAGGATGTTCAAAAATTTGAAAAGAATTCTATTTCAGATTCTGCTTCAAGTTCAAAAGATATTCTGAAAGAATATGACTATAGTTTTCAAACGTTTCTTGCTAAAAGCGTAGATAGAAGCAAAATGGCTCCAATGATCTATGGTGTTAGTGGAAATGATAGAAGAGGTATTGGATATAAAGCTCCTAGAGGGAAAGAAATATATAAACCTAAGCCCATTGAGGAATTGGTTATATCATATAAACCACTACATAAACAACTTAATTTTGGGCACACACATGATATCAAATACACTTCTCACTCTGAAAATTCTTATGCAAAATCAAAGTTCAATCTGAACTATAGAAACTCTAACCAAAAAGGACCCAAAAAAAATGGGTACCTAAGGAGAAAATAATCTATGTTGCAGATGTCCTTAATAGCTCAGTTGAAACACCAGTCATGGTACCTGGACTCTGGATGCTCGTGTCATATGACGGGAAGAAAGTCTATGTTCCAAAGTCTGGAACTTAAATCTGGAGGTGATGTCAAATTTAGAGGAAACCAAAAAGGAAAGATTATTGGTTCTGGAACCATTGGAAACGGTAACCTTCCCTCTATAACTAATGTTCTATTAGTTGAAGGATTAACACATAACTTGTTGTCCATAAGTTAATTAAGTGACAACGGTTATGACATTATCTTTAATCAAAAATCATGTAGAGTTGTTAGTCAAAAAGATGGAAGAATCCTTTTTACTGGCAAGAGAAAGAACAACATCTATAAAATTAATCTTTCAGATCTTAAATCTCAAAATGTAAAATGCCTTATGTTTGTTAGCGATGAGCAATGGGTCTGGCACAGAAGATTGGGAAATGTTAGCATGAGAAGAATATCTCAAATTAACAAACTCAATCTGGTGAGAGGACTTCCAAATCTGAAGTTCAACTCAGAAGCTCTGTGCGAAGCTTGTCAGAAAGGAAAATTTTCAAAACCTTCTTATAAGTAAAAAAATGTTGTTTCTTCCTCTAGGCCGTTGGAACTTCTTCATATTGATCTGTTTGGACCAATTAAAACTGCATCCATCAGAGGCAAGAAGTGTGGATTGGTCATTGTTGATGACTACAACAGATGGACATGGGTTAAGTTTTTAAAACACAAGGATGAGTCACATTTTGTGTTCTTCGACTTCTCCATCCAAGTTCGAAATGAAAAATATTTTAGAATCATAAAAGTTAGAAGTGATCATGGAGGAGAATTTGAAAATCATTATTTTGAAAAGTTTTGTTTTAAAGAAAATGGCATTTCTCATGATTTCTCTTATCCTAGAACTCCCCAACAAAATGGAGTTGTACAATGAAAGAATAGAACTTTGCAAGAAATGGCCAGAACCATGATTAATGAAACTAATATGGCTAAACACTTTTGGGCAGAAGCTGTGAACACAACGTGTTATATTCAAAATAGAGTCTCTATAAGACCTATTCTTGAAAAGACTCCTTATGAATTGTGGAAAAACAGAAAACCCAACATTTCATATTTCCATCCTTTTGGATGCACTTTCTATATTCTGAATAATAAAGACAATCTGAACAAGTTTGATTCTAAGGCACAAAAGTGCTTTCTGCTTGTATATTCTGAACGCTTAAAAGGCTATAGGGTATACAACACAGAAACTCTGATTGTTGAAGAATCAATCAAAGTCAGATTTGATGATAAGCTTGGCCAGCAAAAGCCAAAGCAAAATGAAAATTTTGCAGGTACAGAAGATCATCGTACAAACTCTGAAGAGTCAGAAGGAAAAGACATCTCAGAAGATTCTCCTATTGAAAATGCTCTAGAAAATCTAAGAATTTCTGAACAATCCTCACAAAATAAATTCCCCAGAATCACATCAGCACATCCAGAAAATGTGATTATAGGAAAGAAAGAAGATCCCATCAGAACAAGATCCTCCTTCAGAAACAATGAAGAATCACTGTTTGGATTAGTCTCTCTGATTGATCCAACTTCAATAGAGGAAGCTCTGCAAGATAATGATTGGATCCTAGCTATGCAAGAAGAATTAAATCAATTTTGAAGAAATTATGTGTGGGATCTTATTCCAAAACCAAAAGGATATAATATCATTGGAACTAAATGGGTCTTCAGAAACAAGCTAAATGAGCAAGGAGAGGTAGTCAGAAACAAAGCACGAATGGTTGCTCAGGGTTATAGTCAACAAGAAGGAATTGGTTATAATGAAACCTTTTCCCCAGTCACTAGGTTAGAATCAATTAGATTGTTAATTTCTTTTGCTGTTCAACACAACATCTCATTATATCAAATGGATGTTAAAATTTCCTTTTTAAATGGTTACATAGAAGAAGAAGTTTATGTCCACCAACCTCCGGGTTTTGATGACTCAAAATTTCCAGAACATGTTTTCAAACTAATAAAGTCTCTGTACGGCCTAAAACAAGCTCCCAGAGCTTGGTATGAACGTCTGAGTAATTTTCTTTTAGAAAAGAATTTTACCAGAGGCAAAGTGGACAAAACTTTATTCAGAAAAACATTTAAAAATGACATTTTAATCTGTCAAATATATGTTGATGATATTATGTTTGGAACTTCTAATGTCTCTCTTGGAAGAGATTTGCCGAGTCTATGCAGGTTGAATTTGAGATGAGCATGATGGGAGAACTAAAATTCTTTCTGGGAATTCAAATAAATCAGACTCCAGAAGGTACTTATATACATCAGACAAAGTATGTTAAAGAACTTTTGAAGAAATTCCAGCTTTCAGAAAGTAAAGAAGCCAAGACTCCAATGCATCCTACATGCATTCTAGGAAAAGACGAGGTAAGTAAGAAGGTAGATCAGAAACTCTACAGAGGTATGATTGGATCTCTTCTCTATCTGACTGCATCTAGACCAGATATTCTATTCAGTGTATGCTTATGTGCAAGATTCCAATCAGATCCTAGAGAATCTCACTTAACTGCTGTCAAGCGAATTCTGAGGTATCTGAAAGGTACTACTAACCTTGGACTGTGTTACAGAAGATCCAAAGATTTTAAACTAGTAGGTTATTGTGATGCTGACTTTGCTGGAGATAGAATAGAACTCAAAATCACCTCTGGAAGTTGTCAGTTTCTGGGTGATAACGTCATCTCATGGTACAACAAGAAGCAAGCCACTATTGCACTATCAACCACTGAAGTTGAATATATATCTGCTGCTGGATGTAGCACTCAGATGATCTGGATGAAGAGCCAGTTGGAAGATTATCATCTATATGAAAGTAAGATTCTTATCTTCTATGATAATACCTCTTCTATCTGTCTTTCAAAAAATCCCATCTTACATTCTAAGGCAAAACATATAGAAATTAAACATCACTTCATAAGGGACTACATTCAGAAGGGAATTTTAAACTTAAATTTTATAGACACATACCATCAATGGGCTGAAATTTTTACTAAACTCCTTGCTGAAGATAGATTCAAATTTATTCTAAAAAACATCAACATGGGATTTTATCCTGAATGAAAATATTTTTTTTCTTCTATATGTGTTTCCAGAATGTTCTGAAATGAATGTTCTGATTGACTGCTCTTCAGAAGTTAGAAGAGAAGTTACATCAGAAGCCATTCATCATGTTCTGAAATGTGTCTAACGTTTCATTACTAGAATGGTCAGAAGTTCATTATATTAAACTAGTTGTCTCACCCTACCCTCAGAAGTTGAACGCGTGTTTCAATTCTGAAAGGTCACGCATGTGTGCACTACTATTGAGACGTCGTTCCTAGGTAACTGTTCAGATTTGATCAAAATCAGGCACCCCCCTTAAATTTCAAATCTAATTAGTTATTTATAATTATTATGTTTTTAAATCCTTTCAAATTCTTAAACTGTTCATTAATTTAAAGATTCTTTTTAGCTATAAATACCCTTGTAAAATCCTTGTTCTATTTTTTACTCTCTTTCTCAAACTTCAATCGCCTCTAAATTTTTGTGCAAACTCTCTCAACTCCCTTCTCAAATTCTAAACCTAAACGTTCAAATGCCTTCATCTTCATATCCTTCCTCAAGCATTCATGTGTCCTCAATCAGCACTCAACAAGCAAAAAGGTATGTTACTCCTGAGAGAACGACGCTGATACCAGTGGATAGCTTGGAAGTGGTGGCTGAACTTATGGTAGATTTTGATAATCTGAAGGAAAATGGGTTTGACTTGCTCCCAACTGTGGAGTTCCAAGGTTGGAAAAACATCTTTGATCGTCTTGTAGGACCAGTATTCCTTCATCTAGTTAAGGAATTCTGGATTCATGCTATTGCTTCCCCAAAGGTTATCCTTTCGTTTGTCATGGGCAAAGAGATTTCTATAACTGAGAATCTCATCATGAAGCTTCTAGGTTTTGAAGGACATGGCATTACTAGAATATCTAGTGGACGAACGGATATGTCCGAGGTTTGTGCTGAAATCTTCATTTCTGGGCAAGCTTCGAACAAGGTCAGAGACTTAAAGAACTATTATAAAATCTGGGCAAGAATCATCCATGGCTGCATTCATCACCGGAAGGTAACTAGTTCTCCTGACTACATTAATGCTGATCAACAATACCTTCTATTTTGTCTTGGAACAAATGTGAAGATTGATCTGCCATACCTTCTGTTCAACCATCCGTGGACGCTTGTGAAGGAAACTAGGGAAGCTGAAAGGGTCAGAAACCCTAAAACAAAGAGAAACTGGATTCCTCTGGGGAAGACTAATTTCAGACATTCTGACGGAGAATGGTCTGATAACTCACTTAGAAGATGAAAACTTGCTTGGAGAGATGGATCCTACATGTGGAAAAGCTCTGACAGGGAAGAAACTGCTGAAAAGGAAGTTAATTGAGAAACTTCTGGTGGAACCTACACCATACGTCTCAGCAACAGTCACCAGAAGGAGAACCCCCGTTGAATATTTTCCTCTGTTCAACTCTGGTGATCATCTGGAGATCATTCTGCACTTCATTGAAGCATGCAAAGAAAGTGGTATCCCCATTGACCCTGCTTGGCTTCAAGGAAGAAATATCCCTGCACCAGATGTTTTCCTCCAACAGAAGAAAAGGCAAGCTGAAGAAGCCCCTCTACTCGACCTCATAAGAAGAAGAAGAAATATATAGGTACATCCTCTAAAACCATTTATGTTAATGATTTTGTGCGCATGGAAACATCTACTGAACCTCAAACCCTAGAAAATATAGAAATTGACATAGACCTAACACAACCATATAGACCTAACACAACCCTCTGATCCCCTAGATAACAATCCTGAAATTGATCAAGTATTATCAGACATAGATAATTTTGCTACTGAAGTACCTTAACAAACTCAAACTCAAATACCCCATTCTGCTCCCCACCATCAGAATCCAAATAACCCTTTTAACAACCCTCAACCAACATCCCCCATTAGACCTTTATCACCAAGACCCTCTGAGTGGTATGATGGTTCTTGAAGACTACCTGGAATAAATGTTCCTCTGGCTACACAAACACCATCCTTTATCCTACCCTCTGAAAACATTTTTGCCCTAAATGTATCACCAACACCTTCTCCTCCTTCCTCACCTCAAACCACAATCATCATCTCTCATGATGTCACACCACCTTCTTCACCGGCAATTACCTTACCTTCATCACCAAAACCCTCTTCACCTCTCTCTCTAGAACCAACCCTTAGTCCATCCTCATCAGAACCTCCTGAACCCTCCGTCCCTTCTGACTTTCTCAGAACTATAGTTGATCTTGAATCACTATGTTATCTACAAATAAAATCCACCAAAAAGGCCACTCCCAAACCAACTCCAAAAACTAATCAATCAGATGTTCATGTACGTTGTCATAATTTCGTAACAGAAATGCAGACATGGATTGACCTGCTGAAAGCAGACAGTGCCAGCAGCCTGAATCCAGCAGCGTGTGATTTTATGTGGGACGCATTCATAAGAAAACTCAATGATGAAATCCTCAATTTGCAAGAACTGTGCTATGATCAGGTTCTTGAAAATTTCACCAAGTATCTGAATACTTTCTTGATAGAAGTGGTAAAAATTTGGGATTAAAAGTCTCCACTACAGATTACTAGTGCTCCATTGCCGCCTGCTGACCCCATGGAGATATCAGAGGATGAATCTGAAGATGACAATGAGTCTGAACCAAATCCTTTGGCCATGACTCTGTATCACCAACCTTCTGTTGAAGCTGCCTCTGAGAAAGTTCCTACCCTGCTGATTGATCCTGGAACCTTTCTCTCAAATGCTATGAACTCAGGCTCTGCTACTTCTGCTCCAAAGGTTGTCTCATCTGAAGCTGCTTTAACTTCTGCTTCACCTTCGTTGTTGTTGGACAATCTGAATGAATTGAAGAAGGACAATGAGGCTATCCATGAACGTTTGGATAAACAAGATGAAAACAACAAGGAAATCAGATCTTGGATGCAGAAACAAGAGGATTCCTCAAATGAAATCAAGAATCTTCCGCTTTCCCTTGTTTCTCATCGCTCTTAGATTTTATTTCTAAATTTTTTCTTGTTGCTTTTGTTTTGTAACTCTGTTTTCTTTTGAATCCTCAATATATGACTATTTTTGAATTTCTTTATTTTTACTTTTTGATTATGACAAAAAGGGGGAGAAAATAAGATTTTAATCTGATCCATGAAAACAGTTATGGGACTAAGTCTCAAACATTTCTAACGAAATACAAAGTTCTTTTCTGTTTAAGAGACATGCAGGAACTCAAGAAACTCTGAAAGACTAAGCTCTGAACATCATTAGGAAAAGATTCGTTAACGAAACACTGAAATAAAAAGTCTAAAAGCTCTGAAGAACAAATCTCAGGAAGTTTTCCCTTATGCTTTTAAACTCTTTAATTATTCTTTATTTCAGAAGAAGAAATATCAATCTCAGGGGGAGATTATGTATCTCAGGGAGAGATCCTCATACTTGCACAAATTTGTTTTTAATCAAAATCTGAATTGTTTTGTCATCATCAAAAAGGGGGAGATTGTTATAAAAAAGTTTGGTTCTAATCATATCTTAGAGTTTTGATGATAACAATGAAATAAATTTTGTGATATTTATTTAATACTCTGACTTGTATGCTCTCTAAGTTCAGATGATGTTCTGACTTATGCATCTTAAAAATAAACATCATTCTACGCAAGTATAAAGCAAACTCAGAAGGAAGCACTCTAAAAGCAAACTCTGATGAAGAGCAATCCTAAGTAACCTCTGATTAAGCTAGCTAAAGCAAAGATCTGATAGAAGTAAGCTAAAGGCAACATCTGATCAATATAAGATTAAAGCAAACTCTGATGAACACATATTGAAGAATACTCTGATAGAAGAAAAGATCAAGTAAACTCTGAAATGGAAACGCTGCAAGCAAACAATTCAACTTCTAGAGACAAGCTCTGACAGTACCGTTGGTTATTAAATGCTAAGATGGCTAACACACTCAAGTGTACTACGCGCACGAGCATTGGAAATATAAAGACCAAGCCTACTCGCTACATGCAAAACACATCATTGCAAACACACTTCATTAAATGCATGCACTATCATCAAGGCATTAACGGTCAAGAATTAGAAGCTATATATAGAAGACCTTTTGTTTCAAAGAAAGGTTACTGACTTACATGAAATATACTTACCCTCACTGTTTTCATACTTGTAAACTAAATAATGTATAGTGGGTAGATCTTAAGTATTGGGCAACAACCTTAGTGATAAATCACAGTTGTGATAAAGCTTTTTAGAAGCAAATCTGTTTCACTACTATTAAGAGATAATTTTGTAAGTGTTCCTTGAGAGACCAGTTGGGTCAGATTTCTCAAGAGGGCTAGGACTAGTTTGAGTCTTAGAGGTGTTAGTCACTTGCAGTTGGCTTGTGCATTATATTGTTAGTCACACCAGTTGGGTTGTGCATTTGTGATCAGTTTGATTATAGTGAATTAAGTCCCCGTTGAGAGAGGCAAAATCACCTTGACGGGTGGACTGGAGTAGTTTGAGTTTCAAATGAACCAGGATAAAAATACCAGTGTCCTTCCATTAGAATTGCGCTAGAAAAAGAAAAACTTATTCAACCCGCCCCCCCTTCTAAGTGTTTTCTCACCGTTCAAGGTAAACCCTAATTTTTATATTTTCCCCCGTAGAGTCGCCAGTTCTGTGATACGGTGGCAGAACCGACTGTTATATTGGTTTGTATTTTTTGTTTGCAAATGTCGCGGTAATCAAGAGTCATCACCGACTTTTATTTTATCCAACAAAGGAAAAGGTGAAAGGAACAGAAAAAGACCTTTTTCGAGATTTTCTGAGTAAGGGGGTAGATTATGGAAAGGGAAGGTGGTAGCACCCTTTCCATCTGTGGTTTTCCACGGGCTCTTAGGTACTTGCTCATTTTGAAAATTGTTTGTGTTTGTGTGTTTTGAAAGTTTTTTGTTTGCTTTAGGGTAACTCTTGTATCAGTCCTCAAGAGTGTGATAAAGCATTTTGAAAAAAACTTTGTCAAAAAAATGTTTGAAAGTGTGGTGTAAAAATGAATTGTTTTGAGCAAGTACCTAACAATTATCTACCTACTTGAAAGAAGTTTGTTCTTTTCCTCCTATCCTTTAGATATTTCTATCCTACTATTAGTGAGTAGGTAGCCCTAGTCGTTGGATGTTTGAAGGACTATCGAAAGGGACGTACGGTCACTAAGGCAGCTGGGCAAGAACTCCTAGTAACTGTACTAAAGCCCTAAGATCACTTTTTTAACCGAGGCGACAGTCGAGAGGTTCATCTAGGGGCGAGTGATCTCTTTAGACTTAAGGAAAACCAATAAGAATTCTCACATTTCGAGAATTGTGACGGTTATTTTCCGAGGCAACCAAGTGAGGTATGCCTTAAGGGTGTAAGTGTGCAACAATATACTTTTTCCAGATATTTATCTTGAGATTAGTGAACTACAAATTGATTAATTTATTGTTGTCACGCACGCCTAATTTACTAACAGTTATATACAAGCATACAAGGAATATATATAAAAGCGATAAATAAAGGGTCATATGCTATTACAGGGCTTTGGTGTAGATACATAAATAATGAACGAAAAATAACGTGTGGAAATTGTAAACCCTAATTAAGCAATTACAAACCGGACGTAGTTACATCAATAATAAAAAAAGTAATCGAACGGCAAAATAATAACGCGCGAAAATTAAAACTGGAAAAAGTTCAAAACCCTAAAAAATCTAATTTGCTCATTGAAAATATTTCTGGGATTTTTTTTATGAAAAAGATTTGAAATTTAACTTAATCTTCTAATTAATTTTAATTAATGAAAATAAATTATAATTAATTAAATTAATTAATTGGAAAAAAATTAATTTAGTGAGAAAAAAAAAACTAAGTCCTAATTTTTTTTTGTGATTATTTTCTGATTTTAGGATTTTTAAAAAATGATTAAAAACAAAAGAAATAAAAACTATAATAAAAAAAATTGAGAAATTGAGAAATAGGTTTGAGGGGGGTGTGAACCCAAATTGGGGTTGCAATCTGAAACTCTTTCCCAAGGCCTAGAAAGTGTAAGCCCATAGCTAGTGTGTGGTTCAGTGTGGAGCAAGCTGGGAGATCCATCATGTGGCTGCCATCCTGGAACATCAGATCTGTTGTTGATTGATCTGATGGTGATGATGATGAGACTTATGGTATGCATGTTGAGCAATAACACATGGGATCTGGAAATAAATGTTAGGAAAAACGTGCGCGCGCCTTAAGTCCTTCACCTTTGGCATCTGAGCCAGCTTGTCATTCATTATATAAAACAAATAGAATATAATATATTTAATAAAGGGTCAGTATGTAAGACAAAAACGCGTGCAATTCAAATGATCCAATCCTGAGATGTCACGCCATCGTCTTCTTCAATGGTTGTCGTTTTAGCCCAGAAACTTTTACCTACGGACAAAACTGTCACTAAAGGACCTGCAAATTTCCAAAACTCACAACAAGCAATATAAATTTAATGTGAATACATGGATCAACTGGGTTTGATCTCGTGAATACAATGGTATTCTTCTTTTGGCCTAATTTTTCCTGTAATGAAAAACCCTAAAATAAACCTCAAAACCCTAACAATGGCAATTAGTCATACACACATCAAAACAAGCAACTAATCATTCAAACATGTTCTAAATTATCATATAAACATGAATGCATACTCAAAATTCATTTATAATGCGTATATTATCAAAATCGAATTCAAGAACAAGAGGCAAATTGTGATGCTGTAGATGCTTGTTCTGGATGCTTTAATGCGTGAGAACGATCCAGTTAGCTTCCAAATGTGCCCAGGAATTGATTGCAACCTTCAGAATGATTTGAATCTCTCTGTAAATCAAAATCCGATTGCCACTTTTTGCCAAAAAAATGGAGTTTCTTGTGTCAATTTCGTGCGGCCAATCCTCCTTTTTCTGATCAGGTCTTGTTATGAATATATAATGAAATGAATTAGGTCAATAAAACTGGATGCAATCTTGGAGAATTATGGAGAAAAGATTTGATTTTCCATGGATATTTTAAGTTTCTAAAATAGGCCAAATCATGCTCTTTTCATTCCAATCATTCCTTGCACGAAATATTTTATTTGCCAGCTGATTCTAGACTCATTATGTGGTCATAAAACAAATATTGGATTTTATTTTATTATTTCACTATTTTATTTGAGTTATTTTGATTTTAATGAAAAAAAATCAAAACAAATAATAAAAATAATGAAATAATGTATGAGTGAGCTCAGTGGTCGTGGGCCATGTTAGGAACAAGTTTCAAGCATGAAAACATGGGTCGATTTGGAAAAAATTGTTTGGTCATTATTTGCTTCATGCACATTTCCAAAAATTGGTCAACTTTAGTAATGCATATCTCTCTCATTTTTAAACCTAAGAGGGAGTTCTTTGACTTTTTAGAGAGCTTAGGATGTACTCTAAGCATCCCTTTTAGTTTCATCTCATTTGGATATTCCATGTTCATCTAAGGAGCTTTGACCCAAAAGGTGTTTTTGTTGACTTTTTGAAAGGACCTATAATGTCTGAGCTTGTATCTTTTTATTGAAGCATTTCTTGGACTTGAGGGATGAAGAGAAGTTGTAGGGAATTGGATTCTATTAAAAATGAGCCTTGGAGGAAAAATTTCTGATAAAGTATGAGAAAGTTATGCCTGGTCAAAGTTTGGTTGACTTTTCCTATAGAAACCCTAATTTGCCATTTTTGACTTTTGATGAGTTATGAGCATTTCTTGAGGAATCATGATCAACCCTTGATCAAATGATGGATAACACTTCAAAATATTGATATTGATCAAAAATCTTGAAGTTTGACTGTATTTGGGCCACATTTAACTTTTTGACCTAGTATATTTGATTTTCCAATACTTGAGCAATTGACTGAGCAAATTTATTGAGCAAGGCATGAAATTTGGCGTGGATGATCTTGAGGACATATTAGGACAATTGAGAACATTTGGGATCCCTTGGACTCATACATATTGCTTGAAATTGAAACCCTAATTTGAGATTCATTGTCTTAGGAGGAGAATTTGTCTGGTCAATTCTTGGTCATCCTTGAGCAATTGAGGACCTCTAGAGGCCTGTCTTGAGTGAAAATGGGAGGGAAAATTTTGGGGTACAACAATTTCTCTTGTTGTATATAATTGACACTTTTCCACCATGCTTTACTCCTTTGTTGATGAAGGTCTCTTGGATGGGAGGAAATTTCCCTTTTCCTTTAGTAGGAGCCTTTGACGGTGGATAGCCCAAACCAAAGCGGTATTTTCAAGTATCTCCAAAATCTTTCCCAAACCATTAGATGTTTGATCATCCACATATGTTTGTAAGTCTCTCCTTGATGTCATAGAGGTTCCAAGTTTTATGACTTTCTCCACCGGGAGTGTAACCACTGTAGCCACTTCCAAGACTTGGAATGGCGTATCCATACAATCTTCTTCCATACTGATGTATCTATAAGATTCCAAATGACTTACAAATATGTATTCTTCTCTGTTGATTATCACTAATATTCCTTCGACAAGGAACTTCAACTTTTGATGTAGCGTGAATCTAAGGTCACTCGAGCAGGAAAGTTTATGACGGTTCTATATCCATTACATGAAAGGTGATATAGAACATATGTGGGATAATCTTTACAGGGAGATCCACCTCTCCAAAGACAGTGCTTTGAGAACCATCAAAAGCTTTAACCACCATATAACTTGGTCTTATAACTACGCCATCCATCATTAGCTTCATCAAGCTAGCCTTTGGCAGTTCATTGAGGGAGGAGCCAGTATCAGTAAGCACCCTGGATAAGCTAGTTGTTCCAATTCGGATTGAAATATGCAACGCCTTATTGTGAGCTCTACCTTGTGGAGGTAACACGTTGTCATTGAAACCTAGGTGTGTTCTTGACGTCAAATTTGTCACGACTCCATCAAATTGGTTCACTGTGATCTCTTTTGTAACTTGCACAGAACTTATAATTCATCAGAGATACTCGGTGTGCCTTTAAATTGACCAGCAACGAGATTATTAAAATCTTGGTCGAAGTTTGGTCAATTTGATCCACCACACTATAGTCACTCTTCTTGATCATTTTCAGAACTTGTCAACCTCTTAATCAATGAAGGCTTTTCTTGGGGGCTCTAGCCCCTAACTAGTTTAAGCCACAATTTTCCTTTATTCTTATCCATAATATCATCCTTATTGTGTTGATTTGGAGCATATATGCGACCATTACGAGTCATGCCCCATGTTCCTGCTATATTTGTAATTGTAGGTGCTTGACTTGTTGAGGGCTCACATTCTTGTTTATGTCCAATGATATAGACAATAGTGTTGTAACTCCATGGAAAAACTTTATCACTTTCATAAGGAGTGGGAGATGGCCCACTGATCACCATTGTACTTTTAGAAAGCTTCAGTGTCTTTAAAGTTTGACCATGGCATGGTATTGTTACTAGTATTTTTGTTGGTATTGGTCCCCCACAAGGAATTACAAGGGGTTTCTTTGTATAATTTAGACCTTGGCAAGGAATCACCAATGGTCTTCTTGTATTTCCATTGATTTCAGCTACATATCCTTCTTGAGGGTAACGCCTGAATTGGACTATCCCTTGATCCACTAATTGCTTGAAAGTTTTCTCGAAAGCATCATTGTGTTCCAAGAGAAAGCCATGTTCCAATAAATGCTCCTTCAATATATTTATCAAAGCTTTTACTTGTTTAGTCTCTCTATAATTAGTGACTATCTCAATTGTGTTCACAGCTGGACCACTATGAGGAGGCATATGAATTGTCTTGATATTCGACTTATCAAAGGTGATATCTTGGGAGTCCAATAGATCTTGAACCTTGTGTCTAAAGGCCCAACACTTCTCAATGGTATGCTCTGGAGAATTATCATGATATTCGCACCTTGAATTCGCATCATATTTTGGTGGGAGTGTTCTAATTGGAGGAGTAAGTGGCTTTAACTCTACCAAGGATGCCTTGAGTAAGTGTTGTAGTAATTAATTGTGTGGCATAGGGAGATGATAAAATCTTCTTAGAGGTATATCAAACTTATTTTGTTGTTGTTCTCGTGGGATCATCAATGGTTGATGTGCTTTCTAGTGTGTTGCGATAACATTAGTTTCTCCTTCCTTATTTTTTGAGAAGTTCGAAGTATGCTTCTTTGGGTTGTAAGGAGCACTGGATGCCCCTTGTATCTTGCCATTTTTAAAAACAACTTCAATTTGTTCGCCAATTATCACCAAATCGGAGAAATGTGAAGAGATGATTCCTACCATTTTCTCATAATACAGACCTTGCAGAGTACTCATGAACATGTCTACTATTTCTCTTTCAAGGAGTAGTGGTTGTACACGTACTTCCATTTCTCTCCACCATTGAGCATATTTTTTGAAAGATCCGTCCTTCTTTTGGGATAAATTTTGAAGTTGCATGTGATTCATAGCCATGTCCAAGTTGTATTTGTATTGCTTTAAGAAGGCATTGAAGGGTTAGAAAACTCTTAGAAGGGGGGGCGGGGGGTTGAATAAGTTTCTCCTTTTCTTTTTCTTAAAGGCTCAACAATAATGGAAAGACAAGGTTATTTTTATCCTGGTTCGTTTGAACTCAAACTAGTCCAGTCCACCCGTCAAGGTGATTTCGCCTTTCTCAACAAGGACTTAATTCACTATAATCAACTGATTACAAACACACAACAACGGTTGTGACTAACAATGCACAAGTAATCTTACAAGTGACTAACACCACTAAGACTTAAACTAGTCCTAGTCTACTTGAGAAATCTGACCAAACTTGGTCTCTCAAGGAACAATTACAAGAGTTTAATCTTTACAGATAGTGAAATAAAGTTGGCTTCTAATAAAGCTATATCACAACTATGATTTTTCACTAAGAATAATATTGCACAAAGTGTATGAATAATGAATTTGGGAGCCCAGAATTTTTCACGTAGTTCTTGCTTCTTTTTGAAATTGATTAGTTGTTGGCTTGAAATAAATTTCCTTCTATATATAGTAAGAACAAAATGACCGTTGTTGCCTTCAAAAGTGGAGAGCATTAAACGCTTGCGTGTTTTCTTGCACTATTCCATTTTCTAATGAACTAGCATAGACACCTGAGTGCATGCAGTCGTCTTTGCATTAAATGAGCAAACGACACTTGTAAGAACATGTTTCCTGAAGCTTGACAAGACTTATTAACTTTTATATTCTTTTAGAACTTGCTTTACGTCTTGAATTTAGAACATGCTTGCTAATCTTCTAAACAATGCTTTGCTTGCTAAGTACTTTTGATCAGCGCTTGCTTTAAATAAACTTCTTAACAACACTTGCTTTCAAGGTACTTTTGAACAAGGAATCCTGCTAAGCGTTAGAATATGCATTTAAATAATTATCTTACCAGAGTCAGCATCAGCATTGTGCTAAAACAAATAGTTCTTTCATCAAAGAACTTCTTCATTTATTTTTAGCTCAACACATCAAAAATGCTTTTGTCAGAACATTATCTGAAACAATCAAATACATTCATCAGAGTATCAATTATATAAAATATAATTTATTTTTATCATCAAAACTCTGAGATATGATCAGAACTAATCTTGTTCTAACAATCTCCCCCTTTTTAATGATGACAAAAAATATTCAGATATAGAAATAAAATTGAATAAGAGATAAGAATCTCCCCCTGAAATAAATATTTCCATAAGAAAAACTTCCTGAGAATATTTATCAGAGCTTTGAAATTTTCTTCTTGGATTTCTTCAGTCACATCTTTTGAAGATAATGTTCAGCTGAATTAAACTTCCAGAGTTTAAGTGATACCTGCAAAAATTCTTTTGCACATAGAAATAAATCTTGTATTTTGTTAAAATGTCTGAGACTTAGTCTCATAACTGTTAATCAGAGATTAGATCAAAATACTCATTTTCTCCCCCTTTTTGGCATAATCAAAAAGTATATAAAAATAGTTGAAGAGAGTAAAAGTTTTAATAAAAATAAAAATATCCAGAAGTATAAAACAACAAACAAAAGACAAGAAACAGAATGACATTAAGATTTCTTAGTAACAAGGGCCATAAGAAGATTCTTGATCTCAGATGCGGATTCCTCTTGTTTCATCATCCAGTTTATGATTTCTTGGTTTTTCTGATGTTGCTTATCCAAGCGCTCATGAATGACTTCATTTTCCCTCTTAAGCTCATTCAGAGTATCCATGATAAGTGAAGTAGGAGCAAAGGATGAAGAAGCTTCAGCAGATACAGCCTTTGGAGAAGAATACGTTGAGTCCGAACGAACAAAAGTTGAAAGCAGAGTGCCCAGATCCATCACAAGAGTTGGCACAGGTCCAGGTGCTGCTTTAGCATAAATTTTATTAAACAGAACAATAGCCCGAGGATTTGAACCATCAGAGGCATCTTTAGATTCATCTTCTGATATGTCCATTTGATCAGCTTGAGCATCAGCAATCATCAGAGAAGACTTCTTGTTCCAAATATCAGCAGCTTCTGACTTGAATGCATGCAGATGTTTGGAGAAGTTGTCAAGCACCTGAGAGTTACATAATTCCTGCAGCTTTAGTGACTCAGCATCTAACGTTCTTCTGAAAGTTTCCCACAGAAGATCTGTTGCAGCTGGGTTCACACTTCTGGTGCAGTCTTCCTTCAGCAGGTTCAACCAAGCTTGAACTTCTGTTAAAAAATTCTGAAAAAGTATATTCACATCTGGCTGAACAGGTTTTGGGACATCCTTTTTGAAAGTTTTATTTTTCAGAAATTGTAGAGATTCAAAATCAACTACAGTTCTTAGAAAGTTAGCTGGTTCAAGATTTTCTGTTTGTTCAGGAGTTGCTGAATGGCCAGGTTGTTCATAAAGATCAGGTGTTGCTGATTGAACATGAGGTTCAGATGGTGCATGAGTTTTAGAAGGTTCAATTGTTTCTGATGGTTCATGAGTTTGGTGTTTTGGAATGTGAGGAGGTGAAAGCATAGGTGAGTCAGGTGTTGGAAGTTGTGGAGAAGTGGGTGGTGTGATGTCAGGTGAAATAATGATTGTGTTGTCAGTAGTGGGAATAGGGTTCTGAGGTTGTGGTCTGTTTATGGCAAAGATGTTTTCATAAGGTAAGGTGAATGGTGGCTTTTGTGTGGCCAGAGGAACGTTGATTCCTGGTATTCTCCAAGAGCCAGCATCATACAATCCAGAAGGTCTGGGTGATAAAGGTCTGGGAGGAGGTCTTGAAAAGTGTTCAGCAAGAATAGTTTGAGAGATAGGTGGTTCAGAAGGTTATGTGTGAGATGGTACTGATTGGGATGGTTCTGTTTGGGTTTCAGAGAATTCATCAGAGTCAAAATCACTCAAGTCTGATAATACTTGATCTCTTTGAGGGTTTTTAGCAAGAGGGTCAGAGGGTATGATCAGGTCTATATCAACATCTATGTCACCTAAGGTTTGGGGTTCAGCAGATGTAGATATATTAACAGAATCATAAACAATAATAGTTTCAGCAGGTTTACCTGATTTCTTTTTCTTCTGAGGTCTAGCAGGTGGTCCTTCAACTGCTTTCCTCTTCAAAGGTTGCTGAAGAACAACGTTTGGAGAAGCTTGATGTTTTCCTTGGAGCCAAGCAGGATCAATTGGTGTTCCACTCTCTTTACAAATCTCAATGTAATGCAGGATGATGCGTGGATAATCTCCTAAGTTGAACAGTGGGAAATCGGCAATTGGTATCCTTCTTCTCTTAACAGTTGATGAAACATAAGGAGTTGGTTCTATCAGCAGTTTGTCAATAATTTTCCTCTTCACTAAATTCTTTCCAGTCATAGCCTTTCCACAAGTAGGCTCTAGCTCCCCCAGAAGATTAGCTTCATCCAGGTGAGCAATCAGACAATTCTCAGTCAGAATGTCTGAAATTAATCTACCCATTAGAATCCAATTCCTTTTGGATTTGGGGTTTTTCATCCTTTCCGCTTCCCTAGTTTCTTTGACATCATTCCAGAGATGTTCAAACAACAGATAAGGTAAATCAATCTTAACATTTGTTCTTAGACAGGACAATAAGTATTTTTGATCAGCATTAATGTAGTCTGGAGAGCTAGTTTCCTTCCTATGGTGAATGCACCCATGGATTATTCTTGCCCATATCTTGTACTTATTTTTCAAATCCCCGACTTTAGAAGACCCTTGTCCATTTGTAAAAATTTCTGCATAAACCTTTGACATTTCCATTCTTCCACCTGAAATACCAGTCACTCCATGTCCTTCAAAACCTAGTAGCTTTCTGATTTGATTTTCAGTAATGGAGATTTCCTTACCCATTATGAAAGAGATGATAACTTTAGGAGAAGCAATTGCATGTATCCAGAATTCCTTAACAAGGTGTGGAAAAACTGGACCAACTAGACGGTCAAAGAAGTTTTCCCAACCTTGAAACTCAACAGCAGGAATAAGATCAAAACCATTATCTTTAAGATTCTCAAAATCCACCATTAATTCACTTAACACTTCTAAGTTATCCATTGGAATGAGAGTTGTTCTCTCAGGAACGATGTATTGCTCAGAGTGGGTGTTCTCAGAATGGGTAGAGGAGGAAGCCATTGGAGCTCTTAGATTTGAGAGAATAAAAAGGGTTTTAGAAAAACAAATCACAGAGACGATTTGATTTTTGAAGGAGAAGGTAAAAAGTGAAAAAGTGTTTTTTCAAAAGTATTTATATGAAGATTTTTCAGAAATAAGTTTAGAAATAAAACTGTAAAAAGAGTTTTTTTTTTAAATTAACAAGAATCTAATCATTACAAGGATTTAATGATTTTGAAAATTAATGGGAAACGTGAGATTAGAGCTAATCATAACAGTTACCTAGAACGACGTCAGTAGATTTTGCACGCGGGACCTTTCATAAACACACCACGTGTTCATCTCCTGAAGGTTGCATGGTACAACTGTTTGTTCTAATGAATTTCTGAAATATACTAGAAATGAAACGTTAGAACATTTTAGAACTTTACATATAGCTTATGATGTAACTTCTCTTCTAACTTCTGAAGAGTTGTTAATCAGAACATTCATTTCAGAACATTCTGAAGTCAAACACAAAAGATAAATATTATTTTATTCAGGATATAATTCCATACAAATATTTTTCAAAATGAATTTAAATCTATCTTCTGAAAGGGGTTTGGTAAAAATGTCAGCCCATTGATGGTCTGTTTTTACAAAAATTAAATTTAAAATTCCCTTCTAAATATAGTCCCTTATAAAATGATATTTAATTTCAATATGTTTAGCTTTAGAATGTAAAATTGGATTTTTAGAAAGACAAATATCATAAGTATTGTCACAGAAGATAGGAATCTTACTTTCATAAAGATTAAAATCTTCTAGCTGACTTTTCATCCAAATCATCTGAGAACTACATCCAACAGCAGATATATACTCATCTTCTATGGTTGAAAGTGAAATTGTTGCTTGCTTCTTGATGTACCACGAGATAAGATTGTCACCCAAAAACCGGAAGCTTCCAGAGGTGCTCTTTCTTTCAATTCTATCTCCAGCAAAGTCAGCGTCACAATAACCTACTAGTCTGTAATCTTGTGATCTTCTGTAACACAAACCCAGATTAGTAGTACCTTTCAGATACCTAAGAAATCTCTTAACAACAGTTAAGTGAGATTCTCTAGGATCTGATTGGAATCTAGCACATAAACACACGCTGAATAGTATATCAGGTCTAGATGCAGTCACATAGAGAAGGAATCCAATCATACCTCTGAAGAGCTTCTGATCTACCTTCATACTTACCTCATCTTTTCCCAGAATGTAGGTTGGATGCATTGGTGTCTTAGCCTCTTTGCTTTCTGACATCTGAAATTTCTTCATAAGTTCTTTAACATACTTCGTCTGATGTATGTAAGTATCTTCTGGAGTCTGGTTGATTTGAATTCCCAGAAAGAACTTCAATTCTCCCATCATGCTCATTTCAAGTTCTGACTGCATGGTCTCAGCAAATTCATTTCCAAGGGAGATATTAGAGGTTCCAAAGATTATATCATCAACATAAATTTGAAAAATTAAAATATCATTTTTAAATGTCTTTCTGAAAAGAGTTGTGTCCACTTTCCCTCTTGTAAAATCTTTTTCTAAAAGAAAATTACTCAGACGATCATACCAAGCTCTGGGAGCTTGTTTTAAACCTTACGAGGACTTTTTTAATTTAAAAACATGTTCTGGATGTTTTGAATCATTAAAGCCAGGAGGTTGATTGACATAAACTTCTTCTTCAATATAGCCATTTAAAAATGCACTTGTAACATCCATTTGATATAATGAGATGTTATTTTGAACAACAAAAGAAATTAATAATCTAATAGACTCTAACTTGGCGACTGGGGTAAAGGTTTCATTATAATCAATTCCTTCTTGTTGACTATAACCCTGTGCAACCAGTCGTGCTTTGTTTCTGATCACCTCTCCTTGCTCGTTCAGTTTGTTTCTGAAAACCCATTTGGTTCCTATAATGTTGAATCCTTTGGGTCTTGGAACTAGATCCCATACATCATTTCTGGAAAATTGATTGAGTTCATCTTGCATTGCTAAGATCCAATCATTGTCTTCCAGAGCTTCATCAATAGAAGTTGGCTCAATCAGAGATACCAATCCAAACAATGATTCTTCATTAATTTTGAGAGAGGATCTTGTTCTGATGGGATCTTCTTTTCTTCCAATGATTACGTCTTCTTTATGAGCTAAAGAGATTCTAGGAAACCTTTTCTGAGTGGGTTGATCAGAGATTCTGAGATTATCCAGAGCATTGTCAAGAGGATGATCTTCTGGGTCTTCCTTTGCTTCTGAGTCTTCCTTTGCTTCTGAAGTTTCAGAGTTTGAGGGATGATCTTCTGTACCTACAGAAAAATCAATTTGCTTTGGCTGTTGCTGGCCAAGCTTATCATCAAACATGACTTTGATTGATTCTTCAACAATCATAGTTTCTATGTTATATACTATATAGCCTTTTGAGTGTTCAGAATATCCAAGCAGAAAACACTTTTGTGCTTTAGAATCAAACTTGTTTAGATTTTCTTTAGTGTTTAGAATAAAAAAAGTACATCCAAAAGGATGGAAATAAGAAATGTTGCTAAAGGCCTAGAGGAAGAAACACGATTCTTGATTTAAAAAGGAATTTAGAAAAATTTCCCTTTTTGACAAGCTTCGCACAAAGCTTCTGATGTTGTATCTCCATTCCTATTTCCAATAGTTTCAGAGCCAGTAATCTTCTGTTTTTGATTGCCTCTGAAACCTGCGAATCTTTTAGATTCCAGACTTTGGAACATATGCTTTCTTTCCTCCATGAGTAGATAGCATCCAGAGTCCAGGTGTTAATACTGGAGTTTCGACCTTGCTGTTAAAAATATATGCAACATAGATGATTTTGTCTTTTGGTACCCATATCTTTTTGGGTCCTCTTGGGTTAGAGTATTTAAAGTTCTGATTGAACTTTGGATTAGCATAAGAGTTTCCAGAATGAGATGTATATTTAATATTATGTGTGTTCCCAGTGGTGAAGTGAGAATAGAGAGGAGTGCATTTGATAACTAGATCCTTAACTTTCTTAGGTTGGGATACTTTGCCTTTGTATCCTATACCTATTCTGTCTTTCTTGCTAACTCCATAGATCATTGAAGCCATTTTGTTTCTATCTAGGTTTTTATCCAGAAACTTCTGAAAGCTTTGATTATATTTCTTTATGATCTTATCAGTATTACTGGGATCCTCTGAGATTATTTCCTTCTGATAGTTTTGTAGATCATTTTCTAGTTTTGAAATCTTTTCTTTTAACTCAGAGTTTTCTGATCTCAGGCTCACAGTTACTTCAGAGTCAGAAGCAAGATCCTTTTTCAGATTCCTGAATTTGACTTGAAGCTGCTGATATCTTTCCAGAATTTCACTCAGCCTTTCTCCTAGTTCAGCTTTAGTGAAATTAACAGTGAAGTTATGGAATACCTCTTCAGTGTCTGATTCTGATTCTGATTCTGATTCAGAAGATTCGGAGACATCTGATAAGTTGTCTGTTTGAGCTATATTTTCTTGTTTATCTTCTGATTATGTTCCGTCTTCAGAATATTCAGAGTCATCCCATGTTGCCATAAGACTTTTCTTCTTCTCTTTAACGAAATTCCCTTTATGTTTCTCCTTCTTAAGCCTTGGACACTCACTTTTGTAGTGACTTTGTTTATTGCATTCATAGCATGTAATGATTCTGTTACTTGATATTCTGTGTCCAGAGGATTGTTCAGAGTCATTTCCTATTCTTCTGGAGTTTCTGAAATTCTTCTGCTTGTGCTTCCACAGATGATTGATCCTTCTGGAGAGCAGGGATAGTTCATCTCCTTCTGAAGCAGATTCTTCAGAGTTTCCTTCTTCACCCTGAAACGCATTAGTTTCACATTTTATAATTGATTTAAGGGAAACAGACTTACCTTTCTTCTGAGGCTCTGGCTCATCAAGTTCTATCTTATGACTTCTGAGAGCGCTGATAAGTTCTTCCAGAGACACATTGTTCAGATCTTTTGAAACTTTGAAAGCAGTGACCATTGGTGCCCATATTATGGGTAATCTTCTGATGATCTTTTTAACATGATCTACTTTAGTGTATCCCTTGTTCAAAACTCTCAGACCAACGATCAGAGTTTGAAACCTTGAGAACATTGCTTTTATAGATTCACTTTCTTCTACTTTGAAGGCTTCGTGAGTCATTTTAAGAGACTCAAACATATCATGTGTTGTATCTCTATTTGTGATTTTTTCATATTCCACTTTAGAGATAGCATTTAGAAAAATATTTCTAGCTCTATGATGATTTTTAAAATCAACTTTTTGTTGTCTATCCATATTTTTCTATCAACCTTGTTTCCTTCTGAGTCTGTAGGATGTGTGTAACCATCCAAGACTATATCCCATAAATCACTATCATGACCTAGAAAGAAACTTTCTAGTCTATCTTTCCAATACTCAAAATCTTCTCCATCAAATACAAGAGGTTTGTTGTAACAATTATTGATTTGTTCAGCATCTATTTGTGTTTTCTTCTGGATCTTTTCCTGACACAGTTAAGTGTTGTGCTCAGAGTCAAGCTCTGATACCAATTGAAGGGTGAGAAAACACTTAGAAGTGGGGGGGGGGGGGGGGTGAATAAGTTTCTATTTTTCTTTTTCTTAAAGGCTCAACAATAATGGAAAGACAAGGTTATTTTTATCGTGGCTCGTTTGAACTCAAACTACTTAAGTCCACCCGTCAAGGTGATTTCGCCTTTCTCAACAAGGACTTAATTCACTATAATCAACTGATTACAAACACACAACAACTGTTGTGACTAACAATGCACAAGTAATCTTACAAGTGACTACCACTAAGACTTAAACTAGTCCTAGTCTACTTGAGAAATCTGACCAACTTGGTCTCTCAAAGAACAATTACAAGAGTTTAATCTTTAGAGATAGTGAAATAAAGTTTGCTTCTAATAAAGCTATATCACAACTGCGATTTTTCACTAAGAATAATATTGCACAAAGTGTATGAATAATGAATTTGTGAGCCCAGAATTTTTCACGTAGTTCTTGCTTCCTTTTGAAATTGATTAGTTGTTGGCTTGCAATAAATGTCCTTCTATATATAGTAATAAAAAAATGACCGTTGCTTCCTTCAAAAGTGGAGAGAATTAAATGCTTGCGTGTTTCCTTGCACTATTCCATTTTCCAATGAACTAGCATAGAAACTTGAGTGGATGCAGTCGTCTTTGCATTAAATGAGCAAATAGCAGTTGTAAGAACATGTTTCTTGAAGCTTGACAAGACTTATTAAATTTTATATTCTTTCAGAACTTGTTTTACGTCTCGAATTCAGAACATGCTTGCTTATCTTCTAAACAATCCTTTGCTTGCTAAGTACTTTTGATCAGCGCTTACTTTCAAATAAACTTCTGAACAACACTTGCTTTCAAGGTACTTTTGAACAAGGAATCCTGCTAAGCGTTAGAAGATGCATTTAAATAATTATCTTACCAGAGTCAGCATTAGCAGTTGCGCTAAAACAAATAGTTCTTTCATCAAAGAACTTCTTCATTTATTTTTAGCTCAACATATCAAAAATGCTTATGTGAGAACATCATCTGAAACAATCAAATACATTCATTAGAGTATCATTATATAAAATATAATTTATTGTTATCATCAAAACTCTGAGATATGATCAGAACTAATCTTTTTCTAACAGGCATTACTAAGGTCTGATCATGATCAGATATATGTTTGCTCCAACTGCATATACCAATCTAGAGATGCCTCACTCAGGCTATCCTCGAAGAAGTGAATCATCAGTTTCTGATCATGAGCATAAGCGTGCATCTTCCTACAGAACATGCATAAATGGTTCCTTGGGAATTTGAGTCCCTTATAGTTTTTCAAATTCAGGTACTTTGAATTTGGGAGGAATCACTACATCTAGAACTAGACCCATTTCAAGGGATTTAAATTGGTTGACTACCATAGGATCTTCAATAGCATTGGTGTGGAATATCTTTTGTTGGGGTGCTTGAGTAATTCCTTCCAAATCATGGTCTCCATATTGTAAGTCCATGTAGTTATACATGTTGGGAGGATTGTTGACTGGAATTTGAAAAGTATGGGATGCACCCACCTTCGGAGGAGGTGGAACTAAAACTTCAGTCGTGATGATCTCTTGTTGGGCAACAGTTGACTTCACGGGACTAGATTCTGGTTCATGTCTTGGTTGGTGACTGCTTGATGCACCAAGGGTTTGGGATGCTTATTTAAAATCTACTTTGGGAATATCATCTTGTCTTGCAATGATGTTCTTCAAGGTGAGAAAAAGTTGACTCATATCTCCTTTCATTGAGTCGATACTTCCTTTCACTTGTTCCAAATCCTCTTGAAAGACAGCTTGGTTCTCCTCGATTTTCTCCAGTACTTTCTTTTAATGAGAACTGGTTTGATATGGAAGTCGGGAAGTCAGTTTGTCTTGCCTGATCAGTTAATTGGAGATGATATAAAAATAATGAGTTTTTGTATGAAATGCGAAATGGATGCTTGGCGGTGGATGAATGCGTATGAATATGCTAAGAATTTGTTTAATGTCTTATTCGCTTGGAATTTCTTTTATTATTTTATTATTATTTTATTATTATTATTATTTTAGGTTCTTATTTTTTATTGGTGGACACCCAAAAATACATAGATAAATATTGAAACAAAGTACTTTTATTGAAAATAAACCATAATCCTCAAAAGGGAAATACAAATTGTACGGAAACAAAATACTAAATGGAACAAAACTGAAAACGGGAAATCAAAACATATATCAAATACTGAAGGAAATAACAAAAGGAAAACTAAAAATATCCTAAGCACGCTTGCGAATATCTACCCTAAAACCATTAACCATCTCCCTACAAAGCATGAGAAAGTCTTCAACATCCTTTGGGAGAGAAACCATTATAGCTTATGCATCCCTTAAGCCCCTAGGAAGGTCGCCAATGAGACTGTTTTCTAAGAAGTCAAGCTTTGCATGCTTGTCCTTATACCTCAGATACTCCTTGTAAAGTGTAGGGATTATAGTCTTGTTGTCTTCTCCCGCTTGGGCTATCTTTATATACTGCTCTTCCCAATAACTCTTTTCAGCTCTCATCTCTTTATGGAGTTCCCTTTGTATAAGGAAATCCTTTCGAAGGCCTTCCAACTCTTGATAGATTTGTTCATTTTCCTCTACCTTTTGAGAGAGAAATCTTTCTGCTCTCATCTTTCTAAGGTGTTCTCTCACCTCTGCTTCTTGGCTTTCTCAGAGACTTATGAGAAGGATTTGGATTTGGTCTGCTTGATCTTTAACACTTCCTCCAATCCTTGAATTTGGATTCTCAAAACCTCTTCCAACTCCTTTTTGTCTTGCAATTCTTTATTGCACTAACCCCTTAGTCTTCCAATTTCTCTAGCAGCATCATTCAATCATTGATTGTGGGAATCAAGATTGAAAGTAGCACTTAGAAACCCCTCAGTCGTACGCTTTCTCTTAGACCTCTCTTTTTCAGCAAATTCTTGGTCTTTTTTATCTGTTGATCTGTCATCTTAAGCTCTTGTTGTAACTGATTCTTCTCACAAGCAAGATCATAAAGGTCATGCTTTAAATCCTCTTTTTCCATTTGAGCTTGCTCAAGGCAATTTTGCAGTTCTTCCGCTTCTTCTATTGCCATTGGAAGTGGATCTGGTACATCTGGTGTGTATGTAGGATCAATATCAAATGGTTGTTTGTTAATTCCTACCCTATTCAAAACCCACTGAGTATAGGGCTCCCTTTCCAAAACATTTTTCTTGCCAAATTCAGCTCCTTTCTTGTGAACTTTACCCCAAGCTTGTATGACTTTCTTCAGTAGCTCGGGGTTGCTTCTACCCATATCATGAAGAACCAATTGTTTAAGTTACTCGTCGGAAATTTTATCTTACAAAGGGTACCCAAGTTGATGTAAAGCCAAAGTGGGATTATAGTTTATACATTCTCTTGTTCCAATCAAAGGAACATTTTGAAATTCTCCACAATTAAAGACAATTTCTACTAATTATCCTATATTCATCGTAGCATACCACAAAACAGAATAAGCACTAAGATCCATCAACTTTTGGGACCATTCATTTTTTTAGATCATTGACGATGTAGTTCTCTTTGTAGAGGTGAGAAATGAGCCAAGAGTATAACAGAGGAAGACAACAAAGTAGCACACCTCTCCCTTTTTCATAACGTGTATGAAGAAAGTAATACACATCAGTAAGCAAAGTAGGAGTAGGATCAACATTTAATATTTTTACGGCCCAAAACACATTGATGGCCGCATAATCTATATAGTCCACAGTATTTGGAAACATAACCAAGCCAAATATAAGCAATGCTAAACAATCTCCACAAGCCTCCCATTCTTTCTTATCAGCAAAAGAAAGAGCCTTATATTCTAAGTATTGTCTTTTGATACCTTGCACTTCACCATCTTTCTTATAGTTGAGCACTAAGTCAGTGAAGGGTATCTGATGGGAAAAATAGAAATTTTACTATTTTTGCCTCTTGTAATAATAGTGACATTCCCCGAATGCCGATCTCAAGGACTGCATGCAATTATCGAGTTAAATTCATAGTTCAACTAAATAAAACTTGATATGGGTTTTGGTTTTGAAATTGTCACTTAACAAGTAGAAGAAATATCAAATGGATTTTTCACAGATATGAGGAGCATGCTAGAGGATGGTGTATAATTTTCCCTATAACAACCTTCAATCCTGATTTCTTCAACAAGTTCATAAAACCAATTATCAGCCCTTTAGGTTATTTTCCCCTAAGTCCTTAGTGGGAAAACCTTTGAACATTCGTATTAAATACTAAGTCCTTAAAGATATCATATGGATTGAAGCCTTTGTTTTATTAAGAGTTATCTGGTAGCTATAGGGTATCCCTAGTCCTAGGTGATATCTATTATAGTCTAATTTTACAAAAACCTTAACAATTGTGGTCCAGCTAATTGTTAACTGTAGAACAATCATTATTTGTCTGTTGTAACCAAAAATTTAGCCTCTCATTTTTAAATCAAATTATTTCAAGAGGTCTCCTCATCTTCCTAGGATTCTCAATTGCTCAAGATTACTTAAGGAATTGAAAAGATAAGTCTCTTCCTAAGCAACGGGTCCACAACTAGGGTTTTGTGTTTCACAAGGAAGTTTGGGTTTCAAAGGTCTCAATTGGTTTCCATGGTTCTCCATAGGTCTTCAACAATGTTCATGTCAAGTTTCAAACCTTGCATCACAATTTTTCTCAGTCAATGGCTCAGATGACTGAAAATCAATTGTAATTGGCAAAAAGTCAACTATGGTCAACATACAGTCAAATTTCAAGACTTTTGTTAACATCAACATTTTAAAGTTATTTCATCATTTGATAAAGGATTGATCATGATTCCTCAAGGAAAGCCCTCAAAACATCAAAAGTCCAAAGTTGCCAAATTAGGGTTTCCTTAGGAGAAGTCAACTGAAATTTGACCAAGCATAACTTTCACATGCTTCATCAACTTTTCCCCAACCAAAGCCCATTTTGAAGGAAATTCAATTTTCTACAACTTTGTATTTGTTTGCTCAAATCCAAAAAGTGCTTCATTTGAGAGATATGAGCCCATACATTATAGGTCATTTCAAAAGTCATCAAATAGACATTTTTTTTCAAGGCAACTTACACCAAGATAAATTCTCCAAATGTAAAAATTATCAAAAGAGAAATTGAAATCTTGAGATTTTCAAAAAGTCAAAGATCGTCTTCAAAAGATGAAAATTGAGAGAGTTATGACCATTGCAAATTGGGAAGTTTTGGTAAACTGCATGAAATGCAAAGTGAGAAAACTTGAAATTCTAGACTAATGGGCCTAACTTTTAATGTTCATACATGTTCACAATGTGTTATAAGGCCTCTAAATCCATTCATATATTTTTTTTATAATTTTTATTTCTTTTATTTGAATTTTTATTCATTTAAATGCAAGTAAAACAAATAAAATATAAAATCATTGGGCCAATGTGCATGGGCTTTTGATTTCAATCACATGGAGGCCCAAGAACGCATGAAAAACATGCCAAAATCGTGAAAACATGTTTGGAACAAGAATCTTCAAGTTTGAAATGTTTTTAAAACAATTTTGGAGAGATTTTAATGTGTTATTTTGCAATGAATTGTGTCATAATAGTACAAGATTCTTGTCTTGTTCTTGTTCCATTTCATTTCTCTATAAATACATGCAATACTCAAGTGCAAAGGACACAAAAGCTGCTCCAAAAAAAACACTCCAAAATTTTCAAAATTCTCAAAACTAGGGCAAGCTGTAAACTCTAGATGCAGCCACGATCAAAACAAACCAGTCTTTCCATTCACTTTCAGGAGAATTATAGGGTAAGTTTGGATCATTTGTAATGATCTAAAGAGCATGAAATAAGCATACATGCTACGCCATTTTTCTTAATTTCTTGTAAATTTATTTTTCTGTTTTCATTTTGTTTTATTGCAAACTACCACCACTAATGATCTTCTGAGGTACAACAATGCAAGATATATTTTTGCTATTATTTTTCAATCTTTGCAGGTTTATCATATAATAATCAAATTCCATTTTTCAAACACCAAATTCACATGGTTGGCAAAGGATGTAGACTGTAAATAGAATGATGTGGGTTCAAACCCCAGGGCCTGCATCTTTCTTTTCTTCTTTTCAATACTTTTTAACCCTTTTCTATTTTTATTTTTCATTTTGTCTAATTAATTTAATTTTTCTTTTTAATCATTTTCTTTAATCAATAAAATCACAAACAAATATAGTAAAATCAAAACTAGACTTTTAATAGGTTAATATAATTTATAGACAATATTTTTCTTAATTAATTAATTAGACATAGGTTTCTTTTATAATTAATTAAATCTTTAATTTAGGTTTAAATTCTATTTATTTTATAATTAAAATCAAACCAAAAATGCACAAAAAATTTAATTTCTAATCTTTTAGATGTTAAGATTTTTTTAAAATAATTTTGCAAATATTTTGTATTTACTTTTGCTATTTATTTTATTAGAAACAGATGTATAGGTCGCATATTTTTTATTGTAATAGTTTAGCATTTAAATTCCTAAAAAATTGTAAATATTGTAAATCTCCCAAATCCATGTAATAGCCGTAGGTCTTTACTTTCCCGCATTTTATTTTCTTGCGCCTATATTTTGTATGCCTTGTATGTATATATAATTGTTAGTTAAATAGGATTGTATGGCAAGATGATAATCAAACGCTAGAAAACCCTAATCCAAAATAAATATAACTGAAAACAAATCACTTTTCACACACGCACCTCTAGGGTAACCTCACTTGTTGCCTTCGGATAAAAACAGTCATGTCCCTCGAACGTAGGGATACCGTTAGCAAAGACCCTCAGTTAAAAATTATCATAAAGATCATAGTCCCTCGATGACCCTTCAAAGCTGCCTTCGGTAAATGATCTTGTCCCTCGATGTTTCCTACAAATACATGATTATAGTCCCTTCAAATTGCTAAAGGTATCTGTGATATGGTTGGAGAACTGACTTGGGTGTTTTGCGTTTTATCGCAAATGTTGTGGTTAGCAAGAGTCGCCACCGACTTTTATTTTATACAAAAGGAAAGGTGAAAAAGCACAGAAAAGACCTTTGAGATTTATTTCTTGGGTTCGGGGGGTAGATTATGAAAAGGGAAGGTATTAGCATCCTTTTCATCCATGATTTTCCATGGGCTCTTAGTTACTTGCTAGATCACTTGGTTTTGTTTGAAATTGTGCTTTGTGTGGTTTTTTGAAAGTATTTTGTAAAGATGCCATCGTTTAGGCAATCTTTGTAATGATTCTCGTTCGTAAGAATGTATACAAAGATGTTGATCTTTTTGCAAATGTTTTCAAGTTTGTAAGATGTTTTGAAATGTGTAGATGTTGGTTTTTGAAAATAGCAAGGATGTTTGTTTGAAATTGAGCAAGTAAATAGGAGCGTTCTACCTTCTCAAAAAGTATTTCTAGTTTATTTTCTCTTCCATTGACATTATTATCTTACCCATTGATTTGGTAAGTAACCCTATCTTCGGATGTAAACGGGACGTGTGTGGGTCATCATATAACCACGATTAGCAATGTGGCAAGGTATCTTAGCATTATCTTTTAGGGACTAAGATCATTTGAAAGGCAACTTAGATAATATCATCGAGGGACTATGATCTTGTATTCGTTTGTTTCTGCTAAGATACCTCACATGCGTAAAATGGCTAATTTGTAACACAACAAAGTGGAACAACCCTAGGGGTGCTTGTGTGCAAATGTATCATTTTGATGCTTGTTTTTGTCTTGGATTAGGTTTTTCTAGGCATTGGTTTTAGTCTTTCCATACAAACCTTAATTTCTATCATGTTATATATGAAAGCGATAAATTGTGGAATTTTAAAGTTACTACGCTATTACAACATTTGTGGGGAGGGGTATACAAAGTATAAATGGGGATTGCAAGTAAAGTTAAACTCCTAAATTACTATTACAACCGTATCGAATAGATAAGAATGTACAAGAAATGTAAAATGAACCTTTTTTTTTGTTTAAATAAAGAAATAAGTGTTGTTTAAGAAAATATTTTGATCTTTTTATCTTAAAAGAAATAAAATAAGACATGTCAAAAACTGTAAAATGTTTTTGGTGTTTTTGATTAGTGAAAATAGAAGTGATAGCAAAAATAGTAAGGAAAAAGAAAATAGAATCAGCACATTGCTTGAACTAAAAGAGATCAGAAGTTCTGACTCTGGCGTGCTGCAAAAGACATAAATCATATTAGCAGAAATAGGTAAAGTCAGAAGTTCTGGATCCACTGGGAACAAAGAAGATTTCAGAAGTTCCGATGCCACTGGCAGAACTTCCTCTCCCTCTCCATGCTAGTCAGAACATCTGCAACTTAGTCATTTCTCAATAAAACAGAAGATGTGTATATAACAGTTATGGCAGGTTTCATGATGTTTCAGAAACAAGAGATATCAAAACTATAAATCAGAAGCAAGCATGAATTTGATAATCCTAATTCTGAGTCCTAGTTTCTTCAAGAAGTTCTGGACTCAAATTCTCTCTACCTAGGCAGGCAAATACATGAACCCTCATAGTATGTACAACATCAGAATCATGATGTTTACATTGTATTTTTGAACATGCAAATCTGACAATGCCTAAGTAATATGATGAGAGTCAACAGAAACTTACCTTGCAGCTGGAAAATAATCTGTGAGTTGAAGTCTGGTTCTGAATGCTGGTGATGTTCTGAATAGCTCATTCACGTGCTCAGCAGGATGGAAGCTTTCAATTTGGGCTCCGAATGGTTAGGGAATTCTGGAATAGCTAAGGGGTAAAGTTCTGATTTCTTTGAGGTGGATGTGGATGGAGAGTGTATTGCATTCTGAACACATAAGTTAGGATAGCTTCTGATATGTGAATCATAAACTATATGGATGGTTTTGGTCAAGAAGCACTTGAGGAAAAATTGAATGTGAATGCAAGAATCAAAAGCTAAGAGGTTTTGTATTTTGTATTTGCAGTTTTGGACTCTTGGAATTTTAGCAGGGGTTCAAGGCTTTTCTTTCTCAATCTTTCCTTTTTTTCATAGTGGCCAATGAAGTTCAATTTATAGGCAAAGGTTTAGTAGCTTGGAGAGGTCACGTGGCACAACCACCATATGCTAGGCGCTGACTTGTTCTTGAAGTAAGTATGGTGGTTAGCAGTTTTAACAACGCCTAAGCTGGATTTGTAAGCAGGAAATAAGGAAAGGTAACCTCAAGAGCTAAAGCAACGTATGGGCCCAACACACTTTTGTACAAAAGTTTGCTTTTCTAAGACAGTAAAGGAACTCCTATGCCACACGTGGAGAAATGTTTTGGATAAATACTCAAAAGTGGTTGTGAGAATTAAATGATGATGATATTCATCAAACCAGAAATCCTGCAATGTGAGATTTTGAATTATTGCTTAATTCTGGGTCAGAGGTTCAGCTTCAGGATAATTTAGAATAAACATCCAACTTCCGATCTTTGTATCTCCTTGCTCCAGCATGTTCTGAAGGAGCTCCCAGACTTTCCAGAAAGCTTGCAACACGCTTTGTAAACCTTCTTTGAATTGCTCTTGTAAACTTTGACTGAATCTTTATGAAAACTGTCCCAAAAGTTGTAACCAAACTCTGTCTTGGAATTGTCCAGAATTTGCTGAGTGCTTCAGTTTCATGGACGTGTCTTTGAGGAGTCATAACTTGAAATCCCAGCATTTCTAAGAGAAGTTTTATTCTGCAATGTTTTAGGTCTTATTGAGATCTAAAACTCTTGTGTTAGAAGTTCTTCCAGAATCAACTTGCATCATGGTGATAATTTGATCAGAAGTTCTGAGATTGTCATGTTTCTTAAATACTTAGAAAAATTCTAAGCATTTAGAAATTTGACTTTTTCCAAAGTAAATTGACTTTTGATTTTCTTAATGAAGCAAACTTCATGTTTTAACATGTCTTGATGAACTATGATTCTTGAAACTTGATTTTGATCCAAAAGTCAAAGTTTGACTTTTCAGTGTGCAAATGACCATTTTGCCCTTGCGGATGACTTTCTTGGAAAATTTGTAATTCAAGGCTTGAAATTGGATGGGAACAAACCTGAGGGTTCAAGGTGATCCTTTGAGAAATGAGAGGGAAAATTTTGGGGTACAACAGCTTCTCCTGTTCAATTTTCTTAAACCTGAAGAGTTCGATCGGCGAATTTGCCATTCGTGAATTGAAGGTGGAAGATGATTGGACATTAGAGTGCCCAGAAATTTGCACTCGGTGATGTGATGACTGATGGTATAGGGAATGGGATTAAAGATACCTTTTGGAGGAATGATGAAAAATTTGTTGGGGATGGGCTTGTAGATGCTATCCAGAAATGATTGTCGAACCATAACTGTAAGCTGAAACTGAATGATTATCAGAATGGCATTCGTGTTTGGAGCGTATCTGAGCCGTATCTGGAAGCTGAAACTGAATGAGTATCAGAATGGCATCCGTGTCTGGAGCGTATCTGAATTGTATCAAAGTTGAATTTGAATACAGTATCAGAATGGCATCTGTGTCTGGAGCGTATCTGAACTGTATGAAAAGTTGAACATTGTTAATGGTAGCTGTTAACCTTATCCTGAAAAAGGTTAAATGTTAGCTGAAATGCAAAGTTATGTTGTATGAAATGCATGGTATAATGAGATTGTGATGCATGCATTCGTGTTATCGATGCTTATGATATATGGATGTGATGTATGCGCATGTGAGCTAATCTGCTGCACTGCTTGTTGGATTGGGAAAATGAATCCCTGACTGCTGCTGAGGACTTAGAGTGCAAGTCTTCATGTCATGAAGTTGAAGTGCTGATGAATTTCCTCTTAGAGAAATAAACTTTGTTGTAAAGGGAATTCTGTGTACTGTTTGAAGAATCCTGGTTGGGGAATTCTGAGAATTTTGGTGACTTCTATAGAGGATTGATAAACTGTAAGCTTTGTTCCGCTGGGGATTAAACTGTACATTGCGATGGATTTTTATGGAAAATAACTTAGAGAGATTTCTCTATCTCTGGAAGTCATCAGTAATTGTCTTTTATTTTGTTTATTTGTAAACAATAATTATGTTCAAATGCATATGTTCAACAATGAGTCATTGGACGTTTTTGTAAACAAAACACAAGCGTAACGAAAAATAGGTAGTTTTTTCACTTTCAAGGAGATATCTTTGTATTGACTTTGAGTAAGTATTTTTGTACAATGAGACAAACATTCTAGTAAGAGAATACCGTCGTAAAAAATGAAAATTTTGATACAAAGAAAAGATAGATATGTGTAATAATCCCACGGGGTTCCTATTCCTCTATAGGCTTCGTATCTCTGAGCATCTTGTCTATTTGTTGCCTTATCTGAAGCTGATTAAATTGATCGGAACTGCTGAATTTATCAGTTGAAGCCAAAGATTGTCCACAAAGTGATCCAATGGGACATAGTCATACGCTTTAATTCCCTAACTTTCTCCTGGACTGCCCTTTCGGGTTTTCAGTCCACCGGGAAACCCTTTTTTGCCCAAGTTGCCCTTTCGGGTTTTCAACTTGCCGAGTGTACATATTTTTTGTTTTATCCCTAATTTTTGCCCGAACTTTTTGGTTCGCCAGGATGCCCTTTTTTTGCCTAGGTGTGTCAACCTAGCGAGTCTCTTATGCGTAGTATCTTTTGACTATGTCTGTGTTCGCAAGGTGCGGTAGGTCGTCGCCATCCATGGTGGTCAAGATCATTGCTCCACCAGAGAAGATGTTTTTGATTACAAATGGTCCTTCATAGGTAGGAGTCCATTTGCCACTGGGATCACCTTGCAGCAGTATGATGCGCTTGTTCACCAGATCCCCGACTTGGTACATTTGGCGTCTGACCTTTTTGGTGAAAGCCTTGATCATTCGTTTTTGATAAATTTGACCATGGCAGACAGCAGTAAGTATTTTATCATCAATTAATTTCAGTTGATCAATTCGAGTCTGGATCCAATCTTCTTCGTTCAACCCTGCATCCTTCATAATTCTTAGAGAGGGGATCTGGATTTCGATAGGCAAGACAACCTCCATCTCGTAAACTAGAGAATAGGGTGTTGCCATGGTTGATGTGCGAGCTATGGTACGATGCCCATGGAGAGCGAATGGTAGCATCTCATGCCAGTATTTGTATGTGACTGTCATTTTCTGTATGATCTTTTTAATGTTCTTATTCGCAGCTTCGACAACATCATTCATCTTTGGCCGGTAAGGGGAAGAATTGTGATGCTGGATCTTGAATTGCTCGCACAAGGCGGTGATCATAGTATTATTCAAGTTTGTACCATTGTCTATAATGATCCTCTTTAGGATACTGTAACGACAAATGAGATTTTGCTTGATGAACCGGGCGACAACATTCTTGGTAACGGAACCGAATGAAGCTGCCTCCACCCACTTTGTAATATAGTCAATGGCCACTAAGATGAAGCGGTGTCCATTGGAGGCGGTCGGCTTGATTTCTCCAATCATATCAATCCCCCATATAGCAAAGGGACAAGGAGCCGTCAAGACATTCAGAGGAACCAGAGGTATGTGCACCTTGTCAATATAAATTTGATACTTATGGAAAGTTCGAGAGTGTTGATAGCAATCTGTTTCCATGGTAGACCAGTAATAACCTGCCCGTAGGATTTTCTTTGCCATCGTATGTCCACTGGAATGGTTGCAAGAAATGCCTTCATGTAACTCAGCCATGATCCTTTCACCTTCAACCATGTCTACACACGGAAGTAACACAAAATCATGGTTGCATTTGTAAAGAATGCCATTACTAAGGAAGAACTTAGTAGAGAATATCCTTAAGAATTTCTTATCATTGACTGAAGCTCCTTCCGGATATTCTTGAGCCTCGAGATACCTCTTGACTTCGTGAAACCAGGGCTGATCCATTATTTCTTCAGTATTAATCTCGTGACAGTGTGCTGGTTCATCCCTTTGTTTAATGGTGATCTGGGGAGCCTCGTTGTCCCATTTAAGTTTAAACATAGATGACATTCTAGCTAGTGCGTCCGCTAGCTGATTTTCTTCTCACGGGAAATGCTCGAAGGTAATCTTCTCAAAATGTGGTAGCAATGTCTAAACATGTTCTTTATAAGGGATAAGGTTAGGATGTTTGGTGTCTCATTCCCTTTTGATCTGACTAATGACCAAAGCTGAATCTCCGAATACACTTAAAGATTTGATCCCCAAGTCTATGGCAGCTCTGAGACCAAAGATGCATGCTTCGTATTCTGCCATGTTGTTTGTGCAATTGAAGCAGAGTCTTGCGGTAAAGGCAATATGACACCCTCAGGAGATATGAGTACAACACCGATACCATTGCCGAGTGTGTTAGATGCTACATCAAAAACCAGGGTCCATCGGGATCCTTGTGCAGGTCCGTCATATGGGCTGAATTCTTTACAGTTGTCTAACGTCATGATGTCATCATCCAGAAATTCAAACTTCATGGACTGGTAGTCTTCTACAACTTGGTGAGCAAGGTCATCAGCTAGTACACTGCCCTTTATATCTTTCTGGGTAGTATACTGTATGTCATATTCTGTCAGGATCATCTGCCATCTCGCTATTCTCCCAGAGAGAGCAGGTTTCTCGAGGATGTATTTTATTGGATCCATTTTAGATATCAACAAGGTAGTATGAGTCAGCATATACTGTCTTAGCCGGCGAGCAGCCTATTCCGGAGTTCAACAAGTTTTCTCGAGCAATGAATATCTTGTTTCACAGTCGGTAAACTTTTTGCTTAAGTAATAAATAACGTGCTCTTTTCGGCTAGACTCGTCATGCTGCCCCAGCACACACCCCCATTGAGTTTTCAAAGACACTCAGATACATGATCAATGGTCTTCCCTCGACTGGTGGCATCAAAATAGGAGGCTTTTGCAGGTATTCTTTGATCTTGTCAAAAGCAGCTTGGCACTCATCATTCCAATTGACTACTTGATCTTTCTTCAATAATTTGAAGATTGGTTCACAAGTAGCTATCAGGTGAGAAATGAATCTGGAAATGTAGTTCAAATGTCCCAAGAACCCTATGACTTCCTTCTCAGTATGAGGATAAGGCATCTCTTGTATCGCTTTCACCTTGTCGGGATCCACTTCAATACCTTTATTGTTTATGACAAAGCCTAGGAGTTTACCAGACCTCACTCCAAATGTACACTTGTTTGGGTTCAACCTCAGTTTATACTTCTTTAGTCTATCAAACAGTTTCTATAAATGATCAAGATGCTTTTCTTCTGTTTGAGATCTAGCTATCATGTCGTCCACATATACCTTTATTTCATGATGTATCATGTCATGAAATAGAGCTACCATGGCATGCTGATAGGTTTCCCCAGCATTCTTTAGTCCGAATGGCATCACCTTGTAGCAGAATGTCCCCCACTGTGTGACAAATGTTGTTTTCTCCATGTCTTCAGGTGCCATTTTGATTTGGTTGTAACCTGAGAAACCCTCCATGAAGGAAAACACTTTGTGTTGTGCCGTATTATCAATTAGGATGTCAATATGGGGAAGTGGAAAATCATCGTTAGGGTTCGCCTTATTCAAATCTCGGTAGTCCATGCACATTCGTACTTTGTCGTCCTTCTTGGGCACGAGAACAACATTGACAATCCATTGCGGATAGGAGGTGACGACCAAGAATCCAGCGTTAAATTGTTTCATGACTTCTGCTTTAATCTTTTCTGACATATCTGGTCGCATTCGACGGACCTTTTGTTTTACTGGTGGACAATCTCTTTTGTAGGTAGACGATGTACCACAATATCTGCATTAAGTCCTGGCATGTCTTCTTACGACCAGGAAAATACCTCAACATACTCGTGTAGCAACTGAATCAGACGCTCCTTGACACTCGGTTCAAGATTGGCACCCATCTTGATCTCTCTTTTGTCTTCTTCGGTACCTAGGTTGATTGTGTCCACGAGTTCCTCGTGAGGCTGAATGGTTCTCTCTTCTTGCAGAAGTAATCTGGCAAGTTCTACTGGTACTTCACAATCTCCCTCATCTTCGTCTTCGGCTTGGTAGATTAGATTTTCAGAGTCACAGAAGGCCATAGCAGAACCATTACCCATGGGATCCTGAATGGATGTAGACCTACATTGTGAGTGTGAGTGTGTGTAAGGGTATAGCCATCTTTGAAAGAAATAGAAATGTAAAAAGAAAAACAATGAGCACAAAGTTTGTATGCAAAACATCCATGATTCATTGATGTCATATGGAAATGAGATAATAACCCTTACAAATGGACCATTGTGCCTCGGGTAAGACACAAGGTTTTAGGAGTTTGAATTGTTTTAATATTACAGATCCAACAAATGTAAAGACAAATTATTGTGATAAAAGTGATCGGGACAAAATCTCTAGCCTCCCAATTTCTGAGCCCTCCACTGACAGTCGGGGAGATCCAATCCTCCAGGTTGCAACCATCTTCATCATCCTCTACCGCGTTGACTTCACGGTTGCTGATCTTCATGGGTGGTCCTCCATAACGAATGTGGCATACGGCCTTCTAAGCACTTGAAGTGAAACCTAGGCCAAACTTGTCAGATTTGTATGGGATATCTGGGAGTTGTCCCCAAATAATGCTCCCACCTTCTTCTATTACGACCTTGGCATCCTTCAAAGATGACATCCTGAGTGGAGGCCTTGTGATCTTGGGAACCTGAGACACATTCTTCGTTACTGCCACGTCTTGTGGGACTTCTTCAAAGTGTTGGAATGGAGTTTCAATAAATTCACCATCTAATTCCACATATCTGAAGGAATTGAGATGGCTGATAATATACTCTTCTTCTCCATGAACGGTGATAATCTTCCCTTGAATCAAATACTTTATCATTTGGTGCAATGTAGAAGTAACAGCGCAAGCATTGTGGATCCATGGTCGGCCTAGCAAGCAGGAGTATGAAGGGAGGATGTCCATTACATAAAAAGTTGAATCGAATGTTTGGGTTCCAACCTTTATGGGGATATCCACTTCCCCGTGCACCATCATTTTCGAGCGGTCAAATGCCCTTACTACTATGTTGCTTGGCTTCAATGTCAATCCCTCACAGTAAAGCCTATCAAGAGCTTTTTTAGGCAACACATTCAGAGAGGAGCCAATGTCCACCAAAATAGGAGCCAAGGTTGTGCCCCTACATTCCACTGAGACATGCAATGCCTCATTATGCTTCCATCCTCTTGGCGTTAAATCAGCATCCGAAAAACCTAGACCATTATCTGCAGTCAAGCTAGCTACGCAGTCTTGGAACTGATCGGCAGATGTCTCTTGGGGTACATGGGCAGTTTTCAGGAATTTTACCAAGGCTTTTACATGCGCCTCGGAATATAGTAGTAAAGCCAACATGGAAATTTTAGATGGAGTTTGCCCCAGTTGTTCAACTACGTCGTAGTCGCTTCTTTTTATGATTTTTAAAATTTCCTCCATCTCTTTACGGGAGGTCTCAGGGATAGCCAATGATTGTACCTTCGTCCGAACTGGCTCAATCAGAATACTTTTACCTCGAGTCTTGGTTAACTCGGTAGCAGGAATGTCAGTAGGAGTGATGATAGGGGTTGTATTAGTTGGAATATTGGTGGAGATGATTGTAGGACTGGGAACAACTTTTGGAGGAGTAACAACATGAATGATTACGGGTCCAGAAACTGCTTTTGGGGGAGCAATTTCTGGAGAGAATATCCTTCCACTTCGGGTAATCTTGCTAGTCCACGCAATATTACTGATATCAGAGTTAAATTTCTCGGAACTTGAATCTTCAGCGGCTGGCCAATCTTGCTTGACACCGTGGTAGTAGACATCCCCTCCAAATTCCATGGTATGGTTTTGTCTGACGAATACGAGATTGGTCCAGGAATTGTAATTATCAAAGGAGTTGCTTTTAAAACTGATGTAATTCTAACGGGTCTTTTGGTGGAGACCCTGGAAGAATTGGCGGAAATGTTAATGATAGAAACATCATTAAAAGGAACAGGTGGAACAGAAGTCTTTTCAAACAAAATTTCTTTGTTATCTATTAGGCACTGAACGTCTCTTTCAACAAAGGATAGCTGGTTGGCGAGGATAAACAGAAATGACAGCCTTCATTACAGCCCGGGAAAACACCGACAATCAACAAGTTTACTTTAATAGTCAGGAGTGGGGTCCTAAGTTCATCAACTGAAGTAATAAACATATCTTCTTTAATGGCATTAGTATTATGGCCATGTTTAGGCATAGGGGCAGAAATGACATTTGGCTTTTCGGGCGCATCGAATTCAATCTCGTTGGCTTCAATGAGGTCTTGTATTTTGTTCTTTAGAGCCCAACAGTTATTAGTGTCATGGACGGGACTCTCAGAGTGGTATGCACAACGGGAATTAGGATGATAGTGAGGAGATGTTGTCTTAGTGTTCTTTGGAGCTTCCTTCAAAGTCACTAGGTTGGATCTTAGCAAGTGTGGCAATACTTGAGATAAGGTCATGTTAATTTTGGTGAATTGTCTGATTGGTCTTTCCATCCTTGGCTGGTTGTTTCTTTGTTGATCAGGCGGAGGTTTAGGAATCATAACAACCCCCACTATTGGACGGCGTTCGGCCCTATCTCGATTTCTATGAGGATAAACAACAACCACTTCTTTCTTTCCAATAAATGGCTTTCTTATAGAAGCAGAGGATGCATCTTTTTGAATCTTTCCACTCTTTATCCTGACTTCTACCCTCTCCCCGGTCAATATCAGTTCAGTAAAACTTGTCGATGAACTCCCAATTAGGTGATTGAAGAAGGGGCCAGACAAGGTGCCTAAAAACATGTCTACTAATTCTCTTTCAGATAGGGGAGGTTGAACTCTTCCAGCCAAGTCTCTCCATTTTTGCGCATAGTCTTTGAAGCCCTCACTTGAAACCATGGCCATACTCTGGAGTTGAGTACGGGTTGGTGCAAGATCAGCGTTGTATTGGTATTATTTGTAAAAGGTTGCAGCAAGATCTTCCTAGTTATGAACATTGGCTCTTTCTAATTGATAAAACCAATCAAGTTGAGTACCAGACAGACTGTCTTGGAAGAAGTGTACCCATAAGTCTTTGTTAGCGATATGAGGCTGGATTTTCCTCACATAGGACCGAAGATGCATTTTAGGGCATGAAATTCCGTCATATTTGGCGAACACAGGTGCTTTTAATTTTGTAGGGATGACAATCCCCGACACTAAACCCAATTCCTCAAAGTCCAAGCCAGGCACTTTTTAGATTTCCATCGCGCTCAATCGTTCTTCTAGATGCTTATACTTGTCATCGGCTGGAGGATATTGTTCTTCAGAATAGTCTTCTTCTTCCTCCTCTGATTCTGATGGGACAACTGTTTCCTTGCCTTTCCCATCTTGATTGTCTTTTTCATCGGATGTCTTCGCGAAATCTAGGGTCCTTCTTGTCTGCCCATGAAACCTTCTTCCCATGTTTAGAACTCCGGTTACCTTCTTTGTCTTCCTTTTCTTTTCCTCAGCCAGTAAAGTCTTCAACTCTTCTTGTCCTTTAGCTAGGGTCAAGAACAACTGTTGAAATTTTGCATTCTGAGCTTGAAGGTCCTTCACTGTTTACTCGAGATCCATCTTGCTGAAATAAACAGTAGAGAGATGAGGAGACTTGTTGCAAGAAACCTGCTTATGTTATGATGAATGGTAAATGCATATGCAATGATTTCAAGGATTTTAAGATTCAAATTTATTTTAGAGAAAAATGAAACACTCGTTATATTAATAAATTAGAGCTTTTGAGCACATCAATGCCTTCTTGGGAAAAATAATACAAAAACTCTAAGATAAGAAGGTAGTCCACATCCTCTTTGGTGTGATGAAGGCATTTAGAGTCTGCTCCTCCTAAAGTAGCCTAGTGAGTTCCAAAACCTTCTTCTCGCTTGCGTAGAATTGGGCTTCGAAGGTATCTATCTCTCCCTTGAGTTGTATCCAATCCCTTTGTAGGTCTTTAAGAGAGGTGGGCATGTCAGGATGTAGGATAGTGTATGGAACATCTCCTTCAATGACAGGCTCAATGATTACCAGGAGAATGGAAGGGTAAGGCATCATAAGACTTTGAGCACGAGTTCGTACACATTTGAGGTAAGGCTCAAGAGGGATGGAATTTGTATGCCCCAAAGTCTTGTTATCTACCTTGTTTAACATCCTCCAAGCTCGTATAAATCTCTGGCGAAGACCTTGATCGTTGTTGTCGAAGTCAAATACCAAACCTTGAATCAGCATCTCGTACAGGCCATCCCTTCGGGCATAACCAAGTTGTCTTAAGGCTAGGCAGGGGTTGTAGGTGATACCTCCCCTAATGCCAAGTAAAGGGACATTAGGAAATTCTCCATAACGGTCGACAATAGTAACATTCTCTATGGATCGGGAGCACCAATGAATGTTTGAATGTTTGAGCGTCATCAACCTTTATGACCACCTTGAGCCTTGCTCATTCTTTAATATGGATTGGGGAAGATGTGAAATAAACCATCTTGCCAAGAGAGGAATGCAACACATAAGGACACCTCTTTTCCTCATTGTGCGAGTGTGAAAAGAGTGTAGTATATCCCCTAGCAATGTAGGCACCGGGTTGCGGGATATGAAGATTTTGACGGTGTTCACATCTATGACTTGGTCAGAATTTGGAAACAAAACCATCCCATAGACGAGGAGAGCCATAATTTCCTCAAAGGCTTGCAAATCCAAGGAATTCCAACAGTTTTGGGCTTGCTCGAACAAGAACTTTGCTAAGAAACCTTTGATACCACTCCTTGTTTCCCAATGAGTTGTGACATCAGATGAGTGCAAGTGTAGAGCTTGAGCAATCTCTTCTGGCTTTGGGTCTCTTTCCGTACCGTTGAAAGTTAGTTGATTGAGAATGGGAATCCTCAAGAGTCGGGAGAATTCTTTCAAAGTAGGCACAAGTTGATAGTCGGGAAATGTGAAGCAATGGTGTAAAGGATCAAAGAACTGAAAGAGCACTTTCATCATGTCCTCATTTGTGTTGGAGGTGACCAAGTTGAGTAGGTGACCATGTCTCTCGGTGAATGAAGAATTCTCAGGGATCCTTGATGCTAAATCCTTGAGTTAAGGAGGAATCCTTACAAGGTTGACTTGAATAGTTTTCCTACGAATAGAATCCATGTCCTACAAAACAAGAAAAAAGATAAATCCAAAATCCTTGAAATGGTTAGTGAATGTGTATGATGTTATGATGTTTATGATGTTATGTACAAGTATGTATATACAAACAAAGCAAACAAGACCTTAGATTTAGGATTGCATGGAGTCTCATAGGTAAGTACCCTCTTGAAGTTTAGTCGGCTCAAACCTGTCCTAGTAATAGTAACCGGGTTCTAAGGAGCTCAATATCACTGGCTTGTTTCCCTGGTCATTGTTTCAGCACAAGCCTCTTTAATGGCGACCGAAATATCCCAAGAAACCAAACCTTAATTAGTGTAGTATCGAGTATCTACCAACTTCGGACTGCACCAAAGCCGATCATCTCACTACATCCTAAATGGCCAAGTTGGTCAAGTAAAGGTTCTAGAAGTTCATTAGTGCTTCATGACATCACTCAGCGGCCCCGTATTCTCTTTGATTAACTCAAAGGCTACCGGTACCCACAAATATGTCGAACTAACATAGCTATTTCTTAGACCGTGTCGGTATACCCCGTACAGTTTCCACAATGTATTGCTACTTACCTATAATGTATCCCAAATCCGGGTAGAGGATTCAAACCCAAACAAAGAACTATAATGTAAAGCATACAAGTCAAACAAAGAAATAAAGTAAAGGTGATCTAACCCTAAGGTAACCCCACTTTTAGAATATTCCCCAGCAGAGTTGCCAATTCTGTGATACGGTGGGATAACTGACTTAGGTGTTTTGCGTTTTATCGTAAATGTTGCGGTTAGCAAGAGTTGCCACCGACTTTTCTTTTATCCAAAAGGAAAGGTGAAAAAGCACAGGAAAGACCTTTGAGATTTATTTCTTGAGTTCGGGGGGTAGATTATGAAAAGGGAAGGTATTAGCATCCTTTTCATCCATGGTTTTCCATGGGCTCTTAGTTACTTGCTAGATCACTTGCTTTTGTTTGAAATTGTGCTTTGTGTGGTTTTTTGAAAGTATTTTGTAAAGATGCAATCGTTTAGGCAATCTTTGTAATGATTCTCGTTCGTAAGTATGTATACAAAGATGTTAATCTTTTTGCAAATGTTTTCAAGTTTGTAAGATGTTTTGAAATGTTTAGATGTTGGCTTTTGAAAATAGCAAGGATGTTTGTTTGAAATTGAGCAAGTAATTAGGAGCGTTCTACCTTCTCAAAAAGTATTTCTAGTTTATTTTCTCTTCCTTTGACATTGTTATCTTACTATTGATTTGGTAAGTAACCCTATCTTCAGATGTAAACGGGACGGGCATGGGTCATCATATAACCATGATTAGTAATGTTGCAAGATATCTTAGCATTCTCTTTTAGGGACTAAGAACATTTGAAAGGCAACTTAGATAACATCATCGAGGGACTATGATCTTGTATTCGTTTGTTTCTGCTAAGATACCTCACATGTGTAATATGGAGAATTTTTAACGCAACCAAGTGGAATAACCCTAGGGGTGCTTCTGTGCAAATTTATCATTTTCATGCTTGTTTTGTCATGGATTAGGTTTTTCTAGGCATTGGTTTTAGTTTTTCCATACAAACCTTAATTGCTATCATGTTATATATGAAAGCAATAAATTGCGGAATTTTAAAGTTACTACGCTATTACAACATTTGTGGGGAGGGGTATACAAAGTATAAATGGGGATTTCAAGTAAAATTAAACTCCTAAGTTACTATTACAACCATATAGAATGGATAATAATGTACAAGAAATGTAAAATGAACTTGTTTTTTTGTTTAAATAAAGAAATAAGTTTTGTTTAAGAAAATATTTTGATCTGTTTATCTTAAAAGAAATAAAATAAGACATGTCAAAAAATGTAAAATGTTTTTAGTGTTTTTGATTAGTGAAAATAGAAGTGATAGCAAAAATAGTAAGGAAAAAGAAAATAGAATCAGCGCATTGCTTGAACTAAAAGAGATCAGAAGTTCTGACTCTGGCGTGCTGCAAAAGATAGAAATCATATTAGCGGAAATAGGTAAAGTCAGAAGTTCTGGATCCACTGGGAACAAAGAAGATTTCAGAAGCTCCGATGCCACTGGCAGAACTTCGTCTCCCTCTCCATGCTAGTCAGAACATCTGCAACTTAGTCATTTCTTAATAAAACAGAAGATGTGTATATAACAGTTATGGCAGGTTTCATGATGTTTCAGAAACAAGAGATATCAGAACTATAAATCAGAAGCAAGCATGAATTTTCTAATCCTAATTCTGAGTCCTAGTTTCTTGAAGAAGTTCTGGACTGAAATTCTTTCTATCTAGGCAGGCAAATACATGAACCCTCACACTATGTACAGCATCAGAATCATGATGTTTACATTGTATTTTTGAACATGCAAATCTGTCAATGCCTAAGTAATATGATGAGAGTCAGCAGAAACTTACCTTGCAACTGGAAAATAATCTGTGAGTTGAAGTCTGGTTCTGACTGCTGGTGATTTTCTGAATAGCTCCTTCACGTGCTCAGCAGGCTGGAAGCTTTCTATTTGGGCTACGAATGGTTAGGGAATTCTGGAACAGCTAAGCGGTAAAGTTCTGATTTCTTTAAGGTGGATGTGGATGGAGAGTGTATTGCAGTCTGAACATAGAAGTTAGGATAGCTTCTAATATGTGAATCAGAAACTATATGGATGGTTTTGGTCAAGAAGCACTTGAGGAAAAATTGAACGTGAATGCAAGAATCAAAAGTTAACAAGTTTTGTATTTTGTATTTGCAGTTTTGGACTCTTGGAATTTTAGCAGGGGTTCAAGGCTTTTCTTTATCAATCTTTCCTTTTTTTTCATAGTGGCCAATGAAGTTCAATTTATAGGAAAAGGTTTAGTAGCTTGGAGAGGTCACGTGGCACAACCATCATATGCTAGGCGCTGACTTGTTCTTGAAGTAAGTATGGTGGTTAGCAATTTTAATAGCTCCTAAGCCGGATTTGTAAGCAGGAAATAAGGAAAGGTAACCTCAAGAGAAAAAGCAACGTATGGGCCCAACACACTTTTGTACAAAAGTTTTCTTTTCTAAGACAGTAAAGGTACTCTTATGCCACACGTGGAGAAATATTTTGGATAAAGACTCAAAAGTGGTTGTGAGCATTAAATGATGATGAGATTTATCAAACCAGAAATCCTGCAATGTGAGATTTTGCATTATTGCTTAATTTTGGGTCAGAGGTTCAGCTTCAGCATAATTTAGAATAAACATCCAACTTCTGATCTTTGTATCTCCTAGCTCCAGCATGTTCTAAAGGAGCTCCCATACTTTCCAGGAAGCTTGCAACACGCTTTGTAAAACTTATTTGAATTGCTCTTGCAAACTCTGACTGAATCTTTGTGAAAACTGGCCCAGAAGTTGTAACCAAACTCTGTCTTGGAATTGTCCAGAATTTGCTGAGTGCTTCAGTTTCATGAACGTGTCTTTGAGGAGTCATAACTTGAAATCCCAACATTTCTAGGAGAAGTTTCGTTCTGCAATGTTTTAGGTCTTATTGAGATCTAAAACTCTTGTGTTAGAAGTTCTTCTAGAATCAACTTGTATCACGGTGATAATCTAATCAGAAGTTCTGAGCTTGTCATATTTCTTAAATACTTAGAAAAATTCTAAGCATTTAGAAATTTGACTTTTTCAAAAGTAAATTGACTTTTGATTTTCTTAATGAAGCAAACTTCATATTTTAACATGTTTTGATGAAATATGATTCTTGAAACTTGATATTGATCCAAAAGTCAAAGTTTGACTTTTTAGTGTGCAAATGACCATTTTGCCCTTGTGGATGACTTTCTTGGAAAATTTGTAATTCAAGGTTTGAAATTGGATGGGAATAAACCTGAGGGTTCAGGGTGATCCTTTGATAAATGAGAGGACAAATTTTGGGGTACAAAAGCATCCCTATATGTTGCCTTTATGATTGTACGATGACCCGCGCCTGTCCCTCACACATCTAACGATAGGGATTCCTAATAACTAATGGTAGGATAACACTATCTAAAGGAGGGGGGAAAGAACAACAGACTTTTGAGTAGGTAGATAGTTGTTAATCGCTTGCTCACAATAAATTTCCAAAATAAACATAACAATCACAATCACACTTTTTTGAGATATTTTCAAAAACAAACACTTTGTATGCATTGTCAACTGATATGAGAATCATTACAAAGTTGTTGAACTCAAGAATTTTCAAAATATTTTCAAATTTACACATTCACAAAGAATTTTGAAAAGTGAGCTAGCGATTAAGAGCCCGTAGATAACTACATATGAAAAGGGTGCTAATACCTTCCCTTTTCATAAACTACCCCCCGAACTCAGAAAATTCTCAAAGGTCTTTCCTGTTATTTTCAACCTTTCCTTTATTGGATAAAATAAAAGTCGGTGGTGACTCTTGATATTTGCAACATTTGCGATAAAACGCAAAACCAAATGTCAGTTCTCCCACAATATTACATTGTCCGATAAAGAAAGAATGAAAAACCTTATACAATTAAATTGAATAATAAAAACCATGTAATTGGTGAAATCAAAAATTCAAATTTATTACATGATCAAATCAGGGACACCCGCTAGCATTGGGGGGTTTAGCTACTCATATTGTTCAAAGTAATTTCATAATAAAAATTAAACATTACACATAGATGGTGAACTTTGATCTTCAATCGCTTCCGCTCATGAAAGGTCTTTGTTCTCCCACACTTACGTAGGATTCAATCTTCAATCATCTATTCTTCGTGTGGTAAAAATTCGCCTCCTCTTCTCTCAAAAAGGTTTTAATAGTATTACGTCATCCCTCAATAATGCAAAAATGTCCAAAGTACCCTTAATGATCCAAGACACTAAACTCCAAAAATCAGAATTCCTAGCGCATTGGCCGACATGGGTCGTGTCACCGAACACGAGCACCTGTGTCAGCTTTTGTCCCTTGCTTCAAGTCACGCGTCCATGCTGGTAATTTGACACGTGCCATGTTATACGACATGAGAACCAATGCCAACTTCTATGACTTTTCTCTCTCACGTCTATGGTGCAGTTGGTTTGACACGAGTCGTGTCGTGTGACACGGGCACCCATGTCAGTGTCTGTCTCGTGTTCCCATCTTCAACTTTTTCCTCTTCTCTTGACAGGGCTCGTGTCAGGACTCTTGTAGCTTCCAGATTTCTTTCATCTTTGCACAAATTCTTTGGAGATTTTCACTTACACCTGAAATCACCAACAACTATCAAACCAAGACATCAAAAACATTTAATTAACATAAAATTCAAATAAAAAACATGCAAAGATAAAGTTGCAAAATATTAAATATCTTAAACAAAACGATAAAAATATAAACTAAAGTGTTACCGATTTGATGGATTTTTACCAAATAACTGATGGAAACCGAGTAGAATTGGTGACCAGTCACAACCCCAAACTTATCTTATTGCTAGTCCTCAGGTAATTTATGAGATAACAGAGCGAGGTCACCCTTGAAATCCATTCTTACCATAATACAACCGATGTCTTTCGCAACTTGCTCTCCACCATCCTAGTAAAGATTTCGGCCTTCCGATCTGAGTTGTTTGCTACACTTCCACATAAAAGTACTTCTTCACATGTCAGTTGATCATGCTTCTCACCAATTCTCTCAGGATTAAAGTGTTTTTTCACTCATATCCCAGCATATGCAATATCAAACTCTTAAATTTGAATAAATTCTACCTTTATTACACAGACAGGTTGCACACACTTTTTGAGGTCTCCGGAATGTAATGGGGCTTGGGTATGATGGGATAAACAAACAAAACAAATATACGAAGGGTTGTAGGCACAACTTCCGTGTTGTTGTTCTTTCCTCTTTGCTTCTTTTATAACAATGAGGATTTTACAACACCCTCTTTCTGACTTTGTGGTTCAACTCAATTTTTGTTTTAAGCATTTCAAAGGTCTTTGAGTCTCTTTTCTTAGGCAGGTGCTTATTTCTCAATTTTTTCTTTTCTTTTTTTTTTCTTGGCAAGACATGTGTGTGTCTCAAAAATTTTCTTCCTTGTCATTTTTATTTTTATTTTTTTCTCACTTTCCCTTCTCATCATAAGTGTGCTACCCCAAACTTTGAACTTTGCACAGATTCAAAAATCAACAACACTTATTCCGAACAGGGCATAATGTGTTTGGCCATGGGTTAACATATATGGTTATAACAAACAATGAGATACATGCTCAATAGGGGTTAACAATGAATAAATATAATAATGGGATGTCTAGAAAAGCTCAGAGGTATATGGAAATAACATGCATCAGTGTGTTTTATCCTGTAGTGTTATGTGAGTAGGACGTATGCAAATTTAGAGTGATAAAGTCATACCTGATTAAAATATCGTGGTAATAATTTTGTGTTTGGCTTTTTGTACGCTCACCAGTTTGAAAAAAGTTTACAAGTTCCAAAGTAATTCTCGTGTAATGATGCTTCTTTTCCGGTTCGGGTGTACTGAATTTCAATCTTAGTCTGGTGTCATTAAGTTGCATCCAACAATTACTTTCAGTTGTATCAGCTTTCAGGGGTGCCTGGGGAGAAATTCTGGGTTGCATCTTTCATCCTCTCACTACTAGTTCATCAATCATCCGGTAAATCACAATCAATCTGTAACACATGGTAAACAAAACAACACAAAGCAAACTAACATGAACGAAAAATAAAAATCAAATAACTAGAAACAAAAACTAAAAGCAAATAACAAAATAAAAACCCCCCAAACTTGAACTAAACATTAACCCCAATGTTTCAGAACAAGCGCGAGGAAGGTGACTCATAGAGGGAAATGCAACACCAAATGTTGCCTCCTAGATTTCACCATTAAGACTCCCTTTTTATTACATGTAAACAAAACAAAAATAAAAACTAAGTTATTAAAAGTGTGGGTTGCCTCCCACGAAGCGCTTCATTTAACGTCGCATGGCTCGGTGGTTCTTCCCCTTATTGGGGATACTTCCTCTTTAACACCTTGTTGCTTGTCTCTTCCGTAATCCAGAACTCATTCAGATCAATAGTATGACCCACTTTGTGATTTAGGTCACTTCCAACTTCCATCTTCTCACCTCAATGTTCCTTCTTTTTCTTTTTGACTTCTTGGCTGAAATTGAGAATTTTTATTGCTGCCACCTGAGTCATTTTGCTTGAGACTTCTTCTGGGAGAGATTTTGATATTTTTTTCTCCTTCTACTTTGATCATACTAACTAAAGATTGTTTCTTTCCACATGCACCCTGCTTCTTAATCTCCAATACTTTCAAGGTTATCTCTTCATCAAAAGATTTTAATGTCAGATTACATGTATATATATCAAAATTGCACTGACTCGTCAGTAGAAATGGTCGACCAAGAATGATAGGAGTCTCTTTATCTTTAGAGATATCCATGACATGGAAATCAACTAGAAAGACAAAGTTGTCAATTTCCACCAATACATCTTCTGTTATCCCGTATGACTGCTTGATGGAGTGATCAGCAAATTTAAATTTTGTCCCACTCCCGCTTATCTTTTTAATACCAAGCTTTTTGAAAATAGACAAGGGCATCAAACTCACACTAGAACCAGAATCAATTAGAACCCTCTTGAATTTTCTGTCTTTTATGGTGCACGGTATTGCAACAGATCCCGGATCCTTCTGCTTGGTAGGAATTTTTTATCGAGTGTGATTACACATAATTTCTTATCAACGGGTACTTGTTCATCTGATATTTGTCTCTTTTTTTAGAGAACCTATTTCATTAATTTTCGTATACAAGGGCATTTTCTCGAGTGCTTCGAAGAACGGTATGTTGATCTCCAACTTTTTAAACAATTTGACAAATTTATTAAACTCTTTCTCTTTCGTATCTTTCCTTGCCACTCGAGATGGATACAACAACTTGATCGCTGGTTTAGTTTTATCTTCAACTGGCTTGACAGGTGATACCATTTCTTCCTATTTTTTCTTGCTCTCTCTCAAATCCACATCTACTTCTATGATATTATCATCAAACTTTACCTCATCTTTCTTTTCTTCTGTAGCTTTCTCATTCCTTGTTGTGACAGCATTAACATTCTCATGATTTTTCCGATTTTCTTGTACTTGCATCGTTACCTATTGTGCAATCTATCCCATTTGAACTTCCAAATTTTTTATTGCAGTTGTGTTAATCATATAATTACTCCTTATCTCTTCTTGAAATTGAGAGGTGTGGGAAGCCATCTTTTCAATAGCCACCTCCCACTCTGCCTTCTGAGGAGCTTGTTGCTGCTTTTCTTTCTAGGAGAAGTTAGGATGATTCTTCCACCCAGGATTATAGGTGTTAGAATAAGGATTATTTTGCTTCAAGAATTTTATCTTCTTAATTTGTTGTGGAGTTGCAAGATATTTCACAATAATGCGTGGTCCACTATAAATTTCATAAACAACCATTTGTACCTGTTGAACCTGAGCTACCTGTTGAGTACATATGTTCATTGCTTTCAGCTTTTTCTCTACTTATATAGCAATTGCTTCTTCAATTTTCATTTGCTTATTAATTTCTAACTTCGGATTAATCACCCCCTCTAGTTTACTCACAACCCTGTCATATAGCTCCAAACGCTCATTTGCAGCAATGGCTTCAATAATCTTCTCTACACCAGTGGCTGTTGTAAAGTTGAATGAGCCACCGGAAGCTGTATCAATAAGTTGCTTTTTCTTCATTCGAAGGCCATTCACAAACATATGCATTTGCTCAATTTGATTCATGTTGTGCATGGGACAAGCTACCAGTAACCTCTTGAACCACTTGTAACATCACCTAGTGACTCTCCTTTTTTCTGCTTAAAGTTCACAATTTCATATCTTTTGTGAATGTAAACAGAAGCAGGAAAGTATTCATCAAGAAAAGTATTCTCCATCTGTTCCCAAGTGGTGATGCTTCCAGCAGGCAATGAGTAAAACTACTCTTCGACATCTTTAGACAGCATAAAAGGAAACATTCTCAATTTCTTTGCCTCTTTAGAGTGCCCGTCAATTTTCAAAGTAGTGCTCATGGTGAGGAATCTCTGCAAGTGTTTGCTGGTATCTTCATTGATCCTTCCGGTGAAAGATTTGTTCTCAAGTGTCAGATTATTGAAGGGTGCAGCTGAAAGTTTGCAACAGTAACCAGTTGATTCATAATAGTCAACCGACCTGCTGGAGCATTTGTTCCTCTATAATTCCCAAGAAGTCTCTCTGTTGGTGGTGGGTTTTCTCCTATAGTTTCGGGTTCTGATTATGAACCTGAGTCTGTATATCCAGAGGGAATTTAACTGAGGGTTTTCCTCGTATACAAAGGTTAGAAAAAAATTAGCAATAACAAAAAAATTATAAAAATTACAGAAAAAAATTAGTTGCAGAGCAACAAAATTCTAATTAAACTCAAATAAAACTCAATAACTCGGCAGTCTCCGACAACAACACCAAAAACTTGATGGAAAAATAACAAGTGTACTATTTTTGCCTCTTGTAATAATAGGAATATTCCTCAAATGTTGATCTCAAAGAATGCATGCAATTATCGAGTTAAATTTGTAGTTTAATTAAACAAAACTTGATCTGGGTTTTGGTTTTGAAATTGTCACTTAACAAGTAGCAGAAATATAAAATGGATTTTTCACAAATATGAGGAATATATAATTTTCCCTATAACAACCTTGAATCTTGATCTCTTCAACAAGTTCATAAAACCAATTACCATCCGTTTAGGTTATTTTCCCCTAAGTCCTTATAGGAAAACCTTTGAACATCCATCCTAAATCCTAAGACCTTAGAGATATCTGATGGATTCAAGCCTTTGTTTTATCAGGAGTTATTTTGTAACTATAGGGTATCCCTAGTCCTAGGTGATATCTACTATAGTCTAATTGTACAAAAACCTTAACAATTACAGCCCATCTAATTGTTAGCCGTAGAACAATCCTTATTTGTCCGATAAAGATTCATGAAAAACCTTGTACAATTAAATCGAATATTAAAAACCATGTAATTGATGAAATTAGAAATTCAAAGTTATTACATAATCAAATCAGGGACACCCCCTAGCATTGGGGGGTTTAGCTACTCATATTGTTCAAAGTAATTTTAGAATAAAAATTAAACATTGCACATAGATGGTGAACTTTGACCATCAATAGCTTGCGCTTATGAAAGGTCTCTGTTCTCCAATACTTTTGTACGCTTCAATCTTCAACCCTCTATTCTTCATGTGGAAAAAAGTCCCCTCCTCTTCTCACAAACAGGTTTTAATAGTATTAGGTCATCCCTCAACAATGCAAAAATGTCCAAAGTACCTTTAATGATCTAAGACATTTAAAACTCCAAAAATTAGAATTCATAGCGCATTGGCCGACACGAGCCATGTCACCGGACACGGGCACCCATGTTAGCTTTTGACCCTTGCTTCAAGTCACGTGTCCATGCAGATTATTTGACACGGACTGTGTCATGCGAAACAGGCACCCGTGTCAGCGTCTGTGACTTTTCTTTCTCACGTCTATGGTGCAATTGGTTTGACATGGGTCATGTCTTGTGACACGGGCGCCCGTGTCAGCGTCTGTCTCGTGTCAGGACTCCTGTAGCTTCCAGATTTCTTTCATCTTTTCACCAATTCTTTGAAGATTTTCACTTGCACCTGAAATCACCAACAACTACTAAACCAAGACATCAAAAACATCTAATTAACATAAAATTAAAATTAAAAACATGCAAAGATAAAGTTGCGAAATATAAAATACTTAAACAAAACGATAAAAAGACAAACCAAAGTGTTACCAATTTGATGGATTTTTACCAAATAACTGATGGAAACCGAATAGAATTGGTGACCGATCAGTATCCCTAGTTCTTTAGCCAAGTCTCAGACTTTGATGGAATTCCTAATTCCTATATAAGCTTCATCCTTTATTTTGCAGAATCCCAAAATCCTATCAAATCCCTCCATAGTAGGCGCCAATTGAAAATTTTGAAAAGTTAAACACCTTAGCGGAGGGTCATATAATTGAGCAAGAGAAGTAATGGCTTCCACTTGTACAATTGATTTTTTGAGATCAGTAATATCCCCATAGTGATGAACAAATTCCTCCATAGCTTTTTCAGACAATTTCCCTCTAATTAACTTGATCTTCTTCATATCTGGAATTGTAGCACTAGTTTAGATGGTCAGCTTCTTATTAGTATTCATTTTGAGATGCTCACCAAAAAACCTTTCTTCTTCTTTTTTGTATATTTTTTTTGCAAGGAAATCCTGTGAATAAGACATAAAAAATGCAAAAATAATGATTATTTTTTAAATGTAAGATGTATGTTATGTATGGAAATACAATTTGGTGGTGGGATTATAAGGGTATCCTTAGTGGGTAGGTTCATAAGTTAGTCCTATAGATATTCTACCCTTTCCATAAGGGTGGCTTCCATAAGGGTATCATGGATAACACTATAGGGAAAATGCACAAGGGCGTCCCTTAAGTGGAGCCTCTTTGTAGATCGATACTTTCGTCTCGTAGGTCATACAAGGTCTCACCATGAGATTTTATTCTGGGTTATATAAAGAGTCATTGGTTAAATCCCAAAGTCCTACCTACTAGAGTCTAGCCCTCTAAAAGATATTTCTCATAATTCAACCAACTCTAGGTGAAGTCGTTGAAAAAACTCATAGACATGTTAAACCCCCTTGGCCAATTGACATTCCTTCTTATAAGTTATTATTTATTTGTAATGAAATCCCACTAACATATATATGACAATAATATTATAATTAAAACAAAAATAAATAATAAATAAATAAATATGGAAACAAAAATATACCATAAATAGAAACAAACCAAAAACCTAGGTCTAAAAGGAGGGGAAAACTTTAACCATAGGGTTGTGTCCCCGGCAGAGTCTCCCGTTATCGTAACTGACAAAAAATATGATTCGCCACCGATACTTTTTGTCCTAAGGATGGGAAAGAACAAATAACCCTAATTGTTTAGAGATTCTAAGTTCGCGAGTTGGTTAGACAGAGGGAAGGTGTTAGGCACCCTTCATCTCCCTTGTTCTTAAGGGGCATCCTATTTTAGGTCTTAGGGTTTATCATGAATTTTCTATTTAAAAACATGTTATTATCACGTGTCTACGTATCCTCTTGCGAAGAAATCATAGTCTATTTCGTAGTTCGTATGGTTTAGTTAGTTTTTTTATAGGATTGTGTAAATACTTTCGAATGATCCTTTGAAATTTTTTTGTGTTTGAACATTGTGTAGTCGTAGGCGTAGTTCGAAATTTAATTTGAAAGCAGGTTCACAATCTTTTTTTTATAAATAATATTTAATTTGAATTAAGTTAGTGAAAAACGAATTTGAAGTTGGTTAGCTATACTAAATGCATGATATAATTTTGAAAATATTTGAATGAAACAAGGTTGAAATTAATAAAAATGTTTAATGAATTGAATAAAAGAAGTTAGTATTTTTAGAAAAAAATAGTTAATAATTCTTATAAATATAATGTTTATTTATCAAAGACAAATTATATATATTTATAATAATAAGAAAAAGTTATTTTAATGCAAAAAACTAGAAAAATGATGTAGAGAGAAAAATGCTCAAGATAAATAAATAAATATGATAAATAAATAAATAAATAAATAAATTAGATAAGTAAATCAAAATAAATAAATTAAATGGACAAAATAAATTATTTTATTAAACAAAGGGGTGTATTTTTTTATTCAGACAAGTAAAGTTGGGGGTGTCAAAAGTAAGGGCTTAAGCCCGTGAATTTAATTTGATCCAGTTACGTGGGTGTGTAAATTTAAGTTTAGGGAGTAATTTGGAGGGTGTGAAAAGTATTGGGATAAGCCCAAACAATGTTTAGGTATGTTTGAGCATTGTGTGAGTGATCCGAGGAGTTACGATGCACCAACGAGGTAGGAGATGTTCGATCTTGATCAAATGGCCTCCAGAGGTTAACTCTGGGGCGTTGATCAAGAGTATGAATGATGAAGGGTTGAGATTTGATGTTGACTAAGGGAGTATGATAAGGCACATGTGTGGAGTGAACAAGGATGTTATATATTTATCTCTCTTCCTAATTGCCCATTTTTTCCTTTTCTCTGTCTCTCTCTAGCCCCCACACTCTCAATCTCTATTCTACCCTTAGAGAGAGAAGCTCTCGCTTCTCTCTAGATTTCTGTCACCAGAAATTTCATCCTCCCCACCGTCCACCTTGAACCACCGTTAACGACCACTAATGTCCAGCTTTCCGGTTGAAGATCAACTGGAAGCTTCAAACTAACACAAATCTTCATCCCCAAACCTAAGAACCTTAGTTCTCTATCGTAGGTCGTCATCTCAGGTGAGAGTTCGCCTGGAACTCCATTTGTTTATGGGAATAACACAAGAACCCTATAAGTTTAAACCTTAAACCTACGAACCCTAACAACTTATACCCTAACCATATGAACCCTATTCCCCAACCGATAACAATCCTAAACCTAACTCTAACAAACCCCAACCCAGAAACAACAACTTTTATGAACCCTTAACCCTACAGTGTAAGAACCTTAACCGTACATGATGAACCCTAACCCAAACGTTTCTAGAAAAACACAAATTAACCACATATAAACACAGATCAAACAACATATGAAAGTTAAGTATAACCAACCTTTCTTTCTGTGATACTTCTCGTAAAAATTCTTCCGATGCCACTTCGATTCCTCCTTCTAATCTCTCTATTATTTCTTCGTTCCAGATACAGGTTTTGAAGAAATTGCAACAAGGAAATTAGGGCCTTGGATTCTCCAATCTCCGACTCTCTTCTCCTTGTCTGCTTCAAATTCTTTGTCCCACTCTTAGGTTTAGAGTTAGGTTTATATAGGCTTAGGTCTTAGTTTAGATTAGGAAATTGTCTGTGTTGATTTAGAGTTACAAATTAGATTGATTCAATTAGTCTTAGGTTGATTGAAAATCAAAGATTTGATTAGATTAGAATTAGGATTTGTTTGTGAAAATCATGTATCTGGACGTCTTGTATGTATGAGTTCATTCAATTAATAAAAACATTTTCAATCTAATATTTGATTTCCAAATTTGATTTTTTTATGGACTTTCGAGTTTTTTGTGTTTCTTAGGTTGAAGGATCCAATTGGGTGCAACTTAGAACAAAGGGTTCAAAAAAATCCTAGTTGACTTAGTCAACATTGTTTCATAATTAATAATAAATATAAAAATAAAACAAATGAATAACAAAATAATTTCAATAATATGTATATAAGATGTTGACCCTGTGTCAACCTGATTAAACGTACAACATATATTTTTTATAATAAAACAAAACTAAAAATACAAACAAAAATAATTAAAAAAAGAAACGTTGACTTTGGTCAACCACCCAAAAAGAGAAAAAGATAATAATAAAATTATCTTATTTATTTAAACTGAAACCAACATGGGCTCCTCCACACTTAATAGGCCATTTAGTATAATGTAAAATTATTTGATAAATTCTGAAACACACACCCCTCCCCAAAATTAAGCTCCACTGTTTTTGAACAACTTTTAAAAAGGTTAGTATAAAATTTAAAAAATAGTATAAAAATAAACCAATAGTTCTAGCAAATATGAAATTGACTGTTTACACCAATGCGACAAATTTGGGGTATGACAAAAATCTTCACCATAATACATTAGAGTGTCATGAAGACTTCTTCTATCTCTACTAGCAGCTAGATCAGACTTAACATCAAGTAGTATTTTATTGAGAGAGATATTTGAAATATACATCTTGCAGCTAGACTTCAAAACCTTAGTTTCAACTTCACCAAACAACCAATTATGTGTTTGGTTAATCATTCCTCCACACTTATGATAAGACATTTTAATAGGATGAATTATGCCATAATCATTATTCTTCTCTAGCTTCTTGTGAACCACTAAAGGGTGTTAAAAATTGGGAGGACCTCCAGCCTGACCATCAGCCTTCCCTTTTAATGACATAATCCTTATGAGATAATTCAGAGTTCTGAGTAAGATGTTGAGACATCTTGTCTGAAATATTGGTTGGTCTTTCCTTTTTCTTAGTATCATCTTTGTCAATCTTAAGACCTCGTAAACCCTAGATGTTTTCCTCAAATATGACTTTCTTCAGGAAAACTTATTTGCCCTTGTTGGTGACACCACCTTTGGATTTATAGAACTTCATATTCCTCTTTTGATTATAGGGAAGGTATATGTTGTTCATATTGGCCTTCGAGTCTTTCCTCAGTATCACCTCTTCTCGACCAGGATTGATCAAATTCCTTAAGCCCTTGATTCTTCCATTTTCTCTATTTCTTATCTCTAGCCATGTGTCTTGAACCCCCATTATTACAATACCAATCCTTACTTGAGAAACCTCTGTGTTCTGCATGAGCTATGGAGCCAATTAATATAACATTGGATTTCCATTTCTTGTTAGCATGGAATTCCTTACATCCTTTGATATTCATCTTTAGAAGTTTGTAATGGTAAGGCCTCATATGTCCATATTTACCATAATGGTGACATATTATAATCAGTTTCTTATTACTACTGTGATGAGGTGACACATGTTAAGCACAATGATGTGACATGTGGTCTAACTTCAGAACTTCCGTCTTCTTTTCAGGTGGAACCACCTTTTCTAATGGAATCTTCATCTCTTTCGTGATCGTCCCATCTTCTATTCCCTTCATATCTCTGGCCATTTTTCCAAACTCTGTCATTTCATCAAGTAAATTTGAACTATTTTTCAACTTACTTTCAGTCTGTATTAAGTTTCCAAGTTTGGCTTTTAGTGAAGAAACTTTTTTTTCTACTCTTGTGATGGTTGATGCAAGCTCATTTGTTTCCTTCTAAAGATCACCTATGGTTTCCTTCTATTTGTCTATTGTTAAGTGTGATTCTTCCCACTTAGTATGTAGTAACCTGAATGATGTATCAAGTTCTTCTTTTGTCAAAGCTTCATAACTAAACTCACCTTTAGACTCAATTCTACCATAGTAAGCCCTCACATTGTTGGCATTTTCTCCTTCACTTTCATTATCAAAATCAGACCAAGTGATGGATAATCTTTTTTCTGTCTCTTCAGAAAGGTTGGACATTATTCTTTAATGTGTCTAAAAGCTTCACATTCAAATCACTGAGTAGCCTTGTCATCATTTGGTTTGTCTTCACTCTTGTCTTTGTTCATGGGATTGATGTTGGACCTCTTGTATTAGACATTTTCCCTCCATTTCCTATCCAGATATTTCAAGGAATTGTTGAACTTTTCCCAAGAAAAGCTATAGCATCTGACATGCTCTCCACTTTATCATCATGACTTCTTTCCTCTTCTGTGTTGGAAACAAAGGATATACATTTGTTCTTCTTTTCACCCTTGTCATTTATGTATATCTCAAAGGTTTGTAAGGAACCAATGATTTCATCAACCTTGAAGCTTCGCAAGTCCAGAGCTTCCTCGATAGCAATTACATTTATATCAAACCTCTTAGGTAATGATCTGAGAAATTTTCTGGCAAGCTTCTCTTCAAACATCTTTTCACCTAAGGAAATAGAGGTGATGGCAATATCATGTAATATGATGAGGAATTCACTAATAGACATATTCATTCATCCCCAAATTCTATAACTTAGTAGTAAGGAGCTGGAACCTTGACATATGAACTCTGGATGTGCCATCATGAGTAGTTTTGAGAATCTCCCATGCTTATTTAGCCTCTGAACATATGTTGATTAACCTGAACATGTTCTTGTCCACACCATTAGAAATATCATTCAAATACTTAGACTTTCCAAGAGCTTCATCATCTTCAACATAAGTCCCATCAACTTCTTGTTTCAACCTTGTTGTACCATCTTCAGAAGTAACCACTCGATGTTTCCATCCTTTTACCACAGCTTTCCATGCTTTGTTGCCCATGGATTTGAGAAATAAAATCATCATTGACTTCTAATAATCATAGTTGGTGTCATCTAAAACAAGTGGTTTATTAGACTGATTCTCCATCTTTCATTGTCTCCATTTGAGAAGAACTTATCTTCCATGGAGCTCACCCAATAGGCTAGTATGCATGCTATGATACAAATTGAAATTTTGTTCCTTAGGGGACAAATGTTACACGCAATGTCATAGCAACTGGTTCGACAAGTTAAACCAGAACCACCAAATTAACTTGTACAAGATGATGGAGAAGAAAAGCAATAAGTAACATAATTAATTGGTAAACCAGTTCGACTTAACATGTACCTACGTCTGGAGGATTGACTTTCAACCCAAGAAAGGAAATTCACTATTTGTAGCTTGGTATAATACATCTTACAAGCAACAACAAACCCTATGTTGTCCGTTGCCTTTTCCTAACACTACTCAATGACTTTCTATTTAGTACTCCCCCTAAATATGAGACACCTTCTCACTTTTTCTCAAACACTAACCCAAGTGTTTGGATTTTCAATCATTAAACCCTAGTTAACAACTTCAGTCACAAATATGAGTGATGTTAAATCTTACAACTTAACTAGACAAACTCATTATGCCATGTTACTGAAACTTGGTGGTGTACATAAAACAATAACAAGGGCTCTTGTAAACCTAGCACTCTAAGGTCTTCAATTTAAATGCTTGAATTCAAATGTAGATTTGAGCTCTTTATACAGCATAATGATTATGCATTTTCTTTCATGGATATTTGATTTTATTTCGTCCCGAAATAATGAAGATTTATTTGATGTTATTTATTCCCTAAATCTATCCAAAAAGATATGATTTATTTCAATTTAAATTCAAATTTAAGTCTCCATTTAAATCTGAATAAATCTTCTTCCAACTGTCAAACAAATCACTTAATCTTATTATTAAATCAATAAAAATAAAATCTGATCTAATCTTTGATCAGAGACTCTTCCAAAATGCAGTAGAAAATTTATGATGCGCAAGGCTCAGATGTCGTAGGACCATGTTGGGACATTGTGTCCTGCATGTGTCCCTTCTGCACCTTCATACATCTTAAACGATCTAGATTAATCTTAAACACTTTGAACACTTATGCATGTTGTTGTGTTGTAAAATGCAGCCAATTCCAAAGAGCCAATCCACGAGGAACTTAGTAGCAGCCCTTGGTCTAAAGGCTTCACCTTTGTAAAAGCATCGCCTAAACCTCCTTTACTTATGAAGAAGTAAATAATATCTAGTATCTCATGTTCCACCCATGATGGACGATCCTCACTTTCGAATTCCCTACCACAAATAGATAAAAAATGGTATAAGTATGACTACACTAATGAAATTCTATCCACCACATAACATCATTATCAAGTAAATTGCAATCAAAAGCACAATGATACACTTTAATATAGGTCATCCCCTTTCATTCTTTCTTGAAGTCATCTACAAGCTTTGGATTGGTTAAAGTAAAAGACGTGAAAGCAATAACCTGGTGACTTCCTTAAGATTAATTCCTTCCCATTGATTAATGACGTTGATATTTGGGCTTTCCATAATAGCCATAACAAGAACATAGTTAATAAAAAACAAATCAATAACATGAGAAATAAATACTATTACCTTCAAGAACCAAGACTTGTAATGTACGAAGAAGTTGAAACATACAAACTCCGAAGAGCATCATTGAAATAGAGAAGGAGAGATTGAAAATATGGAGTTTAAAATTAAGGGGAGCACATTAATGAGAAATAAAGAAGATTAATAGCTTAGCAAAGAAGAAAGCAAAAGAGAATTAGGTTCACACTTTGAACATTTATATAGTGGCAGCTGGCAAACCCTCGATTTTAGACTAGAAATCGAGGAAAATACAATGATCCGACTGTTGTGCCCTAAAATTTTCCCTCTCTTTTCTCAAGGCATTTCTCACAAAAGATCTCAAATTCTTATGGTTTCTCCAAGATTTGATCAGCCAAACTCATCTCCTAACACTGAGACCACAAATTAGGGTTTTGGTTTTCTCAAGGAAAATTGGACTTTTAATGCCTCAAGTGACTTCCATGCTTCATTATAGGTATACAAGAATTCTCATGTCAAGTTTCAAGTCTTGCATCTCAAAATTGCTCAGTCAATTGCTCAGATGACTGAAAATCAATTGTATTAGGTAAAAGTCAATTGTGGTTAAACTATAGTCAAAATTCAATTTTTTTGATCCACATTAATATTTTGAAGTCATATTCATCAATTTATCAAGAAGAAAGCAGTCAAATTATCAAAAGGGCAAAATGGTCAAAATTAGGGCTTTAACTAGAAATGACTGGTCAATGACTTTTGACCTAGTACATAACCTAATGGATTGAAGCATGATATCAAAGACTCAAATACAACATGATGACCCAATTTCATGGCTCAAAACATTTCTCAGGATCAATTTATTGATAGTTGAAATTCAGTCAACTAATGAAGAGTCAACTAATACACTAAAAGTCAAACTTTGACTTTTTGGTCAACATTGAGTTTCAAATATCACAGTTCATCAAGAAATTCAAGAATATGAAGCTTGATCATCAAGAAATCAAGAAAGTCAAAAGTCAATGTGAAAAGTCAAACTTTTCAAGACTTAGAAATTTTTCTAAGTGTTTTATACATGATAATTTCATTACTTCATGCCAACTTTTCACCAAGATGCAAGATAATTCAAAGAAAACTTTCAACATGAAAGTTATAGATCTTGATGATATCTACAACTTTTATTTATTTATCAATTCCTATAAGTGCTTGTATTTTAAGTTATAAATTTATGAAGTCGTGCATTTTTCTAAAACACTTAGTGAAAATTTGACCTAGTTTAGGCAGATTTTTGGCCTAACTTCTTGGCCAATTTTCACCAAGCTCCAAGATGATTTTGTCAAAATGTTCAACATGAAAGTTGTATAGGATGTTTCAAGATTTCTAAAATGTCCAAGAACTTGAAGAGATAATGCTTGAGCAAAAATAGTCAAAGAGAAGAAGTTCAGGTTTCATTCTTGATTTTTAGGTCATTTTGATGATGAACATTAAATAAAATCTCAAACCTATGCTGCATAATACCACTTTTCAGGCTTCTAACTTGTGTTTCACTACTTAATTTAATGTTTACACAATTGTTTGAGCCATTATCCAAGTGATTGAGCTATTGTCCAAACCATCTTTCCATTAATGGAACAAAGTTCACACTTCCATTTTGGAAAAGTGACTTTAATCATAAAGTCTATTCTCCTTGAGCTTTGCATTTGTTCTTTCTGCACAAGCATCCTCTACAAAATCATAGCAAACATGTTTAAAGTTGCTAGCCACCCTAACTTACTTTGAAACCATGTTTGTCTAGGTTACTTCAAAAACAAGCCAAAGATCCATAACATGTGATTTTGTACTTTTGATCTCTCCAAGCTTCCAAACTCCTTCCTATAAATTGAACCTCCATTCACAAGCCTAGGACACGAAATTAGATTCATTGAAAATCCCTCAAACTCCCTTAAACCATAAATTATACAAAAACTCCATTTTTACAACAATTCTGACCTTGAACTTATATCTTCCATTTCCATCGTGCATTTTTTCCTCAAAATCATTTTCAAAGCTTCCTCATATCAAATACAACTCATCCCTATCCTTTCTACATGACTATAACACCATTTTGCTCATCTTCCATTTTCAAAAACAGTTACTTGCAGGTTGACTTCTCCAGAACATTTCAACCACTCTCAACTAAAGCTAAGCATTGCATTAGCTTCCTGGAGGTCCAAGGAAGCTAACCAGATCATTACAACATCTTGAAGCAAGCTCAAACTCAAAACACGAATTCCATTTTCAAGGTAATTTTTATGACTTTTGAACTCTTCATATAGGCATTATTTGGTTTCCATTTGTGAAGATAAAATGTAGATATAATAGCCCTAAAACTAACCATGTCCTTAGAATTCATTTATGTTGCCTGAGTAGTGAAAATTTGGAGTTTGAAATTGATGAAAAAGTCAGGTTAAATTTGGTATCAAACGAAATTCATGCTCATCTTTAATTTATAACTTTAATTATTTATATGACTAAACTCGTGATGAAATTTGGAGCAAGTTTCATTATTATACTTTTGCAAATGCTTGAGAAACAAAGAAGATCAGATTTCATAGCAATGGTATTGTTGTTCTGCGCGCACGCACAATGTTGAAGATGAATCCAGTGTTAGAACAATGTTTGAATCTAGTACCCTATAATTAAGTTTTGATGATAACAAAGTGAAAAGATATAGTAGTTAAATATTTCATGATTGAATTATATGCTACTTAAAATTACTATGCTCTGACTTGCAGATATGCTGATTAAAATAAGCAAGATCACGTTCTCAGCATCAGAATATGAGTTTGCACACCAGCATCAGAAGTTGCTGAATCAGAACGTCAAGATCAGAAGATCAACGCTTGCACATGCTGAAGCTTGATGAACAGAACTGCGCGTAAAATACTCTGATACAGAATCAAATTAGTTCATCAGCAGCGAAGCAGAATCAGAATGAGCCAAGCCAGAACGTGCATTGAAGAAGCAACGGTACTGTGCATTGAAAGCTAATCAATACCAACGGCATCATTCTAGACAAGATCTGCTCAGAAAGGAAAGCTTGTTAATAGCATTGAATCAAGAATATTTGCTTCAACGTTCATCTTCTCAAGTGCTATATAAACCAAGCTTTGAAGATTATCACGGCTAATGCTTCCAAACTCTCTACACGCAAAAAGCTGAACAGTAATCTTAACTCTACAAGTTTTGCTAAACCACCAAACTCTGATACTCTATTAGCGTTTAGCATCTTAGTATTCTAAGCTTCATTTGTGTAAACATCACAGTTGTGATATAGTTTTTGTAGAAAACATTCATACACACTTGTTCATTCCTTTGTAAGAAAGTGTTGCCTTGACAAACCGGATTGTGGTTTGAATCAAGAAGGTTTTAGCAGTTGCTAAAGCAGATTTGTATTCAGTTGAATATAGTGAATTAAGACCTCGTTGGAGAGAGGCGAAATCACCTTGAACGGGTGGACTGGAGTAGTTTGAGATCAAACGAACCAGGATAAAAATACCTTGTCATTTGCTTTAAAGTTTCCAGTTTTACAATTCAACCCCCCCCTTCTTGTGTTTTTCACCCCTTCAATTGGCATCAGAGCGCCTGGTTCTGAGCTAAAACACTTAACCGTGTCAGTAAAAGATCCAGCGTCAGAAAAACACTATGGCAGGAAACAACTCTCATTTCAGCAATGACAACAATGAGGATAGAGACAGATTCAGCGGCAAACCTCCAGTCTTTGATGGAGAAAACTTTGACTACTGGAAAGACAGAATTGAAAGCTTCTTTCTAGCACATGATACTGATCTGTGGGATATGGTGACAGATGGATACACGCACCCTGTTAATGCAACTGGTCAGAAGATTGATAGAAAATCAATGACTGATCAACAAAAGCGTGATTTCAAGAATCACCATAAGGCCAGAACCATCCTCCTCAGTGCTATCTCCTATACTGAGTATGAGAAGATCTCCAACAGAGACACAGCTAAGAACATCTTTGATTCTCTCAGAATGACGCATGAGGGCAACGTCCAAGTCAAGGAAACAAAGGCTCTGGCGCTCATTCAGAAGTATGAGGCGTTTAAAATGGAAGAATCTGAATCCATTGAAACTATGTTCTCCAGATTCCAGATTCTGGTAGCTGGTCTCAAAGTTCTGGACAAGGGGTACTCTACTGCTGACCATGTCAAGAAGATAATCAGAAGTTTACCCAAGCAGTGGAGGCCTATGGTTACTGCTCTGAAGCTGGCGAAAGATCTCAACAAAATCACTCTGGAGGAACTTATAAGCTCCCTCAGAAGTCATGAGATAGAGCTGGAAGCTGACGAGCCTCAGAAGCAAGGTAAGCCTATAGCTTTAAAATCTAACAGAAAATCTGAATCTAAAGTTTTGCAGGCAGTTGAAGAAACATCTGATGGATCCTCATCAGAAGAAGACGAGCTTTCTCTTCTCTCCAGAAGAGTAAATCAACTGTGGAAGCAAAGACAAAAGAAATTCAGGAATCCCAGAAGATCTGATCAGAACGAGTCTTCCTCCAGATACAGAAGAACAGATTCTTCCTCTGGATACAGAAGATCTGAAGGCTCCTCAGGTAGCAAGAAGCCAAATACAAAAGACATCATCTGCTACGAGTGCAATGAGCAAGGTCACTACAAGAGTGACTGCCCAAAGCTTCAGAGGGAAAAGCCAAAAAGGAAGTTTGGAAGAGAGAAGAAGAAAAGTCTCATGGCCACATGGGATGACTCTGACTCGTCTGAAGCTGACTCAGAATCAGATGATGAAAGGGCGAACATAGCGCTTATGGCTAACATTCCAGATGACAGTGAAGCTTCTGACTCAGACTCAGAATCAGACACAGAAGAGGTATTCCCTAACTTCGCTGTTAATTTTACAAAGGCTGAACTTGCTGAAAGCCTAAATGAAATTCTGGAACGTTATCAGCAGATTAGAGCTAAATTCAGAGACCTGAAAAGGACTCTTGAATCTGACTCTAATAAGTCTGAGAGTCTCAAATTGGAAAACTCTGAGCTGAGAGATAAAATTTTAAAATTAGAAAACTCTTTACAAAACTCTCAGAAGGTACCAATTTCTGAAACTCCCAGCAACGCTGATGAGATCATCAAGGAGTATGATCATAGTTTCCAGAAGTTCCTTGCTAAAAGCATAGATAGAAGCAGAATGGCTTCAATGATCTATGGAGTTAGCGGAAACGGCAGGAAAGGAATAGGATACCTAGGTAAGGTTCCTACACCTAAAAATGTCATGGATTTAACAATTAAATACACTCCTCTAAATTCACACTTTGTGTATGGTCACACACATGACATCAAATATACTAGTAGTAATCACTTTGTGAAACCAAAATTCAACCAGAGTTTTGGTAAAACTAACAAATCAGGACCCAAGAAGATCTGGGTACCTAAGGATAAAATAATACATGTTGCAGATATCTTTAGCAGCAAGTCAGAAACACCAATCATGGTACCTGGACTCTGGCTGCTCACGTCACATGACGGGAAGAAGGCATATGTTCCAAAGCCTGGAACTTAAGCCTGGAGGCCACGTTGGCTTTGGAGGCAATCAGAGGGGAAAGATAATTGGCTCTGGAACTGTAGGTAACGGAAATCTTCCCTCTATTAATAATGTTCTGCTTGTTGATGGATTGATGCATAACCTGTTATCCATAAGTCAATTAAGTGATAACGGTTATGATATAATCTTTAATCAAAAATCATGTAAAGCTGTTAGTCAGAAAGATGGGACTATCCTATTTAATGGTAAGAGGAAAAACAACATTTACAAAATCAAACTTTCTGAACTTAAGAGTCAGAACGTAAAATGTCTTCTGTCTGTTAACAACGAGCAATGGATCTGGCACAGAAGATTGGGACATGTTAGTATGAGAAGAATATCTCAGATTAACAAACTCAATCTGGTCAGAGGACTTCCAAATTTGAAGTTCAATTCAGATGCTCTGTGTGAAGCATGTCAGAAAGGCAAATTTGCAAAACCCTCTTTTAAATCCAAAAATGTTGTTTCTACCTCTAAGCCATTAGAACTTCTGCACATTGACTTATTTGGACCAGTTAAAACTGCTTCTGTCAGTGGCAAGAAGTATGGGTTAGTAATCGTAGATGACTATAGCAGATGGACATGGGTAAAGTTCTTAAGACACAAGGACGAGTCACACTCTGTGTTTGTTACCTTCTGTAACCAAGTTCAGAATGAAAAAGATCTTAGAATCGTTAAAGTCAGAAGTGATCATGGTGGAGAATTTGAAAATAAAGATTTTGAGTCATTCTTTAATGACAAAGGCATTCTGCATGATTTCTCTTGTCCTAGAACTCCTCAACAAAATGGAGTTGTAGAACGAAAGAACAGAACATTGCAAGAAATGGCCAGAACCATGATCAACGAGACAAATGTTGCTAAGACTTTCTGGGCAGAGGCAATAAACACAGCGTGCTACATTCAGAATAGAATCTCAATAAGACCTATTCTGGAAAAGACTCCATATGAATTGTGGAAGAACAGAAAGCCCAACATTTCGTATTTTCATCCATTTGGATGTACTTGCTATATTTTAAATACTAAGAATTATTTGAACAAGTTTGATTCTAAGGCACAGAAGTGTATTATGTTAGGATACTCTGAACGCTCAAGAGGGTACAGAGTATACAATACAGAAACACAGATTGTGGAAGAATCAATCAGTGTTCGTTTTGATGACAAGCTTGACTCTGAAAAGTCAAAGCAGAATGAAAATCTTGCAGGTATAGAAATTGAATTTGCAGGTTCTGAAGACAGGTCATCAGAAGCTCTCAACACAGACATTCCTTCAACGTCTGAAAGAAGCAATGCTAGAAATCCTACAACTGCTGCTGATCAACCTCAGAAGAGATTACCCAGAAGCAGTTTGGATCACCCAGAAGAGACTATCCTAGGAAGAAAGGAAGATCCAATCAGAACAAGAGCAAGCTTCAGAAACTCTGAAGAAACTCTGATGGGACTTGTGTCTCTGATTGAACCTTCTTCTATTGATGAAGCACTTCTGGACAATGACTGGATTCTGGAAATGCAAGAAGAGCTGAATCAATTCACCAGAAACGACGTTTGGGATCTCGTTCCAAGACCAAAAGGATTCAACGTCATTGGAACAAGATGGGTGTTCAGAAACAAGCTCAATGAACAAGGTGAAGTCGTCAGAAACAAGGCACGACTGGTTGCACAAGGTTATAGTCAGCAAGAGGGGATAGACTATACAGAAACCTTTGCCCCAGTCGCCAGGTTAGAATCTATCAGACTCTTAATCTCATTTGCTGTTAATAGAGGCATCACTCTGTATCAGATGGATGTCAAAAGTGCATTCTTAAATGGTTATATAGAAGAAGAAGTGTATGTTCACCAACCCCCAGGTTTTGAAAATACTAAACATCCAGAACATGTTTTCAAACTGAAAAAGTCACTGTATGGTCTGAAACAAGCTCCCAGAGCTTGGTATGAAAGGCTAAGTAACTTTCTGCTTGAAAATGAGTTCACCAGAGGGAAAGTGGACACCACTCTATTCTGTAAAACAGTTAAGAGTGACATTTTAGTCTGTCAAATTTATGTTGATGATATAATCTTTGGTTCTACTAATCCTTCTCTTGGAAGAAAATTTGCTAAGTGTATGCAGGCAGAATTTGAGATGAGCCTCATGGGGGAACTGAAGTTCTTTTTAGGAATTCAGATCAATCAAACTCCAGAGGGAACTTACATTCATCAGAGCAAATACATCAGAGATCTTCTGAAGAAATTTGACCTCTCAGAATGTAAGCCATCAAAGATTCCAATGCATCCCACGTGCATTCTGGAAAGAGAAGAGGTAAGCAAAAGCGTAGAACAGAAGGTCTACAGAGGTATGATTGGTTCTCTCCTTTATCTGACTGCTTCAAGACCTGATATTCTATTCAGTGTATGTATTTGTGCTAGATTCCAATCAGATCCTAGAGAATCTCACTTAACAGCTGTTAAGCGAATTTTCAAGTATCTGAAAGGTACTACTAATCTGGGTTTGTTTTATAGAAAATCTAGTGATTACAGTTTAGTAGGCTACTGCGACGCTGATTTTGCTGGAGACAGAGTGGAACGCAAAAGTACTTCTGGAAGCTGCCAGTTTCTGGGAGAAAATCTGATCTCGTGGTCCAGCAAAAGGCAATCAACTATTGCTCTGTCAACAGCAGAAGCTGAGTACATAGCAGCAGCTGGATGTAGCACACAGATGCTCTGGATGAAAAGTCAGCTTGAAGACTTCCAGATTTTTGAGAGTAACATTCCTATTCTTTGTGATAATACTTCTGCTATTTGCTTAAGTAAGAATCCTATTTTACATTCTAGAGCTAAGCATATAGAAATAAAACATCATTTCATTAGGGACTATATTCAGAAAGGCATTTTAAACTTGAAATTTATAGATACAGACCATCAATGGGCTGATATCTTTACAAAACCCCTTTCAGAAGATATGTTTAATTTCATTCTGAAACATCTCAGCATGAAAGTATGCCCAGAATGAAAATGCTTTAATTCCATATTTTTATCTTTCAGAATGTAATTATATTACTGTGAACTTCTGATCAATCTTTGTTTCAGAAAGTTAGAACATGCAGATTGTATCAGAGGCAAGTCTAAAAATCTGAGAGTCTAATCTCAAATACAGACGTGCTGATCACTACATCAAACAAGTGTCATCCAATCATCAGCAAATCCCTGAAGCAGAACGCGTGCACGCTTCTGAGAAAGGAAAGCGCTGATTGGGTGCATTGAGACACATGTCTGGTAACCGTTTTTAAGTATCTTTCTCAAATCCCCCAAAATCAGCAAGCATTAAATGCAAAAGTAATCACGCTTGTTAATTGCAATCATTATTTTTTTTCTCTCTCTTAAAAACGTTTTATTTTTCAAAATAATTTTTGAAAATCCTATTTAAGCACATTACTCTTCATGTTTATTCTTTACGCTTATTCATAATCTCTTAAGAATTTTTCTGCATATCTCCTTCAAAACCCTAGCTTTTCTCAAATCACTCTCAAGCTTTTTGTGTGAGAACAATGGCATCCTCCAGCATTTCTGCAGGAAATCAGAAGAAAGAAACCTCTGAGCAATATCAAGCGCCTACCAGAACTCTTCTCACACCGGTTAAGAATCTTGAGGTTCTCTCTGAATTAATCATCGATTTCGAAAGTTTGAAGGATAATGGATTTGACCTATCTGCTGAAGTCAAAGCTCAGAAGTGGGAGAGGTACTTTGATAGATTGGTTGGACCAACCTTCCCAGAGCTTGTCAAAGAATTTTGGATTCATGCCAAGATTGATAAGCATCTAGTTATCTCTTCTGTCATGGGGAAGAAGATAATAATTTCTGAAGACCTCATTGCCAGGTTAATAGGTCAGAGTGGTGGTGGAGTCCGTTGTGTGGACATGGCTGATAGGTGCCCTGATATTGGTGTGGTAGCAAACTGCATCTTCACTCTTGGTTTTCCCAGCAGCAAAATCAAGGATCTGAAGGATCACTGCAGAGTGTGGGCCAAGATTGTCCTAGGTTGTTTCAATCACAGGAAGCCAACAAGCTCTCCTGACTATATAAACGTGGATCAGCAATTTCTGATCTACTTTATTAATCAGAGGGTGAAGATCAATTTGGCACACTTCCTGTTCAATCATCTGAAGACTAGTGTGAAAGAGACTAGAGAAGAAGAAAGGACGAAAAGAGACTGGATACCTTTTGGGAGGCTCATATCAGATATTCTGACAGAGAATAAGCTGATAGATTATCTGAGCGAAGCTAAAGTACTGGGCAATTTTGAACCAACTGTTGGAAAACCGCTGAATGCCAAGAATCTGAAAAAGATGAAGCTGATAGACAATATCAGGAAGGAACCCAGAGCTTCTTCAACTGCTGACATCTCCAGAAGAAGAGTGCCTCTGAGTGATTTTCCAAGATTTTCTGAGATGGAATCTCACCCTGATATGGTTGCCAAGTATCCAGATTCTCCCAAGGCAGAAGTTGCAGGTTCTAAGCTGAAGATCAAAGACCTGAGTCAAGTTCAACCTGAAGTGACTCAGAAGAAGTCAAAGAAGAGGAAAGCAGAAGGATCATCTCTCCAGACTCCAAAGAAACGAGGTAATCCATCTGCTGCTCCTATTTCAATTTCAACTACTATTCCATCATCTGTTGCTCCACCCCAAACCTCTCACAGAATTTCCATTCCAATCCCCACTATTGATGAAAACATACCAGAAGACCCTTCTGAGGCCTTACAACTCAGAAGAACCAGAATTAAAATTCCTCTCAAAATTACCAAACAACAACCAACTGTTTCAACAACATCAGCACTTGATAGCGTGCTAGCTGACATTGAGCGTGAACATGCTTCTGTTCAACCTCACTCTGAACCACCAAATATTCCTCCTCCACAACCTGAACCAGAAATTCAACCAGAACCACAACCAGAACCAGAACAACAACAACCTATCACAGAAGAACCTCTGATCCCTGAACAATCAGAAGTTCCACCTCCTCAACCAGAAAATAATCCTCCCTCACCTCAAACAGAGTTTCATCGCTATGAAACCCCATCCCCTCATCATTCTGATCCCCACTCACCTCAACCTTCACCGCTGGCAATCCAGTTGCCATGTGGAACCACCATTATCACACCCCAGTTACCATCATCAGAGGAATCAACACCTCCAAAAACTCCAACCACTCCAATAGACATATCCTCTGACTCTGATAACCATCCACCAAAACAAACAGCACCTCAGCACACCTCTGAAAACCAATCATCTGAAAACCCCAGCAGAACATTCATTGACTTAACAAGTCTTGAACGTCTTGCTGATTTAAGACACAAATTGGCCATTCCCAAACCAAAGCAATTAGATGTTGGCTCTGGTATTTTGGACTTTGAAACAGGTATGCTGCAGTGGATTACTTCGCTGAAGCAAGTTTGTCCGGGGATGATCGACCCAGCTGCTTCTGATCAGCTCTGGTCACAGTTCAGAGTATGGGTTCGTGCTGAAGCACTCAAGCTGCAGGACGTCAACTATGAGCAGGCTCAACAGAACTTTAGCAAGCTGCTGAAGGAAGTTGAGAGTCAGCTGCCTCAAGAAGTTGTGCTCCCTCTGGACTCTGAATCGTGGTCTGAGAAAGAACAAGCTGCACAGGTGGAACCAGCAGAAGAAGACAAGACTCTTCAAGAAGAAAATCCAGCAGAAGATGTAGCTGAAAGTTCTGAGAAGCTTCCTCCTGCTGAAAGTTCTCAAGCTGCCTTGGACAGGCAGGCTCTGGAAGAATTAAGGCTGAATGACTTGCGTCTACAGCAGCGGATGGATGAGAATAATCAGAAGATGGAAGCAAGAATGAATGTCCAGGACAGCAAGATTGATACTGTTGTCACCATGGTTCAGAAGCAGAATGCAACTTCTGAAAAGATTCAGGCAATGCTGGAAAGCCTGTTCTCACGCATGCCCCCACAACCTTGAAATTTTTTTTCATGCATGACATTCTCTATATTTTCTTCATTTTCTGATGTACTTTTAACTATGTTTTGACTATGGTTTGTAATGCTATTTTTCTCTAATTCTGAACTATCTTTAATATTATTAGTTTTTCTGATCTAAATCATTTTAGCACATCACCAGCACTTTTTGATTGCTGACAAAAAGGGGGAGAACAAGAATGATATTTAAAATCAATAACGGCTAACTAGACAGAAATTCTTAAACATTCTAACTCTATTACTTGAAATGTTTTTCTGTTTTGTCTTTAAGTCTACAGGCACAATGAAGACTAGAAGCTCTGATCAAATATGAAGTTCTGATATATGAAGCTCTGATCGACCTAAACACTCTGATCTGAAGCAAGCTCTGACAGGAAAAGCTCTGAAGCTCTGCTCTCTGATAAGTCAAAGACTTACAATCTGATGCTCAAAGATAGAAAAAGATTTGACTCTGAAGAACACACATATCAAAGGGAAGTAACAAACTCAGGGGGAGTATCTCTTAACTCTGACTTCTCCGTACTTCTTATTCTGATACATAGATCTGATAACTTTTCACGTTATTTTTTATTTAAAATATCTAGTTTTTGTCATCATCAAAAAGGGGGAGATTGTTAGAACAATGTTTGAATCTAGTACCCTATAATTAAGTTTTGATGATAACAAAGTGAAAAGATATAGTAGTTAAATATTTCATGATTGAATTATATGCTACTTAAAATTACTATGCTCTGACTTGCAGATATGCTGATTAAAATAAGCAAGATCACGTTCTCAGCATCAGAATATGAGTTTGCACACCAGCATCAGAAGTTGCTGAATCAGAACGTCAAGATCAGAAGATCAACGCTTGCACATGCTGAAGCTTGATGAACAGAACTGCGCGTAAAATACTCTGATACAGAATCAAATTAGTTCATCAGCAGCGAAGCAGAATCAGAATGAGCCAAGCCAGAACGTGCATTGAAGAAGCAACGGTACTGTGCATTGAAAGCTAATCAATACCAACGGCATCATTCTAGACAAGATCTGCTCAGAAAGGAAAGCTTGTTAATAGCATTGAATCAAGAATATTTGCTTCAACGTTCATCTTCTCAAGTGCTATATAAACCAAGCTTTGAAGATTATCACGGCTAATGCTTCCAAACTCTCTACACGCAAAAAGCTGAACAGTAATCTTAACTCTACAAGTTTTGCTAAACCACCAAACTCTGATACTCTATTAGCGTTTAGCATCTTAGTATTCTAAGCTTCATTTGTGTAAACATCACAGTTGTGATATAGTTTTTGTAGAAAACATTCATACACACTTGTTCATTCCTTTGTAAGAAAGTGTTGCCTTGACAAACCGGATTGTGGTTTGAATCAAGAAGGTTTTAGCAGTTGCTAAAGCAGATTTGTATTCAGTTGAATATAGTGAATTAAGACCTCGTTGGAGAGAGGCGAAATCACCTTGAACGGGTGGACTGGAGTAGTTTGAGATCAAACGAACCAGGATAAAAATACCTTGTCATTTGCTTTAAAGTTTCCAGTTTTACAATTCAACCCCCCCCCCCCCCCTTCTTGTGTTTTTCACCCCTTCATCCAGTTCAAACATTCAGGTGGTTTATTTTAAGTTTATTGCATGTTGTATTATTCACGGATGAAACAGCCACCCCAGTGGCAGGAGGAACGCGCGTAAGGCATTGGCATTGAGGGTCATGAGTTCGAGCCCCAGGGATACCTTTTGTTTCTTATTTCTAACATTTTTCTTTGTTTCTGTTTTGTTTGATAGCGCTTGGGCCCCTTGGTTTGGGCTTTGTCTCTTTTTGCTGGATAACACCCCCTCATTTCCTCACAACACCATTGGCCCAATATCCTTTTTTATTTTATTTCTATTTCCTAACAAAAAACTGTTTTTGGGCCTTTGCTACATTAAACCTCTTATTTACTTTTTAAAACTCCCAACCCATTTCTTTTCATTTATTTTATATTTCCATTATTGTTTTATTTTATTTTATTTATTTACCTATCTATTTTTATTAAAACCGAAAATACAAATATATATATATATATATATATATATATATATATATATATATATATATATATATATATATATATATATATATATATATATATATATGTTTTCTTAAAATAACTAAAATTAAAAATAGTTTAATACTTTATTTCATTTTGTTAATTAAAGTAGATTTTTATTATTTCTTTTTACAAGACATTTCTTTTCTAAATTAATATTAACAAGATTATTTTCTAGGAAAATTAATTTAAACTTAGTTTTTATTTTAATTTTCTTTGCCTAATTAAATTAACTTAGAATTTAGGAATTTAACTAATTAACTTCTTTACTTTTATTAATTTAGCTAATTAGGTTAAAACCCTTTTTATACAAAAAATCATGAAAACCAATTTTCTTTTCTTGTACATTATCTTTATATTCTTGTACATTTTATTTATTCATTATTCAATATGATTGTAATAGTAATTAGGTTTTAATTGCTTTCATCCTCATTTGTAATTGGTTTCCCCATCCCCTAAATGATGTAATAGCGTAGAACTTTAAATTTTCGCAATTTATCGCTTTCCATATTATTGCTACTAATTAGCGTGTGTATGACACGACTTAAAATCAAACAAATAGACAACCCTAATTCAAGACAAAATGCATGAAAAAAAACACCTTGCACACTTGCACCTATAGGGTATATACCACTTGTTGCCTTCAAATAAATAGTCATGTCCCTCGAACGTGGGATACTTTAGCAAAGACCCTTAATTACAAGATTGTAGTCCCTTGACGACCTTTCGACGTTGCCTTCGGTAAACAATCTTAGACCTTTATGACAAATTGCTAAGGTATCCTACAATGTTGCCTTCAATGACTGTACGATGACTCACGCCAGTCCCTTCACATATAATTATATGGTTGCTTACTAACTAATGGTTAGATAATACTATCTAAAGGAGGAGGAAAAGAACTAAGACTTTTTGAGTAGGTAGGACGCTCGTAGTTTTTTGCTCATAAATAAAACCATCTTTACACTTACACTGTCAAAACACCTTTCCAAAAACAAACATCTCTTTGGACTATTTTTAAAACCAACACTTTGTATACATTCTCGCCGAAACGAGAATCATTGCAAAGTTTGCCAAAACAAAGGCATTTTCAAGATATTTTCAAACTTACACTAAACACAAAAACATTTACAAAGCATTTCAAAGTGCGTTAGCAACTAAGAGCCTGTAGATAACTACGGATGAAAAGGGAGCTAACACCTTCCCTTTTCATAACCTACCCCCCGAACTCAAGAAAATATCTCAAAAGGTCTTTCCTGTTCTTTTCACCCTTTCCTTTATTAGATAAAAGAAAAATTGGTGGCAACTCTTCCTATTCGCAACAATTGCGATAAAACGCAAAACACCCAAGTGAATTCTTCACTGTATTACAGAACTGGTGACTCTGCAGGGGAATAACTTAAAAGTGGGGTTACCTTAGAGATTAAATCACAATTAAATGATTTCATTTGTTTGATTTGTTTTCTTTATATTTTGGGTCCATGTTTGGGTTTTGAATAGATCCTCTACCCGGATCTGGGAATATTATTAGGTAAGTAGCAAAGATCATGGAGACTGTACGACATAGATCGATATAGTTAAAGTGATGGCTACGTTAGTGCGACGCATTTGTTGGTACCGATATCCTTTGTGGTGAATCGAAGAGAATACAGAGTCGTTGTATGGTATCATGAAGCACTAACTGACCTTAGAACCTTTAGTTGAACAACTTGGCCATTAGGAAGTAGTGAGATAGCCGACTTTGGTGCAGTCTGAAGTTGGTTAATACTCGATACTAAGCTCATTGAGATCGGACTTTCGGGATATTTCAGTCGCCAATTGTGATATAGTGGCAGAACCTTCTGTTATACTGGTTTGCATTTTTTATTCGCAAATGTCGCGGTAAGCAAGAGTCGCCACCGAATTTTCTTTTATCCAACAAAGGGAAGGGTGAAAAGAACATAAAAATACCTTTTTCGAGATTTTCTGAGTAAGGGGGTAGATTATGGAAAAGGAAGGTATTAGCACCCTTTTCATTCGTGGTTTTCCAAGGGCTCTTAGGTACTTGCTCATGTTTTGAAAATTGCTTTCGTGTTTGTGTGTTTTGAAAAGTATGTTTGCTTTATGCTAACTCTTGTGGCAGTCCTCAAGAGTGTTGATAAAGCGTTTTTGAAAAATATTTTGAAAGTGTAGTATGAAAAAGGTTATTTTTGAGCAAGTATCTAACAGTCATCTACCTACTCGAAAAAGGTGTTATTTTCCTCATTTCCTTTAGATAGTGCTATCCTACTATTAGTGAGTAGGTATACCTATCGTTGCATATTGAGGGACTATCGAGAGGACGTTTATGGTCACTAAGACAATTGGGCAAGAACTTTTAGTAATTGTCCTAAAGTGCTAAGATCAATTTTTAACCGAGGCGACATCGAAAGGGTCATCGAGGGACTTGTGATCTCTTGAACTAAAGGACAGCCACTAAAGATTCTCACATTTCGAGAATTGTGACTGTTTTTGAAGGCAACCGTAGTGGGAGATACCCTAGGGGTGAGCATGTTCAAGTGTATTGATTCATTTCATTTATCTTGCGCATTTAGGGTTATCTAATGTTTTAATTTCAATCTTTCCATACAAACCTAATTACTAGCAGTTAATAGTTACAAAAGTTTAAAGTGTGAAAATTTAAATCCTAGACTATTACAACGCTTTGGGATAATTACATAAAAAGTGCAAGAAAATAAAAATGCAGAATTTTAAATCTAGACTATTACATCCCAAAATCAATTACATTATTTACATAAAATGCGAGAATAAAAATAACACGCACGGAATAAATATTACGTCTAAAAAAACTAAGAACTATAAAAATAAAATTCTTTTTATGGTTTTTGTTATGAAAAGAAATTAACTTAAAAATCCTAAGTCTATTCAATTTTAGTTTTTTTAAGAAAGTATTAAAATAATTAATTAATTAATTGAAAAAATTAATATTAATAGTAAACACTAAAACCTAATCCTTTTTTGTGATTTTTTACTTTTGATTAAAAAATAGAAGAAACAAAGTAATGAAAAAGATAAACTAAATGGGAAAAGCAGTAAAAAGGAAAGGAGTAATCTGCAGGATGCAGGCCTTGATCGAAAGGCCTAAGGCTGCCTTTCGTTCCAAGTGAAAATGTTGATCAAAGGTTCCTAATTATGGTACATGATAAACTCCTTCGATCTAGGATATTGGATCTGTAAGTAAGTTTGTTAGAAAAAACACAAAACGTATGACCTGGGTGTCGAACCCAGGTCCTTCGATTCCCTCTCTAACTCGAATCTGAAGTTGTTTCGTCCTAAAATACCAAGAATCCTAAGATTCAAATCTGGGTTTAAAAATGGAAGAAGGTTCCTATGTCACCCAGTTCGAAGCTTACTACTTCGAAGCCCTAAACAGTATTCCTGCAAAATGAACAAACGTTAGAGATCCAGGGAGGGACCTTACCCCTTAGCTCAAAACACTCCCTAATTCGAAACTCTCCTTAATTCGAATATGGGTTCGTCTTGTCCTGAAACACTAATAATCCTGAGATTCGAAGGAACCAAATTCATGTTCCCTAACAATGGCAGGTCTCTGAGGATTGTAACTTGTCTAACGCTTCATTACAAACACGTACAAGCACATCAGAACGAATAAATGCGCTTAGATTAAGAAATTGAATTTTAGATTTATACCTGTGGCCAGTATGCTTCGATCTACAGCCTTGGGTGGGGAAATGTTGGCTTAGGAGTTGGTGTGGACTCCTAGATGGCTCAGGAACACGAATCTAGTATTCGTTTGGGCTAAAGGTGCCTGCAAAAAGGTGCTTCGATTGGGACACTTTTGGGATTTCTTTGAGCAATGTGGCAACGTGATCTGTGTGATGTAGTATGTGTGCATGTGATTACATTGATTTGTGTTTGTGTCTTGTATTTATAGGAGGTGGATGAGACAAGGAAATGGGGAAAGAATCATGGCATTGAAGACCAACCATTAAACATGGCATTGAAAACAGAATCAGATAAATTAAAAGGTTGTCATTTTAAGATATTTCATGCCCTTTTGGAATTCTGAGTGAAGCTGGACAGGTCAATTTTGGCGCCTTGTTTGAATTTGAAAATATTCAGAGTTTCCCTCTTCAAAGCCCCTTCGATCAGCCTTTGTTCTTGTGATGGTTCTGAGTTCTGATTCGAAGTGTTCAGAACTTCCCTCATCAGAACATTTCAGACTAAGAAACCTCTGCACTTATATGTCATTCGAAGGATACTCTGCCCTGGTATGCTAATCGAAGGACACTTTGTTCTGATGTTCCAATCGAAGGACACTTTGATGTTCCAATCGAAGGAAGCTCCAATGTTCCAATCGACGGACACTATAATTTTCCAATCGAAGGAAGCTCTGATGTTCCAATCAAAGGAAACTCTGATGTTCCAATCAAAGGAAGCTCTGATGTTCCAATTAAAGGAAACTTTGTTGTTCCAATCGAAGGAAACTCTGATGCTCCAATCGAAGGAAGCTCTGATGCTTCAATCGAAGGAAGCTCTGATGTCCCAATCGAAGGAAGCTCTGATGTCCCAATCGAAGGAAGATTTGATGCTCCAATCGAAGGAAGCTCTGATGCTCCAATAGGAGGAAGCTCTGATGTCCCAATCGAAGGAAGCTCTGATGTTCTAGTCGGAGGGCACCCTGTTGTTCCAAAGGATATTTCGTTCATCTTCAAATTTTACTTTCCTCAAGCCAAAGTTTTCAACCAACCCTGTAAAAGAAAATCTTGAAAGAAAATGAGAGGGAAAATTTTGGGGTACAACAGCTGCCCCTGTTCAATCTTTTTAGACCTGAGGATGTATATTGGCTTGTCTATCTTTCATGATCTAAAGGTGGAAGATGATTAAACACTAGAGTGCCCAGAAATTTGCACTCGTCCGAGTGATACTGTTGGTGGATAAGATTGGGAATGGGCTTAGAAATTCCATTTGAAAAAGATGACGAAAGACTGTGCGGATTCGTGTTCCTGCTGTCAGAGGAGGAGTTCGCTGGGGAATATTTTAGGGGAATAGAGTCTAGGAGCTTTGGTTGTCCATTACTCTACTGGGGAGTTATCTCTATACTAGAGAAATGAAAGCAAGTTGTAATCTAGTCGGGATCTAGGCTTCACAGCGACTTGTTGAGGATAATAAGGCTGACTGCTATGTGGTCGTATTCCGGGCTTCACAACGACCTATTAGGAAATATGAAATTAACTGCTATCTGGCCAGTTCCAGGCTTCACAGTAATTATAGACATTAAACTGTTATCTGGTCGTATCCAGGTTTCTGTGATTTGAAGAAATTAAGCTGTTATCTGGTCGGGTCCAGGCTTCAACTTGAATCTGAGGTATAGCGTTATCTGGTCGGGTCCAGGCTTTAGTGTCATAGGTTATACTATCATTTGGTCGGACCCAGGCTTCATAGTAATTAATAAATTGCTATTTGGTCGAACTCCAGGCTTTACAGTATCTTTAACTGGAATAGAATCACAGAAATCTCAGGGTCGATTTAACTGAACCAGAGAAAGTATCCATCAGAAATGAATCAGAATAAATCATTAGTCGATTTAAACTGAACCAGTAGAGGTCTTAAGTTATCTTTAACTGGAATAGAATCAGAGACATCTTAGGGTCAATTTGACTGAACCAGAGAAAGTATCCACCGGAAATGAATCATAATAAATCATTGGTCGATTTAAACTCAACCAACAGAGGTCTTGATTTATCTTCAACTGGAATAGAATCATAGAAATCTTAGGGTCGATTTGACTGAACTAGAGAAAGTATCCACCGGAAATGAATCAGAATAAATCATTGGTTGATTTAAACTGAACCAGCAGAGGTCTTGAATTATCTTCAACTAGAATAGAATCAGAGAAATCTTAGGGTCGATTTAATTGAACCAGGGAAGTCTTTAATTGTATTTGACTGGACAAGAATCAGAAAAATCTTAGGGTCGATTTAACAGAACCAGAGAAAGTGCTTACTGAAAATGAATCAGAATAAATCATTGGTTGATTTAAACTAAACCAGTTGAGGCCTTGAATATGATATTCTGAAGAAAATGCTGGAATAGCCCTTTGTCAGAGGTAACCTTTGAAAAGACTGTCAGGTCATAAAATTAGTTTGTGATGTTTGTTGATTGATCTTTCCTGAAAAGATAAATATTTAGTCGTATGCAATGTCATGATGTATGAAATGCATCGTGCAATGATGTTCTCAAAATAAATGAGATTGTGTTGTATGCAATATATATGCGCATGCCATGATGTATGAACATGGAATGCTGTTGTGACATTTCCTAGTCTGGGAAAATAAATCCCTGACTGCTTGTTGGAGAGTACTGGGAAGTTGAATCCCGGACTGTTGTTTGGTAGATGAGGAAAGTGATTCTTTCATTTCCACTGGGGATGATGAATGGAGATGATTTGTCTGGGATTTCTTATTTCCGTTTGAGGGTACTCTACCGGGGATCTTTGACTTCTTCTTGAGAATGTTTCGCCGGGGAGACGATGCTCTGTTGGAAGATTTTACCAATGTAGAGAAATAAACTCTGTTGAGGAATGAACTTCCACAGCTAGAGAAATAAACTCTACCGGGGATGAGGCTTTATAAACTGTTTGAGATTATAAAACTTATTTGGGGAACATGGACTTCAGCTCTCTGATGGAACTTTGCTGGAGGAGGTAATTCCTGCTTGGGGAAGAAGAGGTCAAAACTTTGTTTGTTTTCACTCTGCGGGGACATAGACATCATTAGGACGTATGCCGAGAGTGTAGCGGTGAGTTTGTAGTAGGACGTCTCTGCCTTTGTACCTGCTGGAGAACATAATTGCGGGGACTACAAATGGCTTTTTAGACTTGGTCCGGTTTCTTAAAGTCATTAGCAACTGTCTTTCTCATGCAAGTATTTGTAAACAGTAATCATATTCAAATGCATATGTCAAAAATAATCACTGGACTTTTTTTGCAAAAAAAAAAAACAGAAAAAATGAAAACGAAAAGTTTTATATTTTCAAAGAACTGTTTTGTATTGTTTTTGAAGTTTGCCTATAATAGGCGTTTTTTATACAAAGAGATTAACATTCTAGTAGGAGAATGCTGTAGTGAAAATGAAAACTATACAAAAGAGAAAACAGTTATGTGTAATAATCCCATTGAGTTTTAATTCTGCTATTTCCCTTATGTCCTCGAGCGTCTTATCACTTTGCTACTTGTCCGAAGTTGACTGAATGATTTATACCGTTTGAGCTTGATAGTTTATACTGAAGTCTGGCTGCAAGGTGATCCAACGGGACATAGTTATATGCTTTTAAATCCCTAACTTTTGCCTGGACCGCCCTTTCGGGTTTTCAGTCCATCGGGATACCTTTTTTTCCCAAGCCGCCTTTTCAGGTTTTCGACTTACCGGGTGTACATATTTTTTTGTATTTTATCCCTAATTTTTTCCCGGACACTTTTGGTTCGCTGGGATGCCCTTATTTCTTCCTAGGCCAGTCAACCTAGCGGCTCTTTATTCATGAGTAGTGTATTTTAACTATGTCCGTGTTTACAGGGTGCGGAAGGTCGTCACCGTCCATAGTGGTTAAGATCATGGCTCCACTAGAAAATATGTTCTTGATTACAAATGGCCCTTCGTACGTGGGAGTCCATTTTCCCCTGGGATCACCTTGTGGCAGAATGATGCGTTTGATTACCAGATCACCAACTTGATATACCTGATGTCTGACCTTTTTGTTGAAAGCCTTAATCATTCGCTTTTGGTACATCTGACCATGACAAACATCCGCTAACCTTTTCTCGTCAATCAGGTTCAGTTGGTCAAGTCGAGTCTGAATCCAGTCATCTTTTCTCAAACCCGCATCCTTCATGATTTTCAAGGAAGGGATCTGGACCTCGATGGGCAGGACAGTTTCCATACCGTATACTAGAGAGAAAGGATTTTCCCTTGTTGACGTTCGTGCTCAGGTGCGGTAACCATGAAGAGAAAATGGTAACATCTCATTCCAATCTTTGTATGTCATTTTCATCTTCTTAATATTCTTATTAGTAGCTTCCACATTGCCATTCATCTTCAGCCGGTTAGGAGAAGAGTTATGATGTTGGATCTTGAATTGCTTATAGAGTTCAGTGATCATAGTGTTGTTGAGATTTGTACCATTATCTGTAATGATTCTCTCGGGGATACCATACCGAAAAATAAGGTTATGCTTGATGAACCGCGCCATAACATTCTTGGTAACAGAAGCAAATGAGGCAGCCTCAACCCACTTCGTGAAGTAATCAATGGCGACTAGGATGAAGTGATGCCCGTTTGAAGCGGTAGGTCTTATTTCTTTGATCATGCCAATGCCCCACATTGCAAAGGGCCAGGGAGCAGTTAAGAAATTCAAGGGAACCGGTGGCACATGTACTTCGTCAGCGTAGATCTGGAATTTGTGACAAGTTTAAGAATGCTGATAACAGTCTGCTTCCATAGTGCACCAATAGTATCCTGCCCGTAGGATATTTTTAGCCATGGTGTGTCCACTAGAATGGGTGCCAAAGGTACCTTCATTTAAATCCTCCATATTCCTCTTTGCTTCGCTCTTGTCTACACACCGAGGTAAAGTAGAGTCGTGGTTGCGCTTGTAAAGGGTTCCATTACTGAGGAAGAACTTTGCAGAGAACCTTCTCAGAAACTTCTTATCATTGACAGATTCCCCCTCAGGGTATTCTTGAGCTTCAAGATACATTTTCACTTCGTGGAACCAAGTTTTGTCAGTTATCCCTTCAGTATCGATCTCATAGCAGTAAGCTGGTTCATCCAATCTCTCAATAGTGATCTGAGGAGCTTCATTGTCCCACCTGACCTTGAACATGGGTGACATGGTAGCTAACGCGTCCGCTAACTGATTCTCTTCTCGTGGAAAATGTTCAAAGGTGACTTCTTCGAAGTGTGGAAGCAATGTCAGTACATGCTCTCGGTAATGGATGAGATTAGGGTGCTTCGTGTCCCACTCTCCTTTGATTTAACTTATTACCAAGGCCGAATCTCTGAAAACACTCAAGAACTTGATTATTAGGTCAATGGCAGCTTTGAGACCCATGATACATGTTTCATACTTAGCCATATTGTTGGTAGAGTTGAAGCATAGCCTAGCAGTGAAAGGAGTATGACAGCCCTCGGGAGATATGATTACAGCACCGATGCCATTGCCAAGTGCGTTGGAAGCTCTGTTAAAAACCATAGTCCATCGAGATCCTTTCTCAAGTCCTTCATCTGGTCTAGGTTCTTCACAATCAGTCACTAACATAATGTTCTCATCTGGGAATTCAAAGTTCATGGATTGGTAGTCGTCCACGGCCTGATGAGCCAAATGATCAGCTAATACACTTCCCTTGATTTCTTTCTGGGTTGTGTATTGAATATCATATTCGATCATGACCATTTGTCATCTTGCTATTCTTCGGGAGAGGGCGGGCTTCTCAAAGATGTACTTGATAGGATCCATCTTAGATATCAACAAGGTAGTGTGAGTCAATATAAATTGTCTTAGTCGGCGAGCAGCCCATGCCAAAGCACAACAAGTTTTCTCGAACAGTGAGTATCTTGTTTCACAGTCGGTAAACTTTTTGCTAAGGTAGTATATTGCATGCTCTTTTCGACTAGACTCATCATGCTGCTCCAACACACACCCCATTGAATTATCTAACACTATTAAGTATATTATCAAAGGTATTCCTTTAATCAGAGGCATCAGAATTGGAGGCTCTTGAAGGTATTCCTTGATTCTATCGAAGGCAGACTGACATTCGTCATTCCACTTTACCACTTGATCTATCTTCAAGAGTTTGAATATGGGCTCATAAGTAGCAGTTAGATGGGAAATGAACCTGGAAATGTAATTTAGGCGTCCCAAGAAACCTATAACTTATTTTTAAGTGCGAGGAGCCGGAATCTCTTGTATAGCTTTTACCTTTGCAGGGTCTACTTGAATACCCTTGTCACTGACAATGAAACCTAGGAGCTTACCAGACCTTACCCCAAAGGTGCACTTCTTCGGATTTAATCTCAACTTGTACGTCTTCAACCTATCAAACAACTTTTGCAAGTGGTCGAGGTGCTCTTCTTCTGTTTGATATTTGGCTATCATGTCGTCAACATACACCTCTATCTCATGGTGAATCATATCATGGAACAAAGCTACCATAGCTCGCTGATAGGTTGCCCCAGAACTCTTCAACCCAAATGGAATCACTTTGTAATAGAAAGTGCCCCATTGTGTGACGAAGGTTGTCTTCTCCATGTCTTTGGGTTCCATCTTGATCTGATTGTAACCATAGAAACCGTCCATGAAGGAGAAGATCTTATGTTGTGCGGTGTTGTCAACTAGAACATCAATGTGGGGAAGCGGGAAGTCATCCTTGGGCATTGCCCTGTTCAAGTCTCTGTAGTCCACACACATTCGTACCTTGCCGTCCTTCTTAGGCACCGAAACTACGTTATAAAACCATTATGGATAGGAGGTGACAGCTAAAAACCCAGTGTTGAACTGTTTCATAACTTCTGCCTTGATCTTCTCTGACATTTCAGGACGCATACGACATACCTTCTGCTTTACTGGAGGGAAGTCCTCTTTTGTCGGAAGGTGATGAACCACAATATTAGTGTCAAGTCCTGGCATGTCTTCGTATGACCAGGAAAATATCTCCACATAATCACGCAGCATATGAAACAGCCGTTGTTTGACACTAAGCTCCAAATTTGCATCTATCTTAACTTATTTTACGCCTCTTTTGTACACAGATTCAATGTCTCAACTGGCTCTTCATGAGGCTGTATAGCCTTTTCTTCCTGTTGTAACAGTCGGGCAAGTTCTCCTGGTACCACACAATCTTCCTCACCTTCGTCCTCGGCTTGGTTGTTCGGATTTTCAAAGTCATAACCGGTAATAGCAGAACCGTTATCAATGGGATCCATAGTGGATATGGATCTGTAGTTTGATGCGTGAGTGTGTGTAAGAGCATAGCTATATTGATAAAGTAAAAAGAAGAAAAGAAAGACAGAGAGCGCAAAATTTGTATGCAAAAACGTCCAATGCTTTATTAATGACATATGACATTGAAAAATGATAACCCTCACAAATAAACCATTGTGCCTCAGGTAAGACACAAGGTCATAGAGTTTATATTTTTCATTTATTACATATCCGAAAAAACAAAAAGATAATTACTCCTGAATAAAATTAATTGGCACAAAGTCTTTAGCTGTCCAGTTATTGGGTCCACCGTTGGTAGTAGGAAAGATCCAGCTGTCCAGGTCATAGCTACCGATAGTATCTTCTGTGGCAGAGACAACATCAATAGCATTGATTCCCGGTCCATTCTTGGGCATGGGTGCAATTATGACGTTGGGAATCTCAGGGGGATCAAGTTTAACCTCTTTTGCATCAATAAGGTTTTGCACCTTGTTCTTCAAAGCCCAAAAGTCACTCGTGTCATGCCCCGGAGTCTTAAAATGGTAGGTGCATCGAGCATTTGGATTGTAGCAGGAAGAGGAAGTATTAGGATTTTTCGGAGCTTCCCTCATAGTTACCAGATTGGACTTCAATAAGTGTGGCAAAACTTGAGACAAAGTCATATTAATCCGGGTAAACTGTCTCATAGGCCTTTCTGCTCTAGGATGATTGTTCCTCTGTTGAGTAGCTGCAGACTTGGATATCATTACATCCCCTACTGTTGGATGGTGTTCAGTTCTTCCCTGATTTCTTTGACTGTAAGCAGCACTGACCTCTTTCTTTCCTACGAAAGGTCTCTTTCCTGCACTTGAAGAGGCATCCTTTTGAATCTTGCCACTTCTAATACCAGCTTCCACCTTTTCTCCGGTTAGGATCAACTCAGTAAAACTAGCTGAGGAGCTTCCAATCAGATGGTTGAAAAATGGACCAGATAGAGTACCCAAAAACATATCCATTAACTCCCTATCAGATTGAGGGGTTGGACTCTTCCTTCCAAGTCTCTCTATTTTTGGGCATATTCTTTAAAACCCTCTCCAGAACCCATAGACATACTTTGGAGTTGTGTACGAGTCGGAGCAAGGTCTGCATTATATTGGTACTACTTATAGAAAGCAGCAGCCAGGTCTTCCCAGTTACAAATATTAGTTCCCTCCAACTGATATAACCACTCTAGCTGAGTCCCGGATAGACTGTCTTGGAAGAAGTGGACCCACAAATCCATGTCAGTGGTGTGAGGATGAATCTTCCTCACATAAGATCAGAGATACATCTTAGGACAGGAGACCTCATCATACTTAGCAAACACTATAACCTTAAACTTCTGCGGGATGACAACCCCATAAACAAAGCCAAGCTCTTCAAAATCCAGCCCAGGTACCCTCTGGATTTCCATTGCATTCAGACGATCCTCCAGCTATTTGTATTTATCATCAGCAGGAGGATACTGCTCCTCATTATAGTCAGATTCATCATCAGATTCCTTCGGGTTGAGGTCTTCCTCTCTTGTCTCCCCTTTTTGATTGTCTCCTTCTTTTGATGAAGTTACTAGTTCTGAAGCTCGCCGCACTGGTCCTCTGATCCTTCTTCCCAAATTCACTACCCCAACTGGTTTCTTTGGTTTCTTCTTTTTGTCCTTCAGTATGAGAGATTTTAGATCTTCTTGCCCTTTAGCTAGAGCCACGATCATTTGCTAGAACTGAGTGTTTTGTGCCTGGAGATCCTTGATGTTTTGTTCGAGAGCCATTTCTTTACTTGCTAAAATAAACAGCGAAGAAGATAAGAACCCTGCTTTGAAACATGTTTATGCAATGACATGTATGATATGCGTATGCAATGTTTTCAAGGACTTTGAGAAACTTAAATTTGTGAACCAAAATGAAACAAAACTTTTATTAGTAGAATTCGAAATACAATTGCCTTTTAGGCTTACAAATGAAAAATTCTAAAAATCAAGAAATCAGATTTCCCATGGGCGCTTCCTCTTCGTGCCGAGATAGGCATTAAGACTTTTTTCCTCGTGAAGTTGCTTCGTGAGCTCTAACACTTTCCTCTCATGGGTACAGAAATGATCTCTAAATGTATCCTGCTCTTTCTTTAGTTGAATCCAGGACCTCTGCAGCTCTTCAAGATCAATGGGCATATCAGGATGGAGAATTGTATAAGGAACATCCCCTTTGATAATGGACTCCACAATCACTGGTAAGACGGCTACATATGGCATCACAAGGTTCTAAGCACGAGCTTGTACCCATTGGAGATAAGGTTCCATAGGGATGGAAGACTTTGGCCCTAAAGTCTTTGTATCAAAACTGTTTACCATGCCCCAAGGTCGTATGAACCTCTGACGATATCCTTGAACATCATCCTCATAGTTAAACATAATGCCTCGGATAAGCATCTCGCGAGGACCATCCCTTAGAGCATAACCAAATTGTCGCAGAGCCAGAGAAGGATTATAAGTTATTCCTCCCCTAATACCAAGTAGTGGGACATTAGGGAATTCCCCGCAGCAGTTAATAACAGAAATATCTCCCATAGATCGGGAATACCAGAGAATATCCGCGTGACAAAGTGACATTATCCTTTGCGAACAACCTAAACCTTCTTCATTCTTCAGTATTTATTTAGGGAGGTAATAAATAAACCACCTTGACAGCAATGACATACAACATATAAGAATCCCTCTTTTTTTCGTGGTACGAGTGCGGAAGGTATGCAATATGTCTCAGAGTAAAGTGGGCACAGGGTTGCGAGAGAGGAAGACCTTGATAGAATTTACATCTATGAGTAAGTCTAGATTAGGGAACAGTACTAACCCATAGATTAGAAGGGCCAAGACCTCCTCAAAAGCCTGGAAGTCCAAATCATCCCAAAACAGCTGAGCCTTCTCTATTAGGAACTTGGCTAGAAAACCCTTAACTCCACTTCTTGTTTCCCAGTTGGATAGAATGTCGGATCGTTTCAGATGCAAAGCTGCTGCGATAAACTCTGGCTTTGGAGGTTCTTCCAAATCGTTGAAAGGCAACTGGTCCAAAATAGGTATGCCCAATAACTGAGAGAATTCTTCCATGGTGGGTACCAGCTGATAGTCCGGAAAAGTGAAGCAATGGTGCTTAGGGTCAAAGAATTAAAAGAATACACTCATCATCTTCTCATCAAAACCCGAGGTAACCAGACTGAGAAGTCGACCATAGTTCTTGGTAAATGAGGAAATCTCGGGAACCCTTGATACTAGCTCTTTGAGTTGTAGAGTTATTCTCACGAAGCTGACCCGGATCGTATTTTTATGAGCAGAAGCCATGATCTGCAAAACAAAACAAAGATAAATTCCTTGGGTCCTTGAAATGGTTAGTGAAATGAAAAATGGATGTTATGTTGTTCATGATGTCATGATTATGCTTAAATCACAGATAAACACAAGCAAATCACACAATAGACCTTAGGTTCAAAGGCGTGCATGAAGTTTAAGGTGAGTACCCTCTTGAATGTTCAGTTGGTTCAACCTGTCTTAGAAATAGTAATCGGGTTCTAAGGAATCTCAATATCACCGATCTTTCTTTATCGGTATTATTTCAGCTTAGCAATCTTTTCTTGCGGTCGAAACATCCCGAAAGTCTAATCTCAATGAGTGTAGTATCGAGTATCAACCGATTCCCAGCTTTACACCGAGATTGGCTATCTAACTACTTTCTAATGGCCAAGTTTGTTCAACTAAGGTTCTAAGGTTCGTTAGTGCTTCAGGATACCACGCGGCGGCCCCGTATTCTCCTCGATTCAACACAAGGGATACTGGTACCAACCAAAGTGTCACTCCAACACAACCATCTCTTAAACCATATCGGTCTATGTTATACAGTCTCCGCGATCTATTTCTGCTTACCTAAAAAGTGTCCCCAGATCTGGGTGTAGGATCTTTACAATAATACCCCAATAAACCCTTAAAAGTAAAGCAATCAAAGCAAACAAAGAAAACATTTTAAAATGAACTAGACCCTAAGGTAAACCCCATTTTTTATCTCCTCCCCAGCAGAGTCACCAGTTCTGTGATACGGTGGTAGAACCGACTGTTATACTAGTTTTCATTTTGTATTCGCAAATGTCGCGGTAAGCAAGAGTCGCCACCGAATTTTCTTTTATCCAACAAAGGAAAGGGTGAAAGAACATAAAAAGACCTTTTTCAAGATTTTTTGAGTAAGGGGGGTAGATTATGGAAATGGAAGGTATTAACACCCTTTCCATTTGTGGTTTTCCAAAGGCTCTTAGGTACTTGCTCATGTTTTGAAAATTTCTTTCGTGTTTGTGTGTTTTGAAAAAGATTTTGAAAGTGTAGTGTGAAAAAGGTTATTTTTGAGCAAGTACCTAACAGTCATTTACCTACTCGAAAATGTGTTCTTTTCCTCCTTTGCTTTAGATAGTTCTATCCTACTATTAGTGAGTAGGTAGCCCTATCGTTGGATGTTGAGGGACTATCAAAGGGACGTTTATGGTCACTAAGGAAACTGGGCAAGAACTTTTAGTAATTATCCTAAAGTTCTAAGATCACTTTTTAACCGAGGCGACAACGAAAGGGTCATCGAGGGACTTGTGATCTCTTGAACTAATGAACAACCACTAAATATTCTCACGTTTCAAGAATTGTGACCGTTTTTGAAGGCAACCGAAGTGGGAGATACCCTAAGGGTGAGCATGTGCAAGTGTATTGATTCATTTCATTTATCTTGCGCATTTAGGGTTATCTAATGTTTTAATTTCAATATTTCCATGCAAACCTAATTACTAGCAGTTAATAGTTACAAAAGTTTAAATTGCAAAAATTTAAATCTTAGACTATTACAACGCTTTGGGATAAATACATAAAAAGTGCAAGAAAATAAAAATGCAGAATTTTAAATCTAGACTATAACATCCCAAAATGAATTACATTATTTACATAAAATGCGAGAATAAAAATAATGCGCGCGAAATAAATATTACGTCTAAAAAAACTAAGAACTATAAAAATATTTTTTTTGTTGTTTTTGTTATGAAAAGAAATTAACTTAAAAATCCTAAGTCTATTCAATTTTAGTTTTTTTTAAGAAAGTATTAAAATAATTAATTAATTAATTAACTGACAAAATTAATATTAATATAAACACTAAAACCTAATCCTTTTTTGTGATTTTTGACTTTTGATTAAAAACTAGAAGAAACAAAGTAATGAAAAAGATAAACTATATAGGAAAAGCAGTAAAAAGGAAATGAGTAATCTGCAGGATGCAGGCCTTGATCGAAAGGCCTAAGGCTGCCTTTCGCTCCAAGTGAAAAGGCTGATCGAAGGTGCCTAATGATGGTACATGATAAACTCCTTCGATCTGGGATATTGGATCTGCAAGCAAGTTTGTTAGAAAAAACACAAAACGTATGACCTGGGTGTCGAACCCAGGTCCTTTGATTCCCTCTCTAACTCAAATCTGAAGTTGTTTCATCCTGCAATACCAAGAATCCTGAGATTCGAATCTGGGTTTAAAAAAGGCAGAAGGTATATGTGTCACCCAGTTCGAACCTTACTGCTTCGAAGCCCTAAATAGTATTCCTGCAAAATGAACAAGTGTTAGAGATCCAGAGAGGGACCTTACCCCCTAGCTCAAAACACTCCCTAATTTGAAACTCTCCTTAATTCGAATATGGGTTCGTCTTATCCTGAAACACTAAGAATCCTGAGATTCGAAGGAACCAAATTCACGTTTCCTAACAATAGCAGGTCTGTGAGGATTGTAACATGTCTAACGCTTCATTACAAACACGCACAAACACATTAGAACGAATAAATGGGCTTAGATTAAGAAATTGAACTTTAGAATTATACCTATGGCCGGTATGCTTCGATCTGCAGCCTTGGGTGTGGAAATGTTGGCTTAGGAGTTGGTGTGGACTCCTGGATGGCTCAGGAATATGAATCTAGTATTCGTTTGGGCTAAAGGTTCCTGCAAAAAGGTGCTTCGATTGGGACACTTTTGGGATTTCTTTGAGCAATGTGGCAACGTGATCTTTGTGATACAGTATGCGTGCGTGTGAGTCCTTTAATTTTTGTTTGTGTCTTGTATTTATAGGAGGTAGAGGAGACAAGGAAATAGGGAAAGAATCATGGCATTTAAGACTAACCATTAAAATGGCATTGAAAATAGAATCAGACAAATTAAAAGGTTGTCATTTTAAGATATTTCATGCCCTTTTGGAATTCTGAGTGAATCTGGACAGGTCAATTTTGGCACCTAGTTTGAATTTGAAAATATTCAGAGTTTCCCTCTTCAAATCCCCTTCGATCAGCCTTTGTTCCTGTGATGGTTCTGACTTCTGATCCGAAGTGTTCAGAACTTCCCTCATCAGAATATTTCAGATAAAGACACCTCTGCACTGATATGCCATTTGAAGGATACTTTGCCCTGGTATACCAATCGAAGGACACTTTGTTCTGATGTTCCAATCGAAGGACACTCTGATGTTCCAATCGAAGGAAGCTCCGATGTTCCAATCGAAGGACACTCTGATGTTCCAATCGAAGGAAGCTCTGATGTTCCAATTAAAGGAAACTCTGATGTTCAAATCGAAGGAAGCTCTGATGTTCCAATCGAAGGAAACTCTGATGTTCCAATCGAAGGAAATTCTGATGCTCCTGTCGAAGGAAGATCTGATGCTCCAATCGAAGGAAGCTCTGATGTCCCAATCGAAGGAAGCTCTGATGTCCCAATCGAAGGAAGCTCTGATGTCCCAATCGAAGGAAGCTCTGATGCTCCAATCAAAGGAAGCTCTGATGCTCCAATCAGAGGAAGCTTTGATGTCCCAATCAAAGGAAGCTCTGATGTTCTAGTCAAAGGACACCCTGATGTTCCAATCGAAGGATATTTCGTTCATCTTCAAATTTTACTTTCCTCAAGCCAAAGTTTGCAACCAACCATGTAAAATAAAATCTTGAAAGACAATGAGAGGGAAATTTTTGGGGTACAACACCAATAAAGAGGCTTGCGCTGAAACAATGCTCGACGAAGAAAGATCAATGATATTGAGATTCCCTAGAACCCGATCACTTTTTAGCACAGGTTGAACCAACTAAACTTCAAGAGGGTACTTACCTATGAACCCCATCCAAGCCTAAAACTAAGGACTTGTTTTCTTTGCTTGTATATGGTTATTTTTACATAACATCGTGACATCATACCATAGCATTTGCACTAACAATTTCAAGGACCTAGAGATTTATCTTTGTTCTATTTTGTAGGATATGGCTTCCATTCGCAGAAATACCATCCGAATCAACCTTGTGAAAGTGTCTCGTCAACTCAAGAAGTTAGCATCAAGGGTCCATGAAAATTCTCCGTTCACAAAGAATTGTGGTCGACTCCTCAACTTGGTTACCTCAAACTTTGAAGAAGACATGGTACATGTGCTTTTTCAATTCTTTGACCCTAAACATCACTATTTTAAATTTCTTGATTACCAATTAGTGCCTACCATGGAGGAGTTCTCTCAACTATTGGGAGTGCCTATTCTTGATCAATTACCCTTCACCGGTATTGAGAATGACCCAAGACCTGAGGAGATTTCTTTAGCCTTACATTTGCAACAGTCCGACATTGTGGCTAATTGGGAAACTAGAAGTGGTGTTAAGGGTTTTCTAGCCAAGTTTCTGTTTGAGAAGGCTCAACTATTCTGGGATGCTCTGGATTTGCAAGCTTTTAAAGAAGTTTTGGCTCTTCTAATCTATGGGATGGTACTGTTCCCTAATCCAAACCAACTTATAGATTTGAATACAGTCAAAATTTGCCTCTCTCGTAACCCGGTGCCTACCTTAATCGAAGACATTTTGCATTCTCTTTACGCCTGTACCATGAAGAGAAGGCAATTTTTATGTGTTTCACTCCTTTGCTGGCTAGGTGGTTTATTTTGCACCTTCCTCTGTCAGTTTTGAAGAATGAGTAAGGCATGAAGTGGTCTCAAAGGTTGATGTCACTCTCGCATTCGGATATTCATTGGTGTTCTCGATCTTTGGAGGATGTCACCATCATTGACCGATGTGGGGAATTCCCTAATGTCCCACTCCTTGGCGTTAGGGGAGGTTTCACTTATAATCCTTTCTTGGCTCTACGACGGTTTGGTTGCGCTCGGAGAGATGGTCCTTATGAGGCACTTATCCAAGGTTTTGTGTTTGACTACGAGGACGATGTCCAAGGTTATCATCAAATATTTGTACGAGCTTAGGGCATGGTAAACAAGGTTGATAGAAAAACTTTAGGGCATAGGAACTCCATTCCTTTGGAACCTTATCTCAAGTGGGTGCGAGCTCGCGCTCAAAACCTCATGATGTTGTATGTGGCCATCCTACCAATCATTATGGAGCCTATTATCGAAGGAGACGTTCCTTACACTATTCTTCATCCTGACATGCCTACTACTCTCGAAGAATTGCAAAGGTCATGGATTCAACTCATGGGGAAGAGAGACACCTTTGAAGCCCAATTCTACTCAAGCGAGAAGAAAGTGTTGGAGCTTACAAGGCAACTTTACGAGGAGCGGAACTTGAATGCCTACATCAGTCCAAAGAGGAAGCATCCATGGGAGACCTGAGTCTTTTGTTGTATATTTTCATTTTCTTATTTTTCTTTTGTTATAAGCCCAGAGGCAGTTTATAACCTTTGAACTTATTAATACAATTAATGTCTTGTTTCCTCTTTGGTTAAGCAAATTTAAATCTCAAAGGTCCTTGAAAACATTGCATACGCATAACATGCATCATATCATAAGCAGGTTTTCCGACATAGGTTTCCTTATCTTTTTACTGTTTATTTCAGTATAAGATGGATCTCGAGTAAACTGTCAAGGACCTGCAAGCACAAAAATCTCAGTTTCAAGAGACTCTGCTAAACTTAGCAAATGGGCAGCAAGAAATGATGACACTTCTTGTCACTAAGAAGAAGACAAAGAAGAAAGTCGTAATTAACACGGGGAAGAGGTTTAAAGGGCCCGTCAGACAAGTCCAAGTTGAAGAAGATTCCTCCAAAGAGGATGAAAATCAAGATGAGGATGTTAGGAGCCCCCGTGCTAGGGGTGGAAACAATCAAATATCTGAAGAAGAAGATTATTTTTATGAGCAATATCCACCGGCCGACGATAAATATAAGCAACTAGAAGATAGATTGAAAGCTGTGGAAATCCAAGTTGTGCCTGGCTTGGACTTTGGTGATTCGGGTTTGGTTCCTGGGGTAGTCATTCCCCACAAATTCAAGATCCCTGTTTTTTCCAAGTATGATGGTGTCTCATGTCTGAAGCTTCACCTAAGATCTTACATTCTCAAAATTCAGATGCATACAATTGACAAGAAACTATGGGTGCACTTTTTTCAAGAAAGTCTATCTGGGACGCGGATAGACTCGTTTTACCAATTGGAATGGACTAACATCCATACTTGGGAGGATTTGGCCACTGCCTTTTATCACCAATATCAATATAATGTTGATCTTGCACCAACTAGGGTGCAATCACAAGGAATGACCATGGGTTCCAACGAGGGCTTCAAGGAATACACTAAAAAATTGAGAGACTTGGCTGACAGGGTGCAGCCACCTTTAACTGATAGAGAGTTGGTAGACATGTTTATGGGAACATTGACTGAACCATTTTTCAACTTACTGATTGGAAGTTCATCATCCGGGTTCACTGAATTGATCTTGACTGGTGAGATGGTTGAACGCGGGATTAAAAGCGAGAAAATATCGAGGGCCTCCACCTCGGATGTTAAGAAAAAATCATTTACTGGAAATAAAAGAGACTAATGTTGTATATGGATCAAGAAGCCGTACTAAGAATGACCGTCATCATTCGGTAGGGGCAGTATTAATTTCCAATCCTACACCTACTCAACAACAACAACAAGGGAATAGGCGAAGGACAAAGTTTCAAGAAAGGAAGTATACTAAGATCAATATGTCACTGGCTCAAGCATTGCAGCACTTATTAAAAGCGGAGCTGGTTACGTTGAGAGATCCTCCCAAAAACCCTGATACCTCCTCTCCTAAATACAACCCCAATGCCAAATGTGATTACCACTCAAACAACCCCGGATATGATACCAATGATTGTTGGTCTCTAAAGAACAAAATCCAAGACCAAATTGATAACAAGACAATTGAATTCGACCCTCCGCCAACTCCAAATGTGATCATCGCACCCATGCTAAATCATGGTAAGGGTGTCAGTGCTATTGAAGATGCCTCTTTTGCTTCATTCGTCAATGACTTGACTACTCCTTTGAAGACTGTTAAAGAGAATTTGTTGAAAGTCGGGTGTAATACGATGGGAGAACTGACTTGTGGTTTTTCATTTTATTGAAATTGTTGCAGATAGTAAGAGTCGCCATCGAATTTTATTTTATCCAATAAAGGAAAGGGTGAAAAGAACAGGAAAGAACTTTTGAGAATTTTCTTGAGTTCGGGGGGTAGGTTATGAAAAGGGAAGGTGTTAGCACCCTTTTCATCCGTAGTTATCTACAGGCTCTTAGTTTCTAACTCACTTTGAAATGCTTTGTAAATGTTTTTGGGTTTTGTGTAAGTTTGAAAATATTTTGCAAACGTCTTTGTAATGATTCTCGTCTCTATAAGAATGTATACTAAGTGTTGGTTTTGAAAATAGTTCAAAGAGATGTTTGTTTTTGGAAATATGTTTTGAAAGTGTGAGTGTGAAAATGGTTTTATTTGTGAGCAAGAAACTACGAGCGTTCTACCTACTCAAAAAGTCTTAGTTCTTTTCCTCCTCCTTTAGATAGTGTTATCTTACCATTAGTTAGTAAGCAACCATATCATTGGATGTGAAAGGACATTCATGGGTTATCGTAAGGGTCTAAGATCATTTATCGAATGCAACATCGAAGGGTTATCGAGGGACTAAGATCTTGTATTTGAGGGTCATTGCTAAAGTATCCCACATTCGAGGGACATGACTATTTTTATTGAAGGCAACAAGTGGGGTATACCCTAGAGGTGCACATGTGAAAAGTGTGTTTGATTGCATGCATTTTGTCTTTGAGATTAGGGCTTTCTATTATTTATTTTATCTTGCCATACAAACCCTAATTACAACCAATAATGGAAAGCAGTAAGTTGCGGAATTTAAATGTCCTATGCTATTACAACACTTTAGGGGATGGGGGTACACGTTTATGAATGAGGGATGAAAGCAATAAACTCTAAATTACTATTACAGATTGTTGAATAATTGCATAAAATGTAAAGTAATGCAAAAAAAGTAAATAATGTACAAAGATAGGAAAAGGGGTGATATGATAAACCCTAAAAAGATTTTAAGTATTTTGAAAGATAAACGTTTTTGTTTGTTTTTGTTTGAGAAAAGATGTTTGAAATTTGAAATGAAAAATAATCAAAAATTAAACCCTAATTCTATTTTATTTACAAAATAAAAATGAAAAGAAAGGTGTGATCATTTAATTTATTTATGAAAATAAATTAAATCATAAATATTCTAAATGTGTTTTAGAAAATAATACTTTTGGATTTTTGTTTTAAGAAAATATTTTTAATGTGTAAAAAGAAATAATCAAAACCCTAGTTTCTAATTAATTTACAAATTAATTAACAAAATAAAGGGTGATTAAAATAAATTAATTTTTATGTAAAAATTATATTAAATAAATAAAAATCTAAGTATATTATTTTTGTGATTTTAGTATTTTATAATTTAATATAAAAATGATAAAACAAAACAAATAAATTAAAATAGTAAAAGAAAATAATTTGGGTCTGGTGTGTGCAAAAGTGAAATGGGGTGTTATAGACAATAAAAGAAGTTAGGCCCAAGACAGGGGGAGCCCATGCGCCTGTCCTTGATCCAGTGTGGGAGGTTTCTGAATATCCATCATGGTCATGGTTTGTGGAGCGTTAGATTTTCTTGGATGAAGATCTAATGGCCGGGAGGAGGGAGGTGCATCATGTGCGCGTGTGGACTGCATGTATTAAAACTGAAAACAAAAGAAAACATAAAAAAAATTAAACAAAAGGGGGGTTCACATTGGTTTGAACCATCACCCTCTAGGTTAGATATGTCTTAGTACGCACACGCTTGCCATTGGGGTGGCTGTTTCATCCATTCATGAAAAAACTTCCACTAAATATAAAACAAACCAAGTCCTGAATGTTTGAAATCATCATCTTCTTCTTCCATGGCACGCACAGAACACAACAACCTCCACTGTTAACCCTGTAACTTTATTATTTCTTGACCATTTTAAAAAGTACAAACATGAAACTTCCTGAAATTTCACCATGAATTTAACAATATAATTTATTTAAGCTAAAAATCAAAGATTAAACTTAATTGTGTTTGATACCAAATGCGTGCCCTAACTGATCAGAGGCCAAATTCTCCAAACACAAGCAAGTAAAATGCAAACTAAGGACGTGGTTAGTTTGAGGGAAATGATCTCTACATTTTTTCTTCAAAATGTATGCACAAAGGATGTTTGTATCAAGATATTGAAGTTTGAAAACTTACCTCTTGTAGCTGGATTTGTGTATGGAGTTTGAGCAAGTTTTGAGGTGTGATGATGATCAGGTTAGCTTGCCTGGACCTTCTTGAATGTGTTGCAAGTCTTACTTTGCCTTGAGGATGGCTGAAACTCCCTACTCAAGTCAAGTTGCAAACTTGAGTTTCAAAAATGGTGGATGATGGAAATGTGATTACAGTCCTAAAACAGGTGTTAGAATTAATTTGACATGATGTATGGAGTGTTTATGGATGGTTCAAACTCAATATCCACGAGTGGATCTGGAGATAGTTGTTTAAAACTCAAAAATGCCAAGTTTATGGCCAGTTCTGGATTGCAGAAGGTGTGGGAGGTTTGAGGGTGTGAGCTCGTGTCCTGGCTTGCAAATAACTTGTATAGTTATAAGCAAAAGATCTTAGGGCTTGAAGTTAAGAGATCTGTGAGATATATAGTTATGGCTATGTTACTTGATTTTGAAGAAAAGTGGGAAACCAAGTTTCAATGTGTTGTACAAGAAATGTAGAGTGGTTGAACACTTTACTCATGTTGTTTCTGATCTTTTAGATGGAGTGTATGCAGAGGGAACAAGTTGGAGTCTCAAGAAGGTTTGACATTTAACAAAAGTGTGTTTTTCCAAAATGGAAGTCTTGCCTTTCTTCTCAAAATAGCAAAATGTATTGGATAATGCTTGGATCAAGTGGGAAATAGCTCAAAAGCTTGTGTAATCAACTTATTATGGATAGAGTGATAGGTTTATAGGCCTACAAATCAATATTACAAGGCATGGATAAGATATTTGAATTCTTGTTTATCATAGAAATGACCTATAATTCATGTTTTTGAGGCCATCTTCATATCTTTGAAACTTCTAGCTCAAGCATGATCTCTTCAAGTTCTTTGACATTTTGGAAAGCTTGAAACATCCTCTACAAATTTTATGTTTACCATTTTTATAAAATCATCTTGGAGCTTGCTAAAAATTTGCCAAAAAGATAGGTCAAAAATATGCCTAAATTAGGTCAAATTTTCACTAAGTGTTTTAGAAAAAGTGCATGACTTCATGAATTTATAACTAAAAATCCAAAAAATTCTAGGACTTGATAAGTAAATCAAAGTTTTATATCTCATCAAGATCTACAACTTTAATGTTTAAAGTTTTCTTTGAATCATCTTGCATCTTGGTGAAAAATTAGCATGAAGTAATGAAATTATCATGTATAAAACACTTAGAAAAATTTCCAGGTCTTGAAAAGTTTGACTTTTCACATTGACTTTTGAATTTCTTGATTTATTGATGACAAGATTCATATTTTTGAATGTCTTGATGAATTGTGATCTTCGAAATCAAATTTTGATCAAAAAGTCAAAGTTTGACTTTTTGTGCATCAATTGACTTTTCATCAGTTGATCAAATTTCAACTATCAATCCATTGATCTTGAGGAATGTTTTGAACTATTAAATTAGGTCAACATGTTGTATTTTAATTCTTGAGATTATTATTCAAGCAATTAGATCATGTATTAGGTCAAAAGCCATTGACCAGTCAATTACAGTTAAAACCCTAATTTTGACCATTTTGTCCCTTTGGTAAATTGAGTGCTTTTCTTGAGGGATTGTGATCAATACTTGATCAAATGATGAATATGACTTTAAAATGTTGATGTTAGCCAAAAATCATGAAGTTTGACTGTAGGTTGACTATAGTTGACTTTTTACCCAATACAGTTAATTTTCAGTCATCTTGTCAATTGACTGAGCAAAATTTGTGATTCAAGACTTGAAACTTGACATGAGTATTCTTGGAGGTATATAATGATCCATGAAGGTCGTTTGAAGAATTATAAATCCAATTATACTTGTAAAAATAAAAACCCTAATTTAAGGCATCAGTGTTTAGGAGATGGTTTGACCTAGTCAACACTTGTGCAAACTTGAGCTTTTTGAAATCTTGTGAGAAATGTCTTAAGAAAGGAGAGGGAATATTTTGGGGTACAACAACTGCCCCTGTTCAATATTCATAAACCTGAAGAGTTAGATTGGCGGGTTTGCCTTTCGTAACTTGAAGGTGGAAGGTGATTGAAAACTAGAGTTCCCATAAATTTGCACTCGCACGAAATAATGTGTTGGTTGATTGTGTCAGGAATGGGCTTAGAGATGCCATTTAGAGAATGATGGAATGTTGTCGGAGATGGGCTTATAGATTCCATCCAAAGTGACTATTGATTGGAATAAATATCAGAATAAATCTTTGATCAATTTATACTGAACCGAGTAGAGGTCTTAAGTAATTTCAATTGGATAATGAATCAGTATAAATCTTCAAAGCGATTTAAATGAACCAGAGAAAGTGTCTACCAGAACGGAATCAGGATAAATCATAGATCGATTTAAACTGAACCAGTAGAGGTCTTGAATAATCTTTAACTGGATAAAGAATTAGTATAAATCTTCGGAGCGATTTAACTGAACCAGAGAAAGTGTCAACTGGAATTGAATCATGATAAATCATTGGTCGATTTAAACTGAACCAGCAGAGGTCTTGAATAATCTTTAATTGGATAATGAATTATTATAAATATTTAGAGCGATTTAACTGAACCACTAGAGGTCTTAAATAATCTTCAACTGGATAATGAATCAGTATAAATCTTCGGAGTGATTTAACTGAACCAGAGAAAGTGTCTACCGGAACGGAATTAGGATAAATCATTAGTCGATTTAAACTGAACTAGCAGAGGTCTTGAATAATCTTTAACTAGATAATGAATAAGTATAAATCTTTAGAGCGATTTAACTGTACCAGGGAAATTGTCTACCAGAACATAATCAAGATAAATCATTGGTCGATTTAAACTGAACCAACAGAGGTCTTGAATAATCTTTAAATGGATAATGAATCAGCATAAATCTTTGGAGCGATTTAACTGAACCAGATAAAGTGTCTACCGGAATGAAATTAGGTTAAATCATTGGTTGATTTAAATTAAACCGATAGAGGTCTTGAATAATCTTTAGCTAGATAATGAATTAGTATAAATCTTCGAAGCGATTTAACTGAGCCAGAGAAAGTGTCTACCGGAACGGAATCAGGATAAATCATTGGTCGATTTAAACTGAACCATCAGAGATCTTGAATAATATTTATCTGGATAATGAATCAGTATAAATCTTCGGAGAAATTTAACTGAACTAGAGAAAGTGTCTACTGGAATGGAATCAGGATAAATCATTGATTGATTTAAACTGAACCAGCATATAAAATGTTTGTTGCTGGTGGTATTCATCTGGTGTCTGATCTTTCCTGAAAAGGTAAAGCATTAGATGTAATGCAATGTCATGATGCATGCATTGTGTAATGATGTTCTCAAAATAAATGAGATTGTGCTATATGCATTTTGTATGCATGTGTCATGATGTATGAATGTGGAATGTTATTCGAAGTTTATCTTTGTCTGGGAAAATAAATCCTTGACAACTACTAGGGAGTTTTTTGGGAAACTAAATCTTGGAATACTGCTGGAGATGAAGAATATGTATCTCTTCAACCTTGTTTAGAATATTTCCACCGGGAATTCCTGTTTGTTGTTTGAGGAAACTTTGCAGGGAGTGTTGATTTCTGTTTGAGGAGTAGAGTTTAGGAACCTTGATTATCCATTGCTCTACTGGGGGATTTAATTCTCATATGCCCTGACCAGGGAAATGAATTCTTATAGGGAAGTGTTGTACCCCAATTTTTGCCCCTAATATTCCTTCATCATACCATGTTGATTCAATCACAACAAGATCACATTAGGGCTTTTTGTTTTTCTCCCTATCTTTAGCTTTGCTCTTTTGAGGAGTTACCAAGAACCTTGACTTGTTTTCTTTTGTGATCATGAATATTTTGTTTTGATTTTCTCTATAATTAATAAAATGCAATGTTGGTTTGTCTTACTTGTTAATAATGTAGGTAAAGGCAATGAGGTTTAGCAAGTTGCTTCATGGGTTCATGAGTTTATTTCCATGCCCTAGTCAACATAGCTTGAGGGGTTCAAACTTCACTATTGGAGTGGTTTTGGAAGAAGTGGTATGATAAGGCTTACTTTGGTTCAACATATTCAAAAGTTATCAAAATTGATTCAAAAGTACAAAGGGTTGAGGGAAGAAGTTGTCATGATTGAACAAGGTCTTGCTCCTATTGGTCACAAGAGCACATTTCTCTCAAATTTCAAGATATGGAAGTTGTTTTGGTGGATATGAGTCCTCATCATCATCCTCAACAACTTCTATTCACAAATAAAGAATATTGGCACAAGAATTTTGTTCAAACTTGTCAAAGTTCCTCAAAGCATTCTCTTGATCTAGAGGCTAGGGTTTTGAACTTCAAAGGAGCATATCTTGCTCATCTTTTGGTATTTTTGAGTGATTCCAAAGACATCTTTCTCTTCAAATAGTTACCAACAAATCACTTCAAAAGTTCCAAGGAGTTTTCATGTGGAAGGAACTTGGTGAAGAAGAAAGATTACAAGTCATCCAGATGAATCCCTAATTTTCCATATGTGACTTCAACTGGTCATAACATGGTCAATTTGTATCCCCTTGAGTCCATTATTTTTCCATGATGATCTTAAATATGTCTACTTTATGCCTTCGTTTATGTGCAAAGTGAGAAAATGGATGGAAGTTGCCTTAAGAATGCAAAAGATTATAGGTCATTTCATGATTTTTGGCCAACTTCAACAAGTCATAACTTGCTCAATTTTTGGAGATTTTGAGTGGTCCAAATTTAAAATTGTCATTCAAGAGATCTACTTCATTCCATCTTTTTTGGTCAAGAAAAAATTCTAATTGGAAGGCCATGTTTGGATATAAAAGATTATAGGTCATTTTTGAAGAAGAACTTGAAATATTTCTAAGTATGGAAAGTCAACCCTTTTTCTTCAACTTTGACTCCATGTAACTTTCAGCTCAAGCATCCATTTGATTCCATTCTTTTTCCATTGCAAAGCTTGTAACCTCATATTTCCAAAGCATCAAGAATTATGCCCTAAGACCCCTTGAGTTGGAAATGCCATGGATTTGAATTTGGTAATTTGAAACTGAATTTTTCACAAAGTCAGGATTTTGAAATCTTTATTTTGGCTTCTCATCACAAGTTTTCCACGAGTTTTTGTTTCTAATCATGATTAGCAACTTTCCAGAAGTGATTAGCATCATGAAACGCACGATTTGGCTGAGTTTCGATCAAGTTTGAGTCACAGTTTCTTCATGATGCAGACCCACACGAATTCCCTCCAAAATGCATCATTCACTCTTCCTTTTGATCCTATTTTCTTCCCTATAAATAGAGGGTCACCCCCCATCCATTTTCCCAAACATAGAGAGCCAAGAACATCCTGCCAAAACCTCACACGAACCCACTTTTTCTGAATTCAGTTTTGGAAATTTAAGCTTCCTTTTCCAAAATTCTTTGCGCATTCATCATCCTTGAACTTCATACAAACTCTCCAGCACTTAAACCAATCAAAACAACCCATAATTTAAGCTACAGAAGTCTAGTTTCAGAGCTTCTTACTTGAACTTCGAAAAGGTAGAATTCTCCACCAATTGAATCCAAATCAAGCACTAATCTGTTCTACTCCTTTGTCTGATTCTAATGTTGCTTACAATTTTTAAATCCATTGAGAATTGAGAGAGAAATCCCAAATTGAAGGTGCTTGCTATTTTCTAAGTTTTTGATTCATATCTCTCTCCATACTTTATATAAATTTGGCGCGATGGTTGTGTTAGAATTGTCTTGAAGAGACGAGTTCAATGATGCTAGCCTGGGATCTTAATTTTTCCATTTGAAGGATCTCACAAAATCCCCATTGCAGGGTGTCTGGAGGTTGAAGACAATGACATGTCTCATCTCATCCAATGATAGTGTGCCAAGCATTTTAATTTCATTGGTTGCCCCCTTTTCTGATCACATGCGTTTTTCACTAAGGTCCATATCAAGCACAGCGCGTCTAGTTCATTAGATTAGCTTACTAACGCATTTTGACTTTGATCTGATGGTTCACATCTTTTTGGTTTTATTTTATTTTTTTATTTTATATTTTATTTGATTAAATTTTCAAAAATTCATAGCTCTTTTATTTTTTATCCAAAAATAATGAAAAAATTCACAAAAATACTTTGAATTATTTCTGATCTCATGAATATTTTTTCAATTTTATTTTAACATTTGGTATTTTTTTATATTTTTTTTGTTATTTGCTTTCTTTTAATTACTTAAAAAATACTTTCTGACATTTTTTAATTCTGAAAGAAATTCATAAATATTATTTTGCATATTTTTGATTTTTTGGAAATTTTATGGAATTTTATATGGAGGTTTACTATTTTTGATCTATTTTATGTTTGTTTTAGCAATTTTAAACACTTTAAAAATAGTTTCTGACTTTTAAAAATTACTAAAAATTTTATAAAAATATTTGGATCCATTTCTGATTTTTCTATGGCCTTATTTTTCATTTCTTGATTAATTTGAACATAATTGATATTTTCCTCATTATTTTCCATTTTTAAACATTTTTTTTACCTTTTAATGTATATATTAAATGTGATATTATTTTGTGATTATTTTCTGGCTGTCTTGGGTTAATTTTTTTGATCATGACTTTATTAACATCATTGGATCCATAGTGTTGACTTTAACTCCACAAAAAATGGATGAATGATTTTAATAATAGTTTGATTAAAATATTAATTCAAATATGGTTTCTCTTTTTGCCCTAATCCCTCTTCATCTCATCCTCTTCTCATTGCACTAAATGTTGTTGGAGCATGATCTCTATATCATGTCTCAAAATAAATGGTGCATAGATTGCTATTGACTGGCCTCAAAATAGGTGTGACTTCTATATAAGTCCACTTACGATTGCTTAACATAGCGCTAAATTTTGTCCCGATTCGAATAAATAATCATTTGTGGCCCAAACTTATGATTGCAAGCCCAAGTATGTTAATTTGATCTCTTTGATCCAATAACCTTGAGATTCATTGTGTGGAGGCTTTGGTTCTACCAATCCTCTAATGGATCTACAACACCTTTGGTCAACGCGGATCACTTAAACATCGTTGATCATTAAATGGTGCTTATGAGAATTTCAAATGGATGATATACTTGACAAAAAGCAAATGCAACTTGTTCTGTGGAGGCTTTGGTTCTACCAATCCTCTAATGAGTTCCAAATGCAAGTTTCAAGATGGTCATCCAACTAACCACTAATTATTGACTTGTTTATCTTATGCTTTTATTCTTTTTATGCTTTATGTACTATTTATTTTTTAGCATTTTACATTTCATGCCATTTTCATCTTTGCTCATTTGAGCATTTATTTTCTTGTCATTTTTGCTTTGCTCACTTGAGCTTTTCTTTTCTTTTCTTAAGATACATAATAATCAACATAAACCCTAAAAAATTCTTAATAGTACTTGGACTATTTGGTTACTATCCTTGGCATTATGGAGCATGGGAATTTTTTCTTGGACTTAGGATTAGAAACCTTGACCTATATTGGAGACCTTGTGATCTTATATGATTATTTTGTCTGGAGTTCTTGAGGTTTACCTCAAGACATTAGGTTGCTTGTTTGTTTTTGTGTGCAGGTTTTTATGATTACATTCTCTGTTTGTAATCTGGAATTCACCCATACACAGTCGTTACTCTGCCCAATTTTTGTGAAGACTTAATACACTTGAAGAGGTCTAGTATCTTTGCTTGCTTGGTTTCAACCCAAAGAATGGGAATTCTATCTTGGCTCATAATGTCAAGTTTTGGCTTCTTATTGGTTAGATAGATCTTATCCTTACCTTTTACCTTATGCTTTAGGATAGTCTCTTCTTCTCCTCCCATCTTCTTTAATTTCAAAAATCTTCTCCCTCCTTTTGAAAACCCTTCTTGTTTTGAGACCTAAACACTTTCAGAATAAACTTGGACTTTAGGTCCATGCATTTTCAAAACATTTTCATTAATAAACTTCAATCAATTTGATAATACTTTGACATTTTTTTGTGAGAATACTAAAAGTCAATCAATCTCATTTCAAATTATTTTGCCACTTTGGCTTTTATCTTTAAACTTTTTCTTAAAAGATTAGACTCTTGTAAATCCTTGTAGTGATGCAAACAAATATACTTCTACAATATGTAGTGAAGTGAGATATTTTCCATTTGGGTGTTGAGTGAGGCATTGTTGATTTTAAAATCCAAGCCATATCCTCCACTTTGAGATGATGCAAATTCTCCTTTCTCATGATTGTGGGTAGTAAGTATGTTTTTCCACACGGACAATGACGATGATGTCTCATCTCTTAAAATCAACTAACACACTTGTGTTTCAAATTTTTTAAAAAGATGAACTACGTGTACCCTGATCCCCTATTGCATGAAAGGTGGTACATAGGCACTAAAGGTTCGCAACCGCGGCGGGTGCAAAAATCATAAAAAATATATATTTTTTTCTCACCTCCACCATCCATTTTATATACAACACATTTTTATAGCTAAAATATACAGATTTTACAAAGAGGTTCCTACGGAGTACCATAGATATTTAGGGTGCTAATACCTTCCCTTTGCATAACCAACCCCCTTACCTTGAATCTTTCCCCCTTTTTTGGGTTATTCGCTCTTTTCCCATTCCTCTGGAAATAATAAAGCGCGGTGGAGATTTTTATTTTGATTTGTATAAAGTCTAGTTAATCTAATGGCTTAGTCTTGAACATTTCTACCGCTACAGAAAAATGGCGACTTCACTGGGGAAAGATTGACCTCTTGCTGGTCCATCCCTAAGTGGGTTGAGTCTATCTTTTTTTATATCTGTATATGTGTTATTGTTGTTTATGTGTTATATTTTTGTAGATATGTTTGTCTGGATTTTCCTGGTTTTCAGGGTGCTTGGTGATTACTCATAAGTCCTATACCCGGACTTGGGAAAACTTTAAGATAGGACAGGAGGTATAGTCATGTTAACTTTGAGCGAGTAATCCCAATATAGGAGGCATGAGATCCCTCACTCAGTGGAGGCCCCTTTGACTGTAGTGTCGTTTACCAAGTAATCGGGAAGATGTATTGCTTTCGACCTGGGAGCCTGCTGAAACTGAGGACCGTAGAATACCAAACCCATCTTGGCCTCTTAGGTGTAGTGCGGAAGGTATGACAGAGTAATCCAGAAATAGTTGTCACGTGATACTATGCTCGGACGAGTCTTTCTTGAGAATATTACTAATTACCGAGTTAATCGGGAAGTTGGTAATATCCGAAGGAAGGATGTAGACTATGGGAACCTCTAGAACCTTGTTCGGCAGGTGATAACTTTTAGACCAACACCTCATGGGTAGTACCTTCGACCTCATGCTCGTGACGTTGAACCTATGAACCCTATATGTGTGATCTTGCGTGTGATTGTTTCATCATGCATCCATGCACTCATAAGCATCTTTTAAAGAAAATAATGTTTCAAGGGATTTAAAGGTTGACTATTTGTGAATATATCAGGTACTTTTAACCATGGATTCTTGAAAGAGAAAGACCGGGAATTACAGTTTCAAGGATCCCAAGATATATTAGTTGATCAATCTAATTCCAGAGATCGAGTGTTCTGCAGACTTTAGGAAGAAGTATGGATCCATCATTCCTCTCATGAAGCTGAAGATGAAGGAGGGTATTCTCTCGACCTTGGTCCAGTTCTATGATCCGGTGTATCACTTCTTTACTTTTCCCGATTATCAGTTGATGCCTACACTGGAGGAGTATTCTTATCTATTGGATTTACCTGTTATCGATCATGTTCCTTTTACTAGTTTAGAGGGTGAGCCATAACCACATGAGATTGCTGCTTTGATTCATTTGGGAAAATCTAAGGTGGAATCCCATATGACTAACAAAGGAGGGATTAGAGGATTACCAGCTCAGTTCTTATTGAAGAAAGCTCATTACTTTTCCAGAATGAAGAGTACAGTTGCTTTTGAGGCCATCTTTGCTCTACTTGCTTACGGACTGTTCTTATTTCCTAATGTGGACAAGTTTGTCGACATTAACGCTATCAGGATTTTCATGATTGGAAACCCGGTTCCTACATTGTTGGGTGATGCCTATTATTCTGTTCATCTTCGGAGTTCCTATCATGGGGGAATGATTATCTATTTCACGCCTTTGTTGTACCGGTGGTTCATCTCTCATATGCCTCAGTCTGATGCTTTTTGGGATGTCAAGAAGGAACCCCGTTGGGCTCCTAAGATCATGGCACTTACTCACTCGAATATTTATTGGTATCATCGAGCTTACTAGGATGTGGAGATTATTGACAGTTGTGGTAGTTTCCCCAATGTTCCTCTTCTTGGTACAAAGGGAGGAATTAACTATAACCTTGTTCTTGCACGACGACAGCTTGGTTATCCGATGAGGGATAAATCGAACAGTATTCATTTGAGTAGTTTCTTTTTGAAGGAAGGAGAAGACCATAGGGAAGCTAGGGAGCAGATTGTGAAGTCCTGGCATCACATTCATAAGAAGAGTAGGAAGGATTTGGGACCTAGGGGTGCTGTTTCTTTGGAGCCATATCTTCAGTGGGTCCGATCGAGAGCCATTTAGTTGAAGATGTCGTATACTCGGGAGACACCCATGCCTGACCTATTTGTGAAGACCACTCCTCCTTTATTTGATGATCTAGAAGAGTTGCAACTCGCTTTGGTTAGGATGCAACAAGAAAGGGATGCTTGGAAGAACAAGTTCCAGACTTTAGATAGTTCCTACAGAGAGGACTTGAAGGAGAAAGACGATTTGATCGAGATCCTTGAGAGTCGAGAGGTAGAGTCTATGGAGAGGCAAGGTGATTTATTTTCTCTTAAGCCTCAAACAGGTGTTGATTGCTCACTTTCTGATCCAGATGATTGGAAAGAGGTTGCTATCAGACATGTGGAAGAAAACCAGAGGTTGATGGCTCAGATTACCAGGCTCACAGGGAAGCGCCAGCGTACAGATTGATCTCCACCAGTTCTTCTTCTTAGGATTTTAGATTGTATTTTCATCTTGTACTTGGGATCATTGAAACTTGTAATCCATTTTAAAGTTATTATAATAAAAAATTTCAGTATTTCAAATACGTTATTATTTTGATGTTTGCAATATGTTTATAAATATTAAATCCCTTGAAATATTAAATAATAAAGCAAAAATAATCACGTGCATTGCATGTCATGCATCATATTACACATATTTCTTGCATTTGTTATGCATACCCAGGTGTCTTACCAAGCTTCTTTACTTCATTCAGCAAGTTGACTCATCACTATAACACTCAGGCTAATTTCAAAAAGAAGATGGACAACTTAGAACAGGAGAATCGCGAGCTGCGCGAAGAAGTTTCTGCTTTGAAGGCAGACTTGGCCAATTTGACTACTCTGATGGAAGCTCTGATGGTTGCTCAGAATCAGCCACCGAGCATTCAACCTCAACCAACAAGGGCAAATACTGAAGTTCTAACTGTTCCTGTATCCGCTACTCCGGCTTTTGTTCAAAACCGTATGCCTCAAGGTTATTCTTGGGGAATGCTAGAGAATTTTGCACCTGAAGGTTTCAATCTTGGCCCTCAAGATGCTCCAGTGGTTCAGACTGTTGTTACCCATGCACCTCCTGTGGTGCATATTGTTCCTGCTGCACCTCCTTCGGTGAATTTGGTTCCGTTTGTTAATGAAGATGTGTGTCGTCCTTTCCCTCCGCCGAGTGAAGACGGGTCTTTATGACATAATGGATGATTTTCAAGAGCAGTTTGATAGAATGCAAAGAGAGATGAAGGCTCTTAGGGGAAAAGAGCTATTTGGGCAGAATGTGAATGAGCTGTGTTTGGTCCCGAATGTTAAAGTACCTACTAAGTTCAAGGTCCCAAAATTTGAGAAGTATAAGGGCAACTCTTTCCCTCGTGCTCACTTGGTGATGTACGTAAGGACAATGTCTACCCACACCGATGATCAGCGTCTACTGATTCACTTTTTTCAGGATAGTTTGATTGGCACAGTAATGAAATGGTATATGAGTTTAGACAGTTCTAACATCCATAGAGGAGAAAGACAGGGAATCGTTCAAAGAGTATGCACAGAGATAGCGCGAAGTAGCTGCACAAGTGATTCCTCCCATGGAGGAGAAAGAAATGACTAATATTTTTCTGAAGACGCTGGGTGCTTTCTACTACGAAAGGATGGTAGCAAGCGCACCAAGTGATTTTACAGAGATGGTAGGAATGGGTGTCCGCCTAGAAGAGGCTGTAAGAGAAGGCCGTTTGACGAAGAGTGAAGGGTCCGGAGGTGTGAAGAAGCCATCTTATGGGTTTACCAAGAAGAAAGAGGGGGATACAAATGTTGTTATACTAGAGATGATAGTAAACGCTCCTAGAAGGAATTATCAGCGTCACCAGCAAGTTGCCTCAGTTACTCTTGTGATAAATGCCGCTTCGACTACCATTGCTTACCAAAGACCGTCCCAGCAGGGGAACCAAGGGAATAATCAGAGAAGGGAGAACTATGACCCTATTCCCATGAGATATGCAGAGCTACTACCAGCATTGATTCAGAAGAAGTTGGTCCAGACACGACCACCTCCCGCCATACCATCACCATTGCCTTGGTATTACAAGGCAGACCAAACGTGTGCTTTTCATCAGGGAGCACCAGGGCATAATGTTGAGAATTGTTATCCTTTGAGGACTGAAGTCCAAAGGTTGGTGAAGTCCAGAATTATATCTTTCAAAGACATGGGACCTAATGTGAAAGATAATCCTCTACCCAAGCACGGGGGAGTAAATGTTGTAAATATGGTGGTCGATTGTCCAGGCGACTTCCGGATTTTTGACATTAATCTGGTTAGAGGATATTTGGTGAAGATGCACGCAGACCTCTGTGAATTCAGTTACTATACGCATGACCATACCGGTTGTGTTGTTTGCAGTACAGACATACAGGGTTGCGAGAAGATAAAGGCTGATTTACAGGAGATGATGGGTGAGGGTTTAATCCATATAATCAGGCCTAGGGCAGAGTATGAAGAGGAAGTGAACATGGTTTCTGGATGTCCTGGTGAATTCAGAATTTTTAATGTGGAGTATTTGAATGAGGATCTCGTGCAGTTGCATGCTACCTTCTGTCGTACTGCTGGTCAGGTGGAACACCAATATGGATCTTGCATAGTTTGCTGTCGAGACCCCCGAGGATGTTCAATTGTGAGAGAGGGTGTTCAGCTTCTGTTAGACAATGGAATTATCAAGATCACGGGTAAGAGAGATGATTATCATGAGATTGATATGGTTGAAGTTTGTTTAATGGAAGAGGAATCAGAGGAAGAGTATGCCTCCGCGGATGAGTGTTTCTCTTCAGACGAAGATTTGTTTGCCGGAAGTGACTTTTTGATGCCTGATTATGTTGAGGAAGGGGTAAACGTCATTGTACCTTTTTTTGGTGCACCCGCTCATCTTGAAGTGGAGTACCATAGCAAACCAGCTATTACCCCATTGGTAATTAGTCTGCCAGGTCCTATTCCCTATAAATCAGATAAGGCTATGCCTTGTAAATACAACGCTACAATCTTAGAAGATAGGGTGGAAGTTCCTATCCAGCCAATGCCTGATGTTGGAAATATAGCTGAAAATAGTAGGGTGACCCGTAGCGGTCGTGTGTTTGTGCCGGTTGTACAAAGATATTTTGTTGCTAGAATGAAAATTGTTGAGAATGATGAGCCTAAGAAGGCTACAAGAGAGACTAGCGGGGCCACATTTAAGAAAGAAGTGGATGATATTTTAAAGATAATTAAGATGAGCGACTACAGAATTGTAGATCATCTACTGCAGACTCCTTCAAAGATATATATCCTAGCTTTATTGATGAATTCCTCCGCTCATAGAGAATCATTGATGAGAGTACTAGACCAAGCTTTTATGGAGAGTGACATGCCGTTAGATCAATTCAGTAGCGTAATTAGAAACATTACGTCATGTAATAACTTGAGTTTCTGCGATGATGAGTTACCAGATGAAGGGAGGAATCACAACCTTGCCCTCCACATATCTATGAACTGCAAGAATGATTCATTGTCCAATGTGCTAATTGATAATAGATCCGTGTTGAATGTTATACCGAGGAGTACTCTTATGAAGTTAAAGTATCAGGGAACACCTATGCGCCCGAGTGGCATCATTATGAAGGCTTTTGATGGGTCGAGGAAATTTGTCATCGGTGAAGTGGACTTACCCATCCATATAGGACCACATTTGTTCCTAATAACCTTCCAGGTCATGGACATTATTCCCGCATATAGCTGTTTGCTAGGACGGCCATGGATACACGAAGCAGGGGCTGTCACTTCAACTCTGCATCAAAAGCTAAAACTTATGCGTGAAGGGAAGGTAGTGATCATAAATGGGGAGCAGGCGTTGTTGATATCCCATCTATCCTCTTTCAGTATTGTAGAAGCGGATGAGGCTACTGTTGGAACCCAGTTCCAAGCCCTATCCATCGACAACATAAGGAGAAATGAGAATTCCATGGTTTCGCTGAAGGACGTGCAGCAGGTTATGCACAATGGTCATAATACAGTTTGGGAACGACTTGTGGATCCACCCGTGAACAAGAATAGAACTGGTTTAGGTTTCCCTTCGAGGAATGTCAAAGGCGAAAGTTTGAAGTCAAAATAGTATATGAACAGTTATCAGGATATTTTCCGCAGCGGAGGCTACCTCCATCCAATTGGTTCTGGAATTAATGTTGTTGAAGAGGATGAAGCGGAGCAGGAAGTACCGAATTATGTAATGCATGGAGTCTGAGTTCAGAATTGGGTCACCATTGATGTTCCTTCTTGCATACATGTTTCAAAGTAATTTGTTTTGTTAATCTGTTTCTTACTTTTGAAAAGCTTTCACTCTGCCAAAGGTAGAAGTATTAATGTTGTAGGGCTTATCTGTTTGCTATGACTTTTAAGATCATTAATAAAAGTTGTCTTTGCTTCCAAAATTATGTCTTTATTTTCTTCTTTTTCTTGGGAAATGGTAATCAAAAAAGAAAAACCTTTCAAAATAAATAATAACTGAAAATTAATCTGCATGATCACTTATTATATGTGTCAGTTTCTAAAAGCAATCATAAATCATATGTGCAGATTAATTAAAAAACTCGTTTAATATAATGACCCTGCACCCTCTCCCTACTTTGAATATCCTGTGTTTGGGGCTGAAGAAGAAGATTATGATGAGATTCCGGAAGAGGTCTCACGGTTGCTTGAGCACGAGGAAAATACCATTCAACCATATAAGGAGCCTTTGGAAGTGATCAATTTGGGTTCAGAAGAAGATCCGAAGGAAGTCAAGATTGGAGCATCGTTACATCCTGATGTGAAGAGCGGGTTGATTGAGTGGTTTAAAGAGTATGTGGATATTTTTGCTTGGTCTTATTAAGATATTCCTGGTCTAGATACAGGTATTGTCGAGCATCGTTTTCCATTGAAGCCAGAGTGTCCGCCAGTTAACAAAAGTTGAGAAGAATCCACCCATATATGGCAGTAAAGATCAAAGAGGAGGTCCTAAAGCAGATTAATGATGGTTTTCTTGTGACGTCAGTGTATCCTCAATGGATTGGCAATATTGTCCCAGTACCAAAAAAAGACATAAAAATCCGCATGTGCGTAGATTACAGAGATCTAAATAAAGCTAGTCCAAAAGATGATTTTCCATTGCCTCACATTGACATGTTAGTGGACAGCACTGCAAAATTCAAGGTATTCTCGTTCACGGACGAATTTTCCGGGTATAATCAAATAAGAATGGCTCCAGAGGACATGGAAAAAACAACGTTTATCACACCCTGGGGAACATTCTGTTACAGAGTGATGCCCTTCGGGTTGAAGAACGCCGGTGCAACGTACCAGAGGGCTATGACAACCCTATTCCATGATCTGATGCACAAAGAAATCGAAGTATATGTTGATGATATGATTGCCAAATCCTAAACTGAAGAAGGGCATATAGAAGATTTGTTGAAGTTATTTCAGCGTTTGAGGAAGTATCGTCTCCGCTTGAATCCAAATAAATGCACCTTCGGTGATAGATCAGAGAAATTGTTGGGTTTCATTGTTAGTCAGAAAGGAATTGAAGTTGACCCTGATAAAGTCAAAGCAATTCAAGAAATACCAGCACCAAGAACTGAAAAGCAAGTCAGAGGTTTCCTCGGGCGTTTGAACTATATTTCCAGATTTATTTCCCACATGACGGCAACATGCGAACCGATCTTTAAGTTGTTAAAGAAAGATCAAGGTTATGTGTGGACAAATGACTGCCAAAGGGCGTTTGAGAGTATTAAAGAATATATGATTGAACCTCCTATTTTGCTCCCTCCCGTAGAAGGAAGACCGATTATTATGTATCTAACAGTGTTAGATAAATCCATGGGTTGTATTCCGGGACAACATGATGAAATAGGAAAGAAGGAGTTTTCCATTTATTATCTCAGCAAAAAGTTCACTGATTGTGAGTCGCGGTATTCCATGTTGGAAAATACATGTTGTGCTTTGGCCTGGGCGGCAAAGCGTTTGCGGCAGTATATGTTGAATCATACCACTTGGTTGATCTCCAAAATGAACCCAATCAAGTATATTTTTGAGAAGCCTGCTCTTACTGTGAGAATTGCCCGCTGGCAGATGTTGTTATCTGAATATGATATCGAGTACCGCACTCAAAAGGCTATTAAAAGTAGTGTGTTGGCATATTACCTTGCTCACCAGCCGGTGGAAGATCATCAGTCTGCAGAATATGAATTCCCTGATGAGGATGTGATGTTCCTGAAAGTGAAAGATTGTGATGAACCATTGCCTGAGGAGGGCCCTGACCCTGAATCTCGTTGGAGTATGGTATTTGATGGAGTGGTAAATGCTTATGGTAAAGGAATCGGTGCTATGATTGTCACTCCTCATGGATCGCACATTCCTTTTACTGCGAGGTTAACATTTTATTGCACTAATAATATGGCGGAATATGAGGCTTGCATCATGGGTCTTGAGGAAGCTATTAATCTCAGAATCAAAATTCTAGATGTGTATGGTGATTCAGCTTTGGTAATAAATCAGATTAAAGGAGAATGGGACACTCGTCACTCTGGCTTGATCCCTTACAAAGATTATTACCCTTCTTCAATAAAGTTGAATTTTATCACATCCCTAGAGATGAAAATCAGATGGCGGATGCTCTGGAAACTCTGGCTACCATGTACCAAGTGAATACTTGGAATGATATACCCCAAATTACAGTTCGACGGCTGGATAGGCCCGCTCATGTGTTTACAACAGAGGAGGCAGCTGATGAAAAACCTTGGTATTATGATATCAAGAATTTTCTTCAGACTCGGGAATACCCGATTGGTGCATCGAGGAAATATAGAAAGACACTGAGAAGGTTGGCAGGAAGTTTCTTCCTCAATGAAAACGTATTATACAAGAGAAATTATGACATGGTCTTGCTCAGATGCGTGGATAGACACGAAGCAGACATGTTGATGCATGAGATTCATGAAGGTTCATTTGGCACTCATGCTAATGGATATTCGATGGCTAAAAGGATGCTAAGGGCAGGTTATTATTGGCTAACAGTGGAGTCTGATTGTTACAAATTTGCAAAGAAGTGCCATAAATGCCAAGTTTATGCAGATAAAGTCCATGTGCCTCCGACACTTCTCAATGTGATTTCCTCCCCATGGCCTTTCTCTATGTGGGGTATAGACATGATTGGAATGATAGAACCCAAAGCTTCGAATGGATACCGTTTCATCTTGGTAGCAATTGACTACTTCACCAAATGGGTAGAGGCTGCTTCATATGCCAATGTTACCAAACAAGTGGTTGTGCGTTTCATCAAGAATAATCTTATATGCCGGTATGGTGTGCCGAGCATAATCATCACCGACAATGGCTCGAATTTGAACAACAAAATAATGACAGAACTGTGTGAAGAATTCAAGATTGTCCATCATAATTCATCTCCATACAGGCCAAAAATGAATGGGGTTGTTGAAGCTGCTAATAAGAATATCAAAAGAATTATGCAGAAAATGGTTGTTACTTATAAGGATTGGCATGAAATGCTCCCTTTTTCTCTGCATGGATATCGAACATATGTTTGCACTTCAACAGGAGCAACCCCATTCTCCCTGGTGTATGGAATGGAAGCTATACTCCCTGTCGAGGTAGAGATTCCCTCGTTGCGTGTGATAATGGAAGCCAAATTGACAGAGGTTGAATGGGTCCAGAATAGGTTTTACCAATTGAATTTGATTGAGGAAAAGAGAATGATAACTTTATGTCATGGGCAGTTATAGCAGAAAAGAATGAAGAAAGCATTTGATAAAAAGGTCAAACCTCGTGAATTCAGAGAAGGCGACCTCGTGCTCAGGAAGATCATGTCTTTCAACACAGATTCTAGGGGAAAGTGGACTCCCAATTTTGAAGGCCCGTATGTTGTCAAGAAAGCCTTCTCTGGTGGTGCATTAATTCTTGAAACTATGGATGGCGAGGAGTTCCCACGTCCCATGAATGTTGACGCAGTCAAGAAATACTTTGCCTAAAGAAATAAAAGAACAGCTCGCTAAGTTGAAAACTCGAAAGGGCGGCTTAGGAAAAAAAAAGAGCGTCTCGGTAGGCCGAAAACCCGAAAGGGCGGTCTAGGCAAAAATTAGAGACATAAATAGAATAAATTTCCCGCTAAGTTGAAAACCCGCAAGGGCAGCTTAGGCAAAAGTTAGGAATTTTTATTTGCAAGTAACTACGTCAGACAAGACTTGATCATTGAAGCAACAATCTTCTCGGATCCTCACCATACTTCAACAAAAGTTGCTGCTCGGGATTTCAAAAGTTGTTAGGGGGAATAGTGGTCATTGTATCTCAATGTATCTTTTCCATTATGTATTACCATTTCCCAAACTTTGTAATCATCCATGGAGTCTCGCCATTCGCAGACTACTATTCTATTAATGAAATTCGAGCTTTTGCCCAATTCTTTGTGTTCTTATTTTACTTATCTTGCAAATACTCCATTTATTCCTGATAATAACTTTCAAATCAAAAAGATTAAAAAACAAAATTGATTTTTCAGAAAAAAGGGAGATTTTTACAATTTACTTTTACTTTGAGATTTGTGATGAAACAATGACGACAAAAATGGTGATCCCATGAATGAACAAACTCCGATTGTTTTAGGAAGATTTACTTCCTTCATGGAGGTTTTCTCAGGTCACTTTGTTGGTATGTGCGCGATCTTTGTGTGCTTGTCAGATAGTTAAAGACGATACCAATCAGTGAAAGGCGCGGTATTGGGTTTGTGGTCCCATTATCCCCAATTAGGTCTTGGTTCATGTCTGATGTTGGGTTTGCATGGTCAGAAGCCTCTGTCCCAGATTCCCCTGCAGAGTCTTCCCTCATATGATGAAAGGGTTTATTCCCTTGGTATGCTGAGATGTCGCTCTTTTTGCAGTATTGGCACTAATGTTGACTTCTTAATTCCCAGGGAAGGCTATCCTAGGGCATCTTTTGTTGGAATAAGTGTTCATGATGTAAAGTTTCAATCCGCATTTTTCTCCAGGGAGGTAGGCTTGAATTCCCCGGTGAGGTTTGATTGTTTCAGTGTCAGTCTGCTTTATTTGAGGCTGGTCTTGCAATCTCCAGTAGGCATGTTGCGTTTGAAGAAAAAATTGTTTCTCTGATAAAGCCAGAAGAAGGATGTCTATCATGGTATCTGTTTAATTTGTTTACCTCCGGATTATGTTTCTCTTTAGTAAAGCTAAATGCAGGAAATAGGTTTGGTTTTTGCAGTTGGCTTTTACCTTTCTTGGAATAATCTTTCTGGTTGAAGTTTAGCCTAATGTTGTTAGTACCTGAGGCGGTTTTGTTCATTTTTTCCTGCTGATTGTGTATCTGTTTTACCAGCATATGCACGATAGCACTCATACATTCATACATACATCATGCATGGCTAAAATTGAAATATCATTGTTCATTGACATTTTGCTCTGGCCTTCCTACAGCGATCTTTGCTTAGATGGATTCGGTTTTCCTTCTTGAGTTTATTTCTCAAAGGATGTATCTTCGTTGGCTGTTTTGCTCCAGTTTATTTCTGATTTGGATCTATGGTTGCATGACAATATTATTTACTTTGGATTTCTGAAAACTTTGAGTTTTGATTGGTGCGTTTATTTTGAACGAGAAGACTTTATCTCCTCACCAGGAATATCGCGGAATCTCCCCAGGAAGTCATATTTCTTTCCCCAGAAAGTCATTTCTTTTTGCAATCCTCCATGACAACAAGTAACAGGTCTCTTTATTTGAGCAACTTGTGTTTGCCTGTAAAAGTTGATGTAACTTTTGCTACCTCCTCTATGAAAGGATAGTTTGCAGTCCGTCGTTAGTTTATGCCGGTGGATGGCAAGGCTTTCAAACACACAAAAACAGCTTGTTGTGAAATCTTTGCAAGTGGATGTTTCTTTATTTGAGACAGCTTACATATTACCCTTTCCAGGAAAAGTGCCTTGGTTAAAGAAGAAGTTGAGACCCGTTCTAGGTGAAATACCAGAATTTTGAGGAAAACTTGATATTTTCTCTTTCTACCTTCAGTGAATGTTGGTATACCATCGGCAGTGAACGTTGGTGTTTGTTATCTTTTTGCTATCTTCAGTGAATGTTGATAGTTCATCGTCAGTGAACGGCGGTGATATGATATTATTTTCTCTTTCTACCTTCAGTGAACTTTGGTAGACCATAGGTAATGAACATCGGTGTTTGTTATCTTTTTGCTATCTTCAGTGAATATTGATAGTTCATCGTCAGTGAACGGCGGTGATATGTTATTATTTTCTCTTTCTACATTCAGTTAATGTTGGTAGACCATCGGCAGTGAACGTTGGTGTTTGTTATCTTTTTGCTATCTTCAGTGAACGTTGATAGTTCATCGTCAGTGAACAGTGGTGATATGATATTTATTCTCTTTCTACCTTCAGTGAACGTTGGTAGACCATCGGCAGTGAACGCTGATGCTTGTTATCTTCCTCTTTGATTCAGTTCTTTTGGTACACCAATAATTTATTTTCCTGGTGAGGTTGCTCCTTTGTTTCTTTATTTTTGTTGCATCCTCATTGATACTTTATGTCTCTTTGGTACTGTTCATATGCATTCATATGCATAAGAATTTGCATGGCATCTTAGGGCCAAAAATAGGGTTTGTTTTATATTAAAGTATCTTCGATCACGTCGACATGAAGATTTTTAACCTTCGTATCTCTGGATAGAAGAAACTTAAATAAGGGCAGCTGTTATACCCCAATTTTTGCCCCTAAGATTCCTTCTTCATACCATGTTGATTCAATCACAACAAGATCACATTAGGGCTTTTGGTTTTTATCCCTATCTTTAGCTTTGTTCTTTTGAGGAGTTGCCAAACACCTTGACTTGTTTTCTTTTGTGATCATGAATATGTTGCTTTAATTTTCTCTCTAATTAATAAAATGCAATGTTGGTTTGTCTTACTTGTTAATAATGTAGGTAAAGGCAATGAGGTTTAGCAAGTTACTTCATGGGTTCATGAGTTTAATTCCATGCCCTAGTCAATATAGCTTGAGGGGTTCAAACTTCACTATTGGAGTGGTTTTGGAAGAAGTGGTATGACAAGGCTTAGTTTGGTTCAACATATTCCAAAGTTATCAAAATTTATTCAAAAGTACAAAGGGTTGAGGGAAGAAGTTGTCATGATTGAACAAGGTCTTGCTCCTATTGGTCACAAGAGCACATTTCTCTCAAATTTCAAGATATGGAAGTGGTTTTGGTGGCTATGAGTCCTCATCATCATCCTCAACAACTTATATTCACAAAGAAATAATATTGGCACAAGAAGTTTGTTCAAACTTGTCAAAGTTCCTCAAAGCATTCTCTTGATCTAAAGGCTAGGGTTTTGAACTTCAAAGGAGCATATCTTGCTCATCTTTTGGTATTTTTGAGTGATTCCTAAGACATCTTTCTCTTCAAAGAGTTACCAACAAATAACTTCAAAAGTTCCAAGTAGTTTTCATGTAGAAGAAACTTGGTGAAGAAGAAAGATTACAAGTCATCCAGATGAATCCCTAATTTTCCATATGTGACTTCAAATGGTCATAACTTGGTCAATTTTTATCACCTTTAGTCCATTCTTTTTCCATGATGATCTTAAATATGTGTACCTTATTCCTTATTTTATGTCCAAAGTGAGAAAATGGATGGAAGTTGCTTTAAGAATGCAAAGGATTATAGGTCATTTCATGATTTTTGGCCAACTTCAACAAGTCATAACTTGCTCAATTTTTGGAGATTTTGAGTGGTTCAAATTTCAAATTGTAATTCAAGAGATCTACTTAATTCCATCTTTTTTGGTCAAGCGAAAATTCTAAGTGGAAGGCCATGTTTGGATACAAAATATTATAGGTCATTTTTGAAGAAGAACTTGAAATATTTCTAAGTATGGAAAGTCAACCCTTTTTCTTCAACTTTGACTCCATGTAACTTTCATCTCAAGCATCCATTTGATTCCATTATTTTTCCATTGCAAATCTTGTAACCTCATCTTTTCAAAGCATCAAGAGTTATGCCCTAAGACCCCTTGAGTTGGAAATGCCATGGATTTGAATTTGGTAATTTGAAACTGAATTTTTCACAAAGTCAGAATTTTGAAATCTTTATTTTGGCTTCTAATCACAAGTTTTCCACGCGTTTTTGTTTCTAATCATGATTAGCAACTTGCCAGAAGTGATTAGCATCATGAAACGCACGATTTGGCTGAGTTTTGATCAAGTTTGAGTCACACTTTCTTCATGATGCAGACCTACACGAATTCCCTCCAAAACGCATCATTCACTCTTCCTTTTGATCCCATTTGCTTCCTTATAAATAGAAGGTCATCCCTCATCCATTTTCCCAAGCTTAGAGAGCCAAGAACACCCTTCCAAAACCTCACACGAACCAACTTTTTCTGAATTCAGTTTTTGAAATTTAAGCTTCCTTTTCCAAAATTCTTTGTGCATTCATCATCCTTGAACTTCATACAAACTCTCCAGCACTTAAACCAATCAAAACGACCCATAATTTAAGCTACAGAAGTCCAGTTTCAGAGCTTCTTACTTGAACTTTGAAAAGGTAGAATTCTCCACCAATTGAATCCAAATCAAGCACTAATCTGTTCGACTCCTTTGTCTGATTCTAATGCTGCTTACAATTTTTAAATCCATTGAGAATTGAGAGAGAAATCCCAAATTGAAGGTGCTTGCTATTTTCTAAGTTTTTGATTCATATCTCTCTCCATACTTTATATAAATTTGGTGCGATGGTTGTGTTAGAATCGTCTTGAAGAGACGAGTTCAATGATGCTAGCCTGGGATCTTAATTTTTCCATTTGAAGGATCTCACAAAATCCTCATTGCAGGGTGTCTGGAGGTTGAAGATGATGACATGTCTCGTCTCAGCCAATGATAGTGTGCCAAGCATTTTAATTTCATTGGTTGCCCTTTTTCTAATCACACGCGTTTTTCACTAAGGTCCATATCAAGCACATCGCGTCTGGTCCATTGGATTAGCTTACTAACGCGTTTTGAATTTGATCTGATGGTCCACATCTTTTTGGTTTTATTTTATTTTCTGATTTTATATTTTATTTGATTAAATTTTCAAAAATTCATAACTCTTTTATTTTTTATCCAAAAATTATGAAAATATTCACAAAAATACTTTGAATTATTTCTGATCTCATGAATATTTTTTACATTTTTATTTTAACATTTGGTATTTTTTATATTTTTTGTATTATTTTCTTTCTTTTAATTACTTAAAAAATACTTTTTTTTAATTCTGAAAAAAAATCATAAATATTATTTTGCATATTTTTGACTTTCTGGAAATTTTATGGAATTTTATACGGAGGTTTACTATTTTTTATCTATTTTATGTTTGTTTTAGCAATTTTAAATAGTTTAAAAATAGTTTCTGACTTTTAAAAATTACTAAAAGTTTTATAAAAATATTTGGATCCATTTCTGATTTTTCTATGGCCTTATTTTTCATTTCTTGATTAATTTGAACATAATTGATATTTTCCTCATTATTTTCCATTTTTAAACATGTTTTTACCTTTTAATGTATATATTAAATGTGATATTATTTTGTGATTATTTTATGGCTGTCTTGGGTTGATTTTTTTGATCATGACTATATTAACATCATTGGATCCATGGTGTTGAGTTTAACTCACAAAAAATGGATGAATGATTTTAATAATAGTTTGATTAAAATATTAATTCAAATGTGGTTTCTCTTTTTGCCCTAATCCCTCTTCATATCATCCTCTTCTCATTGCACTAAATGTTGTTCGAGCATGATCTCTATATCATGTCTCAAAACAAATGGTGCATAGGTTGCTATTGACCAGCCTCAAAATAGGTGTGACTTCTATATAAGTCCACTTACGATTTCTTAACATAGCGCTAAATTTTGTCTCGATTCGAATAAATGATCATTCTTGGCCCAAACTTATAATTGCAAGCCCAAGTATGTTAATTTGATCTCTTTGATCCAATAACCTTGAGATTCATTGTGTGGAGGCTTTGGTTCTACCAATCCTCTAATGGATCTACAACACCTTTGGTCAACGCGGATCACTTAAACATTGTTGATCATTAAATGGTACTTATGAGAATTCCAAATGGATGATATACTTGACAAAAATCAAATGCAACTTGTTGTGTGGAGGCTTTGGTTCTACCAATCCTCTAATGAGTTCCAAATGGAAGTTTCAAGATGGTCATCGAACTAACCACTAATTATTGACTTGTTTATCTTATGCTTTATGTACTATTTATTTTTTAGCATTTTACATTTCATGCCATTTTCATCTTTGCTCATTTGAGCATTTATTTTCTTGTCATTTTTGCTTTGCTCACTTGAGCTTTTCTTTTCTTTTCTTAAGATACCTAATAATCAACATAAACCCTAAAAAAATCTTAATAGTACTTGGAATATTTGGTTACTATCCTTGGCATTATGGAGCATGGGACTTTTCCTTGGACTTAGGATTAGAAACCTTGGCCTATCTTGGAGACCTTGTGATCTTATCTGATTATTTTGTCTGGAGTTCTTGAGGTTTACCTCAAGACATTGGGTTGCTTGTTTGTTTTTGTGTGCAGGTTTTTGTGATTACATTCTCTATTTGTAATATGGAATTCACCCATACACAGCCGTTACTCTGCCCAATTTTAGTGAAGACTTAATACACTTGAAGAGGTCTAGTATCTTTGCTTGCTTGGTTTCAGCCCAAAGAATGGGAATTCTATTTTGGCTCATAATGTCAAGTTTTTGCTTCTTGTTGGTTAGATGGATCTTATCCTTAGCTTTTACCTTATGCTTTAGGATAGTCTCTTCTTCTCCTCCCATCTTCTTTAATTTCAAAAATCTTCTCCCTCCTTTTGAAAACCCTTCTTGTTTTGAGACCTAAACACTTTTATAATAAACTTGGACTTAGGTCCATGCATTTTCAAAACATTTTCATCAATAAACTTCAATTAATTTAATAATACTTTGACTTTTTTTTGTGAGAAGACTAAAAGTCAATCAATCTCATTTCAAATCATTTTTCCACTTTGGCTTTTATCTTTAAACTTTTTCTTAAAAGACTAGACTCTTATCAATCCTTGTAGTGATGCAAACAACTATACTTCTACAATATGTAGTGAAGTGATATATTTTCCATTTGGGTGTTGAGTGAGGCATTGTTGATTTTAAAATCCAAGTCATATCCTCCACTTTGATATGATGCAACTTCTCCTTTCTCATGATTGTGGGTAGTATGTATGTTTTTCCACACGGACAATGACGATGATGTCTCATCTCTTAAAATCAACTAACACACTTATGTTTCAAATTTTTTAAACAGATGAACTACGTGTACCCCGATCCCCTATTGCATGAAAGGTGGTACATAGGCACTAAAGGTTCGCAACCGCGACGGGTGCAAAAATCATTAAAAAAATATATTTCTTTTCTCACCTCCACCATCCATTTTATATACAACACATTTTTATAGCCAAAATATACAGATTTTACAAAGAGGTTCGTACGGAGTACCATAGATGTTTAGGGTGCTAATACCTTCCCTTTGCATAACTAACCCCCTTACCTTGAATCTTTCCCCCTTTTTTTGGGTTATTCGCTCTTTTCCCATTCCTTTGGAAACAATAAAGCGCGATGGAGATTTTTATTTTGATTTGTATAAAGTCTAGTCAATCTAATGGCTTAGTCTTGAACATTTCTACCGCTACAGGAAGAACGTTTGCAAGGTTTCTTTCAAGCTTTGGAAGACCAAATTTAGCTGGGGAATGTCAGAATAAGTCCAAGCCTTGATTGTATCTGAGGATGTATTGAATGAGTATCAGAATGACAACCATATCTGGATCGTATTTGAATTGTATCTGCAAGAGAATATGGAATGAGTGTCAGAATGAATCTGTATTTAGATTGTATCTGAATTGTATCCGGAAGAGAATGAGTGCTAGAATGAATCTATATCTAGATTGTATCTATATTGTATCTGGAAGAAAATATGGAATGAGTATCAGAACGAATCTGTATTTAGGTTGTATCTATATTGTATTCGCAAGAGAATCTAGAATGAGTGTCAGAATGAATATGTATTTATATTGTATTTTAACTGTATCCGGGAGAGAATGAGTGCCATAATGAATCTATATCTAGATTGTATCTAAACTGTATCTAGGAAGATGCATTTGAATGAGTATCAGAATCGATCTTTGTTTAGATCATATATGTACTGCATCTACAAGAAAATCTGGAATGGGTGTCAGAATGAATCTGTATTTAGATTGTATCTGAACTGTATCCGGAAGTGAATGTGTGTCAGAATGAATTTGTGTTTAGATTGTATATGAACTGTATCTGCAAGAGAATATAGAATGTGTATCAGAATGAATTTGTACTTAGATTGTATCTGAACTGTATCTAGAAAGATGATAAATTGTTGGCAATATCCCTCTGTTTGGGAACTGGCATGATGTATTACTTTGTGGGGATAATCCATGGAAATGGCCTTGTGGGGATTTGTGGACAAATTAAACTTTGTCTTATCTCCCAGAGTCTTTAGTAAACGCTTGATCAGAGTGACAAATCTCTTAAGATAATGGGACATAGTCGTACACTTTAATCCCTAACTTTTTCATGGACCGTCTTTTCAAATTTTCAGTCCACCGGGATACCCTTTTTTGCCCAAGCCGCCTTTTATAGGTTTTTGACTTTTCGGGTGTACAATCTTTTGTATATATATCCCTAATTTTTGCCTGAACCTTTTTGGTTTGCCGGGATGCCCTTAATTTTTCCTAGGCATGTCAACCTAGTTGGTCTCTTTTATGCGTAGTATTTTACAACTATGCCCATGTTCATAGGATGTGGAGAGTTGCCACTGTCTATGACAACAAGTGTTGTAGAAATGCCAGAAAATGTTTACTTGATCGCATGTGAACTTTCATATGTGGGAGCCTGGTTTCCCTTGGGGTTAGTCTGGCGCACCTAATGTTTGAAGTTTCTAACCAACTCCCTGATAGTCTTGAACTTCCTAGGTATCTTTCCTTAGAACTGTCATGGAAGGATCCGAAGACATGATACTGACATCATCTGATATTATTGGCACAGACAAGCAAATTGGTGATACCGAAGGCTTAATCAAATTTCTGATAGTCTTCCTCGGTATTTTCTAAGAACGGTCATGGAAGGATCCGAAGACATGATACTGATACCATCTGATACTACTGGCACAGACACGAAACTTGGTGGTACCTGAGGGTCTTCATAGTGGATTTTGTTAAAGCTCATGATCAATGTAACATTGCCCTCAAATGCTTCGGATGGAGATCTGCCCCTGGCTATTCAGCACTTTTTGAGAGATTTTTTAAATATCGACTTGACTGCCCCAGATGTGTTGGAAAATGATCATGTCATGCCCCTTGATTATGAAAACTTTTTCATTGGACGCGTCTTTCCATTTTAAGTGATTTTGTTTGTTGAGAGAATTTTAGTTCATTGGATATTTGTCGTGCAAATTTCTCCATTGTCGAATAATTGGCCATATGTAGACAATGGCATTCAAACAATGCAAAGTTTATGTCTTTCTTGAGAAAAATATTTGAAAAATTCACTTTTAATAAGCAACAAAAATTTGTAAAAATATGAATTCAAATCAGGATCTTCAGTAAGCCTTACAGGAGTCATGATACCTTTTGTGAAAGTATTCTTTCAAACTAACCTATGCTTCAATTAGGACTTTTAAAGGGTTGTAACGTAGCCTGGTTCACGGTTTTAAGAAACAAAGGATAAGGCTCCAAGTTTATTTGTATCCACCCATTCTTCATGATGTTCTTCAGCCCTATACTCAACTAATTGCATATTTTATCTCCCAATAGAATTTGGAATGATATTTTGGTGATGGTTCGGACACTGGAAGTTTATTTTGAGAAGGCAGACATTTTTGCAACCCTTTTCTGTTGTTGAGGATTTGTAACGACCTCTTGTTTTGATTTATTATCCCTAATTTTGGCCAGACTATTTTTGTCTTGAGATTACAGTCAACGGGATGCCCTAGTTTTTCTTAAGTCTCCTTCATAGGTTTCGACTCAGTGGGCTTTTCTTTTTAGAGATAATGACTGCCTATTTTACGGGGAAGCATCACTGTCTTTTGATTCAGAAGGATGTTTTTGATGTCATTTGTTGTGTACAGAGTGAAAGCTTGTGAGTGAATGCGCATTTAAATTAACTGAGAAACTACCTTTCCCCAGGTTATGATTAAAGGTTTCAATTTGTGCGAAAAGAAAACTCCTACTTCTTAGGCTCAAAGGGGTTAACTTGGGATTATCTTCCTTATAACTCCAGTGTTTAGGGTTTGAAACAATGCTTGTACATCATCATCAAGGTCTATTTAAAATCATATTGTATGAGATTATGGTATTATTTTCGTCATCCTCCCTCTAAAGTCTTATGACTTGTATTCGGGAGTTGAATGTCATACAAAAAGGAGTAAAAACATAATTTCAGTATAGTGAAAACGAATGGATTAACTCAAGACAAACATATGCAATGCATTAATGAGAACAACCAAAGTCTGACATAGAGACAAGTTTTTAAGCAAACAAAGAAGTTACAACTGAAAATTCAAACGAACAAAAGCTTCTCCGCGTACATTCCTCACTTCAGATGGTGTGTCTTTGAGGGATGATATAAAAACTCAAGTTGACCATCTTGTGTGAATTCCAATACTTCTTCATTGAGCATGTCTTGAATCTTGTTTATCAACAGCCAACAGTGGTTAGTGTCGTGTCCATAACTGTTAGAATGGTACGCGCAACTTTCATTATGTTTGTAACGGGGAGAAGAAGTATTAGGTTTTTAAGGAGGCTCCTTCAATGTAACTAGCTTGGCCTCTAACATATGATGCAATGCTTGAGCCAAGGACATGTTGATCTCGGTGAATTTTCTTGTGGGCGTATCTTGCTTACGCTGACTACCTTGTCGTTGTTGGCGAGGTCATTGTGGGGCTCACGATGTAGCACCAATCTGGAAAGGTCTACTCTCAACCAAGCTAACTTCTAGTCGTTCGTTCCATACAGTTTCATTTGCCTTTATGAAGTTTGTTGATGAGGATTCTCAACTCTTCTTGTCCCCGAGCTAAGTTTTGGATAAGATCCATTTGTCCCAGCATTTGGATTCTCATTGTTGCTATCTCGACTTGCAATTATTTCAGCTGGTCATCCTTGTTGTCTTCAGGATTCTTATTGGTCATTCTCTCAATGAGGAGTGCTTTCAATTCTCCTAGCCCCTTGGATAGGTTCAAGAACAATTCGTGAAGCTGATCATTTTGGGTCTGAATATCTTGGACAGTCTATTCGAGAGCCATTTTTTACTGAAATAAACAGTGAGCGGATGAGAAAACTTGTATGGGGAAAACTTGTTATGATATGATGCATGATATGTATATGCGATGTTTTCAAGGATCTCGTGGGGTAAACACAAGAAAATGTCAGAAGTTGAACTTTGACTACAACTTTGATTGAAGACCTTCATATTATTGAAATGTATTTCTATGAGAATCAAGCTCACCATGTCAAATGGGTCGTAGCCCTTGACTCAAGTTATCGTGCTTTGATCTTTGACATCATGGGTTAGAGGAAAATAAATCCCCTTGCCCCGGTTAGACATTGGTTTATGATAACCTGCATCACTGGCCCTTGAGATCCTTGGAATGGTCAGTGGAAATGATATGGTATGATGTCATGATGTGTATGCTATGCACTAAGCAAAAGTGTAAGATAGTGACTACAAACAAGCCTTACAAGGAATTCAAGTTTAGTTAGATATTGAATACAGACAAACCCTGGAAGGAGTTCAAGTTGTCAGATCATAAATTCAAACAAATCACATAAGTAACCCTAGGTTCAGGCTTGCATGGGGTTTATAGGTAAGTACCCTCTTGAAGTTTTAGTTGGCTCAACTTGTCCTAGAAAGTAAACTGGTTCTAGGGAATCTCAATATCATTTATCTTTCTTCATCGGGAACTGTTTCAGCTCAAGCCTCTTTATTGGCGACTGAAATATCCCGAAAGTCCGATCTCAATGAGCATAGTATCGAGTATCAACCAGTCTTCAAATCTACACCAAAGTCGATTATTTCACTACTTCCTAATGGCCAAGTTGTTCAACTAAAGGTTCTATGGTCAGTTAGTGCTTCATGACACCACACAGTGGCCCCGTATTCTCCTCGATTCAACACAAGGGATACCGGTACCAACAAATGTGTCACACTAACATAGCCATTGTTTTAACCATATCGGTCTACGTCGTAGTCTCCATAATCTATTGCTACTTACCTAATAATGTTCCCAGACCCGGGTAGAAGATCTATGCAAGAAACCCAAACATAGGCCCAAAAAAATGTAAAGCAAACTAGTCAAACAAATGAAATCATTTAAATGTGATCTAGTCTCTAAGGTAACCCCACTTTTAAGTAAACTCCCCAGCAGAGTCGCCAGTTCTGTAATACGGTGGGAGAACTGACTTGTGGTTTTTCATTTTATCGCAATTGTTGTGGATAACAAGAGTCTCCATCGACTTTTCTTTTATCCAATAAAGGAAATGGTGAAAATAACAGGAAAGACCTTTTAAGAATTTTATTGAGTTCGGAGGGTAGGTTATGAAAAGGGAAGGTGTCAGCACCCTTTTCATCTGTAGTTATCTACAGGATTTTAGTTGCTAGCTCACTTTGAAATGCTTTGTAAATGTTTTTGGGTTTTGTGTAAGTTTTAAAATAATTTGCCAACACCTTTGTTTCGGAAAACTTTGTAATGATTCTCGTCTCTATAAGAATGTATACAAAGTGTTGGTTTTGAAAATAGTTCAAAGAGATGTTTGTTTTTGGAAAGATGTTTTGAAAGTGTGAGTGTGAAAATGGTTTTATTTGTGAGCAAGCAACTATGAGCATTCTAATCACTCAAAAGTCTTAATTCTTTTCCTCCTCCTTTAGATAGTGTTATCTTACCATTAGTTAGTAAGCAACCATATCATTGGATGTGAAGGGACAGGCATGGGTCGTTGTACAATTATTGAAGGTAACATTGTAGGATACCTTAGCAATTTGTCGTAAAGGTCTAAGATCATTTATCGAAGGCAACATCGAAGGGTCATTGAGGGACTACGATCTTGTATTTGAGGTTCATTGCTAAAGTATCACACGTTCGAGGGACATGACTGTTTTTATTGAAGGCAACAAGTGGGGTATACCCTAGAGGTTCACATGTGAATAGTGTGTTTGATTGCATGCATTTTGTCTTTGAGATTAGGGTTTTCTAAGATTTATTTTATCTTGCCATATAAACCTTAATTACTAGCAATAATGGAAAGCGGTAAATTGCGGAATTTAAATATCCTACGCTATTACAACACTTTAGGGGATGAAGGTACAAGTTTATGAATGGGGGATGAAAGCAATAAACCATAAATTACTATTATAGATTGTTAAATATTTGCATAAAATGTAAAGTAATGCAAAAAAGTAAATAATGTACAAAGATAGAAAAAGGGGTAATATGATAAACCCTAAAAATATTTTAAGCATTTTGAAAGAGAAATGTTTTTGTTTGAGAAAAGATGTTTGAAATTTGAAATGAAAAGTAATCAGAAATTAAACCCTAATTCTATTTTATTTACAAAATAAAAATGAGAAGAAAGGTGTGATAATTTAATTTATTTATGAAAATAAATTAAATCATAAAAATTCTAAATGTTTTTTAGAAAATAATATTTTTGGATTCTTTTTTTAGGAAAATATTTTTAATGTGTTAAAAGAAATAATAAAAACCCTAGTTTATAATTAATTTACAAATTAATTAACAAAATAAAGGGTGATTAAAATTAATTAATTTTTATGTCAAAAATTATATTACTTAAATAAAAACCTAAGTCTATTATTTTTGTGATTTTAGGATTTTATGGTTTAAAATAAAAATGATAAAACAAAACAAATAAATTAAAATAGTAAAAGAAAATAATTTGGGTCTGGTGTGTGAAAAGTGAAATGGGGGGTTAGAGACAGTAAAATAAGTTATCCCCAAGATAGGGGGAGCCCAGGCGCTTGTCCTTGATCCAATGTGGGAGGTTTTTGAATATCCATCATGGCCATGGTTTCTGGGGTGTTAGATTTGTTTGGATGAAGATCTAATGGCTGGGAGGAGGGAGGCGCATCATGTGCGCGTGTGGACTGCATGAATTGAACCTGAAAACAAAAGAAAACATGAAAAAAACAAAAGGGGGTTCACATTGGTTCGAACCCTCACCCTTTAGGTTAGATATGCCTTAATACGCACGCGCTTGCCACTTGGGTGGCTGTTTCATCCGTTCATGAAACAACTTCCACTAAATATAAAAATAAACCTAGTCCTGAATGTTTGAAATCATCTTCTTATTCTTCCATGCCATGTGCAGAACACAACAACCTCCATTGTTAACCCTGTAACTTTCTTATTTCTTGACCATTTTAAAAAGTACAAACATGAAACTTGCTGGAAATTTCACCATGAATTTAACCATATAATTTATTTAAGCTAAAAATCAAAGATTAAACTTAATTTTTTTATACCAAATGCATGCCCTAACTGGTTAGAGGCAAAATTATCCAAACACAAGCAAGTAAAATGCAAACTAAGGACATGGTTAGCTTGAGGGAAATGATGTCTACATTTTTGCTTCAGAATGTATGCACAAAGGATGTTTGTATCAAGATATTGAAGTTTGAAAACTTACCTCTTGAAGCTGGATTCGCGTATGGAGTTTGAGAAAGTTTAGAGGTGTGATGATGATCAGGTTAGCTTGCCTGGACCTCCCTGGATGTGTTATAAGTCTTACTTTTCCTTGAGGATGGCTGAAACTCCCTACTCAAGTCAAGTTGCAAGCTTGAGTTTCAAAAACGGTGGATGATGGAAATGTGATTACAGTCCTGAAACATGTGTTGGAATCACTTTGATATGATGTATTGAGTGTGTATGGATGGTTCAAACTCAATACGCACGAGTGGATTTGGAGATAGCTGTTTGAAACTCAAAAATGCCATGTTTATGGCCAGTTCTGGATAGTAGAAGGTGTGGGAGATTTGAGAGTTTGAGCTCATGCCCTGGCTTGCAAATAACTTATATAGTTATAAGCAAAAGGTCTTAGGGCTTGAAGTTGACAGGTCTGTGAGATATAAAGTTATGGCTATGTTACTTGATTTTGAAGAAAAATGGGAAACCAAGTTTCATTGTATTGTACAAGCAATGTAGAGTGGTTGAACATTTTTAACATGTTGCTTCTGATCTTTTAGATGGAGTGTGTGCAGAGGGAACAAGTTGGAGTCTCAAGAAGGGTTGACATTTTACAAAAGTATGCTTTTCCATAAGGGATGTCTTGCCTTTCTTCTCAAAATAGCAAAATGTATTGGATAATGCTTGGATCATGTGGGAAATAGCTCAAAAGCTTGTGAAATCAACTGATTATGGATAAATTTAGAGTTTTATAGGCCTGCGAAGCAAGATTACAAGGCATGGCTAAGAGATTTGAATTATTGTTCATCATGGAAATGACCTATAATTCAAGTTTTTGAGGCCATCTTCATCTCTTCGAAACTTCTAGCTCAAGCATGATCTCTTCAAGTTCTTTAACATTTTGGAAAGCTTGAAATATTCTCTACAACCTTTATGTTGACCTTTTTTACAGAATCATCTTGAAGCTTGGTGAAAATTGGCCAAAAAGTTAGGTCGAAAATATGCCTAAACTAGGTCAAATTTTCACTGTGTTTTAGAAAAAAGTGCATGAATTCATAAATTTATAACTAAAAATAAAAAAACTTCTAGGACTTGATTGGTAAATCAAAGTTGTAGATCTAATCAAGATTTAAAACTTTCATGTTGAAAGTTTTCATTTAATCATCTTGCGTCTTGGTGAAAAATCGGCATGAAGTAATGAAATTATCATGTATAAAACACTTAAAAAAATTTATGTCTTGAAAAGTTTGACTTTTCACATTGACTTTTGACTTTCTTGATTTCTTGATGATCAAGCTTCATATTTATGAATTCCTTGATGAATTGTGATCTTTGAAATCAAATTTTGATCAAAAAGTCAAAGTTTAACTTTTTGTGTATCAGTTGACTTTTCATCAGTTGATCAAATTTCAACTATCAATCTATTGATCTTGAGGAATGTTTTGAACTATGAAATTAGGTCAACATGTTGTATTTGAATTCTTGAGATTATTAATCAAGCCATTAGATCATGTATTAGGTCAAAAGCCATTGATCAGTCAATTACAGTCAAAACCCTAATTTTGACCATTTTGTCCCTTTGGTAAATTGAGTGCTTTTCTTGAGGGATTGTGATCAATACTTGATCAAATGATGAATAGGAATTTAAAATGTTGATGTTGGCCAAAAATCATGAAGGTTTACTGTAGGTTTACTATATTTTACTTTTTACCCAATATAGTTTATTTTTAGTCATCTGGTCAATTGACTAAGCAAAATTTGTGATTCAAGACTTGAAACTTGAAATGAGTATTCTCGGAGGTCTATAATGATCCATAAAGTTCATTTGAAGCATTAGAAGTCCAATTATCCTTGTAAAAATCAAAACCCTAAATGAGGCATCAATGTTTAGGAGATGGTTTGACCTAGTCAACACTTGTGCAAACTTGAGCTTTTGGAAATCTTGTGAGAAATATCTTGAGAAAGGAGAGGGAAAATTTTGGGGTACAACACCGAGGTATTCCCTGGTTGCCTTGAAGACAGTTTTTACTGTGTTGTACAAATTAATGATTGTGAATGGCTGAAGAAAGGTGTCCAACACCTGATGGATAGCCATGAGATTCTATTTGAAAGAACTCCATCTATGAAAAGTTTGATCGAAGTTGTATCTCAAGAAGTTAAAGACATATCCATCATTAATATGTCAAACAAACCTATTAGGATCACCTCCAAAGTTCCTATTATAATTCCCATTGAACCAAGAATAGATCCACTAATCATCACCACACTGGGGCCAGTCTCCTACTCTTCTGATAAGGTTGTGCCTTGGAATTATAGGGCGGAAGTATATTACCATGGTATCAAACAAGATTCATGGATTGATCAGGATAAAAATGTTGACATTATAAACATTGTTGGATCAAGTAAAGTTACTAGGATAGGAAGGATCATCTCTCTAGAGATTTCACCTCCTACAACCACAACTACACCCGTTCGCATTACTGCTGTTAGTCCTGTTGCTGACACTAGAGGAAAGGAAAAATGACTGAGCCTGCCAGGACGGAGGTGACCACAAAACATATTACCATTGAGGAACCATCTACCCAATAGATGGAGGAGATTTTAAAAATTATTAGAAAAAGTGACTATAAGATAGTGTAACAGTTGGGACAAACACCCTTGAAGATTTCCATGTTGTCTTTATTGCTATGCTCCGAGGTGCATGCTCAAGCACTAATATAATTCCTGGAAAATGCACATGTACCACAAGAAACTACGGTCGACCAATTTGAAAATGGTGTAGCAAGCTTGACTGCTGACAATGGTTTAGGGTTCTTTGATGCAGATTTGACCCCGATGGGGAAGAATCACAACGAAGCTCTCCACATCTCCATAGAATGCAAGGGCACTACCATGGTTCATGTATTAGTGGATACTGGATCTTCTCTCAATTTCTTACATAAAGGAGCTTTGGATAGGTTATACTGTGATGGACTAGTTTTAAAACCTAGCGACATTGTAGTAAGGGCTTTCGATGGTTTTAAAAGGATGGTCCATGGAGAGGTAGATCTCCCTATCAAGGTTGGGTCTCAAGTCTTCAACTCAATATTCTATGTGATGGATATTTGTCCTGCTTATTCTTGCCTTCTTGGATGCCCATGGATACATGGGGCAGGTGTGGTAACTTCCACACTACATCAAAAGTTGAAATATCCGGTCAAGGGGAAAATTGTCATTGTATGCGAAGAAGAAGAGTTTATGATCATTCATCTAAATTCATTTAAGTATGTTGAAATGGATGGAGAGTTCATTGAATTTCCTTGTCAAGCCTTTGAAGTGGTCTCTCCCATGGTTGATGTTTCCAAGGAAACTTCTGACACTCCCAAAGCTGCTAAAGATACATCGATGATGGCTTCTCTCAAAGATGCTCGTGTTGTTGTTGAAGACAGGGGTTGCACCATTTGGGGACAACTTCCTGATTTCCCTTTTAAGTCAGACAAATTTGGGTTGGGCTTCACTTCCAAGGCTTAAAAGGAGGTTCAACATGCTTGTGCATGGAAACCACCTCTCCGCATTAGTAACCATGAGGTTAATGCTCTTGAAGACTCTGATGCTGATTGTGACTAGGACGACTGGATCTACCCAACTGCTAGTTGAGGACTCAACAATTGGCAAACCAAAGACTTCATTCCAATCTCCTACAGCTAGGAGTAATTTCCATTTCCTATTTTTATTACTTTAAGAACTTTGTTTGTAATTTCTATTAAAACAATGACTTTAAGCCATGTGCCTTGCTCGAGGCACAACCGTCCATTTGTTAAGGGTTTGTCATTATCATATGCCATATGCTCATTTTAATAAAAAATATTGGACTATTTTGCATTCAAATTTTGTGCTCTTTGCCTTTCTTTACTTTATTACATTTTCAAAAGTAGCCATGTGACCTTACATGCACACACACATACACAATTTCAGATCCACATCCACTCTGGATCTCATTGACAACGACTTTGCTATTGCTATCTATGACTTTGAAAATCCAATCTATCAAGCCGAAGACGAAGGTGATGAAGATTGTGAAATACTTGGGGAACTCGCCAGACTCCGGGTACAAGAGGAAAAGGCCATTCAATCACACGGAGAATCAGTTGAATTTATAAACCTGGGTACTAAGGCAGACAAAAAAGAAGTCAAGATCGGCACTAACTTGGAAGACTGTGTGAAGAGAAGATTGGTCCAGATGTTGCACGACTACGTGGAGGTGTTCTCTTGGTCATATGAAGATATATCGGGGCTTCATACTGATATCGTAGTTAATTGTATGCCAATGAAGGAAGATTATCCCCTTGTCAAGCAAAAGATTTGTCGCATGCGGCCAGACATGTCTGAGAAAATAAAATTTGAGGTAATGAAGCAATTAAACATAGGTTTCCTAGAAGTAACATCATATCCGTAATGGGTTTAAAATGTGGTCCTATTACCTAAGAAAGATGGAAAAGTATGTATGTGCATAGACTACATAGATTTGAATAGGGCCAGCCCCAAAGACGATTTCCCACTACCTCATATTGATGTCTTGTTCGACAATACTGCTCAACATAAAGTTTTCTCCTTCATGGAGGGCTTCTCCGGTTACAATCAAATAAAAATGGCGCCCGAAGACATGGAGAAAACCACTTTTGTTACACAGTGGGGCACCTTCTTCTATAAGGTCATGCCTTTCGGTTTGAAGAACGCAGGTGCAACCTATCAACGGGATATGGTAGCTATATTTCATGATATGATTAATCATGAGATAGAAGTCTATGTTGATGACATGATTGCAAGATTGCAGACTTAGGAAGGACACCTTGATCATCTTCACAATCTATTTGAGAGGTTGAAGAAATACAAGCTAAGGCTGAATCCCAACAAGTGTACCTTCAGAGTGAGGTCTGGAAAACTCCTAGGATTTATCTTTAATGGAAAAGGTATTGAAGTCGACCATGCAAAAGTCAAAGCCATACAAGAAATGCCAGCTCCTTGTACTGAGAAGGAGGTCAGAGGTTTCTTAGGTTGACTCAACTATATTTCCCGGTTCATATCTCACTTAACTGCCACTTGTGATCCAATTTTCAAACTATTGAAGAAAGATCAAGTAGTCAGATGGAATGACGACTGCCAAGCAGCTTTTGTACAAGATTAAAGAATACTTAAAAGAACCTCCAATCCTTATGCCTCCAGTTGAAGGAAGACCTCTGATTATGTACTTGATTTTATTAGAGAATTCAATAGGGTGTGTGATGGGCCAACATGATGAGTCTGGTTGAAAAGAGCATGCAATATACTACCTTAGCAAAAAGTTTACCGATTGTGAAACTAGATATTTATTTCTCGAGAAAACTTGGTTGCTTTGGCATGGGCTGCTCTCCAGCTAAGACAGTATATGTTGACTCATACTACCTTATTTATTTCTAAGATGGATCTCATCAAGTATATCTTCGAGAAGCCAGCTCTATCTGGACGAATAACTAGATGGAATATGATCTTGACTGAATATGATATCCAGTACACTACATAAAAAGCAATCAAGGGAAGTGTGATGGCAGATCATTTGGCCTATAAAGCTCTTGATGACTACCAATCCATGAACTTTGAATTCCTAGACGAGAATATTATGTTGATAACCAACTGTGAAAAGCTTGGACTGTATGAAGGACCTGAGCAAGGATCTCAATGGACTATTGTTTTTTATGGAGCTTCCAATGCTTTAGGTAATGAAATTGGTGTTGTGATCATTTCGCCCGAAGGTTGCCATATGCCTTTCACTGCCAGACTGTGCTTCGGCTGTACAAATAACATGGCCGAGATAAAGCGTGCATCTTGGGTCTAAAGGCTTCTATTGACCTAAGAATCAAATTCTTAAGCATATACAGAGATTCATCCCTAGTAATCAGTCAAGTTAAAGGAGAGTGGGATACCAAACATCCAAATATGATCCCCTACAAAGAGCATGTGCTAACCTTGATCCCTTACTTCGAAGAGGTCACCTTTGAACACTTTCTGAGGGAAGAAAACCAGTTGGAAGATTCCTTAACAACTATGTCGTCCATGTTCAGGGTCAATTAGGACAACGAAGCTCCCAGAATTACTATCGAAAAATTTGACGAACCCGCGCACTGTTATGAGATCGACACATATGAAGAGAATCCTTGGTATCATGAAGTGACGAGGTACCTTGAAGCACAAGAATATCCTAAGAGATCCTAAATCAACAACAAGAAACTCTTGCGGAGGTTCTCAGCCAAATTCTTCCTAAGCAATGGGATCCTGTACAAGCGCAACCATGATTCTACTCTGCTTCATTATTTGGACAAGAAGGAAGCAGAAAAGGTCATGGAAGACATGCATGAAGGTATCTTTGGAACTCACTCTAGAGGGCACACTATGGCCAAGAAGATTCTGAGGTCTGGTTACTATTGGTCGACTACGGAAATTGATTCTCACCATCACTCGAGGACTTGCCATAAGTGTCAAATCTATGCCGACAAGGTCCATGTGCCTCCAATTCCTTTGAATGTTATAACTTCTCCATGGTTGTTTGCAATGTGGGGCATTGACATGATTAGAGAAATCAAACCCACTGCCTCCAATGGACATTGTTTCATCCTCGTCGCCATCGACTACTTCACCAAATGGGTTGAAGCTGCTTCATTTGCCTCAGTCACTAAGAACATTGTAGCCTGATTTATCAAGTATAATCTTATATTTTGGTACGGCATCCCTGAAAGGATCATCATCGACAACGGAACCAAACTCAATAATGCGATTATCACTAAATTCTGTATGCAGTTCAAAATCAAGCGTCACAACTTTTCTCCTTACAGACCTAAGATGAATGGTGCAATGTAAGCCGCCAATAAAAACATGAATAAGATTGTGTAGAATATGGTGGTGACCTATATAGATTGGCATGAGATTCTACCATTTGCTCTTCATGGATATCGTACTTCGGCTCAAACATCAATTGGAGCAACCCCTTTCTCTTTAGTCCATGGCATGGAAGTTGTCCTGCCTGTTGAAGTTCAGATTCCATCTCTAAGGATTACGAAAGAAGAGGGCTTAGGCAAATATGAATGGATTCATACAAGATTGGATCAGTTGAATTTGATTGATGAGAAGAGACTGGTTGTTGTCTATCATGTTCAGATGTATCAAAGGCATATGATCAAGGAATTCAAAAAAAATATCAAACCTCAAGTATACCAGGCTGGCGACTTGGTAATAAAGCGCATCATTTTACCAAAAGGCGATCCCTTGGGCAAATGGACTCCCACTTATGAAGGGACATTTGTTGTCAAGAAATTATTCTCTGGCGATGCTATGATGCTAACCACTATGGACGGCGAAGATTTCCTGTATCATGTGAACGCGGACATAGTATAAAATACTACGGATAAAGAATGACCTGCTAGGTTGACATGCCTAGGAAAAAATAAGGGCATCCTGGCGAACCAAAAGGTTCGAGCAAAAATTAGGGATATACACAAAAGATTGTACACCCAGCAAGTCGAAAACCTAAAAGGGCGGCTTGGGAAAAAAGGGTATCCTGGTGGACTGAAAACCTAAAAGGGCGGTCCAGGAAAAAGTTAAGGATTAAAGCGTACGAATATGTCCCGTCGGATCACTAGCAGTCAGCTTTATTACCAAGGTCAAAAGTTCAAATGGAACGAGATCAATTCAATCAACCTCTTTCGACGGAAAGGGATGATGTTCGAAGACATAGGGGAAATAGAGGAGTTGGAACTTAATGAGATCACTTCCACATGGCTATACATTTTGTTTTCACTTTGTATTCTTTTCATTTTTCGACAACTTCCTCTTACTAGAATTTCCGTCTCTCTGTACGGAAAAAGCCTGTTTATAGGCAAGACATCAATGCAAATATACTTTGAAGTGTAAACTTTTTTTTGTTTTTTTTTTGCAAAAACGTCCAATGACTAAAACTGAATGAACATATGCATATGAACATGATTAACTGTTAACAAATATATGCGCAAGAACAATAATAAGCATTTACTTAAGTATTTAGGATATCCCCACAGAGTTACTTCAATAAAATTATCCCCACAGAGTGAATTCATACATTCTCCATCCAAAGTTCCAATCGACATGTTCCCTGAAAATTCTCTTCCCCAGCCTGGTTTGGACTTCTAAAACTGAAAGAGAAAGCCTTGCAAAAAATTTCCCCAGTAAGTTCACCAGAATGCCTTCCTCAATAGGGTTTATTTCCCCAACGGATTACAACCTCCCCATCTTTAGTCTATTCCTCAGACCACTCATTGGCAAAATTCCTCTTCTCCAGTAAAGTTGATATTATCCCAAGAAATTTACTGCAACCTGACCAATTACCAGTTAGCTTTGATCCTCCCCAGACAAGTCGAAAGATTATCCATCTCTTTTATCCCCAATAAGAGTATATAAGAATTCTCCAGTAGAGTAATGGAAAACCAAAGTTCCTGAGCTATACTCCCTAAACATAAATCAACATTCCATGTAGAGTTTCCTTGAACAGCAAACCAAAATTCCCAACGGAAGCATTCTAAACAAGGTCGAAGATACACATACTCTTCATCTCCAGTAGTAGCCCGATATTTAACCTCCCAAAACTTCATAGCAGTAGTCAGGGATTTAGTTTCCCAGACAAAGATACATTTCAATAACATTAGCGTATCATGACATATGCATACGAAACATATAACATAATCTCATTTATTTTGATAACATCATCAAGCAATGCATTTCATACATCATGGCATTGCATGCAACTAACTCTTTACCTTTTCAGGAAAAGAATAGTCCACGGATGAATATCATCAACTATCTGTAAACTTTTCCGAGAAAAAATCAAGCTTGGATTTCTTTCTGGTACCTGTTGAAGTAGTAGTCGTCAGAGATTCCTTCATTACCTGTTGAAGTAGTAGTCATCAAATATTCCTTCATTACTTTTTGCAGTAGTAGTTGTCATAGATTCCTTCATTACCTGTTGAAGTAGTAGTCATCAGAGATTCCTTCATTACTTGTTGAAGTAGTATTCGTCGGAGATTCCTTCATTACCTGTTGAAGTAGTAGTTGTCAGAGATTCCTTCATTACCTATTGAAGTAGTAGTCGTCAGAGATTCCTTCATTACATGTTGAAGTAGTAATCGTCAGATATTCCTTCATTACCTGTTGAAGTAGTAGTCGTCAAAGATTCCTTCATTACCTGTTGAAGTAGTAGGCGTCAGAGATTCCTTCATTACCTGTTGAAGTAGTAGTCATCAGAGATTCCTTCATTACCTGTCGAAGTATTAATCGTCGAAGATTCCCTCATTACCTGTCGAAGTAGTAATCGCCACAAGATTCCTTCTAGTATACGTTAAAATAATAGTTACAAACAAGCTTTATACTTACAAGCAGTAACTTTGGATGGCATCTATAAGCCCATCTCCAATAACTCTTCATCACCTCTCCAAATGGCATCTTTAAGCCCATTCCCGACACAATCAACCAACAACATTACTTCGTACACCAGCGAGTGCAAATTTCACGGCACTCTAGTGTTCAATCATCTTTTACCTGCAACTCACAAATGGCTGACATGCCAGTCTAACTCTTTAGGTCTAAGAAGATTGAACAGGGGAAGTTGTTGTACCCTAAAATTTGCCCTCTCTTTTCTCAAGGCATTTCTTACAAAAGATCTTAAATGCTTAAGGTTTCTCCAAGATTTGATCAGACAAACTCATCTTCTAACACTGAGGTTACAAATTAGGGTTTTCATTTTCTCAATGACAATTGGACTTTTAATGCCTCAAGTGACTTTCATGGTTCATTATAGGTCTACAAGAATTCTCATGTCAAGTTTCAAGTTTTGCATCTCAAAATTGCTCAGTCAATTGCTCAGATAACTGAAAATCAATTGTATTGGGTAAAAGTCAATTAAGGTAAAAATACAGTCAAAAGTAAACATTTTTATCCACATCAATATTTTGAAGTCATATTAATCAATTGATCAAGGTCTCATCACAATTCCTCAAGAAGAAAACAGTCAAATCATCAAAAGGGCAAAAATGGTCAAAATTAGGGCTTTGAGTGGAAATGACTAGTCAGTGACTTTTGACCTAGTACATAACCTAATGGATTGAATCATGATCTCAAGGACTCAAACACAACATGATGACCCAATTTCATGGCTCAAAAGATTTCTGAAGATCAATTGATTGATAGTTGAAATTCAGTCAACTGATGAAAAGTCAACTGATACACCAAAAGATAAACTTTGCCTTTTTGGTCAACATTGAGTTTCAAATATCACAATTCAATAAGACATTCAAGAATATGAAGATTAATCATCAATAAATCAAGAAATTCAAAAGTCAATGTGAAAATTCAAACTTTTCAAGACACAGAAATTTTTCTAAGTGTTTTATACATGATAATTTCATTACTTCAGGCCAATTTTTCACTAAGATGCAAGATGATTCAAAGAAAACTTTCAACATGAAAGTTGTATATATTGATGAGATATACAACTTTTCTTCATTTATAAAGTCCTAGAAGTTCTTGGATTTTGATTTATAAATTCATGAAGTCATGCACTTTTTCTAAAACACTTCATGAAAATTTGACCTAGTTTAGGTAGATTTTTGGCCTAACTTCTTGGCCAATTTTCACCAAGCTCCAAGATGATTTTGTCAAGATGGTAAACATAAAAGTTGTAGAGGATGTTTAAAGATTTCTAAAATTTCCAAGAACTTGAAGAGATCATACTTGAGCAAAAACAAACGAAGAGAAGAAGTTGAGGTTTCATTCTTTATTTTTAGGTCATTTTGATGATGAACATTCAACCAAATCTCAAACCTATGCTGCATAATCCCACTTTGCGGGCTTCTAACTTGTGTTTCACTTTTTATTTTAATGTTTACACAATTGTTTGAGCCATTATCTAAGTGATTTTGAGCTATTGCCCAAACCATCTTGCCATTAATGGAACAAAGTTCACACTTCCATTTTGGAAAAGTGACTTTAATCACAAAGTCTACTCTCCTTGAACTTTGCATTTGTTCTTTATGCACAAGCATCCTCTACAAACTCAGAGCAAACATGTTTGAATTTTCTAGCCACCCTACCTTGCTTTGAAACCATGTTTGACTAGGTTACTTCAAAATAAGAAAGATCCATAACATGTGATTTTGTACTTCTGATCTCTCCAAGCTTCCAAACTCCTTCCTATAAATTGAACCTCCATTCACAAGCATAGGACGTGAAATTAGAAGCCTTGAAACTCCCTCAAACTCCCCAAACTAGAAATTGCACAAAAACTCCATTTTTACAACAATTCTGACCTTGAACTTATATCTTCCATTTCCATCGTGTGTTTTCCCTCAAAATCATTATCAAAGCTTCCTCATATCAAATACAACTCATCCATATCCTTACTACATGACTGTAAAACCATTTTCCTCATCTTCCCTTTTCAAAAACAGTTGCTTACAGATTGACTTCTCCAGAACATTTTAGCCACTCTCAACTCAAGCTAAGCATTGCGTTAGCTTCCTGGAGGTCCAAGGAAGCTAACCAAATCATTGCAGCATCTTGAAACAAGCTCAAACTCAAAACACGAATTCCATTTTCAAGGTGAGTTTTCTGACTTTTGAACTCTTCATATAGGCATTATTTGGTTTCCATTTGTGAAGCTAAAATGTAAACATCATAGCCCTGAAACTAACCATGTCCTTAGAATTCATTTATGTTGCCTGTGTAGTGGGAATTTTGAGTTTGAAATTGCTGAAAAAGTTATGTTAAATTTGGTACGAAACAAAATTCATGCTCATCTTTGATTTATAGCTTTAATTATTTATATGACTGAACTCGTGATGAAATTTGGAGCAAGTTTCATGTTTATACTTTTGCAAATGCTTGAGAAACGAAGAAGATCATATTTCACAACAATGGTATTGTTGTTCTACGCGCGTGCAAGGTTGAAGATGAAGTCAGTTCAAACATTAAGGACTTGGTTTATTTTAAGTTTATTGCATGTTGTATTATTCACGGATGAAACAGCCACCCTAGTGGCAGGAGGAGCATGCGTAAGGCACTGACATTAAGGGTCCTAGGTTCGAGCCCCAGGGACACCTTTTGTTTCTTTTTTCTAACATTTTTATTTGTTTCTGTTTTGTTTGATAGCGCTTGGGCCCCTTGGTTTGGGCTTTGTTCCTTTTTGCTGGATAACACCCCCTCCTTTCCTCACAACACCACTGGCCCAGTGCCCTTTTTTATTTTATTTATGTTTCCTAACAAAAAATTGTTTTTGGGCCTTTGCTACATTAAACCTCTTATTTTATATTTACCTATCTATATATATATAGTTTAATACTATAATTAAAAATAGTTTAATACTTTATTTTATTTTGTTAATTAAATTAGATTTTTATCATTTCTTTTTACAAAACATTTCTTTTCTAAATTAATATTAACAAAATTATTTTCTAGGAAAATTAATTTAAACTTAGTTTTTATTTTAATTTTCTTTGTCTAATTAAATTAACTTAGAATTTAGGAATTTAACTAATTAAGTTCTTTCTTTCTATTAATTTAGCTAATTAGGTTAAAACCCTTTTTATACAAAAAACCATGAAAAACAATTCTTTTTCTTGTACATTATCTTTATATTCTTGTACATTTTATTTATTCATTATTAAATATGGTTGTAATAGTAATTAGGTTTTAATTGCTTTCATCCCCATTTGTAATTTGTTTCTCCATCCCCTAAATGATGTAATAGCGTAGAACTTTAAATTTCCGCAATTTATCGCTTTCCATATTATTGCTAGTAATTAGGGTGTGTATGACAAGACTTAAAATCAAACAAATAGACAACCCTAATTCAAAACAAAATGCATGAAAACAAACACATTGCACACTTGCACCTCTAGGGTATATCTCACTTGTTGCCTTCAAATAAATAGTCATGTCCCTCGAACGTGGGACACTTTAGCAAAGACCCTCGATTACAAGATTGTAGTCCCTTGACGACCCTTAGATGTTACCTTCGATAAACGATCTTATACCTTTACAAAAAATAGCTAAGGTATCCTACAATATTACCTTCAATGGTTGTACGATGACCCACTCCAGTCCCTTCACATTCAATGATATAGTTGCTTACTAACTAATGATAAGATAACACCATCTAAAGGAGAAGGAAAAGAACTAAGACTTTTTGTGTAGGTAGAACGCTCGTAGTTTCTTGCTCACAAATAAAACCATCTTCACACTTACACTTTCAAAACATCTTTCCAAAAACAAACATCTTTTTGAACTATTTTCAAAACCAACACTTTGTATACATTCTCGTCGAAACGAGAATCATTGCAAAGTTTGCCAAAAGAAAGGCGTTTTCAAAATATTTTCAAACTTACACAAAACACAAAAACATTTACAAAGAATTTCAAAGTGAGCTAGAAACTAAGAGCCCGTAGATAATTACGGATAAAAAGGGTGCTAACACCTTTCATTTTCATAACCTACCCCCCGAACTCAAGAAAATATCTCAAAAGGTTTTTCCTGTTCTTTTCACCCTTTGCTTTATTGGATAAAAGAAAAGATGGTGGCAACTCTTGTTATCTGCAACAATTGCGATAAAACACAAAACACCCAAGTCAGTTCTTCACTGTATTACAGCGACAAATGGCCCAATTTAGCCTCGGTCCTATCACAACACTTGAGTTCTCTAAAGGCTTTACCTCTGTCTCATAAATCATAGGGTCATGTGGAGAAAATAAACATTAACCTTCTTCAGTTACAAGACAAACACATTTAAAGCACACGTTCCCAAGATCACCTACTCCCACTCAACATACCTCTGGCCCCGTCTCCAAGATAGAGACATGTATGAGATAGTATAGATGATGATGAAGATCAATTTAGAGGCTATTATTAAAGTTTCTATCAAATCCTAGCTTCATCCCTGGTAACAGGAACTTGGGTGCAAATTATTCAAGGCCAACCAAATGGCCCAACAAGGCCAGGCCAATGCCAAATACCTAATCCATAATACCAATGCAGGGAAGAGGATTAACAGGTAGACCTTCATTGAAAGAACTCATACAAGATATAGACCATTCTCTCATCATTATCTATTGGATCGAATCAAACAATCCCTCCTATTCCATACTAGACCAAACAGAAACGATTTTAGCATCCCATCCTATATGAGATCGTTCACGCCTCGTAACATGTACTTCCAACTCATTATTTCAAGTTACACTTATTTGAATTTAATGATTTGGACGTCATCAACTCACCTCTGTTATATCGTATCGGAGATCAACATTATTGCATCAGAATAGCTCATACTCACACGTCATTAATTTTCTATTTCGCTAGTGAAACAAAATATAATTTTTCGATGAACTTGAATTGAATGTAAAGGAGATGAATAAAACAACATAATTATATACTATGTTGGGCTTTAATATTTGTGTCCATCCATTATATATACAATAAACTGATTTTATTGCTCCTTAATTAAAATAAGTAAAATTGTTAAATTTAATTTTTTATAAAATTTTAAAATCTTATATAAAGTTTCAGATTTCACACAAATCTTATCTAAATACATGAATTCCATGAATAATTATTCATATACTTTTAGATAAATCTAAAATATAATAGGGAGATGGCACCAAATTTATGGATAAATCTGGTAAGATATAGGTGGTGGCACTAGATATTAAATTTCAAATGATATATTTAGAAGGGGTTTCTTATTGCATGCACCCTTAGTGGTGGTCACACTCCCTAATGAAAAACAAAAAAAAAATGTCTTTAAAATACACAAATTTATTTTCGAACGTACCAAAACTCCATATCATTCATTTGTAAGTGAGTCACTCTCATTTTGTCATAAATTAGTAAGGAGATGCATATCCATAAAAAATTTCAGAAGTATACCTCCAGATGTGTTTTAAGTGATATTATTGCACCCGGCCTTCACCCATCCTCATTTCCAACAAAACATCCTCTACACCAAAAAAAGGCATGTGTAAGAAACCCCAAATCCACCATTTTCCAACCTTTCTCAAAAATTTTACTGCATTTCATCTAATCCAATAGTTTTATTAATCATTACTCAAGTCTACTCAATGCAAGAGCTTCTGCTTCTGATATTTGATAAGTTTTTCATTTCCCTGTTTTTTTTTATTTGTGATGCATGAATTACTAAATAGGTTGTTTAAGTTACATTAGGTTATTCTTATACTCATAATACGTAGTTTATTGAGTTATGCATTGAAATTTAGAGCATACGACATGAGGCATTTCTACTATTTTTTCCATTTTTGTGTTTCAGGAAAATATGGAAGTGCACTTCCATATTATGTATTACAAAAGTGAACTTCCGTATTATGTTTGCATTGCTTAATTTTTCATGTCTGTCACTTGGTTTTGATTTTGTTTGGTTTAATTATAGGTAAAATGGCTGACAACCAAGATTTATTGAGGCACGATAGAGTGTCCCATCATGCATATCTTTTCATGGAGAGAGTTATGCTCTCGCAATCACTGATTGCTGCCAGTTCATTTGATGCAGAAACATCCATTTTTGGAGTTCATGTGTCCCCGACTTCGTCTTCTCAGAGACAAGTGTCACATGTTGCTACCCCAGAATCCCCATAAATCCATGTTGATGCACCTGGTGCCGAGTTTCCATTCATGATATTATTCTTGAGGTTTTTGGAGGAGACCCATGTGACACTTCATTAATGCCTTTGTATTCAAACCATGCTACTAGGAACTTGCAGGATGAAGAGGTGAAATAAGTTTGTATTTATTCTTTGAAACATGTGTTATAATATTTGAGCTTTCTGACAATGATGTATTTTTTTTGTAGTACCGTGATGCTTTAAAATGTATCAACCATGGTAAGAAAATTGTGAAGCTAGAATAACCTGAGAAACAATGGTTTCATGATGTAATGCAATTGTCTGGGTTGCAACATTTATGCATGACTTGTTATAATGTTATTAATCATGGTATGTTGTCATATTTTGTGGAGAGATGGCACTCATAGAGATCATCTTTTCATCTTGCCATTGGTTAGATGTCCATCACACTGGATGATATGACATCCTTGCTACACCTTTTGATTAGGGGAAGATTATTAAACCACTCTAGAATCACCAGACCTGATGCATTAAAGATAACGGTGACCTATTTGGGAGTTGACCCATATGACTCTCTAAAGGAGATGGATGACGCTAGAGGGTATCATACTAGATTTTAATTTCTAGAGAAGTTGTATATTGACCACCTGGCTCCAGCAGTGGAGACCGATGGTGATAATGCACAAGTTTTGCATCATAGAGCATGTTTATTAAGGTCATATCTCATGTGCTTAGTTGGAATGTCTAGATTTATGGACAAAAATGTTTATTATGTCAATGTGGTTTAGCTTAGATGCTTCATTGACTTTGAGCGAATTTATGAGTATAACTGCGGGCCGCTTATTTGGTTTACTTGTACTCGAAGGTAGGTGAGGCTTGTCTTTGAAATACCAAAAAGATAAAAGTAAGTTGTATGTTGTTTATGGTAATATATTTGCAACTCTATTGTTACTAATATTTCATAACACTTGTGCTACACCATTACTAATATTTTATCTGAAGCACTTTAAGGCATGGATCCTCTTTCAATTTCCACGCATCTCCGACTGGTCATATAACGAAGACTACTCTGAGGATTTTCCACGTGCTTGCGCATACATCTAGTTTGGAGGAAATAATGTGAATGATTTGTTTCGAGTGTTTCTTTACCGCATTATAATAGATGATATATGTTATACACCATATGAAACTTATTTTCATACGTGTTCTTTGGATGACATAGCTTTCTATTCTTGATGGTTGGCTTGTGGGTCACGCATGATGCATCCATATCTTCCTGATTGAGTCGTGAGTCAGTTCGAGTTTCAACAGGGTATTCCAAAAGAACCCTTTGTGTCTTCTCTTCCCACTATGGTATGCAGAGATGTTGAAGTGATGTTTGATGATTTCTATAATTATCTGATACCAGAGGAAGCATGAAGTATGTTAGATCCTCATCCATGGATTAGTACAATGAGCTACATCTAATGGTATTTAAGAGTGTCACATCCTTACATGACATCATATGCCCAAGGAGATCCACCTAATTCATCTCATCAAGATATATTAGTGGAGGAGCAAGATATGGCAGATCACTGTCATTGATGTGTTACCTACATGTTGTCGTATTATGAGAATTGCGCAAACGAGCATATAGAGAGGAGAGTTTCCATAAGGCACTCATGTGAGGGCTACTAAAGAGGTCATTATATTCGAGGCATGAAATGTCTTGCAGTACATGAGGCAAAAAAGGAACAAGGGGGTCAGATATATCCAGTAGTTCACTATTATTTCTATTTTGATTGTGTTTTTATTATGTTTTGTAATTTATCAACAATGATGTTTGATATGGATCCTGGATTGATTCTAATATATGACATTTTAACTGAATTACATCAGTGTATGATTTAATTGATAGCAAATTTATTTTGATGGTATACTTAGTATAAATGACCTATAATATAAGAATTCTTAAAAAATATCAAATTTTTAACAAACTTAATTCTTAAGGGTTATTACAGAAGTATACTTCTGTATAATTCCATGATTATAAAATAAAAATACTACCATAAGTTTAAAGTGTGTCCAAAATTATTACAGAAGTGGACATATGGACTTACCCTTCCATAAGTGCAAATATATATTTTCGAACAATATTTTTTGAATAAATGTGATATATTTTGAATGCGTACGGAAATATATTTCCATATTATGGCAAGAGAATTTTCAAATTTCATTAGAGTGATTCACCACTAAGGATAGAAAGAACAACCCCTTTTTAGAATCTCTCACCCATTCAACAAGATTATAACAAATTGGCCCATGGTATAGCCAAATTTGCTATTAACAATGAAGAGAGGGTAGGGTGTGTATAGAAGATATTTCTATATTTCAAATTTATCTCTAAGTAAGGTCTATTAACGGGTGATGTTTCTCGAGAAATTAACATGTCACCCTTCATATTATACATGACACCCCCCAAATTTTAGTATCTTCAAAATATCCATTTTACTATTTATTCTAAATTTTTTACTTTTATTAAAAAAAATACTATTGGTCAAAGGGATAAATTTCAAAATTTCCAATACTCTTAGCAAATTTCTGGTATCGATTTTTGTTGTATACCGGAAATTCTTTACATTCTTCAAATTTCCGATAGCGATATACTAGAAATTTCAAAATTTTCGATTGTGATTTACCAAAAATTTTAAATTTTCCGTAATTTTATAAAAGTCTACATATACCGGAAATTTAGAAAATTTCCGATACAAAACATTTACTGAGAATTTTAAATTTCCGATGTACCAGAAATTTCAATTATACTTGAAATTTCTGGTATGTCTGCAGATGAAATTTTATAATGAATAAAAACACTGTAAATTTTAAATTTATGGTATTTTTCACACAGGAAATTTGAAATTTCCGGTATATTTTTGTAATGAGGAAAAATACCGAAAATTTCAAATTTCCGGTTACAATCAAAATGGCACGGTAAAAACTTAAAAATTTAACGAAGTTTCCGGTATTTGCATGAAATTTCTGATACGAAACCAAAAATTTCAAATATTTCGATATATTTCAAGGACAGTTTGGTAAATGTGCCATGTCTGAGGGGTGGCATGTATAAAATGGGGGATGACATGTTAATTTCTCATGTTTCTCATGAATGTATTTAGCTTAAAAATATTCTAAACGAATTTATTTGTTTCATTTTAAATTTTTTTTTTTATAATATTATATAAATATTTCAAAATATTTTTATAAAAAAGTTTAAATGAAAAATTAATTTAAAACTAACTTATGGATATCAAAATTTAAAAAAAGAATCAATTAAATTTAAAACTAGGTTAAAATTTTTTTATAAGAATTTGATTTTTAACAAATTATAAGTTTTTGGGTGTGAAAATCACTTTTTAAAACTATTTTGATTATGTAAAAAATTTATAATAAATATTAAGTTTTTGGGTGTGAAAATGACTTTTTTTCGTTTATTAAAAAATGAGTTTAAAATAACTTTTATTTTCTAAAAAAATTATTTCATAAAAATCATATTAAAAATGAATAAAAAAACTTTTTTTAAATCTAACACAAACTACTCTAAATATATATTTATGTTAATGCGTGAGACATTTTTAGTGATGAGAGAAAGAGAGAGGGTAAGGAAATAATAATTTTATTATTGAATTGAACTATTACAAACTAATTTATAAACTAGTCTATTTATATACAACTAACTTATACACTAAGTAGGCTAACAAATCCTAAATGGACTTGGGCTTGGATTAAACAACTTGGATTATATCTAATATTATATTAACATTTCAACATATCTCACATAATCCAAGTTGTCAAACCTACGCTAATCATAATCGATCTGAACTATTCCTAATTTCTTTCTCAAATTTAAGAAATCGTCGATCTTCAATCCTTTGGTGAAAATATCGGCCAATTGTGCTTCACTTGAGCAATCTCTTACTTCAAGTTCACCTCGATTTTCCTTTTCCCTCAAAAAGTGAAATCTAGCTTCGATATGCTTACTTCTTACATGTAAAATTGGATTCTTTGCAACATTAATGGTTGGCTTGTTTTCGATCTGCAACACTAGAGATTTCTTCACTTTGACCTCGGTCTCTTCCAACACAGATCTGATCCCAATTGCTTGACATGCAGCATAAGATCCTACTATATATTCATCCTCACACGCTGAAAATGCCACCACATGTTTCTTTCTCGAGCACCATGAGATTGGGGCACCAAATACTTGAAAGAAATAACCAGTTGTGCTTCTTCGATCTTCCTTATCTCCACACCAATCAGTATCTAAAAAACAAGTAACTGTAGCTTCTTTGCTTTCAGAGTCTCGTCGAAATAAAATTTTATAGTTTGTGGATTATTTTAAGTATCTCAGAATTCTACTAGCAACCTTCATGCATGACACCCTTGGTTCACTCATGCATCTGCTTACTAATTCGACTGTGAAATATATATCAGGTTGACTATTGCACACATATCTCATAGATCCAACTATTTGTTTAAACAAAGTTACATCAACTTTGTCTTCTTCTCCATGCTTCTCCAACTTCAAATTTGGTTCAACAGGCGAAGATGTTGGAGTCGAATCATCCATCTTGAATCTCTTGAGTATCTCTTTGACATACTTCCTTTGATGCAACACCATACCTTGTTCCGACATTTGAATGCCTAGGAAATGAGACAATTTTCCCATATCTGACATTTCAAATTCCTTCATCATCAGCTCTTTAAATTTCGCCAAGTTCTTCAAGCTATTTCTAGTTACCAACAAGTCATAGACATATAAGCAGGTGATTTGTATATCTTGTGCTACAACCTGAACATAGACACCATACTCAGACTTGTATTTTAAATATCCCAATTCGACTAAGTATGAGTCGATTTTCTTGTTCCATGCCCCAGGTGCCTGTTTGAGGCCATAGAGCGCTTTGTGAAACTTGTATACCTTACTCCCGTCCTTCTGAATCATAAACCCTGGAGGTTGTATGACATAGACATCTTCTTCTAAAAGACCATTCATAAATGATTATTTCACTTCTAAATGAAATGTAGACCTACTTAGTTACATGCCAAGGCTACTAGTCGAACAAACTCCAACCTTACTACTGGAGCAAATACATCAGAGTAGTCGAGTCCTGTTCTCTGAAGAAATCCTTGAGATACAAATCTTGCCTTATGTCTTACTATCGACCCATCAGTATTGTGTTTCAACTTGAACACCCATTTTCATTCGATAGCTTTTGTTTGTGGTGGCAATTCGACTAACTTCCATGGGTTGTTTCTTTCAATTTCCTGTAACTCTTCGAACATAACAGACTTCTATTGTTTATTCTTTAAAGTCTCTCTATATTTGATTGGTTCATAACCTGCAAGTAAAGCAAAATGAGCTAATTCTCCATCGAGTGTTACTTCATCATCACTAGTCACTTCACAGTCTTGAAGTCTTGTTGGACGAACTCTAGTTCTTTAAGGTCTTTGTCTTGTGTTATCCATACCCTCTTCGACTTTGACTGTGTCAGGAATGTCAGCATTTGCTTCGACTTTGACTGGAATATTAACAATTTCTTCAACTTTGACTTCATCAGTTTCTTCGTCAAAACCATAGATCATCAATGGCTTGTTAATTGCATCATTAGAATTCCAATCCCAGGTAGGATTTTCATCAATCTCAATGTCTTGACTTATCACAAATTTCTCATTGATTGGATTGAATAGCTTATATGCACCAGTTTTATGATATCCTACTAGAATCATACGTTCACTCTTGACATCAAGCTTCCTTCTTCTCACATCAGGAACATGCTTGTAACACATAGAGCCAAACATATTCAGATGACTCACCGATGGTCGTTTGTCACTCCACATTTCTTCTGGAACCTTGTTCTTCAATTTCTTGGTAGGACACCTGTTCAGAATATAAACTACAGTCGAAACAGCTTCTTCCCATAATGATTTTGGAAAATTCTTTTGGTTCAGTATGCATCTCGCCATATCCAATATGGCCATATTTCTTCTTTCTACAATTCCATTATATTGAGGTGTATAAGGAGCAGTTACCTCATGATCAACACCATACTCTACATAAAACTGTTCAAATATCTTGGATGTGTATTCGCCATCTCCATCTTCTCCCAGAACTTTGATCTTATTATCACTATGGTTTTTGACAAGTATCTTGAATCTCTTAAAGATTTCGAATACTTCGTCCTTTCGCTTGATCATATAGATCCAGAGATTTCGACTATGTTCATTGACAAACGAAACAAAATATATATTTCCACAAATGGTATTCTCTTTGAACGGGCCACATAAATCTGAATGTACAACTTCGAGTATGCAGGATGATCTCATTGACATCGTCAAAATAATAGAATTTTTGGATTGCTTTTCGACTAAAAAACCTTCACATAGTTTTTCGGGCATCACAAGACTTGGTATGTTATTTACCATCTCTTGAGTAATCAGCTGATTGAGTGACCTAAAATTCATATGGCCAAACCTCAAATGCTATAACCAACTATCCTTGTGGTCGACAACTGTTTTCAAGCATTGTAGCTCTGTCAAACCGATCTTAGTCTTAAACCTTTGATTCTTTGACGGTGGAGATTTTAAGACCAAATTATTCTGGATGTCAAACAGTTCCAATCATCCATTTTTCATTACCATTGAGAAACCTTTTTGGACCAGTTGTCCAACACTTAAGAGATTGCACTTCATGCCAGGTACATAAAGTACATATTTGATCAAGGCTTTAACTTCATTTCTCCTTTGAATAACAATATCGCTTGTACCTTCTGCTTACAACGAGCTATTATCAGCAAGTTTGACCTTGCTCTTCTTCGACTCGTTGAAATTTACTAACCACTCCTTTCGACCAGTCATGTCATTCGAGCAGCCAAAGTCGAGAAATCAGATCTTGGATTCGACATGGTTATATGAAACTGCAACCATAACCACCATATTATTATAATCATCTGAATCTTGATGTACAAGGTTCGCTCCTCCATCCTTGCCTTTTTTTTATCCCTTGTCTTTTCTGTACAAAGAATGCTTGGCTAAGTGACCCCACTTTTCATAGTTATATCACTGTGCATCCTTTTTCTCTTCTTTATTTTTCTGATAGGAATTTTCTTCTCCTCTTTTCGAGGATTCAAAAGCCATGTCATCAACCTTATTCTTGTGGGATTCTACCAGGACTTGTTGTCATGAGTCTTGTCGAATTTGCCTTTGAATTTGTTTGAACCGTCATTCTTTTTCCATGACTGAGCCTGTAGTGCTTGTATCGAGTCTTGAACTTCTTTCCTTTTGACAATCCTAATCTCATGTGTTTCCAATGAACCAACCAAATCTTCCAGTTTTAGGGTCTCAAGTTGGTTGGGTTCTTGAATAGCTACGATAACGTGATCAAAGTGAGAGGTCAACATACGCATTACCTTCTCAACTATCTTCTTATCAGTTAGGGTTTCACCATAATCCTTTATGAGATGGACGATTTTGTGTACCTTCGACACATACTCTGCAATCTTTTCATCTTCTCACATCGATAATAATTTATATTGTCAATGCAAGGTATGCAACTTGGCAGCCTTGACTTTCTCACCTCCTTCATAGTACTTGATAAGAATATCCCTTGCCTCCTTCACTGATTCATCATGAGAAATTATGTTGAAGTTCGCCGAATCTACCACCGTTTGAATGCAATACACAGTCTTGCAATCATTATTTTTGGCTTGTTGTGAGCAGTTCTCTGTGCGTCAGTTGCATCCGCAGCCAACACAGAAACACTAATAATAACCACTTCTAGGATTTTATGAAAGCCAAACAGAGATTACATTTGTTTTCTTCATCGAATCCAATTCTTGTTGTCAATCGTTGAAAGAGAATTCAAAATACCGTTAATACCATTCATCTTCATAGCGGTTGATTGACAACAACCCACGATTCCGAAAACACGATCTCTGATGTGTGATTCTTGAAAACACGGTCAATAATCTAACCGGAACTCTAATACCAATTTGTTAGTGTGAGATACTTTTAGTAAGGGGAGAAAGAGAGAGAATAAGAAAATAAAGATTGTATTATTGAATTGAATTATTATAAACTGATTTAAAAACTAATCTATTTATATACAACTAATTTGTACAATAAATAGACTAGTAAACCATAATCAAGTTTGGACTTAGATTACACAACTTAAATTATATCTAATATTATATCTAATATTTCAACAATTTCAAGTTTTCGCCAAACAATTAAAACTTTTTTCATATTAACAATATCTTTCCACAACTACCAACTAAACTACTGAATTGTTTTAACCAAGATTATAATATGTCGTTTACATTTTCTTAATTTCATTCCTAAATCCATATGTTTCGTTGAGTTATTTTAGCGGACAAACTAAGGAAGAGGAAAATTATACCTGCTACATAACCTACTAATTTTATTTATTTATTTAAACAGCTCTCGTCATTATTTAGTTGTGATATTGATGATATATATTTACATATATGATTGCGTTGAAATTGGACATGCCGAATTATTACCAAGTAAAATACAAATAATTTGTACGACTCCTTAATTTAAAATATATCATAAGCTATATTCTAAGTAGTCATGGATATCCTCCACCACCAGGATATCCCTTGTATACAGGCACATCCTCCTCCTGCAAAAGTTTTCGCCCTGCATCATATAAAAATTTAAATGAATCATTTAAACAATTAAGAAGAAAAAGATTTAAAAAAATTACATAGATGCATTTTTACAAATCAACAATGATCAATCCCATATTTCAACTAGGGAAACGAAGTCTCGAATATTCATATGATTATATTTTGAACAAGTATATGATATGGTTCTCACAGTTATAAATTTAATAATTACATGAACAGAAATATACCTTGTTTGAAATTGGATTGGGCATCACTAACCATCATAAATGACATGAGTAGTAAAAGTATTGTTAAAAGAACAACAAATGACCTTAATTTGTAGAGAGGTTCCATATTTCTAACAGAAATATTTATATAAATTGCAAGTTTAGAATGAGAAGTAGTACATATATGACTTGAAGGATATGTATATTTATAAAGAAAAAAACATAGATGTTTAGAAGCAAGATAATCTCGTTGCTGACTAATTCTTCCTCACATACATATAATTAATAGTGACAAAAGTAATTAAATAACTAATTGGGTAGTTTGTCGCATCAAATTAACTAAAAATTCTAATAATTTGAATCCAACAGAAGGTACGACTAGTTTATCAAATCATACACGATGTAAAACTTTATTAAAAGGAAAGGAACTAATTAATATGTGTGTTGATGGTGATTTGTGGTTTTTTGTCAATGAGAGATGATGTTAGCCTAAAAAAAGTAAACGATGATGTGTTGTATATTACCTCATTTTTTACTTGAAAAGGTCAACCCTGTTCCGATCTGGAACAATAAGATGCGCTTGTGGAGTGAAGTAAGGTTCAAGTGGTGTGGTGTGCGCTTATGATACGATAGAGCACTCTAACGTCTAAATTAGTGAATAAGTGAGAAATAGTTTAAATATGAGAGTGAAATAAATACTTGAATATTGCGCTTGCATAACTTATATAACATAAGCGGTTAGAACCGCTTTCTCTTAATCTGATGCTTCATGTTTATTAGTGTCCGATTAGATCATTTAATAGAAAATTGGCTGGAGGTCAGAATTACATGTTTTTTGCTTAAGAGGAATCATATATGTTCTTTGCACCTTTCATTTGTAATCTCTTGTTGTTAATGATGTAGCTTGGAACTTAAGAAAGTCATCTTGTTATTGAATAAATGAAAGTTAAATGAGAAAATACACAATAATGATCATGTATATATGGAGAGATCAAAGGGGAAGTTAGTTAACAAATTAACTAACTTCCATAACTATCTTAACCAACTTCTAACAAGAGAAAATAGTTGGGAAAAAATTATTACTTCCACATAAAGAAACATGTACATTTAACATTCACCTTCAAGTTTGACTACGGATATCACAAAGACCCAATTTAAACATGTTTGCAAAGAAAGAAGCTTAGTGAAAGCATCTAAGAGCTGGTTGGAATTGTTGACAAGAAGAAGAATGAATTTTTTACTTTGTATTTTCTCTTTAACGACATAACAATCTATTTCCATGTGCTTGTTTCTTTCATGGAATGTTTGATTGTTTGCGATGTGGTTAGTTGATTGGTTGTCCCAACTTACCCGCAAGCACTATGTCATTAACATAAATCAAAACGGATGTGAAATTTTTAGCATTTGATTTGAGATGATGGGAATAGTCTGGTTGAGATTGAGTGTACGTCAACTTAATCAAAGCAAGATTAAATTTGGAGTACTATTGCTTGCTTTCATGTTTCAAACCATAAATTGGTTTATAGAGTTTACAGACTTTAGAAGGACTGAATTCGAAAGTAGGGTGACTAGGTGGTAATACCATATAAACCTCCATTTAAATCACTATGTAAAAAGGCATTGTTGACATCCAATTGTTCAAGAAGCCAATGATTAACAATAGTTAAGGCAATGAAGACTCTCACTTTAGTAATTTTGGCAACTAGATAGAAAATATTGAAGTAGTATACTCCTTCCATTTTAGAGTATCATTTGGCTGCTAATCATGCTTTGTATTTCTCAATAGTACCATCACCCTTATACTTAATATTATAGAACCACATACACCTAATAAAAAATTTATCTGGTGGAAGGTAAAAAATTGACAGTATGGCTCTTGTCAAGAGCATGGAACTCAGTCTTCATGTCTTGGTCCAACAATTAACTTGGGAGGCCTATTTATAGGTCTTTGGTTCAATGTGAATGGAGATGGAACAACAAAAAGTTTGATATGCATGTGTGAAATTCTAATAAGAAAGAAAAGATGATAAAGGGTATGCAATATTATTAGTAAAAATATGGTTAGTATGCAAAATAGAATTACAATGAAAATATTGCAAATATATAGGTTTTCTGACTAGTCTAATTGATTTTAGTCATAGGACTGGCAGGAATGGCATTGGTTGAGATAATGGGTGTGTCAGAAGTGTTGGTGCACAAGGAGAGATGAAAGACAAAATGAATATATTTAATGAAGGCTACAGAATAAGGAATAATGAATTTACAATGAATTACATTGACCTACCTATTACTAGGCTATTTATACACAAAATTAGGGTATAATAAAATACTAAAATACCCTCTAACAATGGTATACAAAGATATTCCTAAAATATAAATTATTTCCAACACCATCCCTTAATTTATATTTACACAAAACTGACAACACCAATTCCATCCCTCAAACGAAGAAATTGATCAGTCTTGATAGTCTTTGTTAGAAAATGTGTTAGTTGCTTCTGGCTGCTACAGTGTACAACTTCTAATATTCCATTTTGAACCTGATTCCTCAGAAAGTGATACTTGGTCTCAATATGCTTGCTTCTCTCATGCAGCATTGGGTTCTTGGCAATATTCATTGCAGACTTATTATCAATCATCAACTTCAGAGGTTTGTCTACCTCAATCTTTAGATCTTGCAGCAAGTTCAGAATCCATACAGCTTGGCATGCAGTCATAGCTCCTGCAATATATTCAGCTTCACATGTTGACAGCACAACAACATGTTGCTTCTTAGAACACCAAGAAATAGGACCTCCTAGAAATTTGAAGAAGTATCCAGAAGTACTTCTTCTGTCAACTCTGTCTCCACACTAATTAGAGACTGAATAACTCAGAAGTTCTGATTCGATCTTTCTTCTAGAAGGAAATAACACTTCATACTTCAGAGTTCCCTTTACATACCTCAGAATCCTAACAGTAGCTTGGTAATGAGACCACTTTGGCTTACTCATAAATCTTCTAACCATTCCAACTGCATAGCAAATATCAGGTCTGGTATTACACAAATATCTCAGAGAACCAACCATCTGTTTGAAGGTTGTAGCATCCACATCCTCTCCATCAGAATCAGAGTCTAACTTATAATTTGTATCAGGAGGTTTGATAGCAATTTTGCAATTCTCTAGCTCAAATCTCTTTAGAAGCTCAAGTTCATATTTCATCTGATGCAAAATGATTCCTTTCTCATAGTAAATAAACTCCATCCCTAGAAAGAAAATCATTTTCCCAAGATCTGCCATCTCAAACGCATTCATCAGAACCTTCTTGAACTCAGCTATCTCTTGTTATAAACTTCCTGTGAGTAATATGTCATCAACATACAAACATACCAGAATTATATTACCTTTTGAAGTGTGTTGAACATGAACACCATACTCCATCTCACACTTCTAAAACCCTTGTCTCTTGAAAAATGAATCAATCTTCAGATTCCAGGCTCTGGGCGCTTGCTTCAATCCATACAAGGCTTTGTGTAATTTGAACACCATCCTTTCATGATTCTTTTTCTCAAATCCAGGAGGTTGTGACACGTATACCTCTTCTTGTAATGGACCATTCAGAAATGCATATTTTACATCTAAATGCATCAGAGGCCAATTCCTGTTAGCAGTTATTGCAATTACTAGTCCGATTGTTTCATGTCTCGCTATAGGTGCAAACACTTCAAAGTAATCTAGCTCAGGCTTCTGTAGAAATCCTCTTGCTACTAATCTTGCTTTGTGTTTGCCAATTGATCCATCTGGCTTTAGCTTCTGCTTGAAAATCCATCTGACGCTGATGGCTTTCTTGCCTTTTGGAAATTCTGGTAGCTTCCAAGTCTTGTTTCTCTCTATAACATCAAGTTCTTCTTTCATGGCCTGCAACCAGAGTTGCTGCTTAATAGCCTCTTTCGTACTCACGAGTTCAGAGTCTACTAACATTGAACACTAAATAACTTCTTCTTTGGAGTCTACTTCAGTGTCTTGTAACATGTCAAACTCTGCAAATCTTCTTGGGTGCTTCTGACTCTTTGTTGCCTCTTAATTTGAACTTCAGAACCTCGGACACCAGAACTTTCCCCTTCAAAATTTCTTGCTTCAGAAATTGGATTTTCTCCAGAATCTTGACTGTCTTCAGAGTCTAGAAAATTCCCATAGTCAGAATCACCATTAGAGTCATAGTTAGAATCATCTTCACCTTTTGTATCTTCTTCAGAGTCAGAGTCTTTACCAGCTTCAGAAACATGTGTTTCTGACTTTTATTCAGGAGTTCTCTCATCAGAGTCAGGACGAGACCTTTCCCAATTCTATACTTCTGATTCTTTTACGATGACGTCTCTGGTGAACTCAACTTTGTTAGTTTCTGGACAATAAAGTTTGTACGAACCTGTATTGTAGTACCCCACCAGTAATGTTATTATACTTCTATCGTCCAGCTTCTGTCTTCTGGCTTCTGGGACATGTTTGTAACATACAGAACCAAACACCTTCAGATGACTAACACTTTGCTTATCTCCAGTCCACTTCTGAATAGGAACTATTTCCTTCAATTTCTTTGTTGGACATCTGTTGATCACATAACATGCAGTGGCAACAACTTCTCCCCACATAGTATGAGGAAGCTTCTTCTCTTTCAGCATGCTTCACACCATATCAAGCAAAGTACGGTTTCTTCTTTCAGCAAGACCATTATGTTGAGGAGTATGGGGAGTAGTAACCTCATGCTCAACTCCATTATTCTCACAGAATCTTCTGAATTCTGTGGAGTTATACTCATTACCATCATCAGTTCTGAGAATCTTCAGAGTATGGCCACTCTGATTCTCAACCTTCAGTCTGAACTTCTTGAATTTAGCAAACACATCTTGTTTGAACTTTATGAGAGATACCCATGTCATTCTGTTGAACTCATCAACAAATGACACAAAGTATTTATTCCCTCCAATCGATGCTATTGGAAATGGACCGCACACATCAGAATGCACTACTCCTAAGGCATGCTTTTCTCTTGGAGCTACTTCTAATGCAAATGGTAATATTGGTTGCTTCCCTTCCATGCACACTGTGATACAGTGGGAGAACTAATTTTGGTGTTTTACGTTTTATCACAAATGTTGCGGATAACAAGAGCCGCCACCAACTTTTCTTTTATCCAATAAAGGAAAGGGTGAAAAGAACAGGAAATACCTTATGAAAAGGGAAGGTGTTAGCACCCTTTTCATCTGTAGTTATCTACGGGCTCTTAATTGTTTGATCACATTGAAATTCTTTGTGTTTGTGTAAGTTTGAAAATATTTTGAAAACGCCTAAGTTTGGTAAACTTTGCAATGATTCTCATATCGCTGATAATGTATACAAAGTGTTGGTTTTGAAAACATTTGTTGAGAAGGAATGTTTGGAAAGATGTTTGAAAATGTCAATGTAAGGTAATTTTGTAATGATTCTCGTATCGTTGAGAATGTATACAAAATGTTTGTTTTAAAAGATGTTTTTGAAAGTGTGAGGTGTGGAAAATGGTTTTAGTTTGTGAGCAAGCAATTACGAGCAATCTACCTACTCAAAAGTCTTTATTCTTTTCCTCCTCCTTTAGATAGTGCTTGTCTACCATTGATTGGTAGAGAGCCATATCATTGGATATGAGGGACATTCGTGGGTCGTCGTATAGTCATGGAAGGCAACTTGTAAAATGATTTAGCAATTGTCGTAAGGACTATGATCTTTTAATCAAGGGTCTTTTGCCAAAACATCTCACATTCGAGGGACATGACTGTTTTAATTTGAGGCAACAAGTGTGGGTTACCCTAGAGGTGCAAGTGTGCAAGGTGTTTTGTTTTCAAGTATTTGTCTTTGAATTAGAGTTGTCTAATAGTTGATTTTAAGTCTTGTCACGCAAACCCTAATTACTAGCAATAATAAGGAAAGCGATAAATTGTGGAATTTAAATATCATACGCTATTACAACACTTTGGGAATGGGGGTACAATTTATGAATAGGGGGAGAAAGCAATAAAAGTCCTAATTACTATTACAGACCATGTACATGAATAAAAGTGCGAAATAATAAAATGCGTACAAATGTAAAATATAGAGAAGAAAAAGAATTTGCTTTTGATGATTTTTTTTTATGGAGAAGGTTTTATAGTTAACCTAATTAATCTAATTAATTTACAAGAGGAGTTAATTAATTTTTAAACAAAACCTAAATTCTAAGTTGATTAAAAAGAAAATTAAATAAACCTAAGTCTAATTTAGTTTTAATTCTAAAAGAAATTAATTAGTTAAAAGAATATTTTTGGGGTTTTTATTGATGAAAATAAATAAAGTAAAAATAAAAATAAAATCAGAAATTTTTTAGTCTAATTATTTAAGAAAAATATATTTATGTATTTTTGATTAAATAAAAATAAAATAAATAAAAGTGAAAGTAAAAAGAAAATGAAATGTTGGGTTTAAGTGCTGAAAAGAAAATAGATGTTGTTAGTAAAAGGTCCAGGCCCAAACAGATTTTTATTAAAAATAAAAAGAATAAGAATGGACTTGCGTTAAAAGCAAGCACGGGGATGGGAAAAGCCAGTTCGTCCATGACCCAATATTAATTTGTTGTGCAGCAAAAAAAATTGTATGTGAAGAGAAATCTGCTTGGCCCAATAACCTTCTGCATCCAATCCAGCGTGAGAAATCCTTGAGGGATCACATGGAACGCGCATTTTGGCCTATTGGATGACAATCAGATAATGTTGAGTGATGGTGTATGGTAGAAATGGTGGAGCCACTGCATGGAATTGGAAACCTGTGACCACAAGGGCGGTGACAAGTGTCACCGCCGGATTAATTGGGTTAGAAAAATCAAATATAACAAAAAAACAAAATTAACACTTCATTTTAATTAAAACAGAGAAAATGTTTCTCTCTTCTTCCCTGTGTTCTCTCGTTCTCCTTTGTCTTCTTGAGCTCGCCGGAAATCGCCCTAGCGGTGGCAGACACCGCAGGCGGCGGTTCTCACGGCGACTTGGCTCTGATTCATGATTTGTTTACATCTTTAGCTTCGTCTCATTCTCCTCTTTGCTAATCTCTAGCTTGATTTTGCAGATGGTACGCGGTTTTGAGTACATCTTGAAAGGGGGGGAACGAAACCCTAGCGCTCATATATGCGATTTCCGATGAGATTTTTCTAATTTATGTTATGAAATCTCTTCCTCTTCTTCTTTCTGTTTGCGGTTCAGTGTTTACTCTTCTTCTTCGCAAATTTCTGAAGGAGTTTGTTTAAGGAAAATGATGAAATAAAGTTAGGGTTTGTTGTTTCTGAATTTGTATAAACTGTATTTTTTTGCTCCTTCTGTGAACGATTTTTGAAGGGGTTTTTTCAATCTAGGGTTTGTGGTTATTTGCCACTGTTTTTGTATGTATTTGTGAAGTGAGTTTTTCGTGAACTCAGTATTTGGTTTTCACAATCTTGAAGGGTTTCTTTGTGATGGAAAATGATGATACAAACTAGGGTTTTGAAATCTTGTTGTGGCTGTTTTTTTGTATATCTTGTGTTCACTGTCTTTTGCTTTCTCTCTGTGAAAGATTTTTTTGAAGGAGTTTTTGTGAAGGGAAAATGATGAACAAAGGTTTTTCTTTGTGGTTCCACGACTCTATTTCTTTATATGCTGTAAACTTTAGGGTTTACTGTTGAAGTTGATTTGAGATAATAGGCTTTGAGCCATTCGTATGGGACTTGTCATTTTCTGTTATGTTGCTTATTGGCTTTGATTTTCTGTACTTGTTGCTTGTTGGCTTTGATTTTCTGTACTTGTGCAGTATATGAGTTTCTACTTTTACTGTGAACCAAACAAGTCTTTTTTGAGTATTTATTTGAGATTTGTAGTAGAGGGCTAGGCATATGATTTGATATTGCAATTCTGATTTTTGTTGAAACAAAGCAACATTAGGCTTTTTTTAATGTTGCGTGAAACATGATGCTAGACTTTAATGAGATTGCAATTCTGATTTGTGATGCTTCTTGTTGGGCTTGACAGTGAATTCTGACTTGTTGAGTTATGCTTGGGCTGTGATAATTCTGATTTTTGAATCTTTGTCTCTTTGGGCCTTTGAACCTGTAATTCTAACTTGCTGTAACTGGGATCGTCTTGTGATGAAATTATGTTTTGAACCTCTCTTAATTTGTCTTTTGTGAACCAATTTAATTTTCATTTGCAATAGACCTATGCCTATGATTAAATCCAATTTTGTATGAGGCTTTTCGGCACATGAACATGATTGAGAAACAACCCTTTTTCTGATTCCTTAAACAAAATCCTAATGATGAATTTGAAGAGAAAACTCTTTGAAAATTCTTGTTTGTTGTTCAAGTTTTAATGATTGTACTAACTATTTTCCTTTTCTTTTGTTTCATGTGATGATTGATGATGGACATGGTAAGGCAAAGGAAACCGTGGCTAGCATGAAGATGGAATCATGTTGGAAAGAAGCTTTGAAGAATTTGAATCTTTAGCAAATAGAATCCCATAGAATATATTAGGATTTAGAATGCTTAGATTAGGTTCTTTGTAACAAGAAAAGATTGTAATCGTTAAGCACTTTAGAGGTTTAAATCTTGAATAAAGATATGAATGAAAACTTTGTAATTTTTAACCTCTTTTGTCTTAATTCTTGTATTGAAACAAACTTAAAAATAAAATAACTTTTCTTGTATGCCGTAGTAAAACATGTAAAATGGATGAATGAGTAATCATTGAATAAGTCTTGCTACTTGTTTCGAATGAACAATCCTTCCATCTTTAAAATATGAATCCATTTGGTAAATTAAACCAAAATAATCACTTGGAAGAGTTTTGAACGAAAATCTTAAGAGCTTGAAGGAACTTGAATAAGCATGATGAATTTTGAATCTCTTTGTAACCTAGATGCCTTTGCATTATGATTTGTACCTTATCTTTCAAGAAATCCACATGACCAATCTTAACATGTTTGCATCTTAGAAACATTGATCCAATTAATTAACTTGAACACATTTAAAAGCTCGAATGAGTACTTACACATAATGAGTTCAAATTAATTCTCACTTCTTAAGGAAACCACAATTTCAAACCTTAAGTCCCTGTTAACTTGCATTACAAGAAACAATCAGTTAAAAGGATAGTGATGATGTTTAGAATCCATAAATCGTATCTTGTAACACAATGGTTATTCCTTGAGGGATCCCTTAAAAATGAATATGGAACTTGAGACATGGGGGGAATAATGACCTAGATAGCCTTAACATGTAAATCCAATGAACCCCATTTGATGGATTATCATATTTAAATTCCACATATAAGAACCCTTAAGGAGACACCTTTGTAGTCTCAAAAAACTGTGGAAACCATACTTCACACAACCATTGAACTCTTGAACAAGGGTATTTTATTGAATGCAAATCTATGCTATGTAAATGACTTAATGGAACGTATGCATATGATGATGAAACGTAAGCCAGATAGGGTAAGAATGAAGAGGGAAAATTTTGGGGTACAACAGCTACCCCATGTTCAATCTTCTTAAACCTGAATAGTTAGATTGGCATGTTCTCCATTCTTGATTTGAAGGTAGAAGATGATTGAACACGTAAGTGCCCAGAAAGTTGCACTTGCTGGTGCATAAAGTAATGCTTGTTGGTTGATTATATCGAGAATATGCTTAAATATGCCATTTGGAGAGGTAATGAAGAGCTGTCAGAGATGGGCTTATAGGTGCTATCCAAAATAATTGTTAATAGAATTTAGACTAAGTTTAAACTTAACTTCAAATAGGAGATGTATCAGAATAAATCTTTGGTCGATTTAATCTAAGACAGAAAAAGGTCTGCTGAGAGAAGTATCAGAATAAATCTTTGGTCGATTTAATTTGAGCCAGCATATGTCTTTAAATCTTTAGCTGAGAGAAGTATCAGAATAAATCTTTGGTCGATTTAATTTAAGCCAGAAAAAGGTCTACTGAGAGAAGTATCGGAATAAATCTTTGGTTGATTTAATTTGAGCCAGCAGATATCTTTAAATCTTTAACTGAGAGAAGTATAAGAATAAATCTTTGGTCGATTTAATATAAGCCAAAAAAAGGTCTACTGAGATAAGTATTAGACTAAATCTTTGTTCGATTTAATTTAAGCCAGCAGATGTTTTTAAATCTTTAACTGGAAGAAGTATCAGAATAAATCTTTGGTCGATTTAATCTGAGCCAGAAAAAAGTCTTTAATTCTTTAACTGAGAGAAGTATCAGAATAAATCTTTGGTCGGTTTAATCTGAGCCAGCAGAAGGTCTTTAAATCTTTAACTGAGAGAAGTATCAGAACAAATCTTTGGTCGATTTAATTTGAGCCAGCAGATGTCTTTAAATCTTTAACTGAGAGAAGTATCAGAATAAATCTTTGGTCGATTTAATCTGAGCCAGCAGATGTCTTTAAATCTTTAACTGAAAGAAGTATCAGGATAAATCTTTGGTTGATTCAATCTGAGCCAAAAAAAGGTCTACTGAGAGAAGTATCAGAATAAATCTTTGATCGATTTAATCTGAGACAACAGATGTCTTTAAATATTTAACTGAGAGAAGTATCAGAATAAATCTTTGGTTGATTTAATCTGAGCCAGAAAAAGGTCTATTGAGAGAAGTATCAGAATAAACCTTTGATCTATTTAATCTGAGCCAGCAGATGTATTTAAATCTTTAATTGAGAGAAGTATCAGAATAAGTCTTTGGTTGATTTAATCTAAGCCAGAAAAATATCTACTGAGAGAAGTATCAGAATAACTCTTTGATCGATTTAATCTGAGCCAGCAGATGTCTTTAAATCTTTAATTGGGAGAAGTATCAGAATAAATCTTTGGTTGATTTAATCTGAGCCAACAGATGTCTTTAAATCTTTAACTGAGAGAAGTATCAGAGTAAATCTTTGGTTGATTTAATCTGAGCCAAAAAAAGGTCTACTAAGAGAAGTATTAGACTAAATCTTTGATTGATTTAATCTAAGCCAGCAGATGTCTTTAAATATTTAACTGAGAGGTGTTTGAGTAGCTGCTCGCTATGTAGATAGTTTCCCCGTCTTGTTTCAGGATTTGATCTACAATCAATTTGTTGGTAATCACGTTCTGTTTCAGAGTTCATACCATTGGTGATAAAGATAGTTGCCCCGTCTTGTTTCAGGAATTGATCTTTATCTATTCTTCGCAGATAATTTCCATGTCTTGTTTCAGGAATCAATCTAGAACATGCTCTTTGTTAGCTGTTGAGGTAGTTGCCCCGTCTTGTTTTAGGAATTAATCTATGAACTGGTCTCGTAGGTAGTTTCCCCGTCTTGTTTTGGGAATTAATCTATAAAGTATTGTTCATAGATAGTTGCTCTGTTTTATTTCAGGAATTAATATGGGACTGTTAAAAATTGTTGATGATATTCGTCTGTTGATCAATCTTTCCTGAAAAGGTAAAGAGTTAACTTGTATGCAATGTCATGATGTATGAAATTCATTATGTAATGATGTTCTCAAAATAAATGAGATCGTGTTATATACGCTTTGTATGCATGTGCCATGATGAGTGTAAGATGCTTGTTGAAGTGTATTTGTAAACCCATGCAGTTTCTTTGTCTGGGAAAATAAATCCCTGACTATTGTTGGGGATGAAGAGTATGTATATCTTCAATCTTGTATAGAATGCTTCTGCCGGGGATTCCTGCTTACTTGTTTGAAGAAATTCTGTAAGGGATGTATTATTTCTGTTTGGGAAGTAGAGTTTAGGAACATTGATCGTCAGTTGCTCTACTAGGGAATTTATTTCTTATATACCCTGACTGGGGATAAAAGAGATGGATAAATCTTCCGACTCGTCTGGAGAGGATAAAGTTAGCTGGTATCTGGTCAAATTTCAGGCTTTGCAGCAACTTTCTGGGAATAGTGATGACTTTATTGGGGAGAAGAAATTCTTATATACCCTGAATGGGGATAAAAGAGATGGATAAATTTTGAGGAATATGATTCTTATATACCCTGACTAGGGATAAAAGAGATGGATAACCTTCTGACTAGTTTGGGGAAGATCATTCTTAACTGACATCAGGTTCGATTCTAGTGCAACAAGTCTTTAGGGATAATGGCAACGTTACTGAGGAGAAGAATTTTGTCAGTGATTAACTGGGGAATTTGTAGGTTGTTGGGGAAATAAACCATGTTATCATAGACATGCTCTGCTGAGGAAACAAACTCTCCTGGGGAATTTGAATTTGCTAAAGAGAATAAACCTGCAGGAGTTTTATAGTTTTCAAACTCAGCTGGGGAAGTGGATTTCCATGAACTATACTAATTGAAACTCCATAGGTGGATGATATTTCTGGGGAGAAGGTCATGCTCCTTAATTCGCTAAGGGGGTCTGCTGGTGAGTATGACTATGTTATCAGTTGGAAGATGCCCCACTTCCTGTTTGAATGCATTTTAGACTTGTTGGGGAATGTATCTTTGTTGTGGTGAAGATAAGTCTGTGGGGATAATCCCGTGGAGATTGCTCTGTAGGGATGACTTGAACATTATTCTATCTCCTAGAGTCCTCAGTAAATGTTGATAAGAGTAATAATTCTTTTACTGATAGACGAGTGATGAGATAACGGGATATAGCCGTACGCTTTAATCCATAAGTTTTTCCTGGACCATCTTTTTAGATTTTCAGTCCAACGGGATACCCTTTTTGCCCAAGCTGCCTTTTCAGGTTTTCGACTTGCCGGGTATACCATCTTTATGTATATATATCTCTAATTTTTTTCCCGAACCCTTTTGGTTCACCAGGATGCCCTTACTTTTTCCTATGCATGTCAACCTAGCGGGTCTCTTTTATGTGTAGTATCTTCCGACTATGTCCTCATTCACATGGTGTGGAGAATTGTCACTGTCTATGGTAGTAAGTGTTGTAGTAATGCCAGAAAATGTTTGCTTGATCACATGTGACCTTTCATATGTGGAAGCTCATTTTCCCATGGGGTTAGTTTGGTGTACCTGATGTTTAAAGTTTTTGATCAAATTTCTAAAAGTCTTTGACCTTCCTCAGCATTTTTCTAAAAACTATCATCGAAGGATCTGAAGACATGATACTGACACCATCTGATACTACTAGCATAGATAATCAATTTGATGATACCGAAGATTTTCGATCAAGTTTCTGATATTCTTTGACCTTCCTCAGCATTTTTCTAAGAAATGTCATGGAAGGATTTGAAGACATGATACTGGCACCATCTTATACTACTGGCACATATAAGCAATTTGATGACACCGAAGATTTTTGATCAAGTTTCTGATAGTCTTTGACCTTCCTCAACATTTTTCTAAAAACTGTCATGGAAGGATCCGAAGACATGATACTGACACCATATGATACCACTGTCACAGATAAGCAATTTGATGATACCAAAGATTTTTGATCAAGTTTCTGATAGTCTTTGACCTTCCTCGGCATTTTTCTAAAAACTGTCATGGAAGGATCTGAAGACATGATACTGACACCATCTGATACTACTGGCACTTATAAGCAATTTGTTGATACTGAAGATTTAGATTTCAAAGTGGTTTTTTCTAGAACCCCTGATCAATGTAACATGCCCCAAGTGATTGAGATGGAGATCTGCCCCTGGCTATTAAGCACTTTTGAGAGATTCTTTGAATCTCGAATTAACTGCCACAGATGAGTTGGACAATAACATGTTATGCCCCCTAGCTTATGGAAGGTTTATCATTGGAAGTGTCTTTCCATCTGAAGTGATTCCATTTACTAAGAGGATTTTCGTTCATTGGACATTCGTCATGCGAATTTTTCTGCTGTCAAACAATTAGTTATATGCAAACAGTGGTATCAAAATTTATGCTTGTCTTGAAGTTTTGAAAATGCATTTTTAGTAAACAACATAATTTTGTAATAATATGAATTCAACTCAGGATTTATAGTAAACCTTACAGGAGTCAGGATACCTTTCATAACAGTATGCTTTTAAACTAACCCATGCTTCATCTAGGACTTTTAAGGGTTTTAACGTGGTCTGGTTCATGGTTTAAGAAAAAAAGGATAAGGCTCAAATTTTATTTGTACCCAACCCATTCTTCATGATGTTCTTCAATCTTATACTTAGTTAATTATTTGTTTAGATTCCACTTGAGTTCTGTAGTGATATTTGGGTGATGGTTCTAGTATTGGAAGTTTATTTGAGAAGGCAGTCATTTTCTGTTGTCAAGGATTTGTAACGACCTCTTTTTTTTTATTATTTTATTATCCCTGCCTTTTTCCTGAACTGTTTCTTTTGTGATTACAGTCAGCGGGATACCCCAGTTTTTTCTTAAGTCTCCTTCATAGGTTTTAACTTAGTGGGTTCTTCTTTTGAAAGATAATGACTGCATGTTTTATGGGGAACCATCACCGTCTTTTGATTTGGAAGGAAGTCTTCGATGCTATTCGCCTTTGAATTAACTGAGAAACTACCCTGCCCCAGGTTATGATTAAAGGTTTCAATTCATACGAAAAATAAAAAACTCCTACTTCTTATCCTCAAAGGGGTTGACTAGGGATTATCTTCCTTATAACTCCACTATTTAGGATTTTAAACAACGCATGTACATCGTCAGCAAGGTCTTTTCAAAATCATACTATAGAGATTATGGTATTTGTTCGTCATCCTCCCTCTAAAGGCTTATAACTTCTAATTGAGAGTTGAATAAAACAAAAGAAGTAAAATCATAGTTTAAGTATAGCGAAAATGAATGGACTAATTCAAGACAAACATATGCAATGCATTAATGAGGACGACCAAAAGTCTGACATAAAGATAAATGTTTGAATCAACTATAGAAATTACAAACAAAAATTTGAATGACCAAAAAGCTTCTCCACCCGAACTTGTCACTTTAGATGGTGTGCTTTACAACCTCAACATTTGGGGGATAATAGAATAACTCGATCTGATCATCTTGCATGAACTAGACTGTTCCTTCGTCAATCATATCCTGAATCTTATTTTTCAACACCCAACAGTTGTCAGTGTCATACCCCTGACTGTTGGAGTGGTATGCGCACCTTACATTAGGATTGTGACGGGAATAAGAAGTATTGGGCTTTTGAGAAGGACCATTCAATGTCACCAGCTTGGCCTTCAACATGTGTTACAATGCTTGAGCCAATGACATATTGATTTCGGTAAATTGTCTTTTGGGTGTATTCTGCTTACACTGATTCCCCTGTTGTTGTTGGCGAGATCATTGTTGGACTTGCGATGTAGTAGCAATTTGAAAAGGCCTACTTTTAACCAAGTCAACTTCCTCTCCCATTGGAGGTTGATTAATGATTTGATCCCCGATTCTAGCGGTTCGTCCCATAAGGTTGTATTCGTCTTGATGAAGTTTATTGATGAGAGTTCTAAACTCTTCTTGTCCTCGAGCTATGTTTTGGATAAGAGCCATCTGCCCTATCATTTGGATTCTCATCGTTGCCATCTCAGCTTGCAATTACTCCAACTGGTTATCCTTATTGTCTTCAGGATTTTTCTTGGTCATGCTCTCAGTGAGGAGTGTCTTCAATTATTCTTGTCCCTTGGATAGGTTCAAGAACATTTCTTTGAACTGAGCATCTTGAACTTGGAGATTTCTGACGGTATGCTCGAGAGCCATCTTTATTGAAGTAAACTGTAAGTGGATGAGAAAACTTGCATGGGGAAAACCTATTATGACATGATGCATGATATGTAGATGCAATATTTTCAAAGATCTCGCGGGTAAACAGAAGAAAAGGTTAGAAGTCGAATCTGACTGCAGTTTTGACTGGAGAACTTCATATTGTTGAATGTCCTTCTACGAGAATCACGCTCACCATGTCGAGTGGGTCATAGCCTTTGACTCAAGATAACGTGCTTTAGTCTTTTACATCATTGGTTAGAGGAAAATAAATCCCCTTACCCCTTGTTAGATGTTGGTTTATGATAACTTGCATCACTGCCCTTTGTGATCCTTAAACTGGTCAGTGAGAATGAGATGGTATGATGTTATGATGTGTATGTTATGCACCAAGCAAAAGTGTAAGGTGGTGAAGACAATTAAGTTTTTCCAAAAGTTCAGGTTATTGGATAATGACTACAAACAAATCCTGCAAGGAATTTAAGTTTGTTAGATAATGAATACAGACAAACCCTACAAGGAGTTCAAGTTGTCAGATCATAAATTCAACCAAGTCACACAATTAACCTTAGGTTCAAAGGCTTGTATGGAGTTTGTAGGTAAGTACCCTCTTGAAGTTCTAGTTGGTTCAACCTGTCCTAAAAGAAGTAAACAGGTTCTAAAGAATCTCAATATCATTGATTTTTCTTCATCGGGCATTGTTTTAGCACAAGCAATCTTTTTTCGTGACCGAAATATCTCAAAGGTATGATCTCAATGAGTGTAGTATCAAGTATCAACCAACTTTAGTCTGCACCAAATCCAGCTATCTCACTACTTTCTAATGGCCAAGTTTTTCAACTAAGGTTCTACGGTCAGTTAGTGCTTCATGACACCACTCAGCGGCCCCATATTCTCCTTAATTTAACTCAAGGGACAACGGTACCAACAAATGTGTCACACTAACATAGCCATCGCTTCGACCATGTCGGTATACGCCATATAGTCCCCATGATCTATTGCTACTTACCTATAATGTCTCAGATTCGGGTATAGGATATTTTACAAGTAACAAACCCAAACATAACCCAAAAATGTAAAGCAAACAGGGCAAATCAATAAAGCAATAAAAGGTGATCTAGCTCTTAAGGTAACCCCACTTTTAAATTACTCCCCAATAGAGTCGTCAGTTCTTTGATACGGTGGGAGAACTGACTTGGGTGTTTTGCATTTTATCACAAATGTTGCGGATAGCAAGAGTCGCCACCAACTTTTCTTTTATCCAATAAAGGAAAGGGTGAAAAGAACAGGAAACACCTTTTGATAATTTTCTTGAGTTCGGGGGTAGGTTATGAAAAGGGAAGGTGTTAGCACCCTTTTCATCTGTAGTTATCTACGGGCTCTTAATTGCTTGATCACTTTGAAATGCTTTGTGTTTGTGTAAGTTTGAAAATATTTTTAAAATGCCTAAGTTTGGAAAACTTTGCAATGATTCTCATATCGTTGAGAATGTATAGAAAGTGTTGGTTTTAAAAATATTTGTTGAGAATGAATGTTTAGAAAGATGTTTGAAAATGCCAATGTAAGGCAATTTTGTAATGATTCTCATATCGTTGAGAATGTATACAAAATGTTTGTTTTGAAAGATGTTTTTGAAAGTGCGAGGTGTGGAAATGGTTTTAGTTTGTGAGCAAGCAATTACGAGCAATCTACCTACTCAAAAGTCTTTGTTCTTTTCCTCCACCTTTAGATAGTGCTTGTCTACCATTGATTGGTAGAGAGCCATATCATTGGATATGAGGGACAGGCGTGGGTCATCATATAATCATAGAAGGAAACTTGTAAAATGTTTTAGCAATTATCGTAAGGGACTAAGATCATTTATCGAAGGCAACATTGAAGGGTCATCGAGGGACTGTGATCTTTTAATCGAAGGTCTTTTGCCAAAACATCTCACATTCGAGGGACGTGATTGTTTTAATCCGAGGCAACAAGTGTGGGTTACCCTAGAGGTGCAAGTGTGCAAGGTGTTTTGTTTTCAAGTATTTATCTTTGAATTAGAGTTATCTAATAGTTGATTTTAAGTCTTGTCACACAAACCCTAATTACTAGGAATAATAAGGAAAGCGATAAATTACGGAATTTAAATGTCCTGCGCTATTACAATGCTTTATGAATGGGGGGTACAATTTGTGAATAGGGGGAAGAAAGTATTAAAAGTCCTAATTACTATTACAGACCATGTACATGAATAAAAGTGCGAAGTAATAAAATGCGTACAAATGTAAAATATAGAGAAGAAAATGAATTTGCTTTTGATGATTTTTTTGATGGAAAAGGTTTTATAGTTAACCTAATTAATCTAATTAATTTACAAGAGGAGTTAATTAATTATTAAACAAAACCTAAAGTCTAAGTTGATTAAGAAGAAAATTAAATAAACCTAAGTCTAGTTTAGTTTTAATTATAAATGAAATTAATTAGTTAAAAGAATATTTTTGGGGTTTTTATTGATGAAAAAAAATAAAGTAAAAATAAAAATAAAATTAGAAAGTTTTTAGTCTAATTATTTAAGAAAAATATATCTTTGTATTTTTTATTAAATAAAAAGAAAATAATTAAAAGTGAAAGTAAAAAAAGAAAATGAAATGTTGGGTTTAAGTGCTGATAAGAAAATAGAGAGTGTTAGTGAAAGGTCCAGACCCAAACAGATTTTTGTTGAAAAATAAAAAGAATAAGAATGGGCATGCGTTGAAAGCAAACAGGGGGGTGGGAAAAGCCAGTTCGTCCAAGGCCCAATATTAATTTGTTATGCAGCAAAAATAAAAATAAAAGGTGTGTGTGAAGAGAAATCTGCTTGGCCCAATAACCTTCTGCATCCAATCCAGCGTAAGCAATCCTTGAGGGAACACGATGGAATGCATGTTTTTTCCTATTGGATGACAATCAGATGATGCTGAGTGATGGTGTATGGTAGAAATGATGGAGTCATTGTATGGAATTGGCAAACCTGTGACCAAAAGGGCGGTGGCAAGTGTCACCGCCAGATTAATTAGGTTAGAAAAATCAAATATAACAAAAAAACAAAATTAACACTTCATTTTAATTAAAATAGAGAAAATGTCTCTCTCTCTTCTTTCCTGTGTTCTCTCATTCTCCTCTGTCTTCTTGAGCCTGTCGGAAATCTCCCTAGCAGCGTCAGATAGCGGCAAGCGGCGGTTCTCACGGCGGCTTGACTCCTATTCGTGATTTTTTTACATCTTTAGCTTCGTCTCGTTCTCTTCTTTTCTAATCTCTGGCTTGATTTTGCATATGGTGTGCGATTTTGAGTAGATCTTGAAAGGGAGGGAACGAAACCCTAGCGCTCAGATATGCAATTTCCAGTGAGATTTTTCTGATTTATGTTATGAAATCTCTTCCTCTTCTTCTTTCCGTTTGCGGTTCAGTGTTTACTCTTCTTCTTCGCGAATTTTTGAAGGAGTTTTTTTAAGGAAAATGATGAAATAAAGTTAGGGTTTGTTGTTTCTGTGTTTGTATGAACTGTGTTTTTTTTTTGCTCCTTCTGTGAATGATTTTTGAAGGGGGTTTTTCAATCTAGGGTTTTTGGCTCTTTGCCACTATTTCTGTATGTTTTTGTGAACTATGTTTTTGTGAACTCAGTATTTGGTTTTCACGATCTTGAAGGGTTTGTTTGTGATGGGAAATGATGATACAAACTAGGGTTTTGAAATCTTGTTGCGGTTGTGTTTTTGTATACCTTGTGTTCACTGTCTTTTGCTTTCTCTTTGTGAACGATTTTTTTGAAGGAGTTTTTGTGAAGGGAAAATGATGAACAAAGGTTTTTTTTGTGGTTCCACGACTATGTTTATTTATATGATGTAAACTTTAGGGTTTATTATTGAAGTTGATTTGAGATAACAGACCTTGAGCCATTCGTATGGGACTTGTCATTTTCTGTTATGTTGCTTGTTGGCTTTGATTTTCTGTACTTGTTGCTTGCTGACTTTGATTTTTTGTACTTGTTGCTTGCTGGCTTTGATTTTCTGTACTTGTTGCTTGCTGGCTTTGATTTTCTGTACTTGTGCAGTACATGAGTTTGTACTTTTACTGTGAACCAAACAAGTCTTTTTTGAGTATTTGTTTGAGATTTGTAGTAGAGGGCTAGGCCTATGATTTAATATTGCAATTCTGATTTTTGTTGAAACAAAGCAACATGAGGCTTTTTTTATTGTTGCGTGAAACATGATGTTGGGCTTTAATGAGATTGAAATTCTGATTTGTGATGCTTCTTGTTGGGCTTTACAGTGAATTCTGACTTGCTGAATTATGCTTGTGTTGTGATAATTCTGATTTTTGAATCTTTGTCTCTTTGGGCCTTTGAACCTGTAATTCTGACTTGTTGTAACTGGGCTGGTCTTGTGATGAAATTTTGTTTTGAACCTCTCTGAATTTGTCTTTCGTGAACCAATTTAATTGTGATTTTCAATAGACCTAGGCCTACGATTAAATCCAATTTTGTATGAGGATTTTTGGCACATGAACATGATTGAGAAACAACCCTTTTTCTGATTCTTAAACAAAACCCTAATGATGAATTTGAAGGTAAATTTTTTTGGAAATTATTGTTTGTTGTTCAAGTTTTAATGATTGTACTAACTATTTTCCTTTTCTTTTGTTTCATGTGATGATTGATGATGGACATGGTAAGGCAAAGGAAACCGTGGCTAGCATGAAGATGGAATCATGTTGGAAAGAAGCTTTGAAGAATTTGAATCTTTCCCATGTGATATCTTAGGATTTAGAATGCTTATATTAGGTTATTTGTAACAAGAAAAGATTGTAATCGTTAAGCACTTTAGAGATTTAAATCTTGAAGAAAGATATGAATGAAAACTTTGTAATTTTCAAACTATTTTGTCTTAAGTCTTGTACTGAAACAAACTTAAAAACAAAATAACTTTTCTTGTATGCCGTAGTAAAACATGTAGATTTGGATGAATGAGTAATCCTTGAATAAGTCTTGCTACTTGTTTCGAATGAACAATCCTTCCATCTTTAAAATATGAATCCATTTGGTGAATTGAACCAAAATAATCACTTAGACGAGTTTTGAACTAAACTCTTAAGAGCTTGAAGGAACTTAAATAAGCATGATGAATTTTGAATCTCTTTGTAACCTAGATGCCTTTGCCTTGTGATTTGTACCTTATCTTTCAAGAAATCTACATGACCAATCTTAACATGTTTGCATCTTAGAAACATTGATCCAATTAATTAACTTGAACACATTTAAAAGCTCGAATGAGTACTTACACATAATGAGTTAAAATTAATTCTCACTTCTTAAGGAAACCAAAATTTCAAACCTTAAGTCCATGTTAACTTGCATTACAAGCAACAATCAATTAAAAGGATAATGATGATGTTTAGAATCCATAAATCGTGTCTTGTAACACAATGACTATGCCTTGAGGGATCCCTTGAAAATGAATATATAACTTGAGACATGGAGGGAATAATGACCTAGATAGCCTTAACATGTAAATCCAATGAACCCCATTTAATGGATTATCATATTTAAATGCCACATATAAGAACCCTTGAGGAGACACCTTTGTATTCTCAAAACACTATGGAAACCCTAGTTCACACAACCACTAAACTCTTGAATAATGATATTTTATGGAATGCGAATGTATGCTATGTAAATGACTTAATGAAACGTATGCATATGATGATGAAACGTAACCCAGTTAGGGTTTGAATGAAGAGGGAAAATTTTGGGGAACAACACATACCTTGTATGACTTCTCAGGCTTCTTAATTGTAGGAATTCCATGTACCAGCTTCTTTGATTTCAGATGCCCTAAGCTTCTGAAATTTAGATGACCAAATCTTCTGTGCCACGGCTCATTCTCCTTGAAAACACTTCTTAAACGATAGGATGTATCTAGAAGGGGGGATTGAATAGATATCGTGATTTTTAAACTCAGTTTTTAAGAAAAACTTGAAGCACGGTGAAAGCTACCCGAATACACTCATCTAAAACGATCATCTATTTAAAAGACCGGATATGCAAAAAATCGAATGGAATGAATCAATGAGAATTATTAACACTTACCTAAATTATGACTGGTCACTTATACTCGTTAACTATTGTCTATTACTTCCAATGAAATGTTGAGAAGAAAATACACAAATTTGCACTTTTGGACTTTTATCGAACACTTGGTGTGCTTAATTTCACCAAGTCCAATCTACCTTAATTTATAGTGTTGAAATAAATTATAACAATCAAGGTGATTAATATAGTATTTAGTAATTGTTCTATTGCGCTACAAATCAGGACAATTGGAACCACAAGAGAAAATTTTTAGATTATTGCAAATAAACGATAAAGAGCGAGAAAGAAAAACAACACGCGATTTGTTAAGGCCTTTCCCCTTGTCTTCCTCGCGTGGGGTAAGTATGCCCCTAATTCTAGAATTTAGAATTAGGACAGCTTCTATTATGATTGCAAAGTTTATACAAGAAATATAAAATAGTCACCACAATTCAAACCCAATATGTTGAATTGAAAACTAAGCTCCTCTCTTCCCTTGATTCGATTTTAATCAAGTATGTCACCAACTTCCATAAACCTCCGGTTGTAGCTACCTTGGTGAGAACCCAAACCTTTTCTCAAACCCTCTACTCAGCTGATTTGATCGCAAGATGATGACCCCAATTCTTACTTCAAAATCCTCCGATTGTAGCTACCTTGTTGAGCGAACCCACAGTTCCTCAATCCCTTAAGCACGGCTGAATTTGATGAAGCAAAGAATTGTCAAAAACCCTCAAATCCCAATGATCTTAGAGGACAAAACCCTCATATTTTATTCAAGAAAAACCCACAACTACTCAACCCAAACAAGATCCAATCTTCTACTTCGGATGTTGTCAACACACGCTCTGCACCTTGATCGACAAAAATTATTATGTGTAGTTGTCAATGGATGAGTGAGAGGTTGAAGATGATGAGTATCTTGTGTATCTATTTCACTTTTCTTGTTAAAACCAAATGAAATAACCAAACAAGTATATATATATATATATATATATATATATATATATATATATATATATATATATATATATATGTGTGTGTGTGTGTGTGTGTGTGTGTGTGTGTGTGTTATCTATGGTCAAGACCCAAACTAACAGATTGAAAAACAATTTTACGAGCGAACGGTCGACCTATGCAAGAGGGGACTCGACCTGAGCATTCCCGTAAGTGCCATATGACAGTGTTCAGGATCCATGCGTCGACCTATGCAGAAGGGTGACTCGACCTGAGCATTCCCGAATGTGCCACATGACAGAGTGCAAGATCCATGCATCGACCGCTCCAGGGGTATGCATCGATGCATAGTTCTTAAACATTTCTTCCAGGATGAGTCGACCACATAGTAGACATGAGCAAATCTGAGACTTCCCAAAGGAGAAACTTTTAATCATGTGTTGACCTGAGCTTTCTTTGAGTCGACTCACAACATATAAATTTCCAAAAATTCCAATTCTTGAAGACTTTTCTTGCTGCTTTGTCCACCATATCATCTAGCAACATTTCCAACATATAGTGGAAAGATTTTACATCATTGAAACCCTTATTGAAGGAACCTTACTGTTGTACCCCAAAATTTTCCCTCTCATTTCTCAAGCCATTTCTCACAAGGATTTTCAAGATTCAAGCTTGCACAAGTAGAATTGGATTTTCCAGTATCAAGTTAAAAAGAAAACTGTTAAAAGAGGGGGAAAACAGATAAAAATAATCTTTTTGAAAAAATTGGAGAAAAAACAAGTCTTTTTCGTTTCAGCTCCTTCGATTGGTGTTGTACCCCAAAATTTGCCCTCCCATAATCTTCAAAGTTTTTCCAAGCATCACCTCAAATGGTTCAAAGTCTACTCAAGGGCTACACAGTCAACCATTCTTCTAAAGCCAGTCAAATTAGGGTTTTGGTTCTTGCAAGGAAGTTGAAGTTTTCAAGGGCTCAATAAAGTCACATATGCTCATATACATTGTCAAGCACCTACATGTCAAGTTTCAAGGCTCACAAGGTCAAGTTGCACAGTCAAAAACCCTAATTGCCTCACAATCAACTGTAGGGGTAAAATGGTCATTTGGCAGTCAAAAGTCAAAAATTTTGGTCAACATCTTATTTTGAAGCCACAATCATCATTTGATCAAGTCTTGATCATGATTTCACAAGAATGGCTCAAAAATCATCAAGGTGTCAAAAGTTTCTATTTTTGGACAGTTGAAAAGTCAACTGTAACTTGACCAAGGCATAACTTTTTCATGGTTCATCATAAAAATCCCATCCAATGCTCATCTTGAAGGGGAAGACATTTCCTACAACTCATCTTCACATTCCAAGTCCAAGAAATGCTCTCACAAAAAGTTATCAATTTCAACATTATAGGTCATTTTCAAAAGTCAACAAAAAGACACTTTAAGTAAAAGACCATAACTTGAGATTGGTAAATCAAAATGACATGGGACCAAATGCATTGGTTAGAGGACTTCAAGACCTTTCCAAAATGTCCAAGAACATGTTCATAGCTTCAAAATTGAACAAGATATGCATTGGAGAAGTTGGGAAATTTTTGTGAAATGGCCAGAGTCAATTATCCTTGAAACTTCATTTTTGACAAAAGGGGCCCACTTTTTCCACTTGTTTCAGCTTGGCCATGCCTCCCACGTGTCCCAAAATTTATTTCAAAATTAAAAGTTAATTTTTCTATTTTTATTTAATTTTATTTAATTTAAATCATTTTAAATCTTTAAAATTCAAATGAAAATCAAGAAAATTAATTAAAGGATATATTTTGTATTGAAATACTTTGATACACCATCACTCACCTTCCAAATTCGTGCAAGGCCTAATCCAAGCAAGAATTCAAATTTTGACACAAAAGGCAAGTTGTTTCAATGTTGGTTATGGAGGAAATCAAGAACATAATTGCATAAGCTTAATGACCATTATTCTTATTGATACACTTTACATTACTATATATACAAGCCTTTCCAACCTCATTCAAAAAAGAGTGTGTGCAGAAACGGCCAAGAGGAAAACCAAAAATTATTCAAAAAGTGAGAGTTCTAAAACATAGTTCCGAGCATCTTCAGATCAAAACAAGCACGTGGTTCTATTCCTTGCCACACCCTGAAGCTAAAGCAACCTTTGCCAAGTCCTGAGGCTCATACCGCGCTGTAAGTTCTTCCCAGGTCCCCCATAATTCTCATATCATTTTTGTTAACGCGTTCTTGTGTAGTTTCTCAAGTAGTTTCCACCATAAGCCTCACCCATCCAACAAGCCAAGTGTCATTGGAGGCAGATCTAAAGGCCCAAAACGCAAGAGTACTATGCTCTGGAGTCAGCGCATGCGTAGGCAACCGAAAAAAGTCAAATAAGGCTTCTTGTTGTTGGGCCAGAATTACTTCAGAAAACCTCCATTTCAGCCCACACCCCTTGGGTTTTACTCTTCTTTTTACTTTGTTTTGACATTTTTTTTATTTACTTGCTTTATTTTATTTATTTATTATTAACAATTAACCAACTAATATTTTTTATAAAAAATCAAAAAAATAGAACTAACATCATTATTATTATTATTATTATTTTATTTTGTAAATAAACATTAATTGAAATAGTTTAATTAGGCAATTTTGACTTTTCTTTTAACAATTAAAATAATTTAGAATTAAGTTAACTTTTAATTTTTATTTTATTTCATAAAAACATAAAAACACAAAAAAATATATTTTCTTTTAATTAAATTAATTAATTAGTTTAATTATTAGTTATTAATTTCATTTAATCATAAAAAAGACAACAAAAAAAAATCAATTTCTTTTCTTAAAAAGGGTCAACACCCTTAGAACATTTCCGATTTAATTTTTATTCGCGCTTAGTTTATTATTATGTAATTGCTTTCAAGACATGTAATAGTAATTAGGATTTTACTGTTTTTATTTACTTTCCGTACTTATTTACCAAAAACGGGTCTTTGTAATTTTGGCGATGTATAGACCCGCGCCTTGTAATAGCGTAGGATTTATGTTTCCGCAATTTACTTTCCGCACCCTCTTAACTTCTAAACTTGCATGAAAGAATGTATGGTAAATAAAAATAACTCGTAGCCCACAAAATAACATGTACAGGATAACATTAACTGAATACAACACACAATGCACACACCACTTCTAAGGTACGCCTCACTTGTTGCCTTCGAAACGTGGTCGTCAAGTATAGGACGTTTTAGCGGTCCTTATGTCCATGATCCAGTTGCCTCGAAACAGTTGCCTCAAAACGGTTGCCTCAGATTAAAAAAGGATCAAGGACATAAGGGTAGCTTCTAAGGTGTCCTAATTGTTGCTTCGGTGACCATACTGTCTCTACAATCGAATTGACCCGAACACCTCCAACGGTGGTGCTACCTACCTCTCAATGGTGGGATGGCACTACCTAAAGGACACTTACACAGCTTAATTCCTTAGGGTAGGTAGATGACTCATAGATACTTGCTCTTTTCAAAAATAAACAAAATACTTTTTACACCTTACACTTTCAAAACAAATTTTTCAAACACTCTTGAGGACTGATACAAGAGTTATTCAGAAATCTTTCAAAGAAACTTTTTCAAACCCACTCACAATTGAAAAGCAAACATTTTGAAAACATAAAGAGCAAGTATCTAAGAGCCCGTGGATAACCACGGATAGAAAGGGTGCTAACACCTTCCCTTTCTATAAATCTACCTCCCGAACCGAGAAACATTCTCATAAGGAATTTTGCTGTGCTTTTGTCCTGTCCATGTTGGAGAAAATAAAAGACGGTGGCGACTCTTGCTTCCGCGACATTTCGTGAACCAGCTTAAAAAACAGTCAGTTCTATTTCCACCGGTCACAGAACTGGCGACTCTGCTGGGGAATGTATATAAAAGTGAGGTGTACCTTAGGATTAGATCATACTTATGTTTTCAATTGCTTTTCTTTGATTGCTTTATATTTGTGGGCTTTGCATCGGAGTTTCATAGATCCTAACCCGGATCTGGGGATACCCTTTTAGGTAGCATAAGCTGTGAGGGACCTATCCGGCGTAGACCGACACGGGTGAAGCAGTGGCTACGTTGGTGTGGCACCTTGGTCTGTACCGATATCCCTTGTGTTGCAACAAGGAGAATATGGGTCTTTTGAGGAGTCATTAAGCACCAACCGACCTTAGAACCCTAATGTGACCCAACTTGGCCATAGAACAGTAGCAGTATGCTACACCCATTGAGGCTAAACTCTCGCGATGGTTCTGGCCGCAAGAAAAGATTGCGATGCTGGATTTATGACCGATTGAGGGTAGTCAGTGATATTGGGATCCTCTAGAACCTGGTTACTTTTGATTAGGACAGGTCTTAACCAACAAACTGAAAGAGGGTAGTACCTGAACTTCATGCTGGCCTAAACTCTAAGGGCTGTGGTGTGACTTGTGTGCCTTATCATGTTTGCCTTTGTGAATACTTGTGGTGTGCTTTATCATAACATCATGCCATCATAACATCGCATGCATCCTACATAAGGACTAACCCATTTCGAGGATCTCAAGGGCTTGTGATGCAGGTCATGATGAACCAACTGTCTAGCAAGGGGCAAAGGGGATTTATTTTCCTCTAGCCAAGGTTGATACCTTGAGTCAGGGGCTATGACCCACTCGATATGGTGAGCCTTGACTCTTGAAGAAGGACTCTCAACAAAATGAAGTTCCTTCAATCAAGCTACAAAATTCAAATTCTAACAATTTTCTTGTTTACCCTGCGAGATCCTTGAAAACATTGCATGCATACATACACGTCATTGCATAACAGGTACCCTTGTTACAGGACACTTACCTTCTCCGCTGTTTATTTCAGCATGGCTTCCCAACAAGATAACCAGGGTCTTCATGCTCAAGAGACTCAGTTCAGGGAGATCTTTTTAAGCCTATCCAAGGGGCAGGAAGAGTTGAGGACACTCCTCATGGGGAACTTGGCCAAGAAAAGTCCCGAAGATGATAAGGACGAACGGCTGAAACGTCTGCAAGCTAAGGTAGATACACTGAGAACCCAGATGCTGGGGAAAATGGCTCTCATCCAAGGCTTAGCTCGGGAGCAAGAAGAGTTGAGGACCATGATCAGTCAGCTTCATCAAGACAAACACAACATGAAGCAAACAGTCCAAGTCAGGGACCAGGTCATTGATCAGCTTCCGAGAGGACAAGAGTCTGGCATGGTGAAGATTAGACCTCTCCAAATTGCTACCACTTCACAGGTCCAACCACAACCTCGCCCATAGCAATGGGTTGATCAGAGCATGCCAGACAAGCCTAGGAGGCAATTCACCAAGCTCAACACGTCATTGTCTCAAGCTTTACAACATCTGTTGAGGTTGAATTTGGTAACTCTAAGGGACCCTCCTAAGAACCCCAACAAGACACCTTCAAGGTATAACCCCAACGCCCACTGCGCTTATCATTCGGACAGTCTGGGGCATGCCACAAATGACTGCTGGTCTCTGAAGAACAAGATCCAGGATCTGATTGATGAAGGAGCAGTGGAATTCACCCAAGATGGCCAGGCTAAGTTCTTCTACTATCCCTGCAAGATTCATCACTTGAAGTAACAAGTCCTGAAATGAGAAGACTTTTTGTCCATTAGAATTTTCAAGTTGTAATTTTCTTTTGATTGTTCAAACAATTATCATGTCAAACGCTGTTATTTCATTAATGCATCGCATATGTCTGTTTTGAATCAATATATTCGCATTCGCTATATTCAAACTGCTTTCATTTTTTGATGCCAACTCTCGATTAATAATTCTAAGCCTCTTGAGGGAGGATGACAAAAACGATACCACGATCTTTACAGTATGCTTTTGAACAGACCCCGTTGATGAGGTACAGGCATTGTTTCAATTCCTAAACACTGGAGTTATAAGGAAGATAATGCCTCGTCAACCCCTTCGAGCCAAAGAAGTAGGAGTTTTTTTTCGAAAATTAAAACCCTTAATCATAACCTGGGGCAGGGTAGTTCTCTCAGCTGATCCAGATGCACAAAGGATAGCATCAAAGGAGTCCTTCCAAAAACAAAAGACAGTGATGGTTCCGAATAATCATAAAAGATAGGCAGTCATTATCAAAAAAAAACTAAAGCCCAATAAGTCAAAACCTATGAAGGAGACTTACAAAACTGGGGCATCCCGCTGACTGTAATTCCAAAAAAGGAAACAGTTCAGGCAAAAAACAGGGATAACGAAAAGAGGGAAGAGGTCATACAAACCCTCAACAAAAAGAAGTGACTACCCATTCAAAATAAATCGTCAACATTCGAACCATCACTGGAATATCAGGACAAAGACTCGAACAAGGTCTAACGCACGATCAGCTGAGTTTAGGGTCGAAGAACATCACGAAGAGCGGGTGGGTACAAATAAAATTGAGCCTTTATCCTTTGTTTCTTAAACCGTGAACCAGGCTACGTTACAACCCTTAAAAGTCCTAGCTGAAGCATGGGTTACTTCGAAAGCATACTGTTACGAAAGGTATCCTGACTCCTTAAGGCTTGCGGTAAAATAACGAGTGGACATCACATTTTACAAAAAAAAAATCACTTGTTTATTGAAAACCGCATTTTCAAAAAACTTCAAGACAGACATAAGCTTTGCATTTTTAATATAACATTGTTTGCATATGACTATTTGTTTGAACAGCATAGAAATTCGCACGACGAATATCTAGTGAACAAAAGCCTTCTCAACAAAAAAGGTCATCTCAAATGGAAGAAGCACTTCCAATCAAGGGGCAGGGCATGATCATTGTCCATCATCTAGGGCAGTCCAGTCAAGATTCAGAGACTCTCTCAAATGCCTAATAGCCTGGGGCAAATCTCCGCCTGAGTCACCTGGGGCATTGGACATGAGTTCAAGCTACGAATCTTGCCTGATCAAACATCTTCTGGTCGCATGGCAACACAACAACAGTGACAACTCCCTGCACTCTGAGAGCGTGGACATAGTCGAAAAATACTACACATAATCAAAGACCCGCTAGGTTGACACACCTAGGCAAAAATAAGGGCTTCCCGGCGAACCAAAAGGGTTCGGGCAAAAGTAAGGGATGAAATGAAAAAATATGTACACCCGGCAAGTCGAAAACCTGAAAAGGCGGCTTGGGCAAAAAGGGGTATCCCAGTGGACTGAAAACCCGAAAGGGCGGTCCAGGCAAAAATTAGGGATCAAAGCGTACGACTATGTCCCGTCATCTCGTCACTGGCCTACCAGAAGAAGATTTGTCAATCGGCAGTTGTCAAACACCTCCACAGGTACCTTCTTCTCCCGCAGAAGCAGGGGCAATAAGAGTTGTCCAAACTGTACAAGTTACTCTGTCCTCTAGGTACCAAGATAGGTTCGGCTAAAGAATCTGACCAAGACATCTTCACTCCCCGCGGATTAAGACAAGATTCAGCAATACTCTCCCAAGCAGTTGGTCTCCCATCAACCCTAACAAGGTACAATATCCCAAGCAAGTCAGCAACACTCCCCCCGAGCAGAGTTAATCTACTGTCAGCCTCAAGGAGTTGGGTTATCCTCCAGAAGATCTCAACATTCCCCAACGGAGTACACAAACATTCCTAGCAAGCATCCCCGGCAATCTTGATCTAAGATTGTTCCCCGGCGGTATACAGAACATCCAGTGGAGCCACTTCCCCAGTGCAATCTCAAAAGTTTCCCCAGGAAAATTCAATCAATCTCCCCAGTAGGAAGCTTATCCCCAGTAGATTCTGAAAGCTTATCACCTGCAGAGTACGAGAGCCTCTCCCCGACTTTATTCAGAAGGTTATTCCCCACCAAAGCTTATAACTGGGTTATCCTCAGCTAATTAACGGAAAGACCGTCCTCGACGAAGTTCTTCCTATCCCCAGCGAAGTTCATCAGATCTTCCAACAGAACTCATCAGCAGAATCCCCAACGGAGTTATCATCAAAACCTCAGCGAAGTATCTCTTCCTACAGAGTAATTCCCCACAGAGTAATCTCTCCAACAGGTTTATTCCCCGACGGAGTCATCTTCTCCTACCGGTTTATTCTTGCAACCATTATCCCCAGCTGAAACAAAGAACGCTACTCTTCCAACATCAGCCCAGGATTCAGCTCCCGACATTCGTCAAGGATTTATTTTCCTAGACGAAAATACATTCATAAACATCACATTGTCATACATTATGATACATGCATACACGCATCATATCACCCCAATCTCATTTATTTTTGAGAACATCATGACATCATGCATGTCATACATTATGACATTGCATACAACAAACTCGTTACTTTTTAAGGAAAGAACGATCAACAGATAAAAGTCTTTACCTTTTGAGGTAGAAGACGTCCAAGATTCCTTCATCATTCTGCTGAGGTTGCAGTCGCCTAAGATTCTCTCATCGTCCCGTTGAGGTAGTAATCACCCAAGGTTCTCTCATCGTCCCGTTGAGATAGTAATCGTCCAAGGTTCTCTCATCGTCCCGTTGAGGTAGTAATCGTCCAAGGTTCTCTCATCGTCCCGTTGAGGTAGTAATCGTCTAAGGTTCTCTCATCGTCCCGTTGAGGTAGTAATCGTCCAAGGTTCTCTCATCGTCCCGTTGAGGTAGTAATCGTCCAAGGTTCTCTCATCGTCCCGTTGAGGTAGTAATCGTCCAAGGTTCTCTCATCGTCCTGTTGAGGTAGTAATCGTCCAAGGTTCTCTCATCGTCCCGTTGAGGTAGTAATCGTCCAAGGTTCTCTCATCGTCCCGTTGAGGTAGTAATCGTCCAAGGTTCTCTCATCGTCCCGTTGAGGTAGTAATCGTCCAAGGTTCTCTCATCGTCCCGTTGAGGTAGTAATCGTCCAAGGTTCTCTCATCGTCCAGTTGAGGTAGTAATCATCCAAGGTTCTCTCATCATTCCGTTGAGGTAGTAATCATCCAAGGTTCTCTCATCGTCCCGTTGAGGTAGTAATCGTCCAAGGTTCTCTCATCGTTCCGTTGAGGTAGTAATCGTCCAAGGTTCTCTCATCGTCCCGTTGAGGTAGTAATCGTCCAAGGTTCTCTCATCGTCCCATTGAGGTAGTAATCGTCCCTGATTCATTCATCAAAAACCTTTTGAAGTTCCAGATCCGATTCCTGTATCCTGCTAGGGCGTATCTGTTGACAACTATTTCCGGACTCGATTCCTGTATCCTGCCAGGGCACGTCTGAAGAGTTTGAAGATCCGATTCCTGTATCCTGCCAGGGTGTATCTGTTGACGACTATTTTCCAGACTCGATTCCTGTATCTTGCTAGGGCACGTCTGAAGAGTTTGAAGATCCGATTCCTGTATCTAGTCGGGGCGTATTTGTTGACGACTATTTCCAGACTCGATTCCTGTATCTTGCCAGGGCACGTCTGAAGAGTTTGAAGATCCGATTCCTGTATCCTGCCAGGGTGTATCTGTTGACGACTATTTTCCGGACTCGATTCCTGTATCTTGCCAGGGCACGTTTGAAGAGTTTGAAGATCCGATTCTTGTATCCTGTCAGGGTGTATCTGTTGACGACTATTTTCCGGACTCGATTCCTGTATCCTTCCAGGGCACGTCTGAAGAGTTTGAAAATCCGATTCCTGTATCCAGCCAGAGCGTATCTGTTGACGACTATTTCCAGACTCGATTCCTGTATATTTTCAGGGCACGTCTGAAGAGTTTGAAGATCCGATTCCTGTATCCTGCCAGGGTGTATCTGTTGACGACTATTTTCCGGACTCGATTCCTGTATCTTGCCAGGGCACGTCTGAAGAGTTTGAAGATCTGATTCATGTATCCTGCCAGGGTGTATCTGTTGACGACTATTTTCCGGACTTGATTCCTGTATCCTGCCAGGGCACGTCTAAAGAGTTTGAAGATCTGATTCCTGTATCCAGCCAGGGCGTATCTGTTGACGACTATTTCTAGACTCGATTCCTGTATCTTGCTAGGGCACGTCTGAAGAGTTTGAAGATCCGATTCCTGTATCCTGCCAGGGTGTATCTGTTGACGACTATTTCCAGACTCGATTCCTGTATCTTGCCAGGGCACGTCTGAAGAGTTTGAAGATCCGATTCCTGTATCCTGCCAGGGTGTATCTGTTGACGACTATTTTCCGGACTCGATTCCTTTATCTTGCTAGGGCACGTCTGAAGAGTTTGAAGATCTGATTCCTGTATCCTACCAGGGTGTATCTGTTGACGACTATTTTCCGGACTCGATTCCTGTATCCTGCCAGGGCACGTCTGAAGAGTTTGAAGATCTGATTCATGTATCCAGCCAGGGCGTATCTGTTGACGACTATTTCCAGACTCGATTCCTGTATCTTGCCAGGGCACGTCTGAAGAGTTTGAAGATCCGATTCCTGTATCCTGCTAGGGTGTATCTGTTGACGACTATTTTCCAAACTCGATTCCTGTATCTTGCCAGGGCACGTCTGAAGAGTTTGAAGATCTGATTCCTGTATCCTGCCAGGGTGTATCTGTTGACGACTATTTTCCGGACTCGATTCTTGTATCCTGCCAGGGCACGTCTGAAGAGTTTGAAGATCCGATTCCTGTATCCAGCCAGGGCGTATCTGTTGACGACTATTTCCAGACTCGATTCCTGTATCTTGCCATGGCACATCTGAAGAGTTTGAAGATCTGATTCCTGTATCTTGCCAGGGCGTATCTGTTGACGACTATTTCCAGATTCGATTCCTGTAACCAGCCAGGGCACGTCTGAAGAGATTGTAGATTCGATACCTGTATCCAGCCAGGGTACGTCTGCATGAAAAGTTTGAAGATCAACACCTATAACAGGCCAAGTAATTATCTTTCTTTCTCAGGTACGCAAGTTCTCGCTAAGGAATCTCTTACGTGATCGACACCTAGATGGCATCTATAAGCCCATCCTCCCATTACAGTTCCAAATGGCATCTATAAGCCCATTCCCGACAAGGTTCTGTCACATCTCCAGATGGCATCTATAAGCCCATCCTCCTACCCATCATCTCTCCAAATGGCATCTGTAAGCCCATTCCCTACACCGCACTTCTGATACTCAACTATGTGAGTGCAAATTTCTGGGCACTCTAGTGTTCAATCATCTTCCACCTACGGATCACGAAAGGCACACGAGCCAATCTACATCCTCAGGTCTAAGAAGATTGAACAGGGGAAACTGTTGTACCCCAAAATTTGCCCTCCCATAATCTTCAAAGTTTTTCCAAGCATCACCTCAAATGATTCAAAGTCTACTCAAGGGCTACACAGTCAACCATTCTCCTAAAGCCAGTCAAATTAGGGTTTTGGTTCTTGCAAGGAAGTTGAAGTTTTCAAGGGCTCAATCAAGTCACATATGCTCATATACATTGTCAAGCACCTACATGTCAAGTTTCAAGGCTCACAAGGTCAAGTTGCACAGTCAAAAACCCTAATTGCCTCACAATCAACTGTAGGGGTAAAATGGTCATTTGGCAGTCAAAAGTCAAAAATTTTGGTCAACATCTTATTTTGAAGCCACAATCATCATTTGATCAAGTCTTGATCATGATTTCACAAGAATGGCTCAAAAATCATCAAGGTGTCAAAAGTTTCTATTTTTGGACAGCTGAAAAGTCAACTGTAACTTGACCAAGGCATAACTTTTTCATGGTTCATCAGAAAAATCCCATCCAATGCTCATCTTGAAGGGGAAGACATTTCCTACAACTCATCTTCACATTCCAAGTCCAAGAAATGCTCTCACAAAAAGTTATCAATTTCAACATTATAGGTCATTTTCAAAAGTCAACAAAAAGGCACTTTAAGTCAAAGATCATAACTTGAGATTGGTAAATCAAAATGACATGGGACCAAAGGCATTGGTTAGAGGACTTCAAGACCTTTCCAAAATGTCAAAGAACATGTTCATATCTTCAAAATTGAACAAGATATGCATTGGATAAGTTGGGAAATTTTTGTGAAATGGCCAAAGTCAATTATCCTTGAAACTTCATTTTTGACAAAAGGGGCCCACTTTTTCCACTTGTTTCAGCTTGGCCATGCCTCCCACGTGTCCCAAAATTTATTTCAAGATTAAAAGTTAATTTTTCCATTTTTATTTAATTTTATTTGATTTAAATCATTTTAAATCTTTAAAATTCAAATGAAAATCAAGAAAATTAATTAAAGGATATGTTTTGTATTGAAATGCTTTGATACACCATCACTCACCTTCCAAATTCGTGCAAGGCCTAATCCAAGCAAGAAATTCAAATTTTGACACAAAAGGCAAGTTGTTTCAATGTTGGTTATGGAGGAAATCAAGAACATAATTGCATAAGCTTAATGACCATTATTCTTATTGATACACTTTACATTACTATATATACAAGTCTTCCCAACCTCATTCAAAAAAGAGTGTGTGCAGAAACGGCCAAGAGCAAAACCAAAAATTATTCAAAAAGTGAGAGTTCTAAAACATAGTTGCGAGCATCTTCAGATCAAAACAAGCACGTGGTTCTATTCCTTGCCACACCCTGAAGCTAAAGCAACCTTTGTCAAGTCCTGAGGCTCATACCGCGCTGTAAGTTCTTCCCAGGTCCCCCATAATTCTCATATCATTTTTGTTAACGCGTTCTTGTGCAGTTTCTCAAGTAGTTTCCACCATAAGCCTCACCCATCCAACAAGCCAAGTGTCATTGGAGGCAGATCTAAAGGCCCAAAACGCAAGAGTACTATGCTCTGGAGTCAGCGCATGCGTAGGCAACCGAAAAAAGTCAAATAAGGCTTCTTGTTGTTGGGCCAGAATTACTTCAGAAAACCTCCATTTCAGCCCACACCCCTTGGGTTTTACTCTTCTTTTTACTTTGTTTTGACATTTTTTTTATTTACTTGCTTTATTTTATTTATTTATTATTAACAATTAACCAACTAATATTTTTTATAAAAAATCAAAAAAATAGAACTAACATCATTATTATTATTTTATTTTGTAAATAAACATTAATTGAAATAGTTTAATTAGGCAATTTTGACTTTTCTTTTAACAATTAAAATAATTTAGAATTAAGTTAACTTTTAATTTTTATTTTATTTCATAAAAACATAAAAACACAAAAAAAATATTTTCTTTTAATTAAATTAATTAATTAGTTTAATTATTAGTTATTAATTTCATTTAATCATAAAAAAGACAACAAAAAAAAATCAATTTCTTTTCTTAAAAAGGGTCAACACCCTTAGAACATTTCCGATTTAATTTTTATTCGCGCTTAGTTTATTATTATGTAATTGCTTTCAAGACATGTAATAGTAATTAGGATTTTACTGTTTTTATTTACTTTCCATACTTATTTACCAAAAACGGGTCTTTGTAATTTTGGCAATGTATAGACCCGCGCCTTGTAATAGCGTAGGATTCATGTTTCCGCAATTTACTTTCCGCACCCTCTTAACTGCTAAACTTGCATGAAAGAATGTATGGTAAATAAAAACAACTCGTAGCCCACAAAATAACATGTACAAGATAACATTAACTGAATACAACACACAATGCACACACCACTTCTAGGGTACGCCTCACTTGTTGCCTTCGAAACGTGGTCGTCAAGTATATGACGTTTTAGCGGTCCTTATGTCCATGATCCAGTTGCCTCGAAACAGTTGCCTCGAAACGGTTGCCTCGGATTAAAAAAGGATCAAGGACATAAGGGTAGCTTCTAAGGTGTCCTAACTGTTGCTTCGGTGATCACATTGTCCCTACAATAGAATTGACCCGAACACCTCCAACGGTGGTGCTACCTACCTCTCAATGGTGGGATGGCACTACCTAAAGGACACTTACACAGCTTAATTCCTTAGGGTAGGTAGATGACTCATAGATACTTGCTCTTTTCAAAAATAAACAAAATACTTTTTACACCTTACACTTTCAAAAAGCTTTCAAAACAAATTTTTCAAACACTCTTGAGGACTGATACAAGAGTTATTCAGAAATATTTCAAAGAAACTTTTTCAAACCCACTCACAATTGAAAAGAAAACATTTTGAAAACATAAAGAGCAAGTATCTAAGAGCCCGTGGATAACCACGGATAGAAAGGGTGCTAACACCTTCCCTTTCTATAAATCTACCTCCCGAACCGAGAAACATTCTCATAAGGAATTTTGCTGTGCTTTTGTCCTGTCCATGTTGGAGAAAATAAAAGATGGTGGCGACTCTTGCTTCCGCGACATTTCGCGAACCAGCTTAAAAAACAGTCAGTTCTATTTCCACCGGTCACAATTGGCCTTTTGGCCTCTTTCTATGCAAGCTTGGCTTGCATCCTTCGACTGGGCGTTGGCCTCTGGCATGTTGGCTTTGATTCACAAGGCAGGCACTTCCTGCATGCAACCTTCGATTGCATCTTTAGCCTCACATGGTTCACAATATAATGGTTGCCTATGTGCTTGCTTCGATTGGATGTTTGATGCTTGCATACCTGTGTTGACTGGACAAATATTCCCCTTCATGTTTTCTTTGACTCACAAAGTGATGACTAGTTATATACAAGCCTTCGATTGAGCCATAAATTCTTTCTTGCGCGCAAGAGGCTCCCACCATGCTAGCATGCACAAGGCAAAAAGCCCCATGTAGACTCCTTCAATTCCAAGGCAAAAAGCCCCCTTTTGGCCTCCTTCGATTGCATCCTTTCCTCCTACGTGCACCATTCGCTTAGGCATATGGACCCTTTGTTGCAAGCTTTGTTTGGCCGTTCAGACCTCTTGCATGTAGGCTTCGACGGGGCATTGGCTATGTTTATACTAGCTTCGATTAGACAACATTTCCCTTTAGTATGCTGCAGTGCCACCATTGACAATCTTTAACACACATGGTTGGTTCCCCCATTCAAAAGACATATAATGGTGGACTCGAAGGGCATACATATGAGTCCCTGTCGAAGGATATACCTTGCTAGTCCATTCGAAGGACACATTTGGCCCTTCTCAAAGAAACATACATGACCCATTCAAGGGACATGTCTGGGAGTCCCATTCGAAGGACATGCTTGATGGCCCATTCGAAGGATTTACGAAGCCCACCTTAAGGCATGCTTTGGTGACCCATCCAAGGGGCACACATTTGGCTCCTTTGAAAGATGCAAAAAAGTGACCCATTCGAAGGACACTTGTTGGAGGAAAATCAAATAACATTGTTGGAGGAAGAATCCAGTCGAAGGAGGGTCAAAATGAAAGGATGAAATATTCAAAGATGCTTGATGCCAAGTTCAGGCTTGGTACACTGGCCAAAACTGCCGCACAGCAGTCTTGAAACACTGCCCCAAGCTTGCACCAAAATGGCATACAAATACTGCCCCTCAAAAGCTACAAAAGCAGTTTACTCAAATTGTTCAAACTATTTTGTTTTCCCTCCAAAAGCTTCAGCCAGCTTTGCTTATAAATAAGAGGCTCCATAACATGCATAAGGGGCTGGAGAACACATCTAGAGACTTGTGGGTGGAAAGAATCATCAAATTCAAACACTCTCAAACACTTAAACACATTGTCAAAAGACCAACCTAGAATCTAAACATTTGTCCCTTCGAATCTGAAACATCCCCACACCTTGTTACCCTTCGAATCCAGTAGAAAGAACATCACACTTGTTCTTCTCCTTCAAATACAGCATTAGAAACGCCACCTTCATTTCTTCCCTTTGAATCCAGAAGCACTCAGAGCAGCCACTCAAGGTCCAGCCCATACGTCCCATCCCCAAGCAAGGTAAGTCATTCTCAACCTTGAACCTTTCGTTTCTAGCATGACATGTGAATAAACTTCCTTTTCATTTCAAACATGTACATAGTATTTGTTTTTTCTTTCCATTTCCACCTTTTTTAATTCGTTTTTATGCTTAACCCTTTTAGCTTTGCTCTTTGTTTTATTAAACATGCTTTAAGAACTAACCTGGTCCCAAGGTGATGCTATCATGGCCTTAGGCCATGTTACTATTCAAAAAACTCAAACGAAACAAATGGGAGATAGGAGTATGAAACGAAGACTTAGGCTTCCTTACTGACTCCCAGGCCCCAGTCGAAAGGCATACCATGCTGACTCCCGAGCCCCAGTGGTAAGGCATGCCACACCAGCTTCTAGGCCTCAATCGAAAGTCACGACTTCACCACTTCCAGGCCAAATCGAAAAGATCCAGAGAAGCAGAATCGAAGAGTGCTTCTGCCTAAACCGAAAGACCCCTTTTTCTTACATTTATTTTATTTTGCCTTTATATTTTCATGCTATTCAATATGGTTGTAATAGTGAAGGATTTATCTTTCTGTATTTTTATTACTTTTGTATAAATGCTAGTAATTAGGATTTATGGCAAGATAAAAACCAACAAGTAGATAACCTAAAATTCAAAAGACAAAATGCATGTAATCAAACACACTATTCACACACATGCACCCTTAAGGTAATCTCACTTGTTGCCTCGGAAAAATAGTCATGTCCCTCGAATATGAGTGTTTTAGCAAAGACCCTCAATAAAAGATCATAGTCCCTCGACGACCCTTGACGTTGCTTTCGGTAAAAGATTTAGTCCCTAAACAAAATTGCTAAAGCGTCCCATAGGTTTCCCTTTATGACTATACAAACGTCCCACGCTCATCCCTTCACATCCAATGGTGGGGCTTCTTACCAAATCAATGGTAAGATAGCAACATATAAAGAAGGAGGAAAAGAACATTAAGACCTTTTGAGTAGGTAGGATGCTCCTAGTTGCTCGCTTGCTCACAACAAAAACATTTTATACACCAACACTTTCATTTGAAACATTTTCAAAAGACAAAACACTTTGTACGCATTCTTATAGAGACGAGAACCATTACAAATACACTTTTCAAAATCACTTTCAAAAGCATATTCCACAAACACCTCTTTGAACTATTTTCAAAACAACACTTTGTACGCGTTCTTATAGAAATGAGAGCCATTACAAAGACGTTTTCAAAATATTTTCAAAACCCACATCACAAGCACATTTTCAAACAAAAGCAAGTGACCTAGCAAGCAACTAAGAGCCCGTTGGTAACTACGGATGAAAAATATTGCTAATATCTTCCCTTTTCATAACCTGCCCCCCGAACTCAAGAAATAATCTCGAAAGGTATTTCCTGTTCTTTTCAGCCTTTCCTTATTGGATAAAAGAAAAGTCGTTGGCGACTCTTGCTATCAAAAATAATTATGAACAAACGCAAAACAACCAAGTAAGTTCTCTCACTGTGTTATAGAACTAGAGAATCTGCTGGAGACTCTCTTAAAAGTGGGGTTACCTTAGGGCTATACCACATTTACTTGCTTTCCTTGTCTGACTTGCTTGCTCTATATTATGGTTCCTTGTTTGGGTTTGTTTTGATACTCTACCCGGATCTGGGGTACCTTTTAGGTAAGTAGCAATATATTATGGAAACTGTACAACGTAAATCGACACGGTTGAAGCAATGGATATGTTAGTGTGACGGATTTGTTGGTACCGGTATCCCTTGTGTTGAATCGAGGAGAATACGGGGCTGCTGAGCGGAATCATAAAGCACTAACTGACTTTAGAACCTTAATTGAACAACTTGGCCATTAAGAAGTAGTGATATAGTTGGCTTTGGTTCCGACCGAAGATTGGTTGATACTTGTAATACGGTGGGAGAACTGACTTGGGATGTTTTATGTTTGATCGCAATTGTCGCAGTTAGCAAGAGTCACCATCGACTTTTCTTTTATCCAAAAGGAAAGGTGGAAAAGAACAGGAAAGACCTTTGAGATTATTTTCTTGAGTTCGGGGGGTAGATTATGAAAAGGGGAGGTGTTAGCACCCTTTTCATCCATAGTTATCTATGGGCTCTTAGTTGATTTCTAGGTCACTTGCTTTGTTTGAAAATGTGTTTGGTGGTGGTTTTCGAAAGTATTTTGAAAAGGCGCCTTCGTTTAGGAAAACTTTGTAACGGTTCTTGTTTTTTAAGAAGGTATACAAAGTGTTGGACTATTGAAAATATTTTATGGAAAGTGTTTGGAGTATGTTTTGAAAGTGTTTGTTTTGAAAGTGTTTGTTTTAAAAGTGAGAAAGGATGTTTGTTTTGAAAATGAGCAAGAAACTAAGAACATTTCTACCTACTCAAAAGTATTTTGTTCATTTCTTCCTTCCTTTGATATTTCTATCTTACCATTGATTGGTAAGAAACCTTATCTTTGAATGTAAAGGGACGTGTGTGGGTCATCGTATGGTCATGATAGCAATGTTGTAAGATGTCTTAGCATTTCTCTTTGAGGGACTAAGATCATTTGAAAGGCAACATTCGTAGCGTCATCGAGGGACTATGATCTTGTATTTTTGATTTGTTTTCGCTAAGATATCCCACATGCATAACATGACCATTTTTAGGCAACAAGTGGAATTACCCTAGGGGTGCATGTGTTAATAGTGTGTTTGATTTGCATGCATTTAATCTTTGATTAGGGTTATCTACTTGTTGATTTTATCTTCCTATGCAAATCCTATTTTACTAGCATTTATATGAATACAATAAATTGCGGAAAGTAAAATATCCTACACTAATACAATCATTTGAGGGATGGGGTGTACAAATTCACAAATGGGGATTGCGAGAAATTAAAGTCTTAATTATCTATTACAACCATATTGAATAATGTACAAGAAATGTAAAATGGACTTGTTTTGTTTTTGTTAAGAGAAGAAATACATTTTCTTAAGAAAATATTTTTAGTCTTTTTGTTTTAAAAGAAAATAAAATAAAACATGGGAACATCAAGTATTTTTTTGTTGTTTTTGATTAATGAAAATAAAAGTGATGGTAAAAATAATAAAGAGAAAGAAACCAGAATCAGCGCATTGCTGAAATAAGAGAGATCAGAAGTTCTGACTCTAGTGTGTTGCAAGTCAGAAAGAAAACGTTAGCAGGCAAAGAGCTGGTCAAAAGTTCTGGGTCCGGATTTACTGAAGTTCTGGAGTGGCTGGGAATAAGGGAAATCCTAGGAATTCTGATACAACTGGTAGCCTAGAAGTACTAACGTTACTGGAAGTTCTGAAGTTTTGATGGTTGAGGGAGTTTGGAAGTTCTGATGTAGCTGGGAACCTAGAAGTTCTAGTGTCACTGGCAAGTCAGAAGTTCTGGTTGTTTGAGAGAGTGAGGTGTTAATGTTGTTGGGTGAGGATGTCTAGAAGTTCTGATCTAGGAATATTGTCTGATAGATAAATGGGTAAAAATGTCAATAAATGAACCTAAAAAAGATGCTTCTGGGGCTAGAACCCAGGACCCTTAGCACTAATGTCTTATGCGCATGCTTTCTACCACTGGGGTGGTTGTACATCCGGTTTTAGAAGCAAAAACATAAACATATAACACAAAGTAAATTCTGATTTTGAATCTCCTTCTCCACGACAATCAGAGCATCTGCAACTTAGTCATTTATCAACAAAACAGAAAATGCGCACATAGCAGTTATGGCAGGTTCCATCATGTTTCAGAAATATAAGATATCAGAACTATACATCAGAAGCAAGCATGAAATTTGCTAATCCTAATTATGAGTCCTAATTTCTTCAAGAAGTTTCGAACTGAAGTTCTCTCTACTTAGGCAAAAATACATGAAGTCTATGAACATGTACAGAATCAGAATGTCTACATTGTATTTTTTGAACATGAAAGTCTAACAATGCCTAAGTAATATGATGAGAGTCAGCAGAAGTTTACCTTGCAGTTGGGAAATGTTCTGCGAACTAGAGCTTGGTTCTGACTGCTTATGATGTTCTGATCAGCTTCCTTACATGTTCAGTAGGCTGGAACAATCCTTAACTTGGGCTATGAATGGCTATAAAATTCTGGAACAGCTAAGAAGTAAAGTTCTGATTTTTTGAGGTGGAGATTGATGGAGAACATATTACAGTCTGAAAATAGAAGTTAGGACGGCTTCTAAATGTATATCAGAAGCTGTATGGATGATTTGGTCAAGAAACACTTGAGGAAAATTGGAGTTTGAATTCAAGAATAAAAAACTAACAGGTTTTGTATTTGTGTTTACAGTTTTGGATTCCTGGAATTTTTAACAAGGTTTCAAGTCTTTTTCTTTTCAATTTTTCCGACCTCTTAACAGTTGCAAATGTAGTTTAATTTATAGGCAAGGATTTTGTAGCTTGGAGAAGTCAAGAGTACAACCATCATGCTAGGGCGCTGACTTGTTCTTGAAGCAAGCTAAACAAGTATAGTGGTTAGCAGCTTTTAGCCATGCCTAATCTGGATTTTTAAGCATGAATTAAGGAAAAGTAACCTCAAAGGCAAAAGCAAAGTATGGGCTCATCATAAACTTGTACAAAAGTTTACTTTTCAAGGACAACAACGGTACTTCTATGCCACACGTGGGGGAAACCCTTTGGACAAAGACTCAAAAGTGGGTGTGAGCATTAAATGATGATGAGATTTGTCAAAACAGAATCCTGCAATATGAGATTATGTGTCATAGCTTAATCTGTATCAGAAGTTCATCATCAGCGTAACTTAGAACAAACATCCAACTTCTGATCTTTGAATCTCCCTGCTCTAGTATGTTCTGAAGGAGTTCTCAGGCTTTTCTGAAAGCTTGTAACACACTTTGTAGACTTTCTTTGAATTACTTTTGCAAACTCTGGTTGAACCTTCGTGAAAACTGACCCAGAAGTTCTAACCAAACTCTGTCTTGGAAGTGTCCAGAATTTGCAGAGTGCTTTAGTTTCATGGACGTGCCTTCAAAGATTCATAACTTGAAATCCCAGCGTTTCTAGGAGAAGTTCTGTTCTATAATGTTTCAGATCTTGTTGAAGTATACAAATCTTGTGTTATAAGTTCTTCCAGAATCAACTTCCATCATGGTGAAAATCTGGCCAGAAGTTTTGAGCTTATCATATTTTCCTAAACGCTTAGAAAAATTTCTAAGTATTTAGAATTTTGACTTTTCCAAAGTAATTTTGACTTTTGAATTTCTTGATGAAACAAACTTCATATTCTAACATATCTTGATGAAATATGTTTCTTGAAACTTGATTTTAATCCAAAAGTCAAAGTTTAACTTTTCAATATGCAATTGACCATTTTGCCCTTATGCCAATTCCAACCCAAATTGAGGTATCAGTGCTTCAGACTTGGTTCATGGAAGATCTTGGGAGGAAACTCTTGAGAAATGAGAGGGCAAATTTTGGGGTACAATAATTCTTGAGGCTACGCTCATTGAGATCAGACTTTTGGGATATATCGGCCGTAAGAAAAGATTGATTGAGCTGAGACAATGCCTAAAAGAAAGGTCGGTGATATTGAGATCCCCTAGAACCCGGTTATTATTACTAGGATAGGTTGAGCCAACCAAACTTCAAGAGGGTACTTACCTACAAACTCCATGCAAGCCTAAGCCTAAGGACTTGTCTGCTTGATATGTACATAATAACTTGCTTACTTTGCGTACTTGTACATAACATCATAAACATCATAACATCATAAGCATTCTCACTAACCATTTCAAGGATTTAGGAATTTATCTGCTTTGTTTTGTAGGCCTTGAATCTCGTTCGAAGGAATACCATTTGAGTCAGCTTCGAGAAAGCACATCCTCAACTCCAAGAGTTAGCATCAAGGGTGCCTGGAGATTCTCCCTTCACCAAGAAATATGGTCGACTTCTCAACTTGGCTACCTCCAACTTCCAAGAAGAAATGATGTGTGTGCTCTTCCAATTCTTTGATCCCATACATCATTGCTTCACCTTTCCCGACTATAAGTTGGTGCCTACATTAGAAGAATTCTCTCAGCTGTTAGGAGTGTCTATGCTTGATCAAATATCGTTCACCGGTTTAGAAGAGACTCCAAAGCCTGAAGTCATTGCCGAAGCCCTGCATCTGAAGAAAGCCGACATTGTAACAAATTGGGAGACAAGAAGCGGAGTTAAGGGTTTCCTAGCCAATTTTCTGTTGGAGAAGGCTCGTTCGTTCTGGAATGATTTGGATTTTCAAGATTTTGAAGATGTTTTAGCCCTTCTAATCTATGGCTTGGTTCTATTTCCCAATCCGGACCAATTCATAGATGTGAATGCCATCAAGGATTTCCTCTCCCGTAATCCTATACCTACTTTGCTTGGAGACATTTTACATTGTTTCCACACTCGCACAATAAAGAAAAGAGGTACTCTCTTGTGTTGCATTCCCCTACTCTCCAAGTGGTTTACTTCACACCTACCTCGATCAATACTGAAGAATGAGAAAGGATTGACATGGTCTCAAAGGATGATGTTCCTCACACACTCTAACATTTATTGGTGTTCTCGATCCTTGGAGGATACCACTATTATTGACCGTTGTGGGGAATTCCTTAATGTCCCACTCTTAGGCATTAGGGGAGGTATCACCTATAACCATTCTCTTGCATTATGACGATTTGGGTATGCACGAAGAGATGGTCCTCACAATACGCTCATCCAAGGTCTGGTATTCGACTATGAGGGAGACAACCAAGGCTACCGTCAAAGGTTCATACGAGCTTGGAGAATGGTAAACAAAGTCGATAGTAAGACATTGGGGCGTAAGAACTCCACTACTTTGGATCCTTATCTTAAGTGGGTACGAACTCGTGCTCAAAGACTTGGAATGCCATACCCTGCCACTTTGCCTATCATCATGGAGCCTTTAGTTGAAGAAGATGTTCCTTATGTTATCCTTCATCCTACCATGCCTACTTCTCTTGAAGACTTACAAAGAGCTTGGATCCAGCTGAAGAAAGAACGAGACACCTTCGAAGCCCAGTTCTACGCAAGTGAAAAGAAGGTTCTGGAGCTTATAAGACAACTTCATGAGAAGAGAAATCTGAACGCCTACATTGCGCCAAAGAGGATGCGTTCGACCTTTTTGTCTTAGAAGTTTATTTTGCTTTACTTCCTCCATTGTAAGCCCAAGGGGCATGATTGTAATCAATTTAAACTTATTAATACAATTGATGTTTGCTCCTTTTTTGTTTAAAACAAATTTAAATTTTCTTAGTCCTTGAAAACATTGCATCCACATACCATGCATCATATCATGAAAGGCTTTTCCCACACAGGTCCCTCATCTGCTTACTGTTTATTTCAGTAGAGATGGCTTTAGAACATACTATCAAGGACATTCAGACTCAAAATGCTCAACTTCAAGAAATGTTCTTGAACCTATCCAAGGGGAAAGAGGAAGTGAAAGCACTCCTCACTAGGGGATTGACCATGGAGAATCCTGAAGACGACAGGGATGACCAGCTGGAACGGTTACAAACTGAAATGGAAATAATGAAAGTCCAGATGATGGGATAACTGGTGGGCCAGATGGCTCTTATCCAAAACTTAGCTCGGGGGCAAGAGGAGCTAAGGAACCTCGTCAACAAACTTCATCAGGACAGATGTAACCATATGGGGAAAATAGCTAGAATCGGGGATCAAGTCATTAATCAGCCTTCGATGAGACAAGGAGCCAGTTTGATGGAGAGTGGACCTTTCCAAATTGCTGCCACGTCATGAGCCCAACAACCACCTCGTCAACAAGGACATGGTAATCAGCGTAAATGGAATGCATCCAATAGGAAATATACCAAACTCAACATGCCAATGTCACAAGTCTTGCTACACATGTTGAATCTGAATTTGGTCACGCTGAAGGATCCTCCTCAGAATCCTAACACTGTTGCTCCTAGTTACCATCCCAGTGAAAGGTGTGCATATCACTCCAACAATCTTGGGCACGATATTGATAGTTGTTGGACGTTGAAAAACAAGATTCAAGACCTAATCGACGAAGGAGCGTTGGAATTTGCACAAGATGGTCAACTGGAATTCTTCTGTCACCCCTCAAAGGCATCCATATGAAGTGACGGTCTAGGCGGAGAAATTTTCTGTTTATTTAAATTTTCATTTGTAATCTCTTTGTTTACTTAAACACTTATCTATATGCCAGACTTTGGTTACTTTCATTAATGCATTAAATATGTTTGTCTTGAATTAATCCATTTATTTTCATTCTATTTTAACTATGCTTTTTACTCCCTTTATGATATTCAACTCTTGTTTTAAAAGTTGCAAGCCTTTAGAGGGAGGATGACAAAAGCAATGCCATAATCTCATACAGTATGCTTTTGGGCAGACTTTGCTGACGATGTACAGGCGTTCTTTCAATTCCTAAACGCTGGAGTTATAAGGAGGATAATCCCTAGTCAACCCCTTTGAGCCAAAGAAGTAGAAGTTTTCTTTTTTACACAAATTGAAACCTTTAATCAAAACCTAGGGCAGGGTAGTCTCTCAGTTAATTCAAACGCGCGTTCAGTCACAAACTTTCACTTCGTACACAACGAATGACATCAAAAACATTCCTTCAGAACCAAAAGATAGTGATGGTTCCCTATCAAATATGAAGTCATTATCTCTCAAAAGAAAATCCCACTAAGTCAAAATCTACGAAGGAGACTTAAGAAAAATTGGGGCATCCCGCTGACTGTAATCTCAAAAACAAGAACAGCCAGGCAAAATCAGGGATAATAAATCAAAAAGCGGTCACTACAAATCCTCAACAACATGGAAAATATGGCAAAAATGACTGCCTTCTAACAAACTTAACTTGTCTGAACCATCACCAAAATGTCATTCCAGACTCAATTGGAGTTCAAACGCACAATTAACTGAGTTTAGGACTGAAGAACATCACGAAGAACCGGCGGGTACAATTACACTTTGAGCCTTGTCCTTTGTTTCTTAAACCGTGAACCTAGACCATGATACAACCTTTCAAAGTCCTAATTGAAGCATGGGTTAGTTCGAAAGCATACTGTTACAAAAGGTATCCTGACTCCTGTAAGGCTTACTCTAAATCCTGATTTGAATTCACATACTTGCAAAATTCTTTTATCTACTAAAACGCATTTTCAAAACTTCAAGACAAGCATAAACTTTGCATTATTTTGAATATCATTGTTTGCATATGGCTAATTGTTTGACAACAGAGAAATTCACACGATGAATATCCAACGAACGAAAGCTCTTTCAGTGAACAAAATCACTTCAAATGGGATGATACTTTCAACGACAAATCTCCTATAAACAGGGGGAACAACATGATCATTGTTTAGCACATCTGGGGAAGTCAAGTCAAGATTCCAAGAAAGCTATCAATAAGTGCTGAGTAGCGAGGGGCAGGTCTGTATCTAAATCACCTAGGAGCATTGAACTTGAATTCCAGCAAAGGGTCACATACGGCCAAGCAAACACTTTCTGGAAGTGCTACAACACTTACTACTAGGGGCAGAGACAAATTCCCACAAAGTCTTTTTCATAGGTGATATCCAGCCAAAGTTTCAATCTATGAAAACTTCTCCCCAACTGAGTTGATCTCAAGAATCCTCGAGGAATTCTGCCAAAAGGAAACGCCTCTCCAACAGATTGGCAACAGGGTTTATTTCCCCAACAAATGGCAAGATTCCCCAGTTTGAATTTGCCTCCTAGACTATCACAAATCAAGGGACCACAACTCCTCTTACACCAATAGACCTCTCTACAATCACCAGTGAGTTGTTGCAAAACCTGGAAGCCAAACCAGATAACAATTAACCTCTTTATCCCCAACAAGTTGTTAACTCATTTTCTCTTCCATCAAGAGATAACTAACCAGTAGAGCAATAGACAACTAAAACTCCTGAACTCTTTTCCCCAAGAAGACTCTCCATAAAGTTTTCTTCTCAAGCAAAGTCAACATCCCCCAGCGGACTTCTCCTCAAACAACAAAAACATGATTCCCCAGTAGGGTTTCACAAAGTCCACAAGCAATGCACAGGAATTTCCCTTTCCCAACAGAGTTTATTTCTATAATAATGGAGGCCCATCTATCAAGACTTCAACTTTAAATATGAAGACTTACACTCCTCATTCCCAGCGGTAGTCAAGGATTTATTTTCCCCAATCCAACCACACTGCAGTAGAATAATTAATATGTTCATACATTGCATTCGTACGTCATAGCATCAATAACACAAATGCATACAAATCGCAATCTCATTTATTTTGAGAAACATCATTACGCCATGCATTTCATACATCGTGACATTGCATACAACTAACTCTTTACCTTTTCAGTAAAGATCAATCAACAGAAAATTATCATCAACAAATTTCCGACAAGACAGGACAACTATCTGTGAACAAATCAATTGTAGATCAATTCCCGAAACAGGACTGGGTGATTATCTACATAACGAATACTTCCTTCAAAATCTCTGCTGGTTCAGTTTAAATCTATCAATGGTTTATCCTGATTCCTTTCCCAGTAGACACTTTCTCTAGTTCAGATAAATCGCTCCAAAGATTTATCCCGATTCTTCCCAGTTAAAGATAATTCAAGACCTCTGCTGGTTCAGTTTAAATTGATCAATGGTTTATCCTGATTCTTTCCCAGTACACACTTTCTCTGGTTCAGATAAATCGCTCCAAATATTTATCCTGATTCTTCCCAGTTAAAGATAATTCAAGACTTCTGCTGGTTCAGTTTAAATTGATCAGTGGTTTATCTTGATTCTTACCCAGTAGACACTTTCTCTGGTTTAGATAAATCTCTCCAAAGATTTTTCCTGATTCTTCCCAGTTAAAGATAATTCAATACTTTTGTTGGTTCAGATAAATCGTTCCAATGGTTTATTCTCATTCCTTTCCGGTAGACACTTCCTCTGGTTCAGATAAATCATTCCAAAAGATTTATTCTGATTCTTTTCCAAACTTCTACTGGTTCAGTTTAAATATATCATTGGTTTATCTTGATTCCTTTCCGGTAGACACTTTCTCTAGTTCAGATGAATCGCTCCAAAGATTTATCCTGATTCTTTCCAGTTAAAGATTATTCAAGACTTCTTCTGGTTTAGATAAATCGTTCCAATGGTTTATTCTGATTCCTTTCCGGTAGACATTTTCTTTGGTTCAGATAAATCGCTCCAAGATTTATTCTGATTCTTTCCAATTAAAGAATATTCAAGATCTCTGCTAGTTCAGTTTAAATCTATCAATGGTTTATCCTGATTCCTTTCTGATAGACACTTTCTCTGGTTCAGATAAATCGCTCCAAGATTTATTCTGATTCTTTCCAGTTAAAGAATATTCAAGACTTCTGCTGGTTCAGTTTAAATCGAACAATGGTTTATTCTGATTCCTTTCCGGTAGACATTTTCTCTGGTTCAGATAAATCGCTCCAAGATTTATTCTGATTATTTCTAGTTAAAAAATATTCAAGACTTCTGATGGTTCAGATAAATCGTTCCAATGGTTTATCCTGATTCCTTTCCCGTAGACAATTTTCTCTGGTTCAGATAAATCGCTCCAAGATTTGTTCTGATTCTTTCGAGTTAAATAATATTCAAGACCTCTGCTGGTTCAGTTTAAATCTCTCAATGGTTTATCCTGATTCTTTCCCGTAGACATTTTCTCTGGTTCAGATAAATCGCTCCAAGATTTGTTTTGATTCTTTCCAGTTAAAGAATATTCAAGACCTTTGCTGGTTCAGTTTAAATCTCTCAATGGTTATCCTGATTCTTTCCCGTAGACATTTTCTCAGGTTCAGATAAATCTCTCCAAGATTTTTTCTGATTCTTTCCAGTTAAAGAATATTCAAGACCTCTGCTGGTTCAGTTTAAATCTCTCAATGGTTTATCCTGATTCTTTCCCGTATACATTTTCTATGGTTCAGATAAATCGCTCCAAGATTTATTCTGATTCTTTCAAGTTAAAGAATATCCAAGACCTTTGTTGGTTTAGTTTAAATCTCTCAATGGTTTATCCTGAATCCTTCCTGGTAGACATTTTCTCTGGTTCAGATAAATCGCTCTAAGATTTATTCTGATTCTTTTCCAGATGAAGTCAAGTTTAGACTTAGTTTAATTTATGTCAACAATCATCTTTGGATGGCATATATAAACTCATCTCCGACAAATCTCTATCATCTTACCAAATGGCATCTTTAAGCCCATTCCCTACATAATCAACCACCACACCATCAAGTGCAAATTTCTGGGCACTCTAGTGTTCAATCATCTTCCACCTTCAAGTCACGAATGGCAGATTCGCCAATCTAACTCTTCAGGTTTAAGAAGACTGAACAGGCAGTTGTTGTACCCCAAAATTTGCCCTCTCATTTCTCAAGCCATTTCTCACAAGGATTTTCAAGATTCAAGCTTGCACAAGTACAATTGGATTTTCTAGTATCAAGTTAAAAAGGAAACTGTTAAAAGAGGGGGAAACAGATAAAAATAATCTTTTTGACAAAATTGGAGAAAAAATAAGTCTTTTTCATTTCAGCTCCTTCGATTGGCCTTTTGGCCTCTTTAGATGCAAGCTTGGCTTGCATCCTTCGATTGGGCATTGGCCTCTGGCACGCTGGCTTTGATTCACAAGGTAGGCGCTTCCTGTATGCAACCTTTGATTGCATCTTTGGCCTCACATGGTTCAAAATACAATGGTTGCCTATGTGCCTACTTCGATTGGATGTTTGATTCTTGCATGCCTGTGTTGACTGGACAAATATTCCCCTCCATGTTTGCTTTGACTCACAAAGTGATGACTAGTTACATACAAGCCTTTGATTGAGCTACAACTTCTTTCTTGCATGCAAGAGGATCCCACCATGCTAGCATGCACAAGGCAAAAAGCCCCCCTGTAGACTCTTTCGATTCCAAGGCAAAAAGCCTCCTTATGACATCCTTTGATTGCATCCTTGCCTCCTGCGTGCACCCTTTGTTTAGGCATATGAACCCTTTGTTACAAGCTTCATTTGGGCGTTCATACCTCCTGCATGTAGGCTTCGACAGGGCATTGGCTATGTTTATACTAGCTTCGACTGGACATGAGACATGAGTATGAAACGAAGCCTTAGGATTCCTTACTGACTCCCAGGCCCCAGTCGAAAGGCACACCATGCTGACTCCCAGGCCCCAGTCGAAAGGCACACCATGCTGACTCCCAGGCCCCAGTCGAAAGGCATACCACACCAGCTTCCAGGTCTCATTCGAAAGTTACGCCTTCACCACTTCCAGGCCAAATCGAAAAGAGCCAGAGAAGCAGAATCGAAGAGCGCTTCTGCCTAAATCGAAAGACCCATTTTTCTTACCTTTATTTTATTTTGCCTTTATATTTTCATGCTATTCAATATGGTTGTAATAGTGTAGAATTTATCTTTCTGTATTTTTATTACTTTTGTATAAATGCTAGTAATTAGGATGTATGGCAAGATCAAAACCAACAAGTAGATAACCTAAAATTCAAAAGACAAAATGCATGCAATCAAACACACTATTCACACACATGCACCCTTAAGGTAATCTCACTTGTTGCCTCGGAAAATAGTCATGTTCCTCGAATATGAGCGTTTTAGCAAAGACCCTCAATAAAAGATTATAGTCCCTCGATGACGCTTAATGTTGCCTTCGGTAAACGATCTAGTCCCAAAACAAAATTTCTAAAACGTATCATAGGTTGCCCTCTATGACTATACAAACGTCCCACGCCCGTCCCTTCACATCCAATGATGGGGCTTCTTACTAAATCAATGGTAATATAGAAACATCTAAAGGAGGAGGAGAAGAACATTAAGACCTTTTGAGTAGGTAGGATGCTCCTAGTTGCTCGCTTGCTTACAACAAAAACATTTTATACACCAATACTTTCATTTGAAACATTTTCAAAAGACAAAACACTTTGTACGCATTCTTATAGAGACGAGAACCATTACAAAGACACTTTTCAAAATCACTTTCAAAAGCACATTCCACAGATACCTCTTTGAACTATTTTTAAAACAACACTTTGTACACGTTCTTATAGAAACGAGAGCCATTACAAAGACGTTTTCAAAATATTTTCAAAACCCACATCACAAGCACATTTTCAAACAAAAGCAAGTGATCTAGCAAGAAACTAAGAGCCCGTAAATAACTATGGATGAAAAGGGTGCTAATACCTTCCCTTTTCATAACCTACCCTCCAAACTCAATAAATAATCTCGAAAGGTCTTTCTTGTTCTTTTCAGCCTTTCCTTTTTGGATAAAAGAAAAGTAGGTGGCGAATCTTGCTATCCGCAACAATTACGAACAAACGTAAAACAACCAAGTCAGTTCTCCCACCGTGTTACACTTACCGTCATATCCTCCCCTTTTTTGATGATGGAAAAACTTGTCCTTAGCACCACTTATCGAAATGTTAATCTTGGAGATTTATCCCCCTATCTTTGTGCACCCTTTCGTTTCGTATTGGCTTTCATATCATACGCCTCTAGAATACTTTGCAGCTCTTCAACTCTCATGGTGCTCAGATCTTTGGAATATTCAATTGCTACCACAATGTAATCAAGAGAAGTTAAAGATCTCAAGATCATCTTAATGATTACTTATTCAGAAAGAGTTTCTCCACAAGCTTTCATTTCATTAGTGATCAGAATCACTCTAGAGATGTACTCATAAACCTTCTCGTTGTCCTTCATGTTGAGATTCTTATATTGCTTTCTGAGAGACTGAAGCTTCACCTTCTTCACTGATGCGTCACCATCGTAACATCTGACCAGTGTGTCCCACGCAGCCTTCGTTGTTTCAAAGTCAGCAATCTTCTCAAACACGCCCGCATCCACACATTGATCGATGTAGAACAACACCTTCTGATCTTTCTTCCTTAGCTCCTTCTGCGTAATCTTCTGAGCCTCTGTTGCGTCTACTGCTAACAGAGCATAGCCATCGGTGACAAGATCTAACACATCTTGAGAACCAAACAGCACACGCATCTGAATCTTCCAACGATTCCAGATTTTGCCATCAAACGCTGGAAGCTTGGAATTTATATCGTAGTTTCCGTTCATCTTCAACCGTGTGCAATTCACTCAAAGTGTTTCTCAAATCCCACAGAATCAGAAAAATGGTTCTCATTAATACCTCACTGTTCACTCCTGTTTCCCCGTGGATACTAGGAGCATCGATATATAGTATAGGAATAAACACCTTTGTGAGAGACACACCACTTATCCACCTAAAACCTTAAGGTGATAGGTGAGTGGATTCTCCCACTTATATATGCTTAAGTCTCCACATTCATATCCAATGTGAGACTATTTCCCCACTTACTCACACTTGCTATATTATCCCAACAAGAAGTAGAGGTAGTTGGTATAGATGAAGGGGTCTATAATTTTTAGTTGAAAGAAAAATCAACAATCTATTGTGGCATTATCTACCACTCAAGAGGAGTATATTTTCCTAGTTGAATGAGTCAAAGAAATTGATCTGACCTGATCAGAAGGTTTGGACCGTCACGGCTGGCTCCGAGCAGAAAGCTTTTTTGACGAGGTGGGGGGGTACCTGCAAGACACTCCGATGCTGAAATAAGTAGGAGTACGAGCAGATAATAGAAGTTGAGGTTAGAATGATCAATACTTGACCCTCTGGAAACAGAGGGTATTTATAGCCCCCAGCGCTGGGCCAAGGTCCCTTCATTGGGCCGGGCGGATTTGGCCCAATGGAGGAACTGCCAGGTTCTACGTGGGTAGTGGGGGCCTGCACGTGGTCCCCTTCCTGGATGTGCTGCGTGAAGTGCGGGCGGACGAAGACGCGGTCTTTCCGGAGTATCGTTGGGGGAACTGTGGACTGAGTCTGCCCTAGTTGAGATGCTCGAGACAACGTCGAGCTGGACAGCAGGGTGTCGAGCTGGACGGCAGAGTGTCGAGCTGGGCGTCGGGACGTCGAGCTGGACGTCAAGAGGTGGAGCTGGACATCATCACTCGGAGTTGGACAGTGGGATGTCGAGCTGGACATCAAGATGTCGGGCACGGACGTGACCCCTTTGCTCGGCGTGGTCCTCAGTAAGTCCCTTTGGATTGGGCCTTAGTAATGCTTTTGGGCCTGTCGGGCCCAGTCCAGAACAGGAGCCCCCCAAGTCGTGGTTCCTTAGCGAGGAGCCATGACTTGAACCCAAGTTATTCCCTCGTTGAGGTCTCGTGCCCGGGATGGAGGTGTGGGCCCTCGAGGGCCTTCTCGTGTCGTGCTTGGAGACGTCCTCGGTGGTGGATGCGCGGCGGATCCTTACCGGGCGCGTCGGTTGAGCACACGAGGTATCTTTCGGGAACTGTGACGCCACCCTATGGGGGTAGGGTTATCATTGCGTTGGGAGCAGTGCGTCGAGGAGACGGAGTCTGTGGTTGCCCGAGGTGACGTTTGGTATTCCACGTCATCACTATAAATAGGAACCTTGGGCCTCATAATACGTTTTCTGCTCTCCGTGCTTTCTCTGCTGTTGATCTCCCAGATTTTCTCCAGTTGCGACTTCTCGTCACAGATTCTTCCATTTCGTAGCCAAATCCCACTCTTTGATCCAAGTAAGTGATCTATCTTCTTCATTTTTCTGTTTAGAAAGCATGATTTTTGGCGTCTATAGATGTTTTAGGACCCTGCGTGTGGGATTAGCCCGGTAAACTCGTGCTTAGCCCGACACATTCATGTCTAGGACCGGCAAACGCATGTTTGTGGTCGGCACATTCATAGTTTAGGTGATAAACTTCAGAGCTGCCCGGGGTCTTCATGATCCAGGGCACCTGATTCATGATCGCGCCCGGTATTATCATGGTCTTGGCCGTGGGATTCATGGTGCGGCTCGCCATGTTCATACCTCGGGTCGACATGCTTGCAGAGTGGCCGCGCAGTTGGTTTGAGGAAGAACACCGGGTTCAGGACGTCGGGGAGGCAACCATTCGCGGAAAGTGGACTTATATAGTCGTGTATGTGACGACATGATTTTGTCGAGCGTAGGGCTTCGTGCTCAACTGACTGGTTTCCCGTGCCCTGCAGGTAACCATGGCGGACGAGCCGAGCTCTTCTGGACGCCGCGACCGTGACGAACAGAGTGCCGACGAGTCGGTCACCCTGATTGATACCGTGGCCGACCCATTGCTGGAATGGGTGGGTGTCGAGCCACGGGGAATAGCGTCGGTATATAGTCGGGATGACCGACATCCATTCACTGTCATTGAAGAGGGTCAAGACCAGCCCGACTTCCAACAAAACTTCGTAGTCATGATTCCGTCAACCGGTGCAAGGATTTGCTCGGTCTACCCGAATTACAGCCTCGCGATGTATGAGATCGCGTTTAAAGACTTAGGGTTGCGGCTGCCATTCACTGATTTTCAGACCGGGGTCTTTATGCACTTGGAGCTGGCCCCGTCCCAGCTACACCCAAACTCTCTCGCCTTCATCCGGGCATTTGAGTTGACGTGTCGCTACCTGCGGATCGGGGCGACCATCCCTCTTTTCTTCTGGGTATTTCACCTGCAGCGTCAGTCCCGAGGAGGGAAGCATAGCTGGGTCTCCCTGAAGCAGTCGAGGAGACTTTTTAAGATGTATATGGACTCCGTGAGGGGGTTTAAAGACAAATGGTACGTGGTACGTCCAATTACTGATGCCGCTTTAGATTCCCTTTTCGAGGAGGAGGGGCCAGTGAGCGACGATGACGGGGAAACGATGGTGAGCGACGACGGGAGCCCTGTGTTGGGTCGTAGGGCTAAATTCCCGGTGTACTGGATGTCCCAACATTACGAGCATGGGACCGGTTATTACCATACCGCCGTCGGGGACATGTGCTCGGAGGATCAGCGGGCATACGACGCCCTTTGCCGGTTTGTCGACAGTTTTCATCCCGCCCGATGGGTTACGCGGGAAGGGGATGATATCCTGGACAAAGATGGCTACCCGACGTTCGAGTCCCGTCCGATCGACACCAAGGCGCTGGTGGAGTGTCCGACTTACAGGCAGGCTGCCCGCCTGTTAGGTTGTTTGCTTGAAATTCTTTATTCGTCATTTACTCATGCAGATTGCTCGATACTAACTTTTCCTTTATTTCGTGCAGGTACGATGGCTAGCCGACATGAAAGGCTCTTGAAATTATCCTGCGACCAGAGGCGGGGCAGGAGGGTCGTGAAGGCCCCACAGGTGACGAGGATGGGTCCCCCACCCGGTCCAAATGTTCCTCAGCCGGTGAGGGTGGACTCGCCGTCGAGCTCGGGAGCTGCGTCGGATCCAGAGGTCGAGGAGATCGACCCCAGTGCCGTTTTGACGCAGAGGAAGAGGACTCGTGTGGAGGGTGGTTCGACTGTCGGCGAGGACGCCGGCGCTGTGAAATCTTTCGCGTTCCCCCCTTGTTTCGAAGAGACGGGCTTTTTCGAGCGATTCCCCCCGACAGTGGTTGCCCATGAAGCTGAGGCCATAAAAAAGATGATTAAAGAGGAAAGGAAGGCGTATCTGGCCGCCAGCGTGGACGGGCTGGTAAAAATGGCCGAAATGGCTTTGGTGTTATCTGAGGATGCAGGGGATGCTGCCCGTGTTGAAGAACTCGAGCAGGAGAAAGCGGCGCTGACCGCGAGTTCGCGGAAGTTGAAGGTTGCTCTGGAGCGCTCCGAGGGGATGTTCCGGGAGCAGACCGCGATGCTCGATGCTGAGAGGGAGATGCTAACCCTAGAGAAGGAGAAATCGGGGAAGTTGACTGAGGAAGGGGAGCTTCTTCGGGCGGACAGGGATCGTCTGGCGGCCGAAGTCGAGCGCTTGGGTAAACAGGTCGAGGAAATGAATGCTACCCTGCAGCCTGCCGAAGATGAGCCCGAGGACATAGTAGCTTTGAAGAGTCGGGTGGAGCTTGTCGCCCACATCCGACTCCTCGAGGTGGACTGCGTCGGTGCCCTGGAGGATGGGTTCAATTCTGCGGTCGATCAGCTCTCCTTGCTAAACCTCGGCCTGGTCACTGAGGGTATCGGTCACACACACCGGATTGTAGGTGGCGTGATCGTTCCTCCGCCCGACTCACCTAGCGCCGACAATGATGATTCCGCTGAAGTCTGAGTAGGATAACGGGCCTGCGTGCCCTTGATATTTGTATTCTTTGGGCCTGTGTGCCCGTTTATTGTATGTTATGAACATCGCCGGCCTTCTTGGTTGGTTTACTATTGTTTTGTTGCCTTCGGGCATTTATATCAATGTTGTTTTACCTTTTGGATTTTGCCCTTGTTTGAAATCATGTGCTTGTATGAATTTAGACTAAGCCACGGGCCCGAGGAGTCCCCGTAAGTGGCCTTGATTTGGCGAGCAAATATGCTCGACTCTGTTTGTATGCATTCCCGGCCCTATTTCGATTGGCCAGAACCACCTAAGTGTTGCGCTCGAGGGGAGAGATTTTCTTTTGACCCTTGTAGATGTCCCGTTATTCTTGATGGAATGTCGGGCATTTCGGAGCGAGGTTGCTCAGTCGGGCGTGGAGCCCGTTAGGGGCGATTCGCCCTTGGCGTGAACTGCCCATCGCGAGCTGGGTGTTCTGCCTTATGGGTACGACGACGGTGGGGCTCGGTACAGCTGTCCACGTCGGGCACTATCGATCGTCATTGTTTACCGCGCGATGCCGTGCTATTTTAGTCGTACGTCGGGCTTGTACCTTAGCCTTATACGAAATTGGACGTTTCTCCTCGTTGACCGAGCGCGGGTGCTGCTGGTCGAGGGTCCCAGGTGTTGACAGTTTCTAACTGTAGTACTGCTTTAGCTTAGCAGCATTCCAGGGTCTTGGTAATGGCTCTCCGTCTAACTGCTCGAGGTAGTATGCCCCGGTACCCGTGGTGCCGTGGACGCGGTAAGGTCCCTCCCAGTTCGCGGCCAACTTCCCTTTGCGGGAGTCTTTCTGGTTCCTGCGTAGTACCAGGCTGCCTATTTCGAACTCGCGCTTGATGACCTTGTCGTTGTGGCGTAGAGCCACTCGTTGTTTTAGGGTGGCTTCGCGCAGGGCAGCCCCCGATCGGATTTCCTCGACTAGGTCGAGTTCATCCCCTAGTGCTTCGTCATTCATCTCTTCGTCGAGGGGTTCCTCCGTTCGTCGGGATGGTTCCATGATTTCGACCGGGATGACGGCTTCGGTGCCGTAGGTCAGTCGGAATGGTGTTTCCCCAGTCGTTGAGTGGGGTGTGGTGCGGTACGCCCACAGGACGCTGTGGAGCTCCTCGACCCATCCTCTTTTGGCTTCGCCGAGTCGACGTTTGAGCCCCCGGAGGATGACTCTGTTCGCGGCTTCGGCTTGCCCGTTGGTCTGAGGGTGCTCGACCGACGTGAAATGTTGTTTGGTCCCCAGTTTGGTGACGAAGTCTCGGAACCCGTGGTCGGTGAACTGGGTACCGTTGTCGGTCACCAGTGCCTGCGGAATTCCGAACCTGGCGAGCACGTTTCTTTTGTAGAAACGGAGGATGTTGTGTGAGGTGATTTTTGCGAGTGCCTCGGCCTCGATCCACTTCGTGAAGTAATCCACGGCGACGATTAGAAATTTGTTCTGGTAGGTTCCTTGCACGAAGGGCCCGAGGATGTCCATGACCCACCAGGCGAACGGCCATGGGGACGACAATGTGTTCAGCTCGTGCGGGGGGGCGAGGTGCATATCCCCGTGCTTCTGACACTTGTCACATTTTTTCACGTGTTCCTTGGCGTCCTGTTGCATCGTCGGCCAGTAGTATCCTGCTCGAAGGGCTTTCCTTGCCAAGGATTTACCGCCCATGTGCTGGGCGTTGATACCTTCGTGTATCTCCCGCAGTACGTCGGGGATGGCGGACTCGTCAATGCATTTCAGGAGGGGAATGGAGAATCCTCTTCGGTACAGTTTCTGCTCGAGAACAACATAGGAACATGCTCGTCGCTTGATTATGGCAGCGTCGGCTTGGTTCGACGGGAGTTCTCCCTTTGTTAGGAAATTATAGACCGGGGTCATCCAAGACGTGGCATCCCCGATGGCGTGGACCTCGACCGTAGTCGAGGGTGGTTCGATGCTCGGTCGTGCCAGAGATTCCTGGATGACGGATTTATTCCCGCCTTTCTTTCGTGTGCTCGCGAGTTTGGACAATATGTCCGCCCTCGTGTTTTACTCGCGGGGAACATGAGAGATTTCTGCCCATACGAACTTTGCCATGTGTTTTTTGACTAAGTTCAAGTACTCAATGAGGTTGTCATTCTTGACCTGGTAGCTTCCCTGTACTTGGGAAGCGACGAGCTGGGAGTCGGTGTAAATTTGAACTTCGCGGGCTCCTAGGTCCTCGGCTAATCTCAGTCCTGCGAGAAGGGCTTCGTATTCTGCCTGGTTATTAGACGTTGGGAAGGAGAGAACCAAGGAGTGCTCGATTACCACACCTTCTTCGTTTTCCAGGAGGATCCCTGTGCCGCTTCCGGACGAGCTGGAGGCTCCGTCGACGAAGATGGTCCACTTGTGTTCCTTCCCCGGGGGAATGTCGTTAGTGGTCATCTCCGCGACGAAGTCGGCCAAGGCTTGTGCTTTCAGGGCCTTCCTGCTCTCGTACTGAATGTCGAATTCGGAGAGTTCCAAGGACCACTTCAGCATTCTGCCAGCCATATCTGGCCGACCCAGGAGTTGCCTCACCGGCTGATCGGTTCGCACGATGATGGTGTGCGCTAGAAAGTAGTGTCTGAGCCTCCTCGCAGCGTTGACGAGGGCCAGAGCGACCTTTTCTATCTGTTGATACCTGCTCTCGGGGCCTTGTAAGGCTTTGCTCGTGAAGTAGACAGGTTTCTGCCCGTCAGGGGTCTCGCGGACAAGAGCTGCGCTGATGGCTTCGTTTGAAACTGCCAAGTATAGGTATAGTGGTTCGTCGTTATCTGGTCGAGACAACACGGGCGGTTGAGACAGGCTCTGCTTCAGATGGCGAAGTGCGTGTTCGCACTCCTCGGTCCATTTGAAGGCCGCCTCCTTTCGAAGGAGTTTGAAGAAGGGAAGGGCGTGCTGAGCGGACTTCGCGACGAAGCGTGATAGTGATGTCAGCATGCCGTTCATGATTTGTATCGACTTCTTCGACGTTGGTGTCGGGAGGTCGGAGAACGCCCGACATTTGTCGGGGTTGGCTTCAATCCCTCGTTCTGTTAGATAGAATCCGAGGAATTTTCCTGCCTTGACCCCGAACGTGCACTTCTCGGGGTTGAACCTCATTTTGCACTGTCTTGCTTGGGCGAAGACTGTCTTGAGATGAGCTGCGTGATCGGTGTCTGCTCGGGATTTGACGATCATATCGTCCATATATACCTCGAGCATGTCGCCAATCTGTTTGTTGAACACTTTGTTCATCATGCGTTGGTAAGTCGCACCGGCGTTCTTCAGTCCGAAGGGCATTACGTTGTAGTAATAGTTGCCCGAGCTGGTCATGAACGCCGTGCAGCATTTGTCGCCCAGGGCCATTGGGATTTGATTGTATCCCGAGTAGGCGTCCATGAACGACAAAGTCTTGTAGCCGGCCGAATTGTCGACCAGCATGTCAATATTAGGTAGAGGAAAAGCATCCTTCGGGCAAGCCCGGTTGAGGTCGGTATAGTCAACACACATTCTCCATTTTCCATTATTCTTTTTAACAAGTACAACATTTGACAGCCAGGTGGAATACCGGGCTTCAGAAATAAAATTTGCCTCTAGGAGGTCTTTTACAGCTTTTTCAGCAGCCTCCGTTTTTTCTGGAGACTGCCTACGCCTACGTTGTACTACGGCCTTGGCGGCTGGATCAATGGCGAGGTGATGACAGGCGACCTCAGGGTCGAGTCCGGGCATCTCTGCAGCGCTCCAGGCGAAGAGATCAGCATTCTCGCGCAGACAGGCCTTGATTTGCTTCCTGGCCAAGTCGGGGAGGTCTTTGCCAATCTTCACTCCCTTGGTCTGGTCTGCTCCGAGGGGAACGAGTTCAAAATCGCCGTCCGGAATAGGTCGGAGGGGGATTTGCTCGCTGCTGGATGGCTCGTCTTGGTCGAAGCGGGCGTCGAGAGCTATGGAGTCGACCTTTGGTGGAGCCTTCTGAACTTCTACCTCGGGAGATGCTCTGTCGGGCTCTTGCTTTGTCTTCTTGGTGGGTCTGGTACTGGTACCCACGTCGACGGTATCCCGTCCCCTTGAAGCGGCGTTGAAGCACCTGCGGGCAGCGGCGAGGTCTCCCTGGATGGTGGCTACCCTTGCCCTTTTGGTATAGAACTTCATTTTTAGATGGACAGTTGAGGGCACCGCTGTCAGCTCCGCCAATGTCGGCCTCCCCAAGATGCAATTGTATAGGGACGGGCAATCAATGACGAGGAAACGGACCTTCACCTGTCTTGTAGCTGTTCCTTCCCCGAACGTCAAGAGGAGCTCGACATAACCCCAAGGTTTGGAAGTCGAGCCGTTGAAGCCTTGAAGGTCTGAACCCACATACGGAGAGAGGTGTGAGTCGTCCAGTTGCAAGGTCTGGAACAGCTGGCTGTACATCACGTCGACGAAACTCCCTTCGTCGACCAGGATGCGATGCACGTCAAAATTTGCCATCTTTGCCCTTATCAGCAAGGGGATGACTGCGTTCGGGGCTCCGCCGGGGAGCTCTTCTAGGTAGAAGGTGATGGGTTCTGATCTGCCCTTCACCCTTTCGAACGTCACAGTTTGAGGAGGAGCTGCGTCGACCAGTTCGTCCAACTTCCTCTTGGCTGAATTGATGGTGAGGTCGTTGAACCCGCCCCCGTTGATGACCATGGCGGAGGGGAAGTATTCCCACCTGCTGTGTGTCGTCAGGGGCTCCTGCAGGAGCTCGGGAATTTCGAAATCCTCGGGCCTGGTTACCGAGAAGGCGGTCTGGATTGGTACCGACTCGTCAGATGGTCGGGCATCTTCTTCGGGCTCCTTTGCTTCATGGGCGTCACGACGGGGAGCGTCGTTTCGCCTGTACTGTGCGAGCCTCCCTCCTTTGATGAGGGTTTCAATGGCGTCCTTCAGGTGGACGCAGTCCTCTGTCAAATGACCATGACTCCTATGGTACTGACAGTATTTATTTTTGTCTACTCCTGGTTTGGCAGGAGCTGGCCGGGGACGCTTGACGCCACCGTCTTTGAACTCTGTGCTAGCACACTCCGCCAAAATACGCTCGCGGGAAGCCGTGAGCGGAGTGTACTCGGTGAAACGGCCCGACGGGCCCCTTTGTTCCCGGACCTCCCGGGGTCGATCTTCCTTCCTTTTCTCCCCGGTACGTCGGGGAGGAGGGTCTTGTCGCGAGCTGCTGCCGTGATGGGGAGCGCGAGCCCTGGAGTCTCGTGCCCTGTTGGCAGCTTCTCTCTCCTCGTAGTCCATGTATGCTCGAGCTTTGTCGAGGAGAGCGTCAAAAGTTGCAGGTGGCTCAATACCCACAGCTTTTCTGAATTCTGTGCCGGGGAGGAGGCCCCTCTCCAGCAAATATCTTTTCATATGGTCCGCGCAGGGGACCTGGATTGCTTCCCGGTTGAAGCGGTTGATGAATTCCCTCAAGGTTTCATCCTGTCTTTGAATGATGGCCTCGAGGGCTGCCTCAGTCTTCGGGTGGCGCCGAGAAGCTGTGAAGGAACTGATGAACTGGTTCTTCAGGTTCCGCCACGATGTAATTGAGCCCGGGGCGAGCCCTTTATACCAGTCCATGGTCGCCTTCCTGAGAGTTGTGGGAAAGAGACGGCACTTGATGGGGCCCCCGACATTGTGATAATGGAGCATGGCTTCGAACCCGTCAATGTGGTCGACTGGGTCCGCTACTCCATCATACTCCTTCAGGTGCGGGGGCTTCTCCATGCCCGGGGGGATAGGTGCATCCATGATGGCCTGCGACAGGGGACCGCGGGGGTCGTCCTCGTCGCTCCTCTCCGGAGAAAGAGAAGGGGTCCTATAGTTATGTCTGGCACGATGGTCGTGCTGAGATTCCCTCGAGCGTGATGCTCGGTGGCTGAAGGTCACCCGCCCGTCTCCGGCGTGCCTTCTGTCGTGCCTTGAGGGGTCGCGACTGGGCTCTTCGGTAGGGATGACGGGCTGTCTCTCATATTGGGGCCGCCTCTGCTTTGGCCGGGGAGAGGGGCTCCTGGATTTCTCCCTGTAGTGTCTCCGCGGGGGAGTAGGGTGTCGAACTTCTTCGACTCGAGGAGGTGGAGAAGGTGGCCTCTGATGCCTCCTCGGGGGTCGTCGATCATTTTCAAGTGCCCTTAGTCTTTCTCCCTGGGAGAAAATGAGATAATTAGTCTGGTTGATGGCCGCGAACAGTGCCTGAGTCGTGGCATCTGCCCCGGCAGGAACTGGGACTTCATAGAACCGGGCAGCTCTGCGATATGCGAGAGCTTCCGGGTCGTCTTCGAGTGCTGGAGGGGTCGTCGAGGATGACGCAGTGTTCCCCTCCCTGCGGGAGGAAGGTCCAGGGGCGGTTGTCACAGGGGTGGTATTGTGGCCGGGATCACCGGGATTGTCGAGGTGTCCATTCTTGTCCGCGGGACCGTTGTTAGTGTCGGTGACACGGACGTGCTGCTCTTCGCGAGCTGGATCAGCCATAACAGGTAATTGAGTTGAGCTTTGGTCTTTGGAATTTGTTCGTTAGACGGGAAAGCTTGTTTCCCACAGACGGCGCCACTGATCTGACCTGATCAGAAGGTTTGGACCGTCACGGCTGGCTCCGAGCAGAAAGCTTTTTTGACGAGGTGGGGGGGGGGGGGTACCTGCAAGACACTCCGATGCTGAAATAAGTAGGAGTACGAGCAGATAATAGAAGTTGAGGTTAGAATGATCAATACCTGACCCTCTGGAAACAGAGGGTATTTATAGCCCCCAGCGCTGGGCCAAGGTCCCTTCATTGGGCCGGGCGGATTTGGCCCAATGGAGGAACTGCCAGGTTCTACGTGGGTAGTGGGGGCCTGCACGTGGTCCCCTTCCTGGATGTGCTGCGTGAAGTGCGGGCGGACGAAGACGCGGTCTTTCCGGAGTATCGTTGGGGGAACTGTGGACTGAGTCTGCCCTAGTTGAGATGCTCGAGACAACGTCGAGCTGGACAGCAGGGTGTCGAGCTGGACGGCAGGGTGTCGAGCTGGGCGTCGGGACGTCGAGCTGGACGTCAAGAGGTGGAGCTGGACATCATCACTCGGAGTTGGACAGTGGGATGTCGAGCTGGACATCAAGATGTCGGGCACGGACGTGACCCCTTTGCTCGGCGTGGTCCTCAGTAAGTCCCTTTGGATTGGGCCTTAGTAATGCTTTTGGGCCTGTCGGGCCCAGTCCAGAACAGAAATCATGTGCTTAAAAGGAATGATTAAGAAAATATAAATCAATCAAGAATGTGTGAAGATACATTGTAATAGTCAGAGTGCAACTCATTTGACTAATCATTAGTTGTTTCATAAATGACAAAGATCATTGACATCAGTTTTCACTTCATTACGTACATGATTGAATCAAAGAAAATTGTGGTGGAAAAATTGGTTCGGAAGATAATTAGGGGTGTGCATTTTAACCAGTTCATCCAATCCATAACCATAAAATTGGTTTCCAAATATAAAAAATCTAAATCATTGGTTATTAACTAACCCATTCCATTTAAAGAAAAACCAATAACATTGGATACCCATTTTATTGAAATTCAGTTCTTGTTCCTGATCCAATTTACTAATTTATTCAAATGTTAAAAAAATATCTCTCTAAATTTCCAACATAGCCAAAACCAAACCATTACAAATTGAATAACTGGAATGACAGTTAATTTTTTCTTGGATCCCAATATTAAATATATTACAATAAATATTATTTTTTTTAGTTTTAAAAATACACTATAATATATTTTACCTGCAAATGTGTTTGAATGACAACACAATAATGGAAGTTGAGTTTCATCAATCTAAGACATGAATCTCCATTTTGAAATTCAACTTTCATAATACTATAATCAAATTTCAATTATATATATAAGACCAAACACCAAACTTATTTAAAAAAAACTCTTCACATATCGAATATTATTAGAAAATAAATAACACAGTAAAATAAAATATGTTGACTGAACCTTCCAATGTTTTCCAACACAGTATGCATAAAAGTTTCAAACTAGTTAAGCAAAAAAATTGATTAAAACAAAAAATTGATGTAATTAGTTTTAAGGAAAACTAATCTTAACTGAATCAAATAAAAAATAGGTTGTTAATAGGAACCGGTTTTAAACCGAATCAATCCAAATATAAATCAGTTTTAAAAAAATAATCTGGTTTTACAAAAACAGTTTTGAAGAATTAAACTAAACCATATATTTGGTTCAATTCGGGTTGGTTTGAAAACCATGCACACCCCTAAAGATAATCTTATAGTGTTCACCAACTCATAAGATTCAAGCATTGTTTGGACTTATCAAATTTGTCTAAGAACGATTCAGGTTTGAAAAAAATATTAAGGTGCTTGTTAGATAAATTGACATCACTATTGTTTTAAAGTTAAGGTAGAAATAAATTGTTTGTGCCATAAAATCTTATATAAAAACTTGAAAATGTTGCTTTCTACATTTCTGACTATAAAGTAAGATGGAGATTAATTGTGTAAGTATAGGTTGTCATTCACATTAATCAAAAATCTAAATATTAGTGAATGACAACTGCTAATTTCATTCAAAGACGCAATCACTCGTACTATTTTGGACGGTATAAACTCTATGTTCTAAGCAAAGGAACTAACATGTGTACTATTGTGATTTGTGTTTTTTTGTCTAAGGTTTGAGATGTCACATCTTAGCCTAAAAAAATATATCATCACATTTTCTAGTTGAAAAGGTCAAAAACAAAAACAAAAGACAACAAACAAAAAAAAAATCCTCATCTTGTGTGAGTGAATGATTTACCGCGTCCGAACCATGACCAGTTCCTTTCCAAGTACTACTAAAACCAAAGTTCAAAGACAGCAATAATCATAATACACTATACATTAAAGTGTGAAGCAGCATTATAACTTTACCTCAACAGTCACAATGATCCGTGTACATCATATTTTGCTCTTATGTTTCCTACTTGATAATTTTCATTTCATCATTTGCAACAACAATAACAACACAGAAAGAGATATCCTTCTATCTTTCAAATTACAACTAACTGATCCAAACAATGCTTTGTCCAGTTGGAGACAAGATTCTAATCATTGTACCTGGTATGGTGTCAACTGTTCAAAACTTGGTGAAAGAGTTCAATCTCTCACATTATCAGGACTTAGTCTCTCTGGTACACTACCTTCTAATCTCTCCAATCTCACTTACCTTCATTCACTTGACCTTTCTAAGAACAAGTTTCATGGCCCAATTCCCATTGACTTTTCTCATTTCACACTCCTCAATGTCGTTCAATTAGCTTTCAACAATCTCTCAGGTTCACTTCCACCACAATTGGGTCAACTACATAATCTAATAAGTTTAGATTTTTCTGTCAATAATCTCACAGGTGAAATCCCTTCAACTTTTGGCAATCTCTTTTCTCTTAAGAATCTTTCTTTGGCAAGGAACAAGTTTGTTGGTGAGATTCCAACTGAATTGGGCAATCTCCATAATCTTTCAAGACTTCAACTCTCAGAAAATAATTTTACTGGCAGGTTTCCTACTTCGATTTTCTTCTACCTCTCTTCCTTAGTTTTCTTATCCCTCACAAAGAACAACCTATCAGGCGAGTTGCCGCAAAATTTCGGCCACGCCTTTCCAAATTTAACTACACTTGCTCTTGCAACCAATAGGTTTGAAGGGGTGATTCCAAATTCTATATCCAATTCATCACATCTTCAAATTATTGATCTTGCTAACAATAGATTTCATGGGCCAATACCTCTTTTCAATAACCTGAAAAACCTCACTCATTTGACACTAGGTAATAACTTTCTCACTTCTACAACATTATTGAATTTAAAGTTCTTTGATTCACTTAGAAACTCCACTCAGTTGCAAATTCTTATGGTCAATGATAACAACTTGACCGGTGACCTTCCAAATTCTGTTGCCTATCTCTCAGGCAATCTACAACAGTTCTGTGTTTCTAATAATCAGCTAAATGGAAGCATTCCTAAAGGAATGGACAAGTTTCAAAATCTCATATCCTTCTCTTTTGAACAAAATTATTTCACCGGCGAGTTACCATTAGAATTAGGATCACTCAAGAAATTGGAGCAGCTATTGATATACCAAAACAGATTGTCTGGTGAAATTCCTGATATATTTGGCAATTTTACAAATCTGTATATGCTTTCACTAGGAAACAACCAATTCTCAGGTCGAATTCACGCGAGCATTGGAAAATGCAAGAGATTGAGTCTTCTTGACTTGGAAATGAATAAGCTTGTTGGTGTCATACCAAAAGAGATTTTTCAACTCTCTGGATTGACAACTTTGTACTTACACGGAAACTCTTTGAATGGTTCTCTTCCTCCTGAATTCAAGATGGAGCAGCTACAGACCATGATTGTTTCAGACAACAAGCTGTCGGGGAACATTCCTAAAATCGAAGTAAACGTCTTGAAGATACTTAAGATGGCAAGAAATAAATTTAGTGGCTCAATTCCAAACAGTCTAGGAGATTTAGCATCCCTTGTGACCTTGGATTTATCATCAAACAATCTCACTGGCCCAATTCCTGAGAGTCTAGAAAAGCTCGAGTATATGGTGAGGTTAAATTTGTCTTTCAACAAATTGGAAGGAGAGGTTCCTATGAAAGGTGTTTTTATGAACCTAAGCCAGGTTGATCTCCAAGGTAACAACAGATTATGTGGCTTTACCAATCAAGTTGTGCACAAGTTGGGAGTCACTTTGTGTGTTGCAGGTAAAAAAGAGAAGAGAAACATTCTACTCCCTATCATACTAGGGGTTATAGGTGCGATTGTTTTGTTCGTTTCAATGCTCTATCTGTTGTGGCTGCTAATTTCCTTAAAGAAACATGAGGAGGAGAAAAGAAGTTTGTCATCAACTCCTCTGAAGGGTTTGCCTCAAAATATATCCTACGGTGATATTAGGCTTGCTACAGACAATTTTTCTGCTACAAACTTGGTTGGAAAAGGAGGCTTTGGTTCTGTTTACAAGGGTGTGTTCAACACCAGCAATTACGAAAGTCAAACCACCATACTTGCTGTTAAAGTTCTTGACCTTCAACAAAGAAAAGCTACTCAGAGTTTTAGTGTAGAATGTGAAGCTTTGAAAAACGTTAGGCATCGGAATCTTGTCAAGGTGATCACTTCTTGCTCTAGCACTGACTACAAGGGGGATGATTTTAAGGCACTGGTTATGCAATTCATGCCTAATGGTAATTTGGAGATGAATTTATACCCGGAAGACATTGAGTCGGGATCTTTACTAACCTTGTTACAAAGGTTGAATATTGCTATTGATGTTGCATCTGCCATGGACTACTTGCACCATGATTGTGATCCACCAATAGTCCATTGTGATCTTAAACCTGCCAATGTCCTGCTAGATGAAGATATGGTTGCACATGTAGCAGATTTTGGATTGGCAAGGTTTCTCTCTCAAAATCCATCAGAGAAACATAGCATCACGCTGGAACTGAAAGGGTCAATTGGCTATATTGCCCCAGGTACGTAATAATGAATTTTTCTCCTTTGATTTGGACTTTCTTTTACCTTCTATTTTTGCATAACTTATCTAATATTGGGATGACATGTTTCAGAATATGGTCTAGGATACAAGGCTTCAACTAGTGGTGATGTGTACAGTTTTGGGATCCTACTACTAGAGATGTTCATAGCCAAAAAACCAACAGATGAAATGTTCAAAGAAGGACTAAACATGAACAATTTTGAGAAGAAATTACTGAATATTGTTGATCAAAGGCTTATTAACCATTACGAATATTCAACACAAAATTTCGGCAGCGATAGTCATAGTGGTGAATCCGGCAACATTAGCTATAGTGATGGTAGTAACACATACAAAGCTGAGGAGTGCATAGCTTCTGCAATGAGAATCGGCTTGTCATGTGTAGCACATCATCCCAAAGATAGGTTGACCATGAGAGAAGCCTTATCAAAATTGCATGTAATTAAGCAGTTTATACTAGGCTTGTAATGTTGGTGTCATGCCTTCGGACAATCTGTAAATATCTGTCATAAGTCTCATGTGCTTCCATAAAAATGAATTTATATATGAATAGGAATCTCAAAATAGTTATGAATTCTAATGCATATATTGGTTCATCCAGATGCATCCAATTTTTATATTTAACCATTTTAGCCACAAGCATTCAGATTTAGACCTTTAATCTATGCATGTACCTGGCACGTGAAAGGAACATTTGGAGTAGGAAGGACAAGCTTTGTTACAGAACCGGTCGAGAAATTATGTGAACAGATCAACGAGAGATGCATTAGATAGTCAGTATATAGAGTTCACCACATCCTGCAACATAATTAAATCCAAAACCATATATGTAATTAACTCCTCGTTCTATGGTAACACACAATGAAATTCATCTGAAATCAATGTGATAGCGTGAACAATGCGTAATCTCTGATTTCAACAACATTACCAACAGGATTAATTGGATGACAATCCTGTCCGTATTCTTTCATAGCAAAAGCCCATTCAGTGTCCTAGCAACACCGTTCTGCTGTGTATACCTAGCTATATATATCTCAATACTTTAACTCTAGAAGCGTCATAACACTTTTTCAGAATGCAAAACATTACTGGGGGCTAGGGAACAAAGCGACGACTGTAGCCAACAATGCCCCAGTGTCTGAATATTTCCACTTAGGAATATTATCAAGCAGCTGGCAGTTGCAAATATATCAAAATGACGTTACCGATGATGATAAAGAACTAGCGGCTTCATTGCGGCCATATCGAAATCTTAAACTCCGAAGCTTTTGTGTTTGTTTAAGTATTAAAACTTCAATCTTAAAAACATTATTCTAGAGAAAATTATTACCAAAAACTATATTGTTTGGTAAATATAATAAGTTTTCGGAAATATTTGTAAAATATATTTATTTAAAACTTTAAAATAGAAAATAAATCAATAAATGAATAGATGTTTATTCGCGTAAAAGATTCTCATTCTAGAGTGGACAAAATTAAATTACATGTCCAAACTTTTATTTACTTTAAAGATAAAAGTTAATATAATCTAAAACTCACTCACATGCACATGGCATTATTTAGTCTACTTGATTGATCCAATAGACATAAGTGTTACGATTGGTTTTTAAATCAGAAGTCGTCATTATTAATTTTTATCTTAGGGAAGGTAACCTAATAGAAAATTCTAATTCGCAGACAGAGATTCTAGATTTCGGATTCAATTAGACGAAATGAAGGTTTTAGACACCTTTCATCCACCTTATTCACAGGGATATTAAGCTCTAGGTTTAGGGTTGGTATAAATAGGACTTTAAGTTTTAATTAGCAAGACTCGCCACAATTTTAGATTGCATGCCTACGTATCCTCTTATGAGGAATCAAAGTTCCAATTCGTAGTTCGTATGAGTTTGTGTCTTTTAGGGGTTTGCAAACATATTTTGAATCACTTCGCATTCGGTCGGGAGTAGTGATTACAGGGATTTTGACTGAGAACGCAGTAAGCCAAAATTAGTTTGAAATCCATTTGCAAAAAAGACGGTTGATTAGCTTAATTTGTTCGCAAAAATAGTTTGAGATTTGTTTGTGTTTTTTATTTGTATTAATTGTGAAAAAATCTTGATTAATGCATGATTAAAAAAGACTTAATGCAAATAGTATAGAAAATAATATATGCAATTTTTACATGAAAATAATTTATTTGATCATATAGTAATACTTACATATAATAAATAATAATTAATATTTAAAATATGGTAATAAAAATTAATAATAATAATTATAATTATTAATAAATAATTAATAAAATATAATATAAATATAATATAATATAAAAAAATAAAAGAAATAAAAAATAATAATAGAGATGAATGGTGGTGTAAAGAGCGGTGGGCCTGGCCCAATACAAAGTGGAGAGGGGGTCTGGCTCATTGGGTGTGTGAGGGCGCACGAAGTTTATGGTGGACTTGGCCGTATGGCCGTCCACTGATGATCACACAGATGCGATTTGGGAAGTCCATTATAATACCGTATACGTGCAAGCACGTGATTATGTCATAACATAACATTATTTTTTTTTCAATTTTTCGTTTTCACTTTCATTTTCAAAACCCTTACAGTACCCTCATCTTCTCTCTCTCCCAGAACCCCAAAACCCTCTCCCCTGCAAAACCTAACGCCGCTACCAGCGGCGGAAACTCACCCTCCTCCCCTAACACGTATCAATCTCTAGCCCCAATACAAACAACAACAACCCAAAAAATCCAATAAAAAGAATAGTAAGCTAAGTATTGTTACCCTTCTCGCGATTTCTGTGCTTTGGTTTCAGTTCCGGTCTGATTTGGCTGCTAATCCACCGCCTTCTTTCCAATTTGCAGGTAGCAATAACGGCGGTGCTTGAGGCGGATAGCGGCGGTGCTTGAGGCGGACAGCGGCGGTGATGTTCAAGGGTGATTAGGGTTTCTGATCTGGAAATTCTAATCGCCTCTCCCTTTGGATCTTCAACGCAAAGGTTTGCTTCAAGGTTTCTGTCTCCAAGTTTTCTCCTCTTTTCCTCTCCGACCCCCTCGTCTGCCTTCTGCTCTTCTCTTATATAGTTAGGGTTTAGGTTTTTGTTGTCGTTACAGTTAGCTTAGATTTAGGAGATTAGCAATTAGGGATTTGTAATTGATTCAGAATTCATTGTAATATGCTGATATTTGATTTGTTCTTGATTTGTTCTATAATCAAATTAATATTGCAAGATTTGATTTTCTGTGTAATTTCTGAGATTTGCTTCTATATAAATTTAGATTTGTGTTTAATTTAGTAAATTTTGGATTTGGACTGTAAACTGATTTGATTCTGTATATTAGATTTTGTTTACTGTAATGAGATACGATTTGGTTATGTAATTGCCTGGATTTGATTTGCAGATTGAATGTAAATTTTAGATTTGTTTTGTTAATGATTTAGGTATATTTGACTGCTTCAATAAGATATGATTTTTACTGAATTGGAACAGTATCTGTTAGTATCAAAAGTGTGCGTTAATTTAGTTGAAATTTGCATAGTACTTGTTATTGATCTTGGGCCTGCGCGTTTAATTCTTGTTTTAGCCCAACACATTTCCTTCTTGACCAGACTGGGCCTGCGTGCTAATTATTTTACTCAGCCCATCAACATTTATTTAACATTACAACAAAAACATATTATTACATTTTCTCAATACAGTCAGGCCCAATTAGCCTTTTTCCCCAAAACCAATCTTTTAAAAACATCTACCAAAAACAAATTATGAAAAACAAGTTTTATCAGCCGTAAAAAAAAGTTACAAAATCTTATTCATCTATTTATTTATTTATAATAACAATAAACATCTTTTTTTTTATAAAACAATACTTCTTCTTTTTTTTTCAAAACATCTGATGGGCCAACTAATAGAAGCTTAATGGGCTCGTAAATTCCACACCACACCCCTTTTTACTAACAACAAAATAACACTTAAATGTATTTAATAAATTTAATTATTAATTAATAGCAACTTAAACTTAAGTGGACTTAATTTAATTTCAAACTTTGTTTTACTAATAATAACTACTTAATAGTTATTATTCTGAAATAATTTTCCATTTTAGAATCACATGGGCCACTGGCCAACATGCTACGCGAATGGGTTCCCGAATACACGAGTCTTTCTGATTTAGAAAGCCCCACTCTCCTAAATTTAAAGTACACCCCCTGGCTAGATAAAGACGGACCATCAGATACTGCTGTACCGTCTTAAGTATTTTCTCTATTTCAAATCTCAAAAAATATAATCGTCACGATAGGATAAATTTGGGGTACGACAGCTGCCCCTATTCAATTATCTTTCAATCAAATAGCGTGGGAAAACTCGAGTCTCATGCATTTTGATTGGAAGTTTATTGAATACTTGAAGTGTCCCATTATTTGTCTGACAAACACAAGGTTACACTGATATAGCATACCCTTAAGTGTCTTAAGGAGGTAGCAAAGTCGATGATATATCGCTTACCGGGGTTTGATAATGAGGCAGATAGCGCAATTCTGTATGTCTTGGCTTATTCACCCGTATGGAGGGTGAGTATAACAATGATTGATGATGCATGGCTGCTTGAAGACTGAGGCCATTGGTTACGTTTGTGAATCGCTGCATGACGTCTGAGGCGATGTTTTGAGTATGAATACATTGCGGCTTAGAGGCTATGTGTTTGAGTTTGAAGAACGCATTGCGGCTTAGAGGTAATGTGTTTGATTTGGATAATACATTGCAGCTTAGAGGCAATGTGTTGAGTTTGGATAATACATTGCAGCTTAGAGGAAATGTGTTGAGTTTGGAATACATTGCGGTTTAGAGGAAATGTGTTGAGTTTTGTTTTCTTTTGAGCATCACAGCGTGAAGTCCGAGATGATAATTGGTGTTTATGGAGTAACGGAAGGCATTACTGCTTGAAGCCTGATGCATTGGGTTACAGTTTTGCAAATCGTTGCGTGAAGTCTGAGACGATAAGCTAGATTTGGTTTTCGGACATCGCTACATGAAGTCTGAGGCGATGGTTTATGTTTGCAAATCACTGCGTGAAGTCTGATGTGATAAGCTAAATGTGTTGTTTCGAACACCACTGCATGAAGTCTGAGACGATGGTCCGGAGTTTGGAACATATTGCTGCCATGAAGTCTGAGGCAATGATCCATGTCGCAGAGTAAGAAACACATTACTGCATGAAGTCTGAGGCAATGGGTTTAGGCTTTCAAATCAATGTGTAAAGTCTGATGTGATAAACTAATCTGGTTTCGAACATCGCTGCCTGAAGTCTGAGACGATGGTCTGAGTTTGGGTAATGCATTGCGGCTTAGAAGCAATGTGCTGGTTTGGATAATATATTGCGGCTTAGATGCAATATGTTGATCTGGAAAGATACATTGCGGCTTAGAGGCAATGTGTTGAGTTTTTCAAATACATTACAACTTAGAGGCAATGTGCTTGAGTTGGACGGTATATTGCGGCTTAGAAGCAATATACTTAGTTTTGACAATGTGTTGCGGCTTAGAGGCAATGCAATGGGTTTTGAGAATGCGTTGCGGCTTAGAGGAAACGTACAGAGTGTTGAGGATTCACTTGCGGCTTAGAGGCAAGGTAATGGGTCTTTGAGAGTATGTTGCAGCTTAGAGGCAACATACTGAGTTTTGTGAATGTATTGCGGCTTAGAGGAAATGTGTTGGGCTTGGATAATACACTGCATCTTAGAGGCAATGTAATGGGCTTGTAAGTAACTCATCGCTGCGGGAAGACTTGGGTGATGGGTTGAATGCTTCACGACATGAATACTGAGGTGATGGTTTGAATTGTGGGATAAGTATTGCGTTGGTTGACCCTTATATAGTTGAATCGAGGGTGAAATTATTTGTCTGTTTGTTAGGCGATACATGTGTGTGCATGCGTATTGAATGTTGTATGTATGCACAATGTATGATGTTTGAAAATGATATGGAACCCTGCATATGTATGTAAAAAATGTATAGTGTATGTATGTTATGCAAATTATATGTATGGAATATGCGTAAGATATGTGTATGCCTTGAAATGTTATGAAGACTATTCCTGGCATTCTCTCCTTTAAACCATTGGCTTAGATTTACCAATTCCTGGCGTTGTATGTTGTGTCGTCGTAGCATTGTTGAACTTGAACACGGTGGGCAATGTTAGCAAAAGTTGAACATTGATTTTGTATTGCGGGTGTAGGCGTAAATGTATGTTGATTCGCATGTCATAGGCGCAGGCGTAAGCATATATGTATGTCGATTCATATGTCATAGACGCAGGCGTAAGTGTAGACATATGTATAGGATTGGCAGGAGTACACATGTGCGTGGAAGCATGTGCTGACGTAGACTTTGTGTTGCAAGTGTAGGCATAGGTGCTGACATAGACGTAGACTTTGCATAGGGACGCGTAGATACTTGTATAGACTTTATATTGTTGAATGCAAGCATAGGCGCAGATGTACGTGTGGGCGTAGGATTTTTGCATCGTGAGCGTAGATATAGGCGTAGACATGTGTATAGATTTTTGTATTGCAAGACGTATAAGTAGCCATGTGCGTGGACGTGTGTATAGCCTTCGTATTGTACGCGGTTTCCCAATGGCGACTCCTCCTCTCCGATCGTGATCTCCGATCATCATCTTCTCGACCTCCTCTTCATTGACTTAGGTAATTCTTATACCTTACTCCAATTCTTGAAATGAGTGCTTCTTCATATAAATGATTATTTGCAAGACTTGGATTCTGAATATAATTGAGAATTGGATTGTTTAGGAATTAAAGTATTGATGTTGTTGGAGATTAGTTATTGATTCTTGCTATAACATGTGAATTTGACATAGGCTTGGATTATGAATTATATTGTGAAATCATGTGTCAAACTTGTTGAAGGTTACGTGTTTGTGAAAATGCTTGAGCATGTTAATCTTGTTTTGATGAATATAATTCCATGAGTATTAATTTGTTGATGTATTAAATGTCATGAGAATTTGTATTCTTTATTTTACATGAACAATTGAGTTGATAAGTATAACTTTACACAAGCCTTGAATCATTGGATTGTGTTGAGATGTTAAAAAAGGCATAGGTTGAATAATTGCATAATTGATGTGAATTTTGTTTTCAATTCGGTAAAAATTGTTGAAAATTCTAAATACCAAATTATAAGTTCACATGTTAATTATGAAATTGATGTGGAGTTTTTATGGAGTAATCATGTGTTGATATAATTTCTAATTCATTTTTGTGAATAGACTCTCATTCTTGATGTAAAGGTTTCAGATTCAGAAATTAAATCAACACTTGATTTATGGTTGAAATCCACTTTTTGGACATGATTTTGAGCATAAGGTTACATGTTGTCAATGGTTAATGCTCAAGGCACTTGGATTGGATGTTTGGACGGTATTTATGCCAAATTTCACCGCTTACGGATCGAAATTCCGCACGTTTCTCACGTTTATACGGTGTTGCTGCCCTGTGCATGAAATTAGCACTTCCACTTGGATTTAATTCGAGCCATATAGTTTTTTGAGTCTGCTGGCACGTTTGGGAGCAACCATGTGATTTTCATTCAATTCCTTGACGATGTTTTGTGCGCTTAATTTTTTGAGACATTGCGTTTTAGGATATTTTAACGTGAACTTTGAGTTTTTTGCTTCTGCTTGATGCATGTTTGTGCTTTAATGTTCATTTGGAATGATTGTGATCAAGTTTGTTCATTTTCGTAACTTTTATCGATTCAATTTATGTTTTAACCGCGTGGCTTCCCGGTTTTCTTTCTTGTACTTTCAATGTGCATTTGATTCCCATTCTCTCATGATTTATCCCTGTTTTGAATTGTGATAGTGATGTTTGCTTCCGATAGTGCTTCCTTGTTATTTCTAACAAATTTGTCAATTTGTGCAAGGTACTTTGAGGTAGATTTCGATCATGTAATTATCGCTGATTATGAGATCAAAAAACATGCTTGTGTTATTAATCTGTGGTGCACACTTGCGTTTGATACGCATAGTGTATTCTCTTTTCTTTGATTTTGTTTTTTACTCGCATAAATTGTATTTTGTGCAAGTACTCTGTTATTATACGAATGTGTCTGACACACATTTCGTGTAATTGTGTGATTCATATTACTTGCATGAATTGTATCTTGTGCAGGTACTCTGTTTTGCAATACAGGTGTATCTGATACACATTTTGTACTATCTTGTATTTTGTGTTACTTGTATGGATCAATATCATGTGCAGGTACACTGTTTTGTTATACGGATATGTCTAACACATTCTGTATTATCTTGTAGGCGATATTTTGCATAAATTGTATTTTGTGCAGGTGCACTGTTTTGTTATATGGATGTGTCCGACACACATTCCATGTTACATTATTTTTCCGTATCACTTGTCTGGATTGATATCTCGTGCAGGTTATGTTTGTTACTCAAATTTGTTCGATACATATTTTGTTTACTTGCTTGGACTGATATATGGTGCAGGTACTTTGTTTGGTATGCAGATGTGTATCAACACACATTTCGCATTATACATCTTGTATACTGTTATTGCTTGCTCGGATGGTTATCTTATACAGGTTCACTAATTGATATTAGGATGTGTCTGATACACATTTTGATCTTGCTTATTGATACTTCAATGCATATTCTAGTTACTTTGTTGATTGATGTCAGTTTCTTGCAAAGTACTCAGGTTTCTGTTGCTATTGCTTAGTATTTACAGATTGATATATGTTTGGTATACTTCTTATCTATTTTATTTTCGCACTCTTTTTTACCACTTTCTAGATATCATGAGAAGTAGGAAATAAAGAGTGTGCGCTTGAAGTCGCTGTTTAAAGACCTGTAGTAGGCATTCTGCTTTTATTTTTTATTTGTGTTTGTGCTTATGTTTTCCTTCATCGATTTACGATCGATGATGTCACTCAATTAGAATTGAGAAAACAACTTTGATCTTTGCATGCTCCTCATAGGATTTCACGACTTTATTCTTTTGTCGATCGATGATGTCACTCAATCAGAATTGAGATAACGACTGTGATCGGTGGAAATAGAACTGACTGTTTAAAGCTGGTTCGCGAAATGTCGCGGTAAGCAAGAGTCGCCACCGTATTTTATTTTCTCCAACATGGACAGGACAAAAGCACAACAAAATTCCTTATGAGAATGTTTCTCGGTTCGGGAGGTAGATTTTTAGAAAGGGAAGGTGTTAGCACCCTTTCTATCCATGGTTATCCATGGGCTCTTAGGTACTTGCTCTTATGTTTTCAAAATGTTTGCTTTTCAAAATGTGAGTGAGTTTGAAAAAGTTTCATTGAAAGATTTCTGAATGACTCTTGTATCTGTCCTCAAGAGTGTTTGAAAAATTTGTTTTGAAAGCTTTTGAAAGTGTCAGTGTGAAAAGATTTTTGTTTTGTTTTTTAGAGAGCAAGTACCCATGAGTCATCTACCTACCCTAAGGAATTAGGCTGTGTAAAAGTCCTTAAGGTAGTGCCATCCCACCATTGAGAGGTAGGTAGCACCACCGTTGGAGGTGTTCGGGTCAATTCGATTGAGGGACAGTGTGGTCACCGAAGTAATAGTAGGACACCTTAGAAGTAACCCTAATGTCCTAGATCCTTTTATCCGAGGTAACCGTTTCGAGGCGACTGGATCTTAGACATAAGGGCGACCGCTAAAATACCATATACTTGACGACCATATTTCGAAGGCAACGAGTGAGGCGTACCCTAGAAGTGGTGTGTGCATTGTGTGTTGTTTTCATGTTATGTTTTATCTTTGATCATGGCATTGTGAGTTACGCGTTGTTTTTAATTATCTTACATTCTTTCATGCGAGTTTAGCAGTTAGGAGTGCGGAAAATTAAAAGACGGAAAGATAAAAGCTACGCTATTACAAGGCGCGGGTCTATACATCGCCAAAATACAAAGACCCGTTTTTGATAAAGATGCGGAAAGTAAAAAAAAAGCAATAAACCTAATTACTATTACATCCTTGAACAGTTACATAATAATCAATAAGAAAATAATGCGCGAAAAGAATTAAACCGGGAATGTCCGAGGGTGTTGGACCCTTTTGAGAAATTAAATTAAATTAAAGCCTAATCAATTATTTAATTAAAGAAAAGAAAGTGTATTTTTATGTTTTTTTGTATTTATGAAAATAAAGAAGTTAAAATTAAAAGGAAACCCTAGATCTAAGTTTATTTACTTATTAATGAAGAAGGTCAAAATTAGGCTAATTAACTAAATTATTTAATTTACATGTTTATTTACAAAAATAATAATTAACAAATAGTAATAATGATGATTAATAAAATATGATAAAAAAATATCAAAACCTAATTCTATGTAATTTTTATTTGTTAAGAAAAAAGATTAAAATATAAACCTAAATTAAACTAAGGTAATTGTTAGTTATTTATTTACAAAAATATATTAATGGCAAATTTAATAAATAATTAAAAAAATATTTTTGAGTTTCTGATTTTTATTAGGAAAAATTATTTGTGGTGAATTAATTATAATTAAAACAATTAAAAGTATTAAAAAGAAAAGAAAATGAAATTTAAATATGCAAACCAAAGGGGTGTGATGGCCCAAAGTGGAGGTTTTTGTGAAGCAATTCAGGCCCATTAAGACAAAGCCTGGTTGACTTTCCTGATTGTGTGCATGTTGGTTGACTAGAGCATACCATGGGCTCCCTCTCTTGGCCTTCAGATTGTTCATCAGGGGCACTTGGCAGGCTTAGGCGTGAAGACGTATGGTGGAACGTTGGATCCCATGCTGCACTGGAACACATTAAAACAAAAATCAACAATTATATGGGGGGACCTGGGAATCGAACCCAGGCCCCAGTACTTACCAGCCACGTCTCCCACCATCCAGCCATTTGCGTTTGTTTGTAAACATAATAACAAAGAAATATTATATTAAGGAATCACGTGATTATGCCACAGAACGAAAACGCGCGCCACTCGTTTGAATCATCCACTAGCGTTTGGACAGCTCACCCTTCTTCTTCGTTTTCACCTGCAAACATAAACAAGATAGCGGGGGTTTTAAACCCCCACTAACCATAACCACGAAAAATAGCGACTAGAGTTAGGGACAATATAAAAAGGGCGCGATGATTCCATTCAGTTTGTATTGAGCTTCTGAATTTAACTGTATAGGTCTCAAGGTCTGATTTTTCCTCAACAAGAAAGCCCTATTTTGAAAACTCGAAAACCCTAAAATCCATTCATGGTGAATTGTGATTCTGTGAGTTTCAGTGCAATTAAACCATACCAAAAGGTTCCTGTATGTTCAAACAATGCAAAACAAACAATCAAACATGTTAAATGCTCATGAGATACAAGTTTCGATTATGAAAAATAAAGGTGAACCGTGAATCTGTTCTGGGCAATTTCTTGGGTGTTAACGTGTGATTTGGATCCCTACGCGTTCCTGGAAGTGTCAGCAATCTATTAGAAACCAGAACAAGCTTTGAATCACGCTGCAATATTGATTTCAGTTTTCCAAGGTTTCTTAAATTTTTGCAAATTGGCTATGTGTTTTTGTGGCAGCTTTCACGTGTTCTACACTAGGGTTGGCCTCAGCATATGTATGTGATGTGAATTAGGTTAAAACTTTGGCCCAAAAGTCCATGAATTTAAGTTTGCAATCTTTGATTTTCAATCATGTAATTTTCAATCTTTTTCAATGAAAACCTTGCCAATTATGGATGATGTTCCTTCTTTGATTGAGAAACGAGTTTGCCAGCTTGCCCTGATTTGATTTACTTCACAAAAGATCCAAAAAACATATCTTTTGGATTTTCCTATAATTAAAACCAATTAAATGAATTAATATTAATATAAATTCAATTAATTAATTAAAAATAAGAAAATAAATCAAATTAAGTCCAATGGGTCATGCATAGGCCTTGGGTAATGATTCAAGAAAGAATTTGAGGCCCATTAGCAAAAATGAAGTGTTTTAGACAAAGTTGACTTTTGAAATTTCCCAAAAATTTCCCAACTTCTCCAATGCATATCTTGCTCAATTTTGAAGCTATGAACATGTTCTTGGACATTTTGGAAAGGTCTTGAAGTCCTCTAACCAATGCCTTTGGTCCCATGTCATTTTGATTTACCAATATCAAGTTATGGTCTTTGACTTAAAGTGCCTTTTTGTTGACTTTTGAAAATGACCTATAATGTTGAATTTGATAACTTTTTGTGAGAGAATTTCTTGGACTTGGAGTGTGAAGATGAGTTGTAGGAAATGTCATCACCTTCAAAATGAGCATTGGATGGGATTTTTCTGATGAACTATGAAAAAGTTATGCCTTGGTCAATTTGCAGTTGACTTTTCAGCTGTCCAAAAATAGAAACTTTTGCATCTTGAGACTTTTTGAGCCATGCTTGTGGAATCATGATCAAGAATTGATCAAATGATGATTGTGGCTTTAAAATAAGATGTTGACAAATTTTTTTGACTTTTGACTGTCAAATGACCATTTTACCCCTGCAGTTGACTGTGGAGCAATTAGGGTTTTTGACTGTGCAACTTGATGCTGTGAGTCTTGAAACTTGACATATGGATGCTTGACAATGTATATGGACATATGGGACTTGATTGGACCCTTGAAAACCTCAATTTCTTTGCCAGAACCAAAACCCTAATTTTGACTGTGTTAGGAGGCAATTGGACTGTGCAACCCTTGAGAGATTTTGAACCATTTGGAGATTGACCCTGACAAATCTTGAAGAATATGGGAGGGCAAATTTTGGGGTACAACAGTTGCCCCTGTTCAATCTTTTTAGACCTGAGGATGTAGATTGGCTGGCGTGCCTTTCGTAATCCGAAGGTGGAAGATGATTGAACACCAAAGTGCCCAGAAATTTGCACTCACATAGTAGAATGTTAGCGGTGTGATGTAGGGAATGGGCTTACAGATGCCATTTGGAGGAATGATGGATAGGAGGATGGGCTTATAGATGCCATCTAGGGATTGTTGGTATGTGGATGGGCTTATAGATGCCATCTAGGTGTCGATCGCGTAAGAGATTCCTTAGCGAGAACTTGCGTACCTGAGAAAGAAAGATAATTACCTGGCCTGTTACAGGGGTTGATCTTCAAACTCTTTATGTGGATGTGCCCTGGCTAGATACAGGTATCGAATCTTCAATCAGTTACTCACAGATATGCCCTGGCTAGATACAGGAATCGAATATGGAATTAGTCGTCAACAGATATGCCCTGGCTGGATACAGGAATCGAATCTTCAAACTCTTCAGACGTGCCCTGGCTGGATACAGGAATTGAGTCCGAAATAGTCGTCAACAGATATGCCCTGGCTGGATACATGAATCGAATCTTCAAACTCTTCAGACGTGCCCTGGCTGGATACAGGAATCGAGTCCGGAATAGTCGTCAACAGATATGCCCTGGCTGGATACAGGAATCGAATCTTCAAACTCTTCAGACGTGCCCTGGCTGGATACAGGAATCAAGTCCGGAAATAGTCGTCAACAGATATGCCCTGGCTGGTTACAGGAATCGAATCTTCAAACTCTTCAGACGTGCCCTGGCTGGATACAAGAATCGAGTCCGGAAATAGTCGTCAACAGATATGCCCTGGCTGGTTACAGGAATCGAATCTTCAAACTCTTCAGACGTGCCCTGGATGGATACAGGAATCGAGTCCGGAAATAGTCGTCAACAGATATGCCATGGCTGGTTACAGGAATCGAATCTTCAAACTCTTCAGACGTGCCCTGGATGGATACAGGAATCGAGTCCGGAAATAGTCGTCAACAGATATGCCCTGGCTGGTTACAGGAATCGAATCTTCAAACTCTTCAGACGTGCCCTGGCTGGATACAGGAATCGAGTCCGGAAATAGTCGTCAACAGATATGCCCTGGCTGGTTACAGGAATCGAATCTTCAAACTCTTCAGACGTGCCCTGGCTAGATACAGGAATTGAGTCCGGAAATAGTCGTCAACAGATATGCCCTGGATGGTTACAGGAATCGAATCTTCAAACTCTTCAGACGTGCCCTGGCTGGATACAGGAACCGAGTCCGGAAATAGTCGTCAACAGATATGCCCTGGCTGGTTACAGGAATCGAATCTTCAAACTCTTCAGACGTGCCCTGGATGGATACAGGAATCGAGACCGGAAATAGTCGTCAACAGATATGCCCTGGATGGTTACAGGAATCGAATCTTCAAACTCTTCAGACGTGCCCTGGCTGGATACAGGAATCGAGTCCGGAAATAGTCGTCAACAGATATGCCCTGGCTGGTTACAGGAATCGAATCTTCAAACTCTTCAGACGTGCCCTGGCTAGATACAGGAATCGAGTCCGGAAATAGTCGTCAACAGATATGCCCTGGCTGGTTACAGGAATCGAATCTTCAAACTCTTCAGACGTGCCCTGGCTGGATACAGAAATCGAGTCCGGAAATAGTCGTCAACAGATATGCCCTGGCTGGTTACAGGAATCGAATCTTCAAACTCTTCAGACGTGCCCTGGCTGGATACATTAATCGAGTCCGGAAATAGTCGTCAACAGATATGCCCTGGCTGGATACAGGAATCGAATCTACAAGTAATTTCTCACAGATATGCCCTGGCTAGATACAGGTATCGAATCCGGAATTGCGACAGTTGATAGTAATTATCTTTGTATTGACCTTTGTCCTGAAAAGACAAAATGTTAGTTGTATGCAATGTCATGATGTATGAAATGCATGGTGTCATGATATTCTCAGAATAAATATTATATGTTCATGATGCGTATGTGCATGCTTATAATATATGAAGATATGATGTTTATGAGCGTATTTTTGTCTAGGAAAATAAATCCTTGACGAATGCCGGGAAGTTAACTCCTGGGCTGATATTGAAGAGTAGAGCTTTTTGTTTCCGCTGGGGATGATGGTTGCAAGTATAAACCGGTAGGAGAAGCTGACTCCGCTGAGGAATAAACTTATTGGAGAGATTACTCTGCGGGGAGATACTCTGCGGGGAGAGATATTTTGCTGAGATTGGAATGAGAACTCCGCTGGGGATTCCATTGATATGTTTTGTTGAGGAGTTTGATGAACTCCGCTGGGGGATAGAAAGAACTACGCCGAGGACGATCTTTCCGTTGTAATTAGCTGAGGATAACCCAGTTATATCCTGGTGGGGAAATAACCTTTGCATAAAACCGGGGAGGCGCGTTCATACTCTGCAGGTGATAAGCTTCCAGAATCTACTGGGGATAAGCTTCCTGAATCTACTGGGGAAATTGATTGAACTCTCCTGGGGAGACTTTTCAGATTGGACTGGGGAATGGCTCCACTGGATGTTCTGTATTCCGCCGGGGAACAATCTTATATTAAGACTGCTGGGGATGCTTGTTAGGAATGTCTGTATGTTCCGTTAGGGAATGCTGAGATCTTATGGGGATACCCACTTCCTTGAGGATGACTGAGGATAACTCTGCTCGGGGAGAGTGTTGCTGACTTGCTGGAGATACGGTGCCTTATTAGGGTTGATGGGAGACCAACTGCTTGGGAGAGTTGTTGAATCTTGTCTTACTCGGCGGGGAGTGAAGGTATCTGGGCTACATTCTTCAGCCGAACCTACCTTGGTACCTTGGTGGATAGAGCAATTAGATTGCCTAGATAACTCATTATTGCCCCTGTTTCTGATGTTACCTGTAATTAATCCTTTGTTTCATATTCAAATATTTATGAGTTAGCAATTAGTGTCAAATGCATATATCACAATTGAACATTGGACGTTCTTTACAAAACAAAGCAGAAAAAGGAAAAAACAATTGGCAATTGGTCTAAAAAGTGAATTTGTATTGATTTTTGAATTTGCCTGTAAATAGGCGTTTATGTACACGAGGCTGACGTCCTAGTAAGAGAACGCCGCCGAACAACAGAGTTTATACAATTTTGTGAAAAAGGAAAACAAAACAGCTATGTGAAAAGAATAATCCTACTGGGTTCCAACTCTGCTATCGCCTTTATATCCTCGAGCGTCTCATCACTTGGCTGCTTAGTTGAAGATGAAGCTGATTGATCGATGCCATCTGAACTTGATGTTGATACCGGATTCTGGATGCAAGGTGATTCAATGAGACATAATATTACACTTTAATCCCTAACTTTTTCCTGGACCGCCCTTTCGGGTTTTCAGTCCACCGGGATACCCATTTTTTCCCAAGCCGCCTTTTCAGGTTTTCGACTTGCCGGGTGTACAAAGTTTTTTCATTTCATCCCTTATTTTTGCCCGAACCCTTTTGGTTCGCCGGGAAGCCCTTATTTTTGCCTAGGTGTGTCAACCTAGCGGGTCTTTTATCATGCGTAGTATATTTTTACTATGTCTGCATTGGCGGGGTGAGGAAGTTCGTCACCATCCATGTTGGTTAGAATCATGGCTCCTCCTGAGAACACATGTTTAACCACAAATGGCCCTTCGTACGTAGGGGTCCATTTGCCCCTGGGATCACTTTGAGGAAGAATGATGCGTTTGATTACCAGGTCTCCAACTTGATACTCTTGTGGTCTGACTTTCTTGTTAAATGCCCTGATCATCCGTTTTTGGTACGTTTGACCATGACAAATAGCAGTGAGTCTCTTTTCGTCAATTAGGTTTAATTGATCAAGTCGAGTCTGGATCCAGTCATCTTCGCTTAAGCCTGCATCCTTCATTATCCGAAGAGAGGGTATCTGGACTTCAATCGGCAAGACTGCCTCCATGCTGTAGACCAAGGAAAAGGGAGTTGCCCCGGTTGACGTCCTTGCTGAGGTACGATACCCATGAAGAGCAAACGGTAACATCTCGTGCCAATCTTTATAGGTCACTGTCATCTTCTGCACAATCTTTTTGATATTCTTATTTGCTGCTTCTACAACCCCATTCATCTTCGGCCGGTAAGGAGAAGAGTTGTGGTGATGTATCTTGAATTGCTCGCAGAGCTCAGCGATCATCTTGTTGTTAAGATTGGTACCATTGTCCGTAATGATCCTTTTTGGGACGCCGTATCGACAGATCAGGTTATGACGAATGAACCGTGCCACGACGTTCTTGGTTATGGTAGCGTAGGAAGCTGCTTCAACCCACTTTGTAAAGTAATCGATTGCCACCAGGATGAAGCGATGCCCATTGGATGCCGTAGGTTTAATCTCGCCAATCATATCAATGCCCCACATTGCAAAAGGCCAAGGTGCAGTCAAGACATTCAGAGGAACTGGAGGAACGTGCACCTTATCTGCATAAATCTGGCACTTATGAGATGTCCGAAAATGTTGGTAACAGTCGACTTCCATTGTGGACCAGAAATATCCTGCCCGAAGGATCTTCTTTGCCATGGTATGCCCACTGGAATGTGTTCCAAAGGTACCTTCATGTAGCTCTGCCATGATTCTTTCTGCTTCGGTCTTATCCACACAACGCAGTAAGGTTGAATCATGGTTTCGCTTGTATAGAATGCCATTGCTGAGGAAGAACTTCGCTGCGAACCTTCTTAGAAACTTCTTGTCGTTGACAGATGCACCGTCGGGGTATTCTTGAGCTTCCAGGTACCTCTTCACTTCATGATACCAAGGTTTTTCATTTACCACCTCAGTCTCAAGATCACAACAATATGCGGGTTCATCCAGTTTCCAGATAATGATCTAGGGAGCCTCATTGTCCCATTTGACTCTGAACATAGAAGACATCGTAGCCAGCGCGTCCGCCAACTGATTCTCCTCTCTTGGGAAGTGTTCAAAAGTTATCTCTGTAAAATGGGGGATCAACTTCAACACACATTCTTTATAAGGAATAAGGTTTGGGTGTTTCGTATCCCACTCGCCTTTGATCTGATTGATCACGAGAGAGGAATCTCCGAAGACACTCAGAAACTTGATCCTTAAGTCAATCGCAGCTTGAAGACCCATGATGCATGCCTCATACTCCGCCATGTTGTTGGTGCAGTTAAAACATAGTCGGGCAGTAAGCGGAGTATGAGTGCCTTTGGGGGATATGATCACAGCACCGATACTGTTACCCAAAGCGTTGGAGGCTCCGTCAAAGTGCATAGACCATCGGGATCCTTCCTCAGGTCCTCCATCCGGTCCAGGTACTTCACAATCAGTCACTACCATGATGCTCTCGTCAGGAAATTCAAAGTTCATTGACTGGTAGTCGTCTACTGCCTGGTGTGCCAAATGGTCTGCCAACACACTCCCCTTGATAGCTTTCTGAGTCGTGTACTGGATTTCGTATTCTGTCAAGATCATCTGCCATCTTGCTATTCTTCCAGACAGAGCAGGCTTTTCGAATATGTACTTTATTGGATCCATTTTTGAAATCAACAGAGTAGTGTGAGTCAGCATATACTGTCTCAGCCGGCGAGCAGCCCATACCAAAGTGCAACAAGTTTTCTCGAGCAGTGAGTATCGGGTCTCACAGTCGGTAAACTTTTTGCTAAGGTAATAAATGGCGTGCTCTTTTCGGCCAGACTCGTCATGCTGCCCCAGCACACACCCCATTGAGCTGTCAAGTACCGTCAAGTATAGTATTAGAGGTCTTCCTTCAACTGGTGGCATAAGAATGGGTGGTTCTTGGAGATACTCTTTGATTATGTCGAAAGCGGCCTGACATTCATCGTTCCAACGTACTACTTGATCTTTCTTCAGCAGCTTGAAGATTGGTTCACAAGTAGAAGTTAGGTGCGAGATGAATCGGGCAATGTAATTCAGACGTCCTAGAAAGCCTCTGACTTCTTTCTCTGTCTTGGGAACTGGCATCTCTTGTATGGCTTTCACCTTGGCAGGGTCCACTTGAATACCCTTGTCGCTTACGACGAAGCCTAGAAATTTCCCAGATCCTACCCCGAAGGTGCACTTGTTCGGGTTCAACCTTAGCTTGTACAACTTCAACCGGTCAAACAGCTTTTGTAAATGGTCAAGGTGTCCCTCCTCAGTTTGAGACCTTGCAATCATATCATCGACGTATACTTCAATCTCATGATGGATCATGTCATGAAATAAAGCAACCATGGCACGTTGATAGGTTGCCCCAGCATTTTTCAACCCGAACGGCATGACCTTGTAGCAGGAGGTGCCCCACTGAGTAACAAAGGTAGTCTTTTCCATGTCTTCAGGAGCCATCTTGATTTGATTATAACCGGAAAACCCATCCATGAAGGAGAATACCTTATGCTGAGCGGTGTTGTCAACCAGAACGTCAATGTGAGGCAGAGGGAAATCATCCTTAGGGCTCGCCCTGTTCAAATCCCTGTAATCAACACACATTCTGGCCTTACCATCTTTCTTCGGTACTGGAACCACGTTGGCAACCCACTGAGGGTAAGAAGTTACTGCAAGAAAACCGGCGTCAAATTGTTTCATAACCTTAGCTTTGATTTTCTCAGACATCTCTGGACGCATACGGCGGACCTTTTGTTTTACCGGAGGGCATTCTTCTTTGGTAGGCAGGTGATGAACCACAATGTCAGTATCCAACCCAGGCATGTCTTCGTAGGACCAGGCAAAGATTTCCACATAATCGTGCAACATCTGAATCAACCGTTGTTTCACGCTAAGCTCCAGATTGGCACCAATCTTGACTTCCTTTCTATCTGTCTCAGTACCCAGATTTACCGTTTCCACTGGCTCTTCATGTGGCTGAATGGCCCTCTCTTCCTGGAGTAACAGTCTTGCAAGCTCGCCAGGCACTTCACAATCATCTTCACCTTCGTCTTCGGCCAAGTTGATCGGATTTTCGAAGTCATAACTGGCAGTAGCAGAGTCGTTACCAGTGAGATCCAGAGTGGATTGAAACCTGTATAGGTGAGTGTGTGTAAATATAGTTGTTTTGCAATATATAAAGAAAGAAAGAAAGGGAGCGCAAGATTTGAAATGCGAAAAACGTCCAATGTTTTTATTCATGATATATGGAAATGACAAGTAATAGGCCCTCACAAATGAAACCAACGGTGCCCCGGGTAGGACACCGAGCCATAAAGTTTCACATTATTGTTTGTTACAAATTTAAAAAACAAAGGAATTCATTACTGAGTAACAAAAGTAACTGGTATGTAGTCTTTTGCAGTCCAATTGTTCAGTCCACTGTCGGCCGTTGGGTAGATCCAGCTATTAAACTCTGATTCCTCCGCATCGCCTTCAATAGCATTCACTCCCGGGTTGGTGATGAACACGGGAGGTCTTTCGATCCTTGCTTTGCGTACAGCCCTCTGAGCCTCTGCAGTGAAACCCAGCCCAAACTTGTTTGTCTTAGGAGTAAAATCAGGGAGCCTGCCCCAGTTTGCACATTCACCTTTTTCAATCACAGCCCGGGCGTCCTTCAAGGAAGCCATCTTCAAAGGAGAGTCTTCTTCAATCACTGTTTCTGATGACGCCAATGTTGGAGGCACCTCTTTAAAATGTTGAAAGGGGGTCTCAATGAACTCCCCGTCCATCTCTATATACAGGAACGAGTTCAGATGACTAACCATGTATTCTTCCTCCCCCTGCACTGTAACAATCTTCCCTCTGACAGGGTATTTAAGCTTTTGGTGTAGAGTGGAGGTCACAGCCCCAGCCTTGTGGATCCAAGGACGACCCAGCAAACAAGCATAGGATGGACGAATGTCCATCACATAGAATGTTGAGTCAAAGACTTGAGAACCAACCCGGATTGGAATGTCCACTTCACCATGTACCATCCTCTTCGACCCGTCAAAGGCTCGGACAACGATGTTACTAGGCTTCAACTCCAAACCCTCACAATCCAACCTGTCTAAGGCCTTCTTGGGCAATACATTCAGTGAAGAACCGGTGTCTACCAACACGTGTGCAAGAGTAGTGCCCCTGCATTCAATGGAGACATGCAGGGCATCATTATTGTTCTTTCCCTTAGCGGTCAGATCAGCATCAGAGAAACCCAACCCATTGTCAGCGGTCAAGTTGGCCACACAATCGGTAAATTGATCAGCCGATGTCTCTTGTGGCACATGGGCCGTCTTCAGGAATGAAATCAGGGCCTTGGCATGGGCCTCTGAGCACAACAATAGTGATAGCATGGAGATCTTAGAGGGAGTATGCCCCAGCTGTTCAACGACGTTGAAATCACTCTTCTTGATGATTTTGAGAATTTCCTCCATCTCTTGCTGGGAGGCTTCAACATTAACAGTCTTTGGTGCCTCCATCCGGGCAGGCATATCAGTAACAATCCCCTTGCCCCGAGTGTTAAATGACTCGGCAGCAGGGGTAGAAGCTTGATCAGGAGGGGAAACAGGCGCACTTGTAGGCGTGATGATAAGAGGTCTTCGGATGACTGGTGGCGCAATGTCAGGCAAGAAGAGCCTGTCACTGCGAGTAACTTTAGCGGGACCGGTGATGTTACTGATACCGGTATTAGTGTTGAACTCCTGCTTCACTCCGAGCACATACACATCTGCCCCATAGTGCCATGGGACAACCTTGTCAGATTTATAGGGGAGGGGCCCCGGAACAATAATGATGACAGGTGCAACAAACATGATTTTGACTGGCTTCCTCGGGGGAGCCTTGGTAGGATTGTTGAAAATGGTGACAACGGATACTTCTTCAGTAGGAACAATAGGAACAGCGGTCTTCTTGAACAAGATCTCTTTTCTATCCATCAGGTTTTGGACGCCTGACTTCAGCAATGGACAACCAGTAGGTGAAACAGCACATAGAAGGCAACCCTTGCTACAACCCGGAAATAAACCGGCCAGCAACAGGTTCCTTTTGACGGTCAATAAAGGGGTAGCAACATCATCCACAGAAGCTACATACAGATCTTCCTCAATAGCATTTACTCCATGCTGGGGCATAGGAGCAGTCACAATGTTGGGCCTCTCGGGCGCCTCGAACTGTATTTCCTTGGCATCGATAAGGTCCTGGACCTTATTCCTCAGGGCCCAGCAATCATCAGTAGAATGCCCCGGGCTATCAGAGTGATAAGCACAGCGGGCGTTGGGATTATACTTCGGAGAGGTTGTGTTTACCACCTTCGGAGCTTCTCTGATAGTTACCAGGTTGGTCGATAGCAGTTGTGGCAAGATCTGAGACAAGGTCATACTAAGCCGAGTATATTCTCTTCTGGGTCTCTCACCCCTTGGTTGGTTAGGTTGCTGAAGAGCGGCAGCAGGCTTTGCAATTACCACCGCGTTGACAGCTTGGCGGCGTTCTGATTTATTTTGTCTTCTGGGCCCATACACAGCACTGGCTTCCTTCTTGAAAGGCTTCTTCTCAGAACTTGAGGATGCACCTTTCTGTATCTTCCCTGATTTCATCCCAGCTTCTATCCTTTCACCAGTCAGAATGAGGTATGTGAAACCTGTAGAAGAATTACCGATCAGGTGGTTGAAGAATGGCCCGGATAGGGTCCCCAAGAACATGTCTACTAGTTCATGGTCGGTCAACGGTGGCTGCACCCTGCCAGCCAGGTCCCTCCATTTCTGCGCGTACTCTTTAAAACCTTCTCCCGATCCTAGCGACATACCCTGGAGTTGGGTACGTGTAGGAGCGAGGTCGGCATTATACTGATACTGCTTATAAAAAGCAGTAGCCAAATCCTCCCAATTACGAACCTTGGTTCCATCCAGCTGATAGAACCATTCGAGATGAGTCCCTGAAAGACTCTCCTGGAAGAAATGGATCCATAAGTTCTTGTCCACAGTATATGGTTGGATCTTCCGCACATAAGATCTGAGATGTAGCTTAGGGAAGGACGCCCCGTCATACTTTGCGAAAGATGGTGCTTTGAACTTGTGTGGGATCACCACACCAGAAGATAGACCCAGATCTCCAAAATCCAACCCAGGCACCTGTTGAATTTCCATGGCATTCAGGCGATCCTCTAACTGCTTGTACTTGTCTTCAGCGGGAGGGTACTGCTCTTCATTGAAATCCGTCTCGTTGTCGGAGACCACAGGACTAGGAACCCTTCCCCCTTGGGGACTGCCTTTCCCTACAGAAGAACCAGCTTGGTCAGCCTCATTTTGCAGTGTGTTGCCAAACCTCCGGCCAGTGTTGAATAGTACAGTTCTCTTCTTCTTCTTCTTGTTTACCAGCAGAGCCTTCAATTCCTCTTGACCTTGGGCTAAACTCATGATCAACTCTTGGAACTGGGCGTTTTGGGCCTGGAGGGCCTTGATGGATTGCTCAGTAGATGATTCAGGATTCATGATGAGACGAGCTGAAATAAACAGCGAAGAAGATTAAACCACCTGTAAAAAAGAGTACTTGCTATGCACATGATGCATGATATGCTGTTTATGCAATGCATTCAAGGGTTCGAAAGTTCAAATTTGTTGTAGACAAAAAGGAACACACGTTATCATTAAGAAATAATTGTTCAGTACATCAAGGCCTCATGGGAAAAACATTACAAAGTAAATTAATCCCAAAAGACACTGCGCATCCTCTTTGGAGCTATGTAAGTGTTGAGGGTCTTTTCCTCGTGCAGTAGACGGGTGAGCTCCAAGACCTTCTTCTCACTGGCATGCAGACTGGATTCAAGAGAATTCCGTTCTTCCTTAAGCTGGATCCAGCTCTTCTGCATTTCTTCCCAGGATGTAGGCATGTCAGGATGTTGAATGATGTACGAGACCTCTCCTTCCAACACTGGCTCTTTGATCACAGGGAGAACATGAGGATATGGCATCACTAACTTCTGGGAGCGGGCTCGTACCCACTTGAGATAAGGCTCCAACGGGATGGAGTTCCTGTGCCCCAGTGTCTTGCTGTCTACCTTGTTGGGCATCCTCCAAGCTCTGATAAATCTCTGGCGAAGTCCTTGTGCATCGTTGTCGAAGTCAAAAACTATGTCAGGAATCAACATGTCATGAGGGCCATCCCTCCGAGCATAACCAAACTGTCTCAAAGCCAGGCATGGGTTGTAAGTAATACCTCCTCTGATTCCAAGTAAAGGAACATTAGGAAACTCCCCGCAACGATCAATGATAGTGACGTCTTCTCTGGACCGAGAACACCAATGTATATCAGCATGCGTAAGAGTCATTAATCGTTGTGACCATCTCAAACACCGCTCGTTCTTCAAAACTGATTGTGGAAGGTGCGAAATAAACCACCTTCCCAGGAGAGGAGTGCAGCACATAAGAACACCTCTTTTTCTCATGGTTCGAGTGTAACATGAGTGAAGGATGTCCCCAAGCAACGTAGGTATAGGATTCCTAGACATGAAGATCTTGACAGCATTGATATCTATAAGCTGATCGGGATTCGGGAACAACACCAACCCATAGACAAGGAGAGCCACAACTTCTTCAAAGGCTTGTAGGTCAAGGGAATTCCAACATTCTTGGGCCTTCTCAAACAGGAACTTTGCCAAGAATCCTTTGATACCACTTCTAACTTCCCAATGTCCCTTGATGTCAGATGGTTGTAGGCGTAATGCTTTAGTAACCTCTTCAAGTTTGGGTTCCCTTTCCGTACCGTTGTAGGGTAGTTGACTAAGGATAGGGATCTTCAGAAGCTGGGAGAACTCTTCCAAGGTAGGCACCAGTTGATAATCCGGGAAAGTAAAACAGTGGTGCAACGGGTCAAAGAACTGGAAGAGGACCTTTATCATATCTTCCTCAATGTTGGTGTTGACCAAGCTGTTGAGTCTTCCATGTTTCTCACTGAAAGAAGAGCTCTCGGGAATCCTGGATGTAAGCTCCTTAAGCTGAGGAGGGACCCTTACAAGGTTGATCTGAATTGTCTTTCTGCGGATAGTTTCCATGTCCTTCAAAACAAGAACAAAGATGAAGATTCGAACCCCTGAAGTGGTTAGTGGATGCATATGATGCTGTATGATGTTATGATATTATGATAAAACACACCACAAGTATCCACAAAAAGCAAACATGGTAAAGCACACAAGTCACACAAGACATCCCTTATAGTTTAGGCCAGCATGAGGTCTAGGTATTACCCTCTTGAAGTTGGTGGGCTCAAAACCTGTCCTATCAGAAGTAACCGGGTTCTAAGGATCTCAATATCATTGGATTATTTTCTATGTTCATTGTTTCGATTTAGCCACTGAACTGGCGATCAAAATATTCCAAGAAAACAACCCTCAATGAGTGTAGTATCGAGTATCAACCAACTTTGGACTGCACCAAAGTCAATTATCTCACTACCCTAAAGAGGCCAGGATGGTCAAGTAAGGTTCCTAAGGTCAGTTGATGCTTCACGAAACCACGCGGCGGCCCCGTACTCTCCTTGACTTGACTCAAGGGTTACCGGTACTCACCAAAGTGCCACATCGACGTAGCATACTGCTTCAACCGTGTCGGTATACCCCGCACAGTTCCCTCACAGTCTTGTTGCTACTTTCTAAGAGGTATCCCCCAGATCCGGGTTAGGATCTATAGAACTCCCAAGACAGGCCCAACAATATTAAAGCACACAAATCAGGCAATTGAAAACATAAGTATAATCTATCCTAAGGTACACCTCACTTTAAAGTATCCCCAACAGAGTCGCCAGTTCTGTGATCGGTGGAAATAGAACTGACTGTTTAAAGCTGGTTCGCGAAATGTCGCGGTAAGCAAAAGTCGCCACCGTCTTTTATTTTCTCCAACATGGACAGGACAAAAGCACAACAAAATTCCTTATGAGAATGTTTCTCGGTTCGGGAGGTAGATTTGTAGAAAGGGAAGGTGTTAGCACCCTTTCTATCCATGGTTATCCATGGGCTCTTAGGTACTTGCTCTTATGTTTTCAAAATGTTTGCTTTTCAAAATGTGAGTGAGTTTGAAAAAGTTTCATTGAAAGATTTCTGAATGACTCTTGTATTTGTCCTCAAGAGTCTTTGAAAAATTTGTTTTGAAAGCTTTTTGAAAGTGTGGGGTGCGAAAAGTTGTTTTTGTTTGTTTTTTGAAAAGAGCAAGTACCCATGAGTCATGTACCTACCCTAAGGAATTAGGCTGTGTAAAAGTCCTTAAGGTAGTGCCATCCCACCATTGAGAGGTAGGTAGCACCACCGTTGGAGGTGTTCGGGTCAATTCGATTAAGGGACAGCGTGGTCACCGAAGCAATAGTAGGACACCTTAGAAGTAACCCTAATGTCCTAGATCCTTTTATCCGAGGCAACCGTTTCGAGGCGACTGGATCTTAGACATAAGGGCGACCGCTAAAATACCCTATACTTGACGACCACGTTTCGAAGGCAACGAGTGAGGCGTACCCTAGAAGTGGTGTGTGCATTGTGTGTTGTTTTCATGTTATTTTTTATCTTTGATCATGGCATTGTGAGCTACGCGTTGTTTTTAATTATCATACATTCTTTCATGCGAGTTTAGCAGTTAGGAGTGCGGAAAATTAAAAGACGGAAAGATAAAAGCTACGCTATTACAAGGCGCGGGTCTATACATCGCCAAAATACAAAGACTCGTTTTTGATAAAGATGCGGAAAGTAAAAAAAAAGCAATAAACCTAATTACTATTACATCCTTGAACAGTTACATAATAATCAATAAGAAAATAATGTGCGAAAAGAATTAAATCGGGAACGTCCGAGGGTGTTGGACCCTTTTGAGAAATTAAATTAAATTAAAGCCTAATCAATTATTTAATTAAAGAAAAGAAAGTGTGTTTTTATGTTTTTTTGTATTTATGAAAATAAAGAAGTTAAAATTAAAAGGAAACCCTAGATCTAAGTTTATTTACTTATTAATGAAGAAGGTCAAAATTAGGCTAATTAACTAAATTATTTAATTTACATGTTTATTTACAAAAATAATAATTAACAAATAGTAATAATGATGATTAATAAAATATGATAAAAAAATATCAAAACCTAATTCTATGTAATTTTTATTTGTTAAGAAAAAAGATTAAAATATAAACCTAAATTAAACTAAGGTAATTGTTAGTTATTTATTTACAAAAATATATTAATGGCAAATTTAATAAATAATTAAAAAAACATTTTTGAGTTTATGATTTTTATTAGGAAAAATTATTTGTGGTGAATTAATTATAATTAAAACAATTAAAAGTATTAAAAAGAAAAGAAAATGAAATTTAAATATGCAAACCAAAGGGGTGTGATGGCCCAAAGTGGAGGTTTTTGTGAAGCAATTCAGGCCCATTAAGACAAAGCCTGGTTGACTTTCCTGATTGTGTGCACGTTGGTTGACTAGAGCATACCATGGGCTCCCTCTCTTGGCCTTCAGATTGTTCATCAGGGGCACTTGGCAGGCTTAGGCGTGAAGACGTATGGTGGAACGTTAGATCCCATGCTGCACTGGAACACATTAAAACAAAAATCAACAATTATATGGGGGGACCTGGGAATCGAACCCAGGTCCCAGTACTTACCAGCCATGTCTCCCACCATCCAGCCATTTGCGTTTGTTTGTAAACATAATAACAAAGAAATATTATATTAAGGAATCACGTGATTATGTCACAGAACGAAAACGCGCGCCACTCGTTTGAATCATCCACTAGCGTTTGGACAGCTCACCCTTCTTCTTCGTTTTCACCTGCAAACATAAACAAGATAGCGGGGGTTTTAAACCCCCACTAACCATAACCACAAAAAATAGCGACTAGAGTTAGGGACAATATAAAAAGGGCGCGATGATTCCATTCAGTTCGTATTGAGCTTCTGAATTTAACTGTATAGGTCTCAAGGTCTGATTTTTCCTCAACAAGAAAGCCCTATTTTGAAAACTCGAAAACCCTAAAATCCATTCATGGTGAATTGTGATTCTGTGAGTTTCAGTGCAATTAAACCATACCAAAAGGTTCCTGTATGTTCAAACAATGCAAAACAAACAATCAAACATGTTAAATGCTCATGAGATACAAGTTTCGATTATGAAAAATAAAGGTGAACCGTGAATCTGTTCTGGGCAATTTCTTGGGTGTTAACGTGTGATTTGGATCCCTACGCGTTCCTGGAAGTGTCAGCAATCTATTAGAAACCAGAACAAGCTTTGAATCACGCTGCAATATTGATTTCAGTTTTCCAAGGTTTCTTGAATTTTTGCAAATTGGCTATGTGTTTTTGTGGCAGCTTTCACGTGTTCTACACTAGGGTTGGCCTCAGCATATGTATGTGATGTGAATTAGGTTAAAACTTTGGCCCAAAAGTCCATGAATTTAAGTTTGCAATCTTTGATTTTCAATCATGTAATTTTCAATCTTTTTCAATGAAAACCTTGCCAATTATGGATGATTTTCCTTCTTTGATTGAGAAACGAGTTTTCCAGCTTGCCCTGATTTGATTTGCTTCACAAAAGATCCAAAAAACATATCTTTTGGATTTTCCTATAATTAAAACCAATTAAATGAATTAATATTAATATAAATTCAATTAATTAATTAAAAATAAGAAAATAAATCAAATTAAGTCCAATGGGTCGTGCATAGGCCTTGGGTAATGATTCAAGAAAGAATTTGAGGCCCATTAGCAAAAATGAAGTGTTTTAGGCAAAGTTGACTTTTGAAATTTCCCAAAAATTTCCCAACTTCTCCAATGCATATCTTGCTCAATTTTGAAGCTATGAACATGTTCTTGGACATTTTGGAAAGGTCTTGAAGTCCTATAACCAATGCCTTTGGTCCCATGTCATTTTGATTTACCAATCTCAAGTTATGGTCTTTGACTTAAAGTGCCTTTTTGTTGACTTTTGAAAATGACCTATAATGTTGAAATTGATAACTTTTTGTGAGAGCATTTCTTGGACTTGGAGTGTGAAGATGAGTTGTAGGAAATGTCATCCCCTTCAAAATGAGCATTGGATGGGATTTTTATGATGAACCATGAAAAAGTTATGCCTTGGTCAATTTGCAGTTGACTTTTCAACTGTCCAAAAATAGAAACTTTTGCATCTTGAGACTTTTTGAGCCATGCTTGTGGAATCATGATAAAGAATTGATCAAATGATGATTGTGGATTCAAAATAAGATGTTGACCAAAAATTTTGACTTTTGACTGTCAAATGACCATTTTACCCCTGCAGTTGACTGTGGAGCAATTAAGGTTTTTAACTGTGCAACTTGATGCTGTGAGTCTTGAAACTTGACATATGGATGCTTTACAATGTATATGGACATATGGGACTTGATTGGACCCTTGAAAACCTCAATTTCTTTGCCAGAACCAAAACCCTAATTTTGACTGTGTTAGGAGGCAATTGGACTGTGCAACCCTTGAGAGATTTTGAACCATTTGGAGATTGACCCTGACAAATCTTGAAGAATATGGGAGGACAAATTTTGGGATACAACAACGACTTTGATCTTTTCATGCTCCCCTTAGGATGTTATTATTTTCCTTTGTTGATGATCGATGATGTCACTAAATTAGAATTGAGATAACGACTTCGGTCTCATTGCATGTTCCCTATAGGATATTTATCTTCGCCTTTAAGTTTCTGTATGCTAACATAGTTAGAATTTCCCTTTCATACTCAACCTTAGGATCAACATCGTATGTTAACATTATGGTTAGAAACTAGTCAGTTACCCTTAGCATCTTATTTCTATTTTGCATATTCATTAAAACAAAAACCTTCTCTTTTTTCTTTTCAAACTTCAATACACTCTAAAACTACAAAAAAATAATATTTTTCAAGATAAAATCAACCAAAACAATCCAAACTATTTTGGCCTTCAGGACTTTCATCGAAACTCTCAAAAGGATGTGTTAATTCTGCTTCAGACAATATGACGCATAATTCCCCAAAGGTCAGGTTGCATCATGTCTACTTGTTGGAAGTTGAGAATATAACATTGTCCGTCTCCGGGCACTTTTTTAAAATACCTGGTTAGGTAGAGCTTGTTAGTTCCTTTCTACTCCAGATACGTGAGTCTCCAAAGGTCGAGTTGCAGGTAGAATACGAAACTTAACATTGTTCAATAGAAAACACAAAACAAACTGAAACATGTGAGCCGAACTATGACGCTCTGATTCCTCAAAAAGGATACATAGGCATCTGGTCACGGGGCTCAGCCGAGCAAGACTTTGTAAATATTTCCTTTTTTTCCCTGTGTTTTTTTTGGACCATAAGCATTATATTTTAACACACCCTTTGATTAGAGCAACAAGAGTGGAAACCATAGGGTACTACGGGTGTGTGGGGTGCTAATACCTTCCCCTCGCGTAACAAACTCCCTTACCTGATCTTTATGGTCACAAGATCTTGATTTCACCTTCAGGTTTACTCGATGTTTACCTTTCCCTTTAGCGGGATAAAAAACATTCGATTACGACTTCATTTTTTATTTCAATGATTTGTCAAGTTGCTTCAAATAGGATCTTGAATTGCATCATTAAAACAAGAGGAAATTTCTCTAAACTGATAAGGGTGAAAAAAATGTTGAAGGAATATAATGTCAAGCAGGATGTCATGACATTACACTTTGTATATCTGAATGTTATCAGATAGGCAAAATACTATTTTTCGTCCCTTAACTTTACCTCGGGGTCCAATTTGGTCCTTTAATTTTTAAAACATTCAAATTGACCCCTTATCTATTAAAATGTGTCACGTTTATCCTTCAGTTTGCTTCTATTAGTGATGTTTTTATTTGCTTATCCACGTGGTTGGTCTAAAGGATGATGTGGTATATGATTATCATCAAGTTTACCAAAATTCCAAGAATAATTCAAAAAATTGCTTTCACCAAGGATTGAACTTTGGTCACAAGGACTACAAAGCACATTATCTTATCACTTTTCCACTTTACATTTTTTGTTATAACTTACACATTAAATATGATTATTGTAATCTTAATTTAACCTAACCAATATCAAACCTAGAAAACCTTTTATTATCTAACCCCAAAAAACATGTTGTTATCTAACGCGGTAATCACACCACACACATTAACACTCTTTATTTGACTCTCTTAGTGTTGGAATGATTCTCCATTGATGAAGGTGAAGGTGAAGGTGATGAGAAATATGGTTAAATTTTGAAAATTTCATAATCTAGGGTTTGGAATTTGGAGGATGAAAGTCAGGAGAAATTGTTTATATCTGCAAAATTATTTATATCTGCAAGTGAGGTTGTTGTGATGTTTCAGAAGAATATGTATTGGTTGGGTATTGATGTTACTCTGGCGGAGCATGTTCCTAATTTGAATTGGAGGCATTAAGAGAAGGGGTTTTTCATTAAGGATGGGGAACTTGGATGATGTTTGTCAAGATGAAGAACCTGGAGGAGAAGGGGAAGGATTTGATGGTCGTGATAATATATGAGAATTTTGAAGTCAATGGCGTGGTTAAAGAGAAGAAGGGTTGGTTTGGATGGAACACGAAAATCTTGAAGAATGGTGGTGATGAACATGAGGATCTAAAGAAGTTTTCAATGTTGGGCCAAGAAGGTATCAACCAGAGATCAAGTGATCTACAAAATCCATAACCTGACTTTCAAAAGAAGGATCATGGAGATAGGAACTCAAAGAAATACCCTAGTTTATATCTGCAAAATACCCAGATGTTTGTACAAACCTAGTTTTTGTTTTTCTGCACAGTTAATTCAACGTTGGTTAAGTGGCTCAGTGGTACTTCATCATGTATGTGGGCAAAGCATACCTGGTTCGATTCCAGGCTGAGGCAAATTTTTTGGAATTTTGCTAGGATTTTATATAACCTTGGTGATGGAGATATGCCACGCCAGGGGCCAGATATGCCACGTCAAATGCCATACATGCAACAATTGACGCCATTTGTGACAATCAGACGGAAATAACCTAAATGACATTGTTTGAAGACATAAGGGACTACATTGGTCTTTTTTTAAAATTAAGGGACCAAAATGGACCCCGAGGTAAAGTTAAGGAACTAAAAAGGATATTTTGCCTATCAGATATCTCATTCAACATGGCTGGAACAAGAACCTTGATAGTCATAATCAACTAATCAAGAATCTTGTTGAAGGAGAAGTTGTTATTCTGAAGCATATGGACACTAAGGATCAACTGACTGTTATGTTTATTGAAGCTTTATATACAAAAAAATTTGAGAACATAAGAAGTGGACTAGGAACCTGCACTATTGGGAAGTTATAGTGATTACAGATATGAAGGAATGCAATAATTATTGCATCTTTCCTCTATTCCCTGAGACATTATAAGCCTATACAAATTACTATTGATAAAGGATGGAACAAAAGATTTATGCAATATAGAAAGGATGGTGACATTAACAAGAGGTGCAGAAGGATCTTTGACAGGGGAAAGAGGTGGAATACAACCTGAAGATGATCAAAATTGTGTGTTTCTATTGCTATTTTTTGCTTCCATTTTCTGTTTATGCTTGTTTTCTTTTGTGTGCTTCCAGTTTTTATTGTACATTTGCTATATTTTTGTCAATTTTTTGCTAAAAATGGGGAGTATAGTTATTGTGTGTTATTGTTTGTTCTGATGTCATGTCACATGCCTTGACATATTACTAACATTGTGATAGGATTGTACTACTTCTAAGAGAAGAGTAGTCTATTGTGGTTGCTTGATTTATGCAACTATTTAGGAGGAGCATCATTGTCTGTCATGCTTGTTGGTGCTTCTATTAATGGTGGTATGTGTGCATGATGTCTTACTAGATGTTCTGACATCTTGCCTGATGTGTTTATGGAGAACTTTGGTTTACTCTAGATCTCTCTGTTTATTGTGAGGCTTATTTTTATTCTTCTGTTGTTGTATGTGCCTCTGATGTGTGAACTTGGATAGTTCATATTTGATAATTTGGATTTTCTAATGATTTGGATTTTCCCTTAAGGGGGATTATTAATTATGTGTGACAGGGGGAGTAATGGACCTGTCTAAATTTATTGAGCTTTGTGCTATGTTGGAATTAGTTTTTGGGTTGTGTTGATGTGATGTCAAACCACATGTTTTGACATCTGATATATGGAGAATTATGGAGTTTGAAGAAGAGATATGTGTAAGGCTAAGTTTCCCTGTAACTTCAATGTATCTCTGATATATTTTTATATTTGCAGTTTTATACAAAGTTTACATGTTTTTCATGTAGTTTGTGTTTTATGTTTGTGGCTTTATTCCTCTCTTCAGTTTGATTGTGTTAAGGTTATTTTAGCCAAAATTTGGCAAAAGGGAAGATTCTTAGATCCATAGTTTTATGATTGGCAGAAATTTTGCTAAAACATGGTTCATAGCTGATGTTGAGAAAGATGTCATGACATCTTGACCAACTGTCATGACAGGTTCTGTTGTCGTGAATATCAGACATATGTTGAGCCAAATGTCTTGACACCTTGGTCAAATGTACAACAAGTGATAATGTTATTTTTCTTGACTGATTTGATTTGATTTGATTTTGTGAGATCCTCTTAGATATATCTCACTTATTTTCACAAGTCAAGAATATTTTATTAGGAACAATGGAGATTTTATTTGTTTTCATAAAAAGGACCTTTGAGAATTTTTAGGAAACTTTGAAGATTGATTCCTATTTTGTAGAAGATCTTGCAGCTGCTTTAAAATTAGAAGATTTGATTTGATTGAAGAGTTCAAGCGTATTATGCAATAGTCTATATATAAGTACTTGTTAAACCTAAAATTAGCAAGCATTCACATTAATTTTTTTTGCATAATATAAGCGTTTAGGGTTTTGAGAGTACTTTAGGGACTTTGTTTGTTCTTGTGTGTCACCCATGCATCTTTTGATACATTGAGGTAGACTGATTGTTCATAGTTATTTGCCCACCACTCATGAGATTTTAAGCAAAGATTGATTGTGTGTCAAGTTATTATTCTCTGTTAAAAGCTTTTAAGTAAAATTGAGTATTGTAATTGAAAGTGTGTTCTTCTGTTTTTGTTATTGTCACTGAGATGACTGTGGGAAGTGAGAAAGGGATCTCATATCTAGAACGTTTCTAGGTAGAAGTTGTACATGGTAGTGATTAGGTGTTTACCTGGGGATTTGGTAAACAACCGCTGATCCTCCAAATGGTTACTTATTTGGTTACTCGCAGGATCGATCAGATTGATCCTATGGACATAGGTTGATTTTGAAGTTTAATTAATGTGGATAAGGCTTTAAGTAAATTGTTTAAAGTAAATTGCATAAAGGAAAGGCTTGGTAAAATAAACAAGGCTTGAATGTAAAGGTTCGACAGGAATCTTAAAGGGGAAAAGCATGTAAAATACTGGAAAAGTAAATGACTTGAATTGATAAAATTGGTGTTTCACACATACATTTCTCAACAATTCGTTCGCTCACACTGGGTACTTGAATCTAAATGAGTGACTATGTATCTATTGTGAACACACGCGAGAAACTACACGTCTACTCCTATTTATACAAAAACATTCCAAGTAACCGTCGGGCAGTTACACTGCTTCGAGATCAAGCCACTTGGCACGTTCTCCATGCTCGACGCTCCAGATCCTTGCACGTTTGCACGTAGTAACTGCTGGAAACCGTTTTCCCTCCAAAGCTTTGAATTTCAAACTGTTCCACTCTGGATCATCGAACACCTTCATCAAGAGACGTCTTCGACGAAAACTCCTTCGACGTCGAAGGCAATGAGCCTTCCTCCTTGGAAGAAATCTTCTAAGTTATTTTGCCATCTTTCGACGGGCACTTCGACAAGCTTAGCCAGTCGAAAGCATCTTTCAGCTTTTAATGGCTGCCATCAATTAAAACAAAGGTGTCGAATTTAGGAGCCAACAAATTGCCCCCCAAGAATGCCTTATTTCGACTCTGAAAGAAAAAGGCATTCTTTGAAAACGCCATTCGACACCCATTTTTCCACGCTTAGTCACAAGTTAACTTGTGCACTTTTTGTTGCTTTTTACCAACTATTGGCAATCCCAAGAAACCATCATTGATTTGATCCTAGGACGTCACTTTCAGTACGGCGTGCAGTACCAAACGTCACTTCAAAATTTGTCATTATGACAAATCCCAAAAACGAGGACGCACGCTGCGTCTCTCTGTTTCTGCAGAAACGGCCAAAACAACAGGATGCTGCCACGCGTCCCACTACTTCCTGCAGCATTAAATGACATTTAATGTCCTCGTTATTGGGAACTTCTCCCACTACTATAAATAGTAGTGAATATCCCATTGTGGGACTTTTCACGCAAACTTGCCCTCAAACTCCCTTGTTTTCATACAATCTTGCTCTCTTTGCAGAAAAACTCTTCCTTTTCCACTCCATCTTCATCTTCAACAATGGCCTCTGCTTCTACTGCCCCCAAGACTAACGCACCAACTGAACAACTTGCTAAGCCCAAGGTCTTTGTTACTGCTCCGGTAGTGAACTCCACAGGGAAACGAAGGGTCCCTGAACCTTTTGACATCTCCGTTCGCGATGCTTACTCGCGTCACTTGATGATCCCGGTTGGATACTCCAACCAGATCTTCGCAATGTCTGGACCTATGAACCCAAGCATCTCTGAAGCTCTGAAGATCAAGAGCTATTTTCCCATCGTTGAGAAACTCAAGCCAGTAGCATGCGCCAAGAAGGACGCAGAGGACAACGAAGACCCTACACACGAGAAGATCGACCTTCGTTTCTTCAACAGAAGTGTTAGAGTTTTTAGGTCTTGCCCTAATCTGACCTCTGACTATGTTGCTTGGCTAGCAAAGTTGGAGAAACATCAAACTCCAGTTTGGAAGGAAATGGGAATCTTTGACCTAGTAATGCTGTCGAAGACAGGTTTAAACTACTCCCCAGAGATGCTTATAGCTTCGATGCTGTTCTGGGATAACTCTCACTTCACCTTTCACCTTCCATGTGGGATGTTAACCCCCACACTCTTCGACGTAGCGGCCATTACTGGCCTTCGACCAACCGGAGATTACTTCGACCCGGAGGAGATGTCGGAGGACCAAATTGGTTTCTCTGAGACCAAGCCAACATTCACCACCTTTATCAACCATTATCACGACAGGTCGACGGACACAGTGTCGGATGTCGAACACATAGCGTTTCTAGCCTTATGGCTAACTCGCTTTGTGTTTTGCTCGAAATCTCTACAAGTGACCAAAAAGATGGTCACTCTGGCCACCCAACTGCATCACCGCCAAAACATCTGTTTGGCAGAACTAATTCTGGCCAGTCTTTATGACTCAATCAGCAATGGGGTTACTCTCCTGAAACATGTCGAAGATAGGAACAGTTTGCTACTCGCTGGGCCTTTCTGGCTACTTCAACTGTGGCTTAACGCCACTTTCGAATCTTTCTTACCCAAGAAGACTCAGATAAATGAACAAGCCCCAGCGATAGCTAATAGACGTATCGAAGGAATTAGGCTGGCTCTACTGACACTTGTAGAAGATGGGCTAGAGTTCCAACAAACCTTCACTAACTTCGTGCTGATGTTCGCTCGAAGGAAGGAATTTGTTTCAACTATGGCTCCATTTGCTCAACGAAAGGTGGGGCCAGCATGGTTTACGAGGCCACATCCAAAGGAGTCGAGTGGTCCCAATGTCGATGAGCACACTATACTTTGGGAGGCGTTCCTGACACCCAGGATCATGCCTCTTCGATTTAAGAGTTCTAAGACTCATCTGAGTCTGCTTGCCTATCAACCAAATCTGGTATCTCGCCAGTTTGGTATCATCCAAACCCTGCCTTCTCCCATTTTCCAAAGAGAGAAGTCAATGTTGTACTTCTGCAACGATTATACAGAAGAAGCTGCTACCAAGCATATCGGAAGGTATGCTGGTCGAACAATCCTCTCGCTGTTCAACTACCAGCTTAACTTCCTTTGCTCACCATCTTTTGAAGAGTGGTGGAGAAGCTATTACGCTGAGTACTTCTTCGACGAGAAGGACTTCATATCAGAGTTGCAGAAGTCTTTTGTCCTTGTGTTGGACAAAGTAAAGAAATGTAAGTTCATGCTCTCACATTTACTTTTTATCTTTCTCTTCGACTGTTAGCCTGTTAACTTTCCTTTTCGCTTCCAGTTGTTCGAAAACCCTTGGCCAAGAAGGCTACAGGAGGCCCACAAGGAGGGGTCCCTTCGACAAAACCTCCACCGCCAGCGAAGACTATAGCGCCGGCGAAGACAACAGGCAACCAACAGGGGGAAGGCTCTTCGAGGAGGCCTCCTGCATCGGTAACCAGATTTTCTTCATTTTTCTTCTGGCTTTCGATTTTTTATTTTCGACGTAATTATTCAATCGAATTCCTATTGGTTTTATAGGCCCCTTCGCCCAAGAAAAGGGCAGCATTGGTGATCGAATCGGGGAGTGATGACGAAAGTGATTCCCCTCCTTCTCCCCTAAAGAGGCGAAAGTTAACGAAGGACGCTTCTGTTCCTACTCCAGCTCCTGAAGGTCGAACCGTCAGAATAAAGGTTGGTGTGAGAAAGCCTAGGCCACCTGCAGTGGTCATCGAGGAACCAACTGAGGAGGAACTGAATGCTCTTGTTACCAAGCCTGTCGAAAGTGACAATTCCAGCCCTGGGGCTGAAGTTAATCCACAGGTAATCTATTGGACCCTTCCCAAAACTTAGGCATAGATACCAGTATTCGATTACGTCTCTTTCGACATCTGAAGACTTGTCTTCTTTCTTTTCTTCAGGACACTACTGAAAGTTCTCCACCAAGGACTTCAGAAACTCTAGAATCTGCTGAACTCAGCAGGCCTCAGGAGAAAAATTTAGGCAATGACGAAGCCCACACTGAGACTGAGGCCAATGCTGAAACAGTGGAGAAGACAACTGAAGAGCCTATGGCGGAGGAAACACAGCCAGAAACGGTTCCTGTGGTAGACTTGTCGTCAGAAGAGAATCCTGAAGGAAGAGACCAAGGCAATGGCGAAGAGAATCAAGATACTGTTGACGAAGAGCATCAAGGTGGTACTGGCGAAGACCACCAGGGTGACGCTAGCGAAAAGCCACAAAATGACGCTGGCGAAGGACCCCAAGGTGATGTTAACGAAGAACCACAAGTCAACGCTAGTACCGCCTCCGTCCAAGTCGAAGAGCAACCAAACGAGGCACTCAGCATTCAACAGACTCAAGTCCAAGATAATACTATGGCAAGGGTCACCTCCTCAAAGCACAGGTCGAAAGAGGACTTGGAAATCTTGAAACAAACTGACCCTGTCAGCTACCTTAATGCAATCGTCGAGAGTAAGAGTTCTTCCGACACTAGTCAGGAAATTCCTACTCTGTCGGGGAAATCTACTGAGACTTCTCCTCTTGATGATGCGTTGGCGAAGGTCAAGGCCCAGTTCTTCAAGAGAGATTTAATGAAGGCTTTAGAGGGGGACCCCACTGCTCCATCTTGCTTAAAAGAGGTTTTGAATGCTGTTGACTTCGATGCTGTAGCCCCAGAAATCTCAGACTTAATCATGGAATTACATTCTATGATTGACCAAGTCTCAGCGGATTACCGACGCCAACGAACTTTTAACAGTCAGCTCGAAACGCTGCATGGCAAGAGCTTATCTGCGTGGACTGCTGTCTCAAGTTCGACTTCTCGAATTGCCGAGTTGTCGAAACAGAAAGCGTCTGCACAGGAAAGGTTCGATGCTATTGAGCGAGAGAATGTCTCCTTCCGAGCACAAATTGCAGAGATAGAGGCGAAGATAAACGCCAACACTGTGCTCCAGGAGGAAATTCTTTCGACCATCCCAGACACTGAGAGCCAGACTGAGATCAAGCAAGGCCTGGAATTCGCTGAGAGGGCTCAAAGCCTCGACGCCCAAATTGCCAAACTGGTGCAAGAAAAATCTTGGTGCAAGAAGAGGTTGGATCTGCAACATGCCAAGTATCTTCGACTCAAGAATTCTCTTTCCTTTTGATTGATTCTCTTTTGTAACCATCTTCTGTAATCACTTTCGACAACAATTGCCATTTTGGCTGAAATTAATGAAAATTTCCATTTTGGCATTTTTATGGTTAATTTAGCTTGTTCTTTTATTGTTTTATTTTTATCTCTTGAAGTATAGGCTTATATTTTTTCAAATATTTACCATTCACTCTCAAGAGCCTTTTATCACCACTTATCTCTTCGACTTCATAGGCTCCACCAGAAAAAGTTTGGATAATTCTGAAGGGTCCTTCCCATTTGGGTGACCATTTCCCCATGCTTCGATCCCGTCGATCCATGGGAAGAATTACCTTCCAAACTAAATCTTCAGGCAAAAATACCTTAGGTTTTACCTTTCTATTATAAGAGTCTTCTACTCTTTTCTTCTGAAGCCTGAGTAAGTCGAGAGCATGTAGTCTCTCTTCGTCTAAATCCACCAGTTCATCTAACATCATATTCCAATAAACCTCAGAAGGAATATCATAATGCCTCTGAACTCTTGCAGATTGAAGACAAATTTCTGCTGGCAATACTGCATCATGGCCAAAAGTTAGCCTGTATGGTGTTGTACCAGTGGCTTCTTTTGGGGACGTTCGACAAGCCCATAAAATCTGGTCTAACGTCTTATGCCAATTCTTTGGTTTCTTCCCAACATGTTTCTTTATCAAGCCAATCACCACTTTGTTAGCTGCTTCGACTTGACCATTCGCCTGTGCATAGTAAGGCGTGGATGTTAGGAGTTTGAAACCTGTTTCCTGAGCAAATTCCTGCATCTTTCGACCAGTGAAAACTGAACCTTGGTCAGTTGTTATTGTCTCAGGGAATCCATACCTAAATATAATGTTCTTTTGAATAAATTCAATGACATTTTCTTGGTCTACATTGACTAAAGGGACAGCTTCGATCCACTTAGTAAAATAATCAATGCCTACCAATATGTATTTCTGACTCTTTGATGATGCTGGTCGAATCTCTCCAATAAGATCCAACGCCCATCCTCGAAAGGGCCAAGGCTTCACTATCGAGTGAAGTTCGCTTGCTGGTACATGCTGGATGCCTGTATGAACTTGACACTCTTGGCAACCTTTGGCGAACTCAACACAATCTTTCAGCATAGTGGGCCAATATAGTCCTTGTCGAAACAACAACCATTTCATCTTATGGCCTGCTTGGTGAGCCCCACATGCCCCAGCATGCGTAGTCGAAAGGGCTATGTATGCTTCAGTTTCACTTAAACATTTCAGCAACACCCCTTCAGGCGTCTTCTTGAATAACTCATTACCCATGAGTACAAAACTCAACGCCCTATATTTTGTTTTTCGTTCTGTCGGAGCTCCTGGATTTTGAAGATAGTCCTCAATGGGTTTCCTCCAATCCTGGTCTGATAAATTATCAATGAACGAAATCTCGAAGTTTGAGTGATCAGCATAACCTAGCCTTGTCGATTCCAAATCTGATGGTGATAGACAAGTTGCCTTTATCTTTTCTCGAACTTCGATTGCTCTTTGTAATCTTGTTTTTGAAATCTTATACCCTGATGCAATCTGTGCCAAGTCATTGGCTATTTGATTTTCGACTCTGGGTATGTGTCGAATATTGACACTTTCAAATTGTTTCAATAAACGATTTGTTATCACAAAGTACATAATGAGATTCTCTCTTATGCATTTATACTCCTTTGTGACTTGCTTGATGACTAACTCCGAGTCTCCCATTATTTCGACTCGAGTTGCCCCCAATTCCAACAATATTTCAAGGCCAGTAATTAGAGCTTCATACTCAGCCTCATTGTTCGAACAAGAACCTTCGATTTGGTACTTGAATGTTGTTGGAATTTTATCTGGAGAAATAATCAAGACTCCTACTCCTGTTCCATTTTTATGGCTGGAACCATCGAAGTAGAATTTCCAAGGTTCTATCTCCACATAATTAATATCCTCGACTTGAATTGAGTGGTCGACTATGAAATCTGCAACCACTTGTCCTTTTACTGCCTTAAGAGGCATAAAGGTCAAGGAGTATTCAGTCAATGCTAATGCCCACTTGCCAATTCGACTATGCAAGATAGGTTTCGACAACATATATTTGAAAACATCAAAATGAGACGAAACATAAACATCAACTGGTTTTATATATTGTTTGAGTTTTGTACAAGAGAAATACAGACATAGACACAATTTTTCAACTTCGCTATATCTAGTTTCTGCATCATTCAAAACTCGACTGAGATAATAAATGGGTCTTTCGACTCCATTCTCATCCTCTTGGGCTAACATACTTCCCAGAGTTTTGTCAGATGCAGCTATGTACAATCTCATACTCCTATTGCTACAAGGAGGCACCAAAATAGGTGGCTTAGTGAGGTACCCTTTGATTTTGTCGAAGGCTTCTTGTTGCTCTTGCCCCCATTCGAACCCCTCCTTATTCAGTCGAAGTAAGGGTGAAAAGGCCTGAGCTTTCCCACTTAGGTTAGATATAAACCTTCTCAAGAAGTTTATCTTGCCTAAGAGAGATTGCAATTCCTTCTTATTCGACGGCGCTTTCGCTTCCAAAATTGCCTTCGTCTTGTTCTGATTGATTTCGATTCCTTTCTTGTGGACAACGAAACCCAAGAAATCTCCAGCTTTTACACAGAACGCACACTTCAAAGGGTTCATCTTCAGACCATGTTCTCTCATTCTTTCGAATGATTGTCGAAGGTGGTCAATGTGACTCTTCCTGGAAACAGATTTTATAACAATATCATCAATATAAACTTGCATAAAAGTGTTAATAAAATCATGGAAGATAGTATTCATTGCTCGCTGGTACGTTGCCCCAGCGTTCTTTAGGCCAAAAGGCATCACTACCCATTCGTAAGTGCCTAAGGCCCCAGGGCATCGAAAGGCTGTTTTCGACACATCCTCTTCAGCAATGAATATTTGATTATATCCTGAATAACCATCGAGCATACTCAGGTATTCGTAGCCAGCGGCAGAATCGACTAGCATTTCCGCCACAGGCATAGGATATTCATCTTTGGGGGTGGCAGCATTCAAATCTCTGAAATCTATGCACACCCTTAACGTGCCATTTTTCTTAATTACTGGCACAATATTTGCAATCCATTCGACATACCTTGTAACACGGATGAATTTGCATTTCAGAAGTCTTTCGACCTCCGTTTTGATCTTCGACAAAATTTCTGGAGCGAAGCGTCTTGGATTTTGCTTGATTGGCTTCTTTCCAGGTTTGATTGGCAACTGAAGTTCTACCAATCCTCTGTCGAGACCAGGCATTTCGTCATAATCCCATGCAAAACAGTCTTTAAACTCTTTCAGCAATTGGATTACTTCCAACCTAAGTTCTGGATCAATTTTGGCGCTGATGTAGGTTGGCCTATTCTCTGATCCTTCGCCTAAGTTGATTTCTTCTAAAGGGTCTTGTGCTAACATCTTAATGTTGTTCGCCAAGGGATCCTTTTCGAAGCCCAAAGGCTCATCGTCATAGATGGCGTCGAGCCTCTGTTCCAACATTTCATCTGGCATGATGTCAGGGGGTCTTGGATCGAAATCCTTTCCTGGGCCAACAGCAGATAATTGTTGATCATTGGCCTGAGTGGCCATGTACTTTACTTCGGCTTCGAGAGCCGTTATCATCTTGGTTTCGGCTACATAAGCCGAAATTCGCTTCAGAGATTGTGACTCAGTCATTATCACTGAATTCACTTCCCCAACCAGTTGGTTGGATGTCAGTTAGCCCACTGAAGTCTATGTGGGACAAGTCTTCTCTGTCCCATTGGAAACCATGCTCAGGATGCAGGTATAGGGAACAAAAGGTGTTTGGCGCTGGCGCCATGTCGAAGTCAGGAGTTGGACATGGCCCTATGTGAGCCAAGTTTTTGTCGAAATCTGTTACACCCAAGTGATTCACTTCGCCAAGGTAGTAACTCTGATCTGCCTCTATGTTTTCGACCATCCCATCTGGACGCCATAGAAGCAACCTTTGATGCATCGATGAAGGCACAGCACCCACACCATGTATCCACTCACGGCCTAACAAAAGGTTGTAGTTAGGTTTGGCCGATATGACCATGAACATTGTTGGTCGAAGGATCGACCCAACTTTTATGTCGAGCTGGATCACTCCCATGGTGGTCCCAATGCCTCCCTCATAGTTGGACAGGACCATATTGTGAGGTTTGATTTCTTCATCCCTTTTGCCAATCTTCCTTAGCATCGAATGAGGGATAATATTGATAGTGGCCCCACAGTCGACCAATATTTTGTTCACAGTGGTCTCTTCGAGCTTAGCCCTTATGAACAAAGGTTTGAGGTGATTCTTCATCGCCTCTGTAGGTGGCTCGAAGAAGCCATTTTGTTCTTCTGTAGTGCCATTGTCCATGACAAAATAGCACACTGGCCTGTGTTTGGCCATTTCTTGTTCCACCTCCCAGTCACTGGCTTCGACTTCTACCTGTCGATTGAATTCCCTAGGCAGTACCGAAACAATGTTCACCATTATGTCCAGAGTATCGTCGGACTCAGCATCATCTTCGTCTTCGACTTCGCTCTGGTTAGGCCAAACTAGCCTGTTGGTAACTGGTTCTCTCTCAAGAGGCTTTCTTTGTTTCCTTTGAGGCACATTCGAACTAGTTTCTGCCTTAGGTTCGTTGGCAGCCTCTCTTTCAGCTTTTCGCCTTCTTTGATATCTCCTCCATTGGGATCTCGACATAGGATTTTTTCCCTTGTAGTTGCTGGACACTTGAGCAACCTTGGGTGCAGCAACTTGAGGATCTTTCTTCTGAATTAAAGAGGAACCTCTTGGCACTTCGAAAGAATGCCATTTCTCTTCGCTTGGCCTTTTCCGGCCAGATGTTTTGTACCAAGTGTCTACTGGTACATTTGTTGGAGGCCTAAAAGTCAAAGGCCTCTTGTCTTGATGAGAACCCCTTCTGGGATCATGTCGAAGGTCCGTATTTTCCCTTCTCTTGTTCGCTGCTCTCACGCCTTGTATGTGCTCAGCAGCTTTTTTATCAAAGATAGAACTGCATCTTGGACACAGCATCACCTCTGATTTCTTCTTTTGGCATCTTTGTAAAAAATCTGCCAAGTTTTCGTTTTCCCTAGGGAAAGCCGTTTTATTTGCCTGCTCTTGCCTTATGGCTTCTTCTGAAGCTTTAGGATCAGAAAGTTCAACCATGTTGATATTCATGGTATCCTTAGTAGCAAGAGTTAGTTGCTTCATTTGTGTCTCCAGATTCTCCGTCTGGCCTTGAACAGTGGCCAAGTGGGAACTGGGCTTTGGTCCAGTTTTTTGGGCTTCAGCAGTCTTCGACTTCGGGTCTTCGACCGCTTTCTGGACAGCCTCAATTGTCTTCCTGGATAAACTTCCAGAAAAACTGCCAAAGATTGGCATGTTGATGTGGTCCTTTGAGACTTCGACCATGGTAATGCCTGGCTTCTTCGACTGGATCCTGGTTGCCTCTATCATGTTCACCTCAGAGGGTTCTGCATAGTGGGCTTCAGCCTTCAGTGGATTGGAGTCGACAGCCATGGGGGATTTGTCAGCAAACTTTAATCTCCCTTCCTCAATAGCGTCTTGCACAAGATTCCTGAAAAGAAAACATTGAGAAGTTTTATGGCCCAGAAAATTATGATATTTGCAAAAACCTCTCTTCTTTCTTTGATCAAGAGGAGGCACTTTTACCCCAGGGGGTACTATCATTTGACCATCTTTAACTAGTAAGTCGAATATTTCATCACATTTTGTGATATCAAAACTGTAAGTCTTTTTTGGGAACCTATCGTTGGTCTTGTCTGGACCAATGGGATTTTTCCCATTTGAGGGGACTAACTGTTTACAAGAGTATGGTGGCCCTTGTTTTAGTTCTGCTAAATCGACTTCTCCTTCTTCGATAGCTAAAGTGTCGTCGAAGGATTCTAGATCTTCGTCATCCATCTCAACGTAAGCTATTCTTTCTCTCTTGTGAGTTTTCGTTGCCTTAGCTTTTTCAGCTTTGAGGCGTTCGACTTGTCGAACTCTATCGGCCAGTTGGGCCATGTCTCTTAGGTACTGGGTATCTAGCTTCTTCCTAATGGAATAATCTAAACCGCCTGCGGCCATTTCGACCAGCTCATGTTCTGGCACTTGTGTAAAACATCTCGCCTTAAGCAACCTAAACCTATTCAGATATTCGTCTATGGGTTCAGTGAAACGTCTCTTCACACTCGCCAGTTCTTTCAGGCTTATCTTGGTTTGCCCCATATAGAATTGTTCATGGAACAATCTTTCCAACTGGGTCCAATGGTGGATCGAATTGGGGGGTAGGGTTGTGAACCAAGTAAAAGCGTTCTTGGTTAAGGAACTTGGGAAGTATTTGATCCTTAGGTTTTCGTTATTCGAAATGTCTCCTGCTTCGATCAAATATCTTGCCACATGTTCGACAGTGGATTCTGTCGTGTCCCCAGAAAACTTAGTAAATTTGGGGACTTTGCTTCTTGGAGGTAAGTCAGTTTGTAACACATATTCTGACAATGGAGATGTAAAGTTGGGCCTTCGAAAGCCCATGTTCATCCCATTCTGATTCATGATCCTTTCGATCATGGTTGCCAGATTATTTTCCAAACCCATGTTTTGGTGTTGGATATGCTGAACCACTTCGTCAGCATTTTGGTTTCTGTTAACTAACCTTACCTCTGGGGCTATTACCCTAGGTTCTTCGACAGGTTGTTCTACAGGCTGTTGGGCCTGATTAATGGTGGTTTCTTCCTCTACAAATATCCCCTGATTTCCTCTTATTTGCGCCCTTTGGGGCTGTCGAATAGGTGGGGGTACTCCAAAGAAGTCAGCCAAACGCGTCATTTGCGCTGTAACTTGCTGATTCGACTGAGTAGTATTTTGTATTAGAGGATTTAGCACTGTACTCAAAGTTTGTGCCAACATTTGCACCATATCATGGTTGCTTTCGTCCATCTGTTGCCTCAAGACTGCTGTCGAGGCATTTGTAAGGCCATGGGCTACTTGGGACGTTCCTCCTAAGAGTTGGGTCCTATTTCTATTCGCCATGCCTACTCCAGAGCCTTGGAGTGGCGAAGTGGCACTCACGAAAGGGTCTGAATATGTGGACGCAGCATTCGTCAGGCTTGCCACTTCAGAAGTTGGCATACCATAGAATGGAATAAATCCTGGGGGAACCACAGGCCTTGGGCCTGTATTTCCCCTTGGTGGGGGGGTTCCCAAAGGCATTCTGGGGCCTGTAAACGAAGTCATTGGCCCCGTGGTTGTGACTGACACTGCTGGTGTCGAACCAACATTCGTCGCTTCACTCACGGTCATATTAACCGTTGCTCCCACACTTGGTGGTGGAATTTCATTATTGTTTGGCGGATTCGCCATCTCTTCCCTTCTTCTGGCAGTATTGCTATCGTTGGTGTATATTCTACCACTCCTCAATAACATACAACTCGAAAAGATGAGATTTTTCAACAATCAACACACAGTCCCACCGGGTGTGCCAATTTGTTTACCTGGGGATTTGGTAAACAACCGCTGATCCTCCAAATGGTTACTTATTTGGTTACTCGCAGGATCGATCAGATTGATCCTATGGACATAGGTTGATTTTGAAGTTTAATTAATGTGGATAAGGCTTTAAGTAAATTGTTTAAAGTAAATTGCATAAAGGAAAGGCTTGGTAAAATAAACAAGGCTTGAATGTAAAGGTTCGACAGGAATCTTAAAGGGGAAAAGCATGTAAAATACTGGAAAAGTAAATGACTTGAATTGATAAAATTGGTGTTTCACACATACATTTCTCAACAATTCGTTCGCTCACACTGGGTACTTGAATCTAAATGAGTGACTATGTATCTATTGTGAACACACGCGAGAAACTACACGTCTACTCCTATTTATACAAAAACATTCCAAGTAACCGTCGGGCAGTTACACTGCTTCGAGATCAAGCCACTTGGCACGTTCTCCATGCTCGACGCTTCAGATCCTTGCACGTTTGCACGTAGTAACTGCTGGAAACCGTTTTCCCTCCAAAGCTTTGAATTTCAAACTGTTCCACTCTGGATCATCGAACACCTTCATCAAGAGACGTCTTCGACGAAAACTCCTTCGACGTCGAAGGCAATGAGCCTTCCTCCTTGGAAGAAATCTTCTAAGTTATTTTGCCATCTTTCGACGGGCACTTCGACAAGCTTAGCCAGTCGAAAGCATCTTTCAGCTTTTAATGGCTGCCATCAATTAAAACAAAGGTGTCGAATTTAGGAGCCAACATTAGGTGATAAGTTGTAAACTAGATTTGTTTAGATTTGAACCAATATTATTATAGTGAATTTCCTTCCTGGCTTGGATGCCCCCAGAGTAGGTGAGTTGCACCGAACTTAGTTAACAATTGATTGCCTCTTTTACCTTCTGCAATTTACTTATGTGTAATTATTGTTTTGGTAAAAGTATTTTCTGTCGGCGGATGATGCCATAACATCTGTCTTGACATTGTGTTTTGGTGTTGGGACACTAGTCTTGACATCTATGTTAAAGTGCCAGAATTTTAGTTTTTAATCAGAAAATATTCCATATTTCACTATTGTTGTTTGAACCAAGCGTAATGAAAATATGACCCCTTGGGATAGTCATTGATGATATGACCATGTTATTTGTAATAATTATTAAACTTCTTACGGAAGCTACGAGCAACATATCCAAATTGTTTGCAAGAAAAAGATTGGACATGTCGCATATCACGATCTTTACCTCTACTTTCAGCGGCATATGCAATTGCCACATGTTTGAAACTGACAGCATCTGAGACATGGTTCCTTGAGTAAGCATGTGTTGTTCCTTCCTGAGAAGTTCACCAACACAAGTATCTAAAGAAAGAATAAGATTCTGATTTAGTAAAGCACCTTTGACAACCTCAAATTTTGGACGAAATTTCATGATAAATTGATTTCGCCCACTTGTGTTATAGGCCTCTTGAACGATCACGAGAGAGGGATTTAAAACATTAACATATATAATAGTAGAGTGTTCTGTCAAGATATTCCAAAAATTAGAATAGTATTCTTGAATAGACAAATCACCTTGTTTGTAGTTGGCTATGTCTAGCTCCAATTGAAAATGTTTTGTCGAATTGTCTTGTTTGTAAATATGCTTCAGATAATTCTACATTTCTTGAGTCGTTGAAAAAGAGCGCAAATTATTGATCATATGAGAATCAATACTGTTAAGAATCCAAATGATAATTTAAGCATCTTTAATTTTCCACACATCTAAAGCAGTTTTCTCTATCAGTGTCTTAGAAACATTTTCTAGGTGACTTCATAATCCCTTTCCTTTAACATACATCTTGAACTAAAATTTTCATACAAACTCACTAATTATTTTATTATTATAATAATAATAACCCACGAACAATATACAATACTAGTGATCAGTAACAACAAACAATTAGAAACAACATAATCCATAAACAACAACAAGATCAAAATCGAATACCACGATTTGGAAGGAGTGGCAAAATTAAATAAGACAATCATGACCCAGAATCACGAACCAAGAACAACCGAGAACCAAAAATCAAAATTTGCAATAGCAAAAACGTGGTCACTATCCAAAATCACGATTAGTGAAAGGATCACAAAACAAACTGAAGTCCTAAATCCAAAAGATAATCACGTGACAATATGCACGAAACGAATTCCACGATGATCGATCATGACCTAAAAACGATGAACAACCAAACTCGAGTATCCCATATGTTATCACAGACAAAGAAAAAACGATAATAACTACACAAAAAAAAAATCATAAACTTAACCAATGAATCTAATGTCATATCATGAAAATTGACTTCATATATTTCTCTATTACATTCCATACTATATATAATAGTGATAAATAATTACATGTAATTCTACGTGATAATGAGTATCTTTCTATTCTAGAAAAGTAAATTATTTACCGTAAAGACAAAAATTAATTACTAATTAACAAAATATTTACAATAAGGATAAATATTAATTGTCTTTTGTGCCATAACTAACTATATAATTTAAAGGTTTGTTCTTCTCATTTGGCTAATGAAGATTTTTTTATATTTTTTGTGTATGACTTAAGATTAATCCAAAGAAGGGGGCAGAAGGAGATAATAAATTGGAAAGAATCCAAATTCCATGGATATTACTTTATCTTTAAGTTTTCTTTTCTGTTTCCTTCCTCCCCAACTTAATAGATAAAAAGTATTCTGAGATAAGATATTATGTTAATATGTGTTATCTAGGAGACAAGATTATTTCACAGGGTCTCCTATTTTATGAAAGTGATTGATGGTGTAGTATACAAAATTGATCTTTCATAGACATAACTCAAACCCCACAACCTCACCTCACCCCAACCACACACACATGTTTGATGCCTATCATTTTTGTCGTTACAACAAGAGTTAAGATTGTACTCAAACGTTTCATCTTTCATAGTCATAGTACATTGTTATTTATTTTGTAATATACAAAATTAGCTACACTCCAACAAAGTACTACCCATGTTAATTATTTGCAGTAGTCTCTATCCACAAGGTTCTTCAATTTTCACCCATATTACATTTATTATACCTTTTAAATTGTTGCTCCAAAATAAGATAACATATTGTTGGGATATCGAATATATAAAGATATTGTTGGGGGATAGAGAACAGAATATTGTTGACATTGTCAAACTAAGATCTATGATCTTATCTTACAACAATTGAGTCTGGACCACACAACAAACAACACTTATTGCATTCATTTGAAGTCTTATTTAATCATGATTTAATCTGACAAATATTTTATGAAATTGAATTTAACTATAATTTTACCCTGATAATTTTGAGGCCCTGTGTGATAAGCCGCCTTACACGCCCTTAAAAACGCCATGTATTCCAACAAGATGGAGGGAGTACAACAAAGCAAAGAGTAGACTTGTTCACATAAAACAGTAACACAAGTTGCATCACTGTTTCTGTACTAATTTGTCATAGCTGAGTTTGAAAAAATATGCAAGATTACACATATTACAGAACATAACAATACTTAAGGTGCTAATTAATTAATTTACATGAAAGTTTATGGAACTTGTTGAGTGAGGCAAATTCAGAATTGGCCCTTGATGATGCAAGTTGGACTGCTATTACCACTGCTATCAGAGAACGAAGAAAGAGTTTTATTATGGAAAACAACAGATGGAGATGATATCATTCCTGTTCCTGAAGTTCCAATGGATTCAACACGGTTTGTTGTGACAGATGATGATGGATTTGAGCTTGTTGAATCACTGATGGAGGTTACTTTGCTTGGCCTTAGAACTTCAGCTAGTGGACCTCCCATTGATAGATCAAGAGATGAAAGGGATGATTTAGCTACTGATGCAGAAGCGTTGTTGTTGTTGTTGCTGGCGTTGTTTACTACTGTGTTTGCATTAGACCAAGTATCAGTGAAACTAAACCCTCTTGGTTTCTCAGTTTGGAGAGTTTGCATTGGAACAGGATTATATAAGAGAGAAAATGGTCTTTCTTGTTGAGAAAGTTCTAAACTATTGTATTGTGGAAATGAATTCAGATAGTGAGACTCAATGTTATTATTGAGATGCGAACTTTCATTGGTCATTCCAAGCATCAGAGAGTTCCATCCTGAGTTAGAAGCACCAAGAGATATTGGATCTCCATTCGGCATCCACTCGAAGCCCCTTTCATCCATCCAACTCACCAAATCAATAACAGAATAGAAACCAGTACATAACAGAAGTTAACAAAGCATTTCTATGTAAAGTGTAATTTCATAGAGGAAAAAAACATAGATATATAAATTTTACCTTGGTTGCTTATTTGAAGGGTCAAAACTGGGAGCAAATTTGACACCAAAGATGCTATTATCGAAGGAAATTGGTGATTGGAGATAAGGATGAAAAGCACTGGAAGCAAGAAATTGTGATGAAGTTCCACCATATTTTCTTGTAGTTGGAATAGGGATCCTCTTGATTTGATGATGGCTAATGTCATTGGCGTGAAGTTCCACAGGCTTTCTTGAACGCTGACTACCTCTATGCATATGTCGCTCACAATACTTGTTATTTGGAGCAACATATCTAGAACATCTCCATTTCTTACCATCTGTTCTTCTGCACCTACCTGCTTCTGCCTCTGGATCAGTACTACTGTTCCTACTTGAAGACAACCTCGTATTGAAACCACCATCCACTACAAGAATGCAAATTTCAAGAAACAGTAAGAGAAAGCAACCCATCATGAAAATGTTCACACATTGATTGAATGACAAAAGGTAAAATAGCACAAAGATAGCAAAAAAAGTGGTAAAAATACAAACTTTTGACTAGAAATGGGGGCATGTTTTCTTCTCAGTTTATGCACCAAATGTAAAATACAGAAAGCCATAACCAAGTGAAGGAAAAAGGGTCATACACATACTCATAGATGAAGAAGGAATGGATGAGAGCAGATAAGAAGGAACAGGAAGAGAAGCCACCAAGTACTTGTAAATCATAACTTGTATCTCAAGCTCTCTCCATTGAGAGCTTGTGAAAGGGTTAATGTTGTGAAAAGGCTGAAAATTTAAAGATACAAGGCCATTATCAATGGTAGTAGCAGCAAGAGAAGAAGAGTGACTACCAAAAGACATGTTGTGTACTGTGGGACCATAACTATGAGCAGCAGAAGAATCATGATTAAGATGCTGATGCTGCATCATCATCTTCTTATTAGATAATCCTTCAAAACTCTGCATAGACTCAAGAAAACTACTAGTGTTGTTGTTCTTGTTCCTTCTTTTGGTCTGCATAATGAAACTCAACTCTTTTGCTGAAAATAGAAAACAAAGTTTTTATATTGTTATCTAGTTTACTATGCATAATAAAAAGAATCACCCACCAAAATTAACTTTTTCAGGTAAGGAAGATAGTGATATTTATAGAATTTGGGTTGATGTTATACATAATGAAGTTGATAATCATAATAATATAAAAATGAGTTTTGAGGAGTGTGTGTCTTTTTGTGATAATGCAATGTACTATAATTTGTAGTATTGACAGGTGTTGGAATGGAAATAAAGATGTGAGAGTTATGATTGTGTTATGGGTTGCCGTTATTCTCGGCCTTTGATTTTTGTTTCCATGCTTCCAACATTCGCACCATCACTAGAAGACAAACTAGTAGTAAAAGATGACTCACTTTTTTTTCCTTCTCTCATATCATTATTATGGAATCTATAGCTTCATGCTTCTAAACTCAATAAATTATTTATTATATATAATTAGATTTCATCAAATGGGGGTGAAGGAGCTTTATAAACATACAATTACTTCTTTAAATTTCGATGTGGGAAAATTTAATGCAGTATTATCAGTCACAATATAGTTATGTTGCACTGCCATTTTCTCTGAGAAGTATCCACGATATATTAACCTCAGAAAAATTCAATTCATTACGCATGACTTTACTTGAAAGTTTCCAAGGAATAAAGCTTGAAAGTGTATTTGATAATTAACAAAGGGATTATCCATCATCTTTCACTTGGATGTTTCTTATCATCTTTATCATTCAATTAAGAACCATCATCTTTCACTTGGATGTTTCCTATCACTTTATCATTCATATGTTTCCTATCAATTTATCGTTCACTTGTTAAAATATTAGAAAAGACAATGCAAGTGCACATGGTATAGCAAAAAAGTGATTTGTTTTGATAGTTAGTAGTTGTCCATTCGTTTGCCTTAGGATAACATGTGCTAATAGCTAGAACGGTAGAACTAACATTTTGAACAGAAAATATAACACATTTAGTTGTAGGAATTATTGAGACAACTTAAACACTATCTTCAAAAATATGTTAGATTCTACTTGTAGCGGTAGAAATGTTTAAGACTAAGTCATGAGATTGATTAGACTTGTACAAATCAAAATAAAATCGCCACCGCGTTTTATTATTTTCAAAGGAATGAGAAAAGAGTGAATAACCCAAAAAGAGGGAGAAAGATTCAAGGTAAGCGGGTTGGTTATGTAAAGGGAATGTATTAGCATCCTAAACATCTACGGTACTCCGCAGGAACCTCTTTGTAAAATCTGTATATTTTGACTATGAAATGTTGTGTGAAAATGGATGGTGGAGGTGAGAAAAGAAATATAATTTTTATGATTTTTGCACCCGCCGCAGTTGCGAACATTTAATGTCTGCGTACCACCTTCCGTGTAATAGGGGATTAGGGTACACGTAGTTCCTCTTTTAAAATTTTAAAACACAAGTGTGTTGGTTAATTTTATGAGATAAAACATCATTGTCATTATCCGTGTGGAAAACATAACTACTACCCACAATCATGAGAAAGGAGAATTTGCATCATCTCAAAGTGGAGGATATGACTTGGATTTTAAAATCAACAATGTCTCACTCAACACTCAAGTGGAAAATATCTCTCTTCACTACATATTGTAGAAGTGCAGTTGTTTGCATCACTACAAGGATTGACAAGAGTCTAATCTTTTGAGAAAGATTTTAAAATAAGAAAGCCAAAGTGGCAAAATAATTTGAAATGAGATTGATTGACTTTTAGTCTTCTCACAAAGAAATGATGTCAAAATATTATTAAGTTGATTGAAGTTTATTCATGAAAATATTTTGAAAATGTATGGACCTAAGTCCAAGTTTATTATGAAAGTGGTTCAAGTTTCAAAACAAGAAGAGTTTTCAAAAGGAGAAGGAAGATTTTTGAAATTAAAGAAGATGGGAGGAGAAGAATGGACTATCCTAAAGCATAAGGTAAAAGCTAGGGATAAGAACCATCTAATCTAACCAACAAGAAGCCACTACTTGACATTATGAGTCAAGATAGAATTCACATTCTTTGGATTTAAACCAAGCAAGCAAAGATACTAGACCTCTTGAGAGAATCACACTTCAAGTGTATTAAGTCTTCACAAAAATTGGGCAGAGTAACGAATGTATACGGGTGAATTCCAGATTACAAACAAAGTATGTAATCACAATAACTCGCACACAAAACAAACAAACAACCAAATGTCTTGAGGTAAACCTCAAGAACTCCAAACAAAATATCAATTAAGGTCACAAGGTCTTCAATATTGGCCAAGGTTTTTAATCCTAAGTCCAAGAAGTCCAATACTCCATAATGCCAACGATAGTAACCAAATAGTCCAAGTATCATTAAAGTTTTTATGGTTTATGTTGATTATTAAGTGTCTTAGAAGGAAAAAAAAAGGCTCAAGTGAGCAAAGATGAAGATAGCATGAAATGTAATGCTTAAAGTAAATGGTGCATAAAGCATAAAAAATAATAAAAAGGGCATAAAGTAACAACAAAGGGTAAAATCAATTATTAGTGATTAGTGGTTAGTTGGATGATCATCTTGAAACTTGTATTTGGAACTCATTAGAGGATTGGTAGAACCAAAGCCTCCACACAACAAGTTGCATTTTCTTTTTGTCAAGTATATCATCCATTTGGAATCCTCAAAAGTACCATTTAATGATCAACGATGTTTAAGTGATCCGCGTTGACCAAAAGTGTTGTAGATCCATTAGAGGATTGGTAGAACCAAAGCCTCCATACAATGAATCTCGAGGTTATTGGATCAAAGATATCAAATTAACATACTTGGGCTTACAAATGTAGGTTTGGACCACGAATGATCATTTATTCGAATCGAGACAAAATTTAGGCTATGTTAAGCAATCGTAAGTGGATTTATGTAGAAGTCGCACCTATTTTGAGGTCGGTCAATAACAAACTACGCACCATTTATTTTGAGACATGATATAAAGATCATGCTCTAATAACACTTAGTGCAATAAGAAAGGGATGAGATGAAGAGGGGTGGGGAAGAATATATAAACCACCTTTGAATTAAAATTTGATCAAACTATTATTAAAATCATTCGTCCATTTTTGTGGAGTTAAACTCAACATCATGGATCCAATGATGTTAATAAAGTTCATGATAAAAAATTCAACCCAAGATTAGTTAGAAAATAATCACAAAATAATATTGTATTTTAATATATACATTAAAAAAGGTTTTAGAAATATTTAAAATAGAAATAACGAATAAAAATATAAAGTATGTTCAAATTAATCAAGAAATAAAAAATAAGACCATAAAAAAATTAGAAATGGACTCAAATATTTTTATAAATTTTTTGGTAATTTTTTAAAGTCAGAAACTATTTTTAAAATTAAAAGAACTGAGTAAAATAAACCAAAAATGATCAAAAATACCAAAGTCAAAAATAAAAAATAAGTGAGGTCACGAATATTTGTCAGAATATCATTGGATCATTTTATATTTTTTTCCAGAATTTAAAAATGCATAAAGTATTTTTAAACATTTAAAACAAATCAAATAACCTGAAATTTTATAAAAAATACCAAAACACAAAATAAAATTGTGAAAAAAAAAATCAGAAAGAGAAAAATCAAAAATATTTTTCATAATTTTTTCATATTTTTTGGACTAAAAATGAATTTTCTATGATTTTTTGAAATTTAAAACAATTAAATATAAAAATCAGAAAAGAAAATAAACATCAAAAAAATATGAGCCATCTGATCAATGTCAAAACGCGTTAGTAAACTGATCAAGTGGACCTGGCGCGCTGTGCATGTTATGGACTTTAGTGGATAATGCATTGAATCATTAATTAAATCAGATTTCAAAAAAATACAAGTGGCGTGCCATCATTTATTGGAAGATGACACGTTGGTCATCTTCAACCTCCAGCCAACGTGAATTGCAGGTCTCTCAAACTATAAAATCAGAAGCTCATACCTATGGCATTTGCTTCGTCTTTTCAAGACAAAGACAACCACACCTTCGCGACAAATTTATATAAATTGTAGCTCAAGCAAATTAGAAGGAAGGTTTTGAAAAGGGATTTGAAATTTCATGGTCAAAACAAGTTTCCAGATGAAAGTAAGTGTTGTGACTAGAACCAGGGCAATGGGAGCATCACAATGATATCAAAGTTTTGAAGAATTGATGAAGGAATCTACCTATTAGAGTTGAGTTGCAGAGCTCTGAAACTGGACTTCTATGGAGAAATCTAAGGAGCGATTCTTGATTGTAATTATATGGTAAGCTTCAGGGAAGATCAAGGAAGGTGAATTGATGAAAAAATTGGATTGAAAAAGGCTTGAAAGCAGATTTCGAAGTAGCGGAATTTTGAGTTATAGAACAAGTTTGGCAGGGAGATTCTGGCTATCCAAGCTTGAGGAAATGAATGGAGGATGACCCTCTATTTATAGGGAATCAAATGGAATGTCCAAGCGTGTGAAATGATGAAGTTTGGAGGGAAACCGTGTGAAGTTGCAAACAAGAAAAGTGTGACTTCCAATTTGATCAAAACTCATCCAGAACGCGTGTTTTGTTGTGCTAATCAATTCTGGAACTTCATTAAACATGTTTAGAGGCATAAACGCGTGAAAAACTTGTGATTAGAAGCCAAAACAAAGATTTCAAATTCTAACTTATGGGGAAACTTCAGTTCCAAGTTACCAAGTTCAATCCAATGGCATTCTCAGCTCAAGGGGTCTTAAGGCATGATTCTTGATGCTTTAGAAAGACGGGGTTACAAGCTTTGCAATTGAAAAAGAATGGAATAAAATGGATGCTTGAGCTGAAATTTGCATTGAGTCAAAGTTGGGGGAAAAAGGTTGACTTTCCATACTTAGAAATATTTCAAGTTTTTCTTCAAAAGTGACCTATAATGTTTTGCATCCAAACATGGCCTTCCTCTTGGAATTTGCTCTTGACCAAAAAAGATGGCATGGAATAGATCTCTTGAATGACATTTTGAAACTTGAACCATTCAAAATATCCAAAAATTGAGAGAGTTATGAGTTGTTGAAATCGGCAAAAAATCATGAAATGACCTATAATCTTTTGTATCCTTAGGGGATCTTCCTTCCATTTTCTCACTTTGCATATAAAAGGATGCATAAAGTTAACATCCTCAAGATCATTATGGAAAAAGAGTAGGCTCAAGGTGATAAAAATTGACCAAGTTATGATCATTTGAAATCACCCATGAGAAATTGGGGGTTCATCTGGAGGACTTGTAATCTATCTTCACCAACAAGTTTCTTCCACATGAAAACTCCTTGGAAATTTTGAAGTGATTTGTTTATAAACTTTTTAAGAGAAATATTTATTTGGAATCACTCCAAAATACCAAAAGATGAACAAAATATGCTTCTTTGAAGTTCAAAACCCTAGCTCCTAGATCAAGAAAAATGCCTTGAGGAACTTTGACAATTTTGAACAAAATTCTTGTACCAACACAAATGCTTTGTAAATATAAGTTGTTGAGGATGATAATGAGAATTCATAGCAACCACAACCACTTCCATATCTTTATAACTGAGAGAAATATGCATTTGTGACCAATGGGAACAAAGCCTTGTCCAAGCATGACAATTTCTCCAATCAATCCCTTGTACTTTTGAACCAAATTTGATAATCTTGAAATGTGGTGAACCAAAATAACCTTGCCATGTCATTTCCTCCAAAACAAATCCAATGGTGAGGTTTGAACTTCTCAAGATTTATTGACTAGGGCATGGAAATAAACTCATGAACCCATGGAGCAACTTGTTGAATCTTATTGACTTTACCTACATGATTAACAAGCAAGACAAACCAACATTGTGTTTTATTAATTAAGAGAAGAAATCAAGACAAAAATATTCATGATCACAAAAGAACACAAGTCAAGGTGTTTGGTGATTCCTCAAAGAGAAAAACTAAATATAGGGAGGGGAACCAAGAATCCTAATGTGATCTTGTTGTGATGGAATCAACATGGTATGATGAAGGGATCTTAGGGGGGAAAATTGGGGTACAACACTACTTAATTTATATTTTATTTGATTGTTGTAGAGCATAAGTTACTTTCAATTGACCTACCTTATCTATAAGTATGTGTATGTAGTTTTTATTAGATGGGGACTCAACAGCTGAGAGGGCAAGCCTTTGTGATCACAGCGCAACCATGTGGCTTTCAGCATCGCAAACTAATCATCCTCTTCATTTCATTATAATTCAAACAATACTCCAAGACATTAGAATGACAATTGGAACAACTCATTAAACAAGTGGAAAACATAAGTTGTGCATGCATGCAAAAGTGGGTGAGGAAATGAAGAAATGTGTTATTCTAATGGAGAAAGAAAATTGCTACTTTATACTTTCTACTTTCTCACAAACTGCAAATAACCAACAACAAATTACAGGAAAACCCAGAAAGAAAACTATCAGTATTAACCTAAAAAATAACAAGCATAGGTATCTAAACACCAACTCTATAAATTTCACAATCAGTATTCTCAATACTCTGCATACTAAATGCAACTTTGGTAGGCTAAATTAAGTAAACAAGAGAGATATAAAAACCTTTCATGCTAAATTGACGAAGTCCTCTTCCACTTTTATCACCCCTAACAGCCCTTTGAGGCACATGATGAAGACCCCCATCCCACTTGGTGAGTGTCTGTTCTTCTTCTCTTGGCAGCACTTGCGTTTGTGTTTGAAGAGTCCCACATTGATCAGTAGTAAAATAAGATTATTGTTTATAGGCCAATCACACTAATTATCCATTAAACTAATTTTTATATTTTGATAATTTAAATTTAAAATAATAATTCATACAAAATTTAATAAAATAAATTAACAAAAACATAAAAGAAAATTAATATAAAAAAGTAAAAAATATATATAATATATAAAGAAAAATTAAATAAATATTAAAGGTATTGATTTTATCCGATCAGTAATGATAGAAGTAACTTATATTTAACCGTCTTTATAATATACTTTTGACCCCTCTATCATAATTAAACATACAATCATAAATTGACCTCACTGAAACCCAAATTTTTTATTTTGATAATTTAAATTTAAAATAATAATTTATACAAAATTTAATAAAATTAATTACAGAAAACGTAAAAAAAATTGATATAACAATGTAAAAAATATATATAATATATAAAGAAAAATTAAATAAATTATATTAAGAAAAATCAAGGAGAACATTGAAGAATATGCACTTTCTAATTATAAAAATGAATTAGAAAGATTTGATTGAAGACCTATTGTTATGCATAATCTTCTACAGAACTGTAATAGCTTATGAGCTATGATTGAAGACTCAAATCCAGTTGGGAGATAGGTTATAAATAGAAGCATTGTAACCTAGGATTTGTACCAGCCAAGAATTAAAAAGATGTAGTCATTAGGGCTGAGTTTGTACCACTCTCGAGAAGAATTAGTTGTGTGTTCCACTCGGTTGTGAGTTGGAGTGATGTTATAGAGTTGTAGTCTCTATTATTTTTCTCCTTGAAGCTTTTAAGCAAGAGTCAGTATTGTTCTTGGAGGAAGTTGTTAAGCAACTCTAAGTATTGTTCTTGATCAAAGTTGTGAAGCAAGATCAATTATGTTGGGTGTCTTGATTAAGGTGGTTGTTTGTATTTGAAGTGTGATCTTTATTTACGTGAAAGGTCGCCGATACAGTAACTGGGATTGGGATTGTTAGACATCGCTGCGGTGATTGGAAGTGAGATGGGATTTCTCATATCTATGGAGGACCTAGGTAGAAGTTGCATAGAGTAGTGATTAAGTGATAAGTTGTAAACTTGAGACTAGTATATCTTTGAATTGATATTTTCTAGTGGATTTCCTTCTTGGCTTGGTAACCCCCAGAGTAGGTGTTGGTTTGCACCGAATTGGATTAACAATTATGTGTGTTGTTTATCTTTTTAGTACTATTTTATATTGTTTATACCTTGTCATGTTTGTTTAAGTCATATCAGATGTCTCGACATGTTATAGGACATCTGAGTTCTGTTATACCAGAATTTCAGTTAGTTTTAAGACCGGGTAACACAAGACCAAGAGAGTCTTAGACTATGTCCATTATAATGTATGAGGGTCTACAAAATAATCCTCTGTTGGAGGTTCCAAGTACTTTGTGACACTCACTGATGATTTTTCTTGTAAGGTATGGGTTTATTTAATAAAATTTACGGTCTTTTCCAAGTTAGAATTATGGAAGGAAGAGGCTGAGAACCATACACGCGGAAAAATAAAGTATTTACGTTCTGATAAAGGAATTGAATACATTGACAAGGAGTTAATACATTTCTGTAAGGAGAATAGAATCCATAGGTACTTTTCTGAGAGGAATACACCACAACAAAATGGTATTGCAGAGAGGATGAACATGACTCTGACGAAGAAGGAAATGTGCCTTCAGTTAAATGATGGTATTTGAAAAGGGTTTTAGGGAGAAACACTCAATATGGCATGCTATCTAGTCAACATATCACCACGAGCTTCATTGGATGGAAAAGTCGTCTAGGAGGTGTGGAAAGGTAATCACATTGATCTGAGTAATTTGAGGATTTTGGGGTGTCCAATATATGTGTATATTTCCAGTGAGGATCGGTCTAAACTTGACTCCAAGACAAAACAAATCATATTTATTGGATACAATAAAGGTGTGAAGAGGTACAAGTTATATGATCCAGTTAAGAGGAAGGTAGTGATCAACAAAGGTGTTATATTTAATGAGTAACCGATGGTTAAATAATCATATGTGAAAGTTGTGCCAGATATTGAGGTAGAAAATTATAGTTAGGACAAGATTGAGGTGGACATTAAGGAGTCACCAATGAATCCAAGGTAGATTGTAGCCCAAGAGCGGGATAAACCAGACTCAAATTCAAGTGGAGTGCAATATTCATATAAAGTACAATATTATACACTTGTGCGTTATAGATAGACCTGTCATATTAAACCTCTAGTGAGATGTGGGTTTAAAGACTTAGCAACATATGATTTTCTTACCAGTTTATGAGACCCTTCTATTTTTCGAGACTACGACTATCCAAGATAAAGATAAATAGATGTGTGCTATGGTGGAGGAGACTGAGTCCTTCTAAAAGAATGAGACACGAGATCTTGTTCAGTCGCCACAAGAAAAGAGAGTTGTGAGTTGTAAGTGGGTGTATAAGAAAAAGTCAATAGTAACCGAAAAAGAAGAGGAAAAGTTCAAGACTCGCCAAGTTGGAAAGGGGTATTCACAGTAGAAGGGGATTGATTATGATGAGATTTTTAGTCTGGTCGATAGACACGCTTTTATCAGAGAAGTATTAGCCCTGGTATCTAGCATTAATATGCATTTATAGCATGTGAAAACAACTTTCCTCCATGGTAATCTAGATAATCAAATCTACACGGAGTAGCCAAAAAAATTTAGTGATACTGGACATTGACACACTTGTTTACAAATTGAGATGGTCTTTGTATGACTTGAAGGAATCTCCAAGACAGTGGCACAAGCGTTATGATTCATACATGCACCAAATTGGCTATATAATATGTGATTATGATTTTTGTGTTTATGTGAGGAGTATTGATGATGGCTATTTTTTCTTGATACTTTATGTTGATGATATGGTGATTACTTCCAACCATTTATATGTTGTAAATGAGTTGAAGACCAAGTTGAGTAAGGAGTTTGATATGAAGGATTTGGGTGCTGCAAAGAAGATTCTTGGGATGGAAATTTAAAGGGATAGAGGAGCTAATAAATCATGGTTATCTCAAAAAATCTATGTTTAAGGTGTTTTTAGCATATTTGACATGAGCAAAGAAAAGCATGTGAGTACTCCATTGGCGAATCATTTTGAACTCTCTTTGGAACAATGTCTGGTGAAAGAAGAATATATTGAAGGTATGTCTAAAATTTCTTATGTCAGTGCATTTGGTTGTTTTATGTATGCTATGGTTTGCACTAGACCAAATTTTGCACAAGCAATTAGTCAAGTATGAAAGTTTATGTCCAAGCCAGAGAAGCAACATTGGGAATCACTCAGGTGGATTCTAAGGTACTTTAAGGGTACAACGGATCATGGTATCATGTTCGGCATGAAGCATGGTGTTTCATCAGTTGTATGATATGTAGATTTTGATTGTGCTGGTGATATGGATGATATGAGGTATACTACACGATGTGTCTTTACCCTTACGGGGGACCTATATGCTGAAAATCAGCAGTTCAATCCATAATAGCTATGTCTACAATAAGGCAGAATACATTGCAATAACTGAAGCTGCCAAAGAAGAATTATGGCTTCCAAGGTAAGTGAAAGAGTTAGGTGTTGAGGAAGGTGGAGTTAAATTGAACTATGATAGTCAGAGTTCTATATATTTGGCGAACAATTAGGTGTATCATGCTAGAACTATGCATATTGATATGAGTTTCCACAATATCAAAGAGTTTTTAGCGTCCAGACATATTTTACTTCAAAAAGTTCACACTTCTACAATGTGATGATATGTTGACCAAGATAGTCACCAGTGACAAATTCGAATAATGTTTGGACTTGTTACATGTTTCTTAGTGTTAAGAAGGAGGTGTACATCCCCAATTTCCAAGATGGATCGTTATGCAAGAAGTCTTCATAGGGGTTTGATATTCGCCAAGGTGGAGATTGTTGAGTATGGCTCATATTGTTGAGATGATTATGGATTATTGAGATAACTATGGATTGTTGAGAGTATAACTCATATTTTTGAGATAGTTATAGGTTGTTGAGATAACTCTAAGTTTTTGAGAGTATAGCTCATATTGTTGAGATAATTATGGATAGAGATAATTGTTTGTTAAGGAAAACTAGAGATTAGGGTTTTAGATAAACTAAAACATGTTATTATATATATGACATGTAACACTATAATTAAATCAATTCACAAGATATAAATAAAGGGAACTATAGATATTCTATAGTCGCAGAGGTAAGCATCATTTGTTAAATTGCGTGAACATAATTTTTGTGTATTTCTCGCTACCCTAATATGTATTTGTGTTACTTTTCAAACAAAGGTTATGATAAGAAAATCGAAGCAATGATACTTTAATATTTTTGTGTATTTATTAGTTTGTATGTTTAATGTAGGAGTAATTTAGTTTATTTATAGTTTATGTATTAAATCTACTTTTTCTAATGTATTTAAGCATAAGGAATATATGTTTGGTGATCATATGATCCTTGATTTTTTATAGGTTATTTCTTGGATACTCCTTGTTAAAATGAGATAATTTATCTCAAGGGAAGTGTATTAATGAAATCTTGCCGCATAAATTAAATATTTATAAGATTTTTTAATCATAGGTAACTTTTAACTAATGTAAATTTTAACTAATTAGATTTTAAGTTTTTTATTTTGATAAATTTACATTTTAGTTCTTCTTTTTATTGAGAGTATTAATGTTCATGAGTTGTATTATTTTTGTGTTACTCTTATCTCTCATATTCTCTGTTGTTGTTTTTTACATAATTCCTACCTTCAATGTGTTTCTCTATATTTGAGATCCTTCGTTCGATCTATTTTCTCACATCTTACTTCTTCTGCTAGTTTTGACGTGTAAGAAACACCCAATTTTTAATTAATTTATGATCTTATCGGTTGATCAGAACTTGAGAAATAGTCAGAAGATGATTTGCAGTCGGGCTGTGGAGTCCAGGAGAAAAAGGGGTTGTACCTGCAAGACACTCCGACGATCAAGTAAGAGTGGGAACAAGGAGGTACAAGCAAAGTATTAAGTGGTGAATAGTAAATATTCGATACCTGACATTCACATGTGTGAGGGTAAATATAATGCCCATGATGCATGGCCATTGGTTCCTGATTTCACACCTAGATGTGTGGGTCTGTGAAATCAGGTAACTGCCAGTACTTGGTCAAATCGGGAAGATATGCTCGTAACTAGTCGTTGGTCCCGAGGAGGGGGTTAGTTGTGGGCATCTCTCTGGTCGGTTCCTGGTGGCCTGCACGACGTTGATGTCAGGCAAGCTGAGAGGATACTCATCAATCATCTTGGGCTAGTACTGGTTGGGGAGTGCAACAAATGTCATTTCCCGATAGGTAGCGGGTAATCTGGGTCACGGTCGTGCAGGCCGTACCAAAGGAGATATCTTGGATCGGGCTCAGTCAAGCTGTCGGGTCAATCCAAAACAGTAGCCCCCCAAGTCATTGATTTTGGGCACAAGAGTGATGACTTTAACATCTACTCGAGGAATGGGACGTGTTCGACGGTGAAATGAGTATTTCCTGTTAAGCCTTGCTTGCGAGCAAGCGAGACGTTGGTCGTTAGAACTTTTGAATTTGGAGAGGTAGTGTGTTTTAGGAAGCGTGCTAGTGAACTGGCGTAATGATGACCTAGGGCTAGGGTGTAATGATGACGACCCCCAGGTGCGTGTTTTGTACGCGCGAATTATCTCAACTATAAATACGAGAGGAATAGGGCGTTTAGTATTTTTCGCATTCTCTCTCAACTGATCGTATTAGCTCGACAGTCGGTTGTAATACCCCAAAATTTTCCTACCTTCTTACTTTTATCTGGCTTATGCATTTAACACTTTTCATTCCATCTGCATACCCTCCATTAGGCATGTGATTGAGGATATTAAGGAATTAGGGTTTCTTCATGCTTTTAGGCTATCATCTTTATGCAAGCTAGGATCAACATGGTTCTTCGTCAATCAGGGTTTGAGGGATTAAAGTTTGTATTTATGGTCGTTGGGAATTTCCTCTTTTATCAAGATACTCATTTTTCATCAAAAGACAAATCCACCTTTTCAAGTTACTTCAGTGAGCAAACATATTAGGGTTGTGAGTTATTAGGGTTTACATTTCATCATGTTTGAGTTTTCTAAATTCAATTGAAGATTAATTAGGCTCCAGGCATCACTCTTTCTAATACTGGTTGCTTGGCGTACAAATTTGATATGAATTAGAAGATGGAAATGAGTTAAGGATTCATTGAAGATGCAAGTGGATTTGGTGTAAGAATTAGATTCCAAAGGGGTTATGTCATTACTTGGATTGCAAGCCATTATGCAAGGGATGGAATATGACTGAATCAAGTCGCTATGGATGAAGACTTTACTTACAAGGGAGTCACACATTTGAATTAGGGTTCTATTATTGGTGGCACAAGGTAGTGGTGGGCCTAATACACCATGTCACTCAGGACCGGTGTTTCCTCATTGATTATGAAGGTCTTTATTTCAAGTTCAAGCATGGCTACTTATGTTTCTATACATCACAAGGGGAGCATGCGGAAACAATATTTAACGAAGTCTTGTGGAAGTCTCTTTCATTCTTACCATGGAGTGTTTGGCATTACACGAATAAGGGAATCATGATTATGCTTGGCATTTACACCATTAAAGGAGTATTCAAAGTTAAATTCCATGGAAAATATAAAAGACAATACTTTGAGCGCTTGAGAAAATTAATATTGAATTCAAGAGACTTCGTGCTCCTAATTTCATCACACTACCGAACTGTCAACAGAGTTCAATTTGAAAGAAAAGAAAGAAATAGGTAAAGCTTATCCATTAGAGTCCAAGTTCCATACAAGAGTTATTCAAGAAGAAGTACACAATTTAAAAGAAGCTTTTATAAGGAAAGGATTACAAGATATTATCCTACAAAATCAGAACAACAAATTGTTAAACATCATATATAACTTCATGATTCTTCCATAGTCTTCATGCCCCTGACTTTTATCCTCTTGATCAAATTTTCATCTTCAAGACAAAGCTTCTACTTGCTTCAATGATATTCCAATTTTCCAATGACTTGAATATTAATTCACATAAACTGCATCAGTAAACAAAAACCAGCCCCTACATTAACATAACATTCGGCCTGCAGGAAATCGAGAAGGGATTAAGTCAAAAATACAACTAAAAAAACTAACTGCAACAACTTTCCAGCTCAGGGTAATTTCTTATAACAGAATCCTAAAGCAGTTACGAACAAAATTATAACAAAAATTCAGAGGGAAAATAAAAGTAATTTTCTAACCGCTTCTAGCTGAATTCCTTAACCATTTCCTAACTGTTCCTAACCTTTCTAATTAACCTTAAAAAAAACATCCAGCTAAGTTTTCATAACCACCAAACAGAATTCCAACAGGTTTCATAACCAACTAATTGTGACCAAACCGTAACTAACCATAACTCTCATCCTCTAACCATCACCAATCTAACAGAATTATAAAAAAGGAATACAGGAAATTATCTTGAGGGATTTCATTCTTCGAATCTGCAGAGGAATCACTAAAAAATCTGATAACAGAATTCTCTCGCCCTCTTCACCACACTCTCCCAATATTCATCCCCCATCACCAAGAAAATATGCATTATCTCTCTCTATCTCTGAAAGTTGTTTCAATCATCTGCAACCTATCAATTCGGCATTGCATCAGCATCATCAATTTCATATATCAGTTCTAAAAATTACACATGCATCTTACTGCTCTGTTGCGTATCGGCATCATTCATCGCATCTTCTTAAATCTTCACTTCAACCTTAATCCTTCATCATCTTCAATCCTTTTACAACTTCACAGTTTTGAAAATTGCAAAGAACACAGCAACACAGAACCCACAGTGTAATGCTGAGAAGAAGAACAAGAAGAGCAAACAAATCAGAAGAGAAAGAATTATCGGGTTTTTTCGATTGCATCATCGGGTTGTTATCCAATTTCATGGTTTCCTAGATCCGGGCTGTGATATTGAGAATGAGTTGAAGAGTGAGGCATCGGTGTGGTTCGTTGGAACTCGAAGAAGCACGAACAAAGAATATTCGCAGCGATCTTTGTTGTGATGATGGTGGTTGTAGATCGTTGACACTCATTAGAGGATAAGGTTGAATAAGAAGGGAGCCACATCTGATTGAGCAGAAAGAAAAGAAGATGCCGCTCATGGTGGATCCGCGATTGAAGCATGATTGAAACGGTAGTGGCATACGATTTCCGCCAGAGAGGCATAGAGAAGCGATTAAGCGCTGCGAGGTAGAAGAGGGAGTTTGATCAAAGAAGTTGAATTGGTGCAGTATAGTATCCGAACACCCCTTGTAACCTTAATTTCCAAGCATCACCGTTTTGTTATATTTCTTTTATATATATTATTATTATTCATTTTGACGTTTAAATGTAATTTGGTAATTCAATTTTAATGTTGAACAAATAACATTGTTGAAATGGTGTGAGTGGGCTGGATTTCAATCCTTGAGGCCCGTTAGCATTTTTTTTAGGGGTGGCTATTGGCTGTACAAAAAAAAAATTAATATAGTGGGCTCAATTTTAATGGGCCCAGTGCCCAGAGTTTCATTGATAGGTTATACACGTGCATGCAATTATACACTCCCTCGGTATCATTTATTTTCTCTATTTTTCTTACTTATTTCAACATTTTTTATCAATTATTTTGTGTGATATTATTGGACAAAAGGGACTTAGATGAAGTTTTCAAGAAGTTTATAAGCTATCTAAGAGCATAATTTTCATCAAAAGAAATCGAGGAAGCTTTTAGTAGAGTTTTCTTATGGCTTGCGTGGTTTTGAAGAGGCAATAAACCTTCTCCATTCGGTATCATCGCAACTTCATTTTATTCCTTATTTCCATGCATTACCGCATTTCTTTATTGCTTTTCTAGAGATCATGAAAAGTAGGATTTTACTGCTTTCTGATGCCATGAGAAGTAGGGTAGAGATGTATGACGGCGGTCTCTATTGCTGATCATGTCAGGAACCCCTCTGGTTTATTTAAAGACCCGTTTAGAGAAATTCCGCATTATGTGCATTCTGTTTTCTACTTATGTGTGGTTTGTTTAAAACCCTACCTTTGAGTAGGTATTTTACAGGTGTGTTTGCATTTTGTGCCCGCATTCTTCCCCCATCCCTTATTGAAGTCCTCAAAAGAAGGCAAGCAGGGAGGGTTAGAAATCAACCCCCGCAATGTCGTTCGTGTCATCATTAGCTCGTGACGCACCATGAAGCTTCAGAGTTGTGCCTGCTCTTGTTATCGAATCGTCAAGTGGGGAAAGGTTCTGCAATCGAACCCCCACGCTTTGTCAAGAGTTTGCATTGGCCGATGCTGATACTCCGTGATCGTTCATATCGCCTTCTGTCGTCTACCTAGATCTCGTATATCTTGGTTAGGTGTTCATTCGCTTTGGACATCACCTTTTTGCTTTTACATCTCACACCCACTTGTTTGTCTTGGGTGATACGCTCCCCTTGGCTAAAGCATTTATCTTCTTTTCCTTACTCTTTTATATGTGTGCTTCTTCAAGCTTGCTTGCTATATCCTTGTACATACCATGTTCCCTTAGGATGCGCTTGCTCCCTTCGGACGCAAGTTAGACCTTAGGTTTTAAGCCATGCATGCTAACATTAGGTAGACGTTTCCCTTTTGTTAATCCAAATCTTAGGACCACCATTGCATGATAACATTAGGTTAGAAATAGGCTAGTCTCTCTTAGACTCTTTTCTTCCTTTTGCATATGCATCTAAAACTAAAACCTTTTCTTTAGCAAATCACAAAACATGCTAATAGCACTTAAACCCTTTTTTAAGGTAACAAAAATACAAACCAACTCAAACCCTTTTTATGCGCTCAAGCACCTTTTCTCTAAAACCCTGTTTAGGTAAGGACATGATTAATTTACTTTTGTGCCAATGCATAAGTCTCCAAAGGTTGAGCTGCGGCAGAAGGCGAAATTAACATTGTCCATAAAAACATAAAACAAACAAAAACATGTGAGAAGAACTACGGTAGCTCTGATTCCTCAAAAAGGATACGTAGGCATTGGGGTAGTGCCCAAGTGAGTACAGTTTTATTTTCCCTACATTCTTTTCTCCTTTCTTTCGCATGCATTCCTTCTCAGTAGTAAATAGTAATAATAATTTAAACACACCTATAAGATAGATAACAAGAGTGGATAACGTAGAGTACTACAGGCGTGTGAGGTGCTAATACCTTTCCCTCGTGTAACAGACTCCCTTACCCGATCTCTCGGTTGCAATACCATGACTTCTCCCTTCTCAGGTTTTCTCGATGTTTATCTTTCCCTTCATATGGGATAAAATACGTTCGATGGCAACTTCATTGTTTGATGATTTTCAGCCGGTTGTTTCAGCTGGTGACTTCACTGGGGACAGGTCGACCAAATGCTGGTCCATCCCGGAGTCGCTCCTAGATCTTGCTTTCTTTTCTTTGGGTGTTTATTTTTATGCTTTCTGTTTATTCATTCATATATGTTTACCTGAGCATATGTATGCATTTCATTTTACTGTCTTCCGTATACTATTGTTGTACTAGACCTGCTTCTTATTGGGTGGGTGTTACTATGAGGTAAAAGGCCCAATACCCAGGCCAAGTGACAACCATAGGAACCTTAGGAATATAGTGGAACACGGAGGATAGGGGATGTAGATTGCCATAGACGGCAGTGTCGTTCATGCTCAGATAAGGTTTCAATGAGGTGTTATCATTATCACGTAGGTGTACGATAATAATACTCTCAAGCAAACCCGTGATTTTGAGTTACCATTGCCTTACCCTGACCTAGTCTTCACCCATGAGTGAGGCAGGAATATTATTATCACAGGTATAGATGGTGACTATGATCAGACAATGATTATTTATTCTATAGGTTATGTTCTATATTTTTGTTGATGACTTATTCAGATGCTATATTTTGTTGGTGACGATATGGTTCTCAGATTTATTTTCTAAGTTCCTGACTTGTTTATTTGGAGGTACATTTGAGCCTTCGATCTTGGTATTACCAGCATGTTCAGAAAAGACTCAACAGTATCCTGTTCCAGAAGCCTTAATCCTGTACAATGGAAGATCTACATGGTACTTGGTTCTTATATGTGTGAAAGTTATGCCAGACCTTTGATCTGGTAATATTCATATGGTTCAGAAGCAGTGGAGAAATCATATTCAGAAATGATGGAACATTGATCCCACTTGATCCCATGTCTTTGCATAGATAACATGGTTACCACATGCTTAACATACATGTTCCGTTATTTCTAGGGAATCATATTTGTAAGCCTTGTGTTGAACTTTTCCATCCCTTACTTGCATAAAATCAAAATCAAAGCACATAAATTCCTTGAAAATGATAGAACATGACATGGAATCCATTCATGAACCCCATGCATATTCATGCATTCATAACAGATACTCAAATTGGGGATTCTTATTCAGACGTGGTGCTCTCTTCATAGGTTCAAACTTGATTTCTTACTGCACATGTTCGAAGATCAGTATGGGATAACTCTATGGGGATTGACCGATACGAAGATCCTGATGGGATTGATTGTGGTATACATGCAAGCTTTGGCCTGTGGTCGAAAATTCTTCGAGAAGGAAGATAATCAATTAAAGACTCAATGAGCCAGGTCATGAAAGCTCTAATGATGATGTCAACAATCTTGCACCTACTATCGCAACATAGGTTCTCTCTTCTCCTCATCTTTTGGGGACTACTTTCAACCATTGAGTGCTACACAATCTTGAGTTCTTGGAACATCTTATCAGCAGATGGTTCCCATTTACTATGATATCTTATATTAGTGTTTCATTCTTGTTGACCAATGTCATATGTGGTTGCCACACTGGGGCATTAGACTTTTTAATCAGGGGCACTCTCCATAACTTTGTGTTCCCTCATTTGTTCGACAACATCCAGTCTTTATTCCCCAAGTGAATTCATGGGGCGAAGTTTTTAAGAAAATTCGAAAGAAGCCTGATAAGCATGTTGATGTGATCCCAGTGCATTACATCCAGTTATTCCCTAGCCTAGTGGAAGTGCAATTGGTAAAGCTATGATCTTTGGGGTCCTCCTCCTACAAACATCTCTTCTGATCACGATACATATGCTAGATGTATCCCCTATTCTAGGGAACCCGATTTTGATATTGAAAATTAAAAGGGGTTGAAGTATAAATCCCAACACATGTCTGGCGTCTCTTTCAAAGGTCCAATTCTTATTTGTCAAACTGTCGGACTCTTTCTCACCAGGTGGATGCTTTTGTTGTAACAAAAGACGAACTATATTATTTCTATATGGCGTAATATGCTTAGTGATGCAGTTTATACTGATTCGCTTGATAAAGCATTCATTCGCTCTCCTAAAAGAATCTTATATGCATATTATTCTAGGAAACCTGGCCATCCAATTGAAGAGGGTATGCCATCTAGAGACAATGTCCAAGACAAGATCAATTCAAAGACTATTGTGCACATCAGATCAGAAGGGGAATTCTCTCACCTATTCAAACATCAAGATTACAGAAAGTCGTCATAATCAAGAAATCCATATGGAGTCAAGTCTCCTCAACGATGACAATCATTGGTTTCTTTATTTCATTTTTACTTTCATTCTTGCTTGTTTGTTTAAACACTACTTGCATGTAGAAACTTTCTATTTTTGAATGAAAATCTTAATGCAATAAGTATGCTTGCCTTGAAGTGCTCCTTTTGTTTTTATTGATTCATTCGTTATAACTCTTTAAATGTTTTACTTGCATATTGATGCCAAGTCTCGAAGTCTTATGCTTAGGTAAAAATTTGAAGGAGGATGACAATGATCTAAAAACACAAAAAATCTATGGTTGGTACGCTTTTGAGTAAGACCCTACTGACGATGTACATGCCTTGTTTCAATTCCTAAACACCAGAGATATAAGGGAGATATACCCTCGTTAACCCCTCCGAGCCTTCGAAGTAGGAGTTCCTTTTCTGTTCAGAAAAACCCTCATTTTAACCTTGGGTGGATAATGTTTAGTTAATCTAATCAGGCATTCAGAACTCGTCGAGAGTGTGCATCAAAAGGTTGAGGAAAGTCAAAACCATAATGGTTAACCCTCATCTATTATCAATGTGCGTAAATTAACGACATCCTAATGGGTATCTCTCGCAAATCAAGAAGTCAAGATCGGATGACGATACAACAATGGCTATCCCTCATCTACTAAAGACTCAAGCAGTCATGATCACTTCCAATAAATCAAAAAACAGCATAAAGATCAACGACCTGTTCAGAATGGAAATTATGAATAAGAAAGAAACAATAATCCCCGCTAAGTAGAAACTTGAAAACAAGTCGCTTAGACAAAAGTTAGGGCATCCCGCTGGACTTCTAAATTAAAATTCGAAAATAATTTGTCCGGACAAGAGCAAGAAAGAATTTGAAAAGTCTAAAAGTAGAGAAAAGGATTATCAATGAAAATCCCTATCTACAGAACAAAGTCGTGTGATCAGACACCAAAAGTTAGTAGTTGTTGTGTCCAAGAGGCCTCAGCGGTTCCTCAACCATCACAAACTCTTCTCGAGAGATGAATGCTTGTATCGGGTCAACTGAACATGGGAATGAAGAACATCACGGAGAATGGGTGGGAACCAAATAATTTTGATCCTTAAATCATTTTTCAAAAACCATGAACCAGGCCACGTTATAACCCCTAAATGTCCTAACTGAAGCATGGGTAAATTCGAAAGTGTGCTACAACGAGATAGCGTTTAACTGACTCCTAAGAGGTATGTTTGAATATCTATGTTGGCATCATATGCTTGAATTATATTTCACGAAAAATAATTTGCAAATGTTGCTCTCTAGCTAGTGACTCGTTCACAACAGAGTTGTGATATCATTTCACTCAAAGTTTTTTCAAACTTCAAGACTTACGTACATGTTGCATTAGAATTATCATTCTCATAATAAACATTCTTCTGCATACAAAAACAACTTATTGACATCATGCAAGTCTACATAATGAACAATCGGTAAAGATCTCAATCTTGTCAGAGAAGAAAGGATTGAATACTTTGTTGAAGCAAAAGTCAGTTGTCACAAGAGATATGACTTATTCAGGGGCAAGTAATCCAATGATTATGTCAAGAGAAGAAATCTTGGTGCTTCACAGTCTGAGTATCCTTCAAGGATGAAGTTAGCAGATTCTGCCAATCTGGGGAAATCGAGTCGAGAGTTGATCTCTCCAAGGTCAGCCAAATCTAGGGCATTCTATCTAAGCTATCAATTAGAGGCTATCACGTCGATAAATCTCTTCAAGTTGTCGTCTGTTGTACCCCAAAATTTGCCCTCCCATATTTCTCAAAATATTTCAAGAAAAATTCACAAGTCCAACCCGGCGCGTCATATTCAGGTATTCTTTCGCCAAGATATCTCTGATAACGTATTCTCAAATTCAGGTTCGACTCAAGAGTCAATTCTTTAAAGAAGGTATCCGAATGTGTGAGTTTTCTCGAAGAAATATGGTGAAAAAGTGTGCTGAAAGTGCAGTTTTTACGCGCTAAAAAATTCATAACTTGAAGATAGTGGCTCGTTTTGAACCCGTTCCGGTGGCCAAAATTCCGTCTTGACATTACCTACGTTTTCATCTCTCACGGATGGAAGCCAATTTCGATCAGAAGGTCTTCAAAAATGTGGATTTATCAAGTATTTTCGCACAGAAAATTTGTGACAGAAGTTTATTTGCGTCATGTTCAGAAAATCATAACTTGGTCAATTTTCATCGTATCGAGCTGGTTCCGGCGCCAAAATTTCACAAATTGAGTTGGATACATTTTCACATAAGGTATTGAGTTCAAACGGTATTCAAAAGGCCTTCGTTTTTTGCTCAGAGTGCGTAATACGCTGAAAATCCTGAATGCTGAATATTATTTCATCTGGGCCGAAACTTCGAAAATTCATAACTCGGTCAATTTTTATCGGATTGGGCTCATATTTTTACACAAGGTCCCTGACTCATAGATCTACAACTTTGCTTCAAAAGTCGAGACCGGATTATGCTCCGATCAATACCAGTTGTTTATTGAAGAACGTGTCAGAGTCGACACTGGAGCCCAAAATAAGTTTGTCTGAGCTGAAACTTCAAAAATTCATAACTAATTCACCGTTTATCCGATTGAGCCGATTTTCGGACAGGAGTTAGTTATTGATGTCGGCTACATTTTGTTTTCACATTTCAACTTCAAAAATTGCACTTAAGTCCCTGCGATTTATCCTGGAAAGTGACGAACTCAAGTGAACATTGGAGGCCCAATTGCACATTCAAAGCCCATTTTCTTTACCCTAATTTCCATTATATAATCACCTTCTTTTCACACAAACCAGAGGAGAAAAAGAGAGAAAAAAACATTGCCACAACACTGTCAGAATATCAAATTCTTTCAAGAACCCTAAAACCTTGAAATCCTTATTACAAATCCCTCTCTCACTACAAACAAGCCATCTCAGTTACAAACCAACATCTCACTACTTCTTCAGTAAGGGTAAGGCTGGCTTGATCTCCATGATCAAAAGGGCATAAAAGCATTCATGTCACTACTTTTCCAATAAGGGATCTCATGCAGGTTCATTAAGGAACGTTGATGCCAAAACACAAATTGCCAAAAGCCAAAACACAAATGACCAAAAGCCAAAAGCCAAATGGCCAAAAGAATAACTTATGCATGACACCAATACATGGCGAGACAGACATCCTGAGAAGATTAAGGAACGTTGAGGCCAGAACACAAATGGCCAACAGCCAGAACACAAATGGCCATGAAACTCAATCCAATGGCCAAAGAATGCAGACCACGGTACTCAGGAGTCAATGAACACGCACGTGATGCCAGAAAGTCAAACAAGGCTTTTTGTCTAATGGGCCAAATTACTTCAAGAAAAACCTCCCCTTGGGCCTGAAACCCCCTTGGTTTGCATCCTTTTTAATTTTCTTTTCTTTTCTTTTCTAATTCTTTTTTAATTGTTTTAATTGTTTTTTTCACCATAAAATAATTTTCTATAATAAAAACAAAAAAATCAAAAAATACAAATATATTTAATTATTATTAATTTCATCACTAACCTATTTTTTGTAAATAAACTCTAACAATTAAATTAGTTAATTTAGGTTTTAAAACTTTAATATTTTCTTAAATTAATAAAATATGTAGAAATTAGGGTTTTGTAACCTTTTCATTTTTTTTAACAAATAATTTTCTCATTATTATTATTATTATTATTAATTACTAAATATTTTGTAAATAAATACGTAAATAATTAATTAGCATAAATTAGGTTTTAAACTTTAACCTTTTCTTTAATAATTAAAAATATTTAGAACTAGGGTTTCCTTCTAATTTTAAATTCTTTTCTTATTTCATTAAATACAAAAAACAAAAAAACATTTCTTTTCTTTAATTTAATACTTAATTAACTTTTAATTCAATTTAATTTCAAAAGGGTCCAACGCCCTCGGACGTTCCAATTTATTCTTTTCGCGCATTATTTTCTTTATCAATTATTATGTAACTGCTTTCCGGATGTAATAGTAATTAGGTCTTTTACTTTCCGCCTTTTTATTAAAACGGGTCTTTGTAATTTGGCGATGTATAGACCCGCGCCTTGTAATAGCGTATGATTTATCTTTCCGCATTTAAATTTCCGCACTTTTAAATTCTAATTGCATGAAAGAATGTATGGCTAATTAAAACCAATGCGTAGCTCACCATGTCATGATCAAAGATAATTGCTAAACATGAAAATAACACACAAATTCACACACCACTTTTAGGGTACGCCTCACTGTTGCCTTGCCTTCGAAACGTGGTCGTCGAGTATAGGACATTTTAGTAAGTCCTTATGTCCATGACATGATCCAGTTGCCTCGAAACGGTTGCCTCGGAATTAAAAAGGATCAATGGCATAAGGGTAACTTCTAAGGTGTCCTACTGTTGCTCTGGTGACCACACTGTCCCTAAACTCGAATTGACCCGAACACCTCCAACGGTAGTGCTACCTACCTCTCAATGGTGGGATGACACTACCTTAAGGACATTTACACAGCCTAATTCCTTAGGGTAGGTAGATGACTCATAGATACTTGCTCTTTCTCAAAACAAATCAAAACTCTTTTCACACCGACACTTTCAAAAAGCTTTCAAAACAATTTTTCAAACACTCTTGAGGACTGATACAAGAGTCGATCTGAAATCTTTAAACGAAACTTTTTCAAACCCACTCACACTTTGAAAAGCAAACATTTCTAAAAACACAAATGAGCAAGTATCTAAGAGCTCATGGATAACCATGGATAGAAAGGGTGTTAACACCTTCCCTTTCTATAAATCTACCTCCCGAACCGAGAGACATTCTCAATAAGGAATTTTGCTATGCTTTTGTCCTGTCCATGTTGGAGAAAATAAAAGACGGTGGCGACTCTTGTTTCCGCGACATTTCGCGAACCAGCGTTAAACAGTCAGTTCCAGATCCACCGATCACAGAACTGGCGACTCTGCTGGGGACTCTTTTAAAGTGAGGTGTACCTTAGGACTAAGATCACTTGTGTTTTCAATTGTCTGAATTGTTTGCTTTAAATTGTGGGGCCTGTCTTGGGAGTTCCATAGATCCTAACCCGGATCTGGGGGATACCTTTTTAGAAAGTAGCAACAAGGCTGTGAGGGAACTGTGCGGGGTATACCGACATGGTTGAAGCAGTCTGCTACGTTGATGTAGCACTTTGGTGTGTACCGGTAACCCTTGAGTTCAGTCAAGGAGAGTACGGGGCCGCCGCGTGGTGTCGTGAAGCATCAACCGACCTTAGGAACCTTAATCGAACCATCTTGGCCTCATTAGGGTAGTGAGATAACTGACTTTGGTGCAGTCCGAGGTTGGTTGATACTCGATACTACACTCAATTGAGGGTTGTTTTCTTGGAATATTTCGGTCGCCAGTTCAGTGGCTAAATCGAAACGATGAACAATGAAAGCAATCCAATGATATTGGGACCCTTAGAACCCGGTTACTTCTGATAGGACAGGTTGAGCCCACCAACTTCAAGAGGGTAATACCCAGACCCCAGGCTGGCCCAAACTCTAAGGGCTCTATGTGTGACTTGTGTGCCTTCAAACTTGGCTACTTGCATGCTTGTTATCTAACATACGAGTTTCTTGCAGGTTTTGTTTACAGTCCTTAATTGGGACTCATTATAGGGCCTACTTACATCACTCAATGCATAGCATAACATCATACCATTGCATACATCCTGCATAAGGACTAACCCATTTCAAGGATCTCAAGGGCTTGTGATGCAGGTCATGATGAATCAAACTGTATAGCAAGGGGCAAAGGGGATTTATTTTCCTCTAGCCAAGGGTGTTAGGGGCTATGACCCACTCGATATGGTGAGCCTTGACTCTTGAAGAAGGACTCTCAACAACAAGAAGTTCCTTCAATCAAGCTATCGGATCCCAGCTCTAACAAATTTCTTGTTTACCCCGCGAGATCCTTGAAAACATTGCATGCATACATACATATCATTGCATTACAGGTACCCTTTTTACAGGTCACTTACCTTCTCCGCTGTTTATTTCAGCAATGGCTTCCCAACAAGATAATCAGGATCTTCAGTTCAGGGAGATCTTCCTAAGCCTATCCAAGGGGCAAGAGGAGTTAAGGACACTCCTCATGGGGAATCTGGCCAAGAAAAGTCCCGAAGATGACAAGGACGAACGGCTGAAACATCTATAAACTGAGGTAGATACAATGAAAATCCAGATGCTGGGGCAAAGGGCTCTCATCCAAGGTTTAGCTCGGGAGCAAGAAGAGTTGAGGACCATGATCAGTCAACTCCACCAAGACAGATCCAACATGAAGCAACCAGTCCAAGTCAGGGACCAGGTCTTTGATCAGTTTCCAAGAGGACAAGAGTCTGGTATGGTGAAGAATAGAACTCTCCAAATTGCTACCACTTCACAAGCCCAACATCAACCTCGCCCAGAGCAACAGGTTGATCAAAGTAAGCCAAGCAGGTCCAAGAGGAAATTCACCCAGCTTAACATGCCGCTGTTTCAAGCCTTGCAACACCTGTTGAGGTTGAATCTGATTACACTAAGGGCTCCTCCCCAGAACCCCAACATCTCTGCTCCTAACTATCATCCCGACAGAAGATGTGCATACCACTCTGATAGTCCTGGACATGACACTGCTGACTGCTGGGCTCTGAAGAACAAAGTCCAGGACCTGATTAATGAAGGGGCAGTGGACTTCTCCCAAGTGGGTCAGGCTGAATGTTTCTACCATCCCTACCGGATTCACCATTTGAAGTGACAAGCCTTGAGACTAGAAGACTTTTGTTCATTCGAATGTTCAAGTTGTAATTTTCTTTTGATTGTTCAAACATTTATTCATATCAAACGTTGTTATTTCATTAATGCATTACACATGTCTGTTTTGAAGTAATTATTTCGTATTCACTATATGCAAATTGTTTTCATATTTTTGTGATGATCAACTCTTGATTGAAAATTCTAAGCCTCTTGAGGGAGGATGACGAAAACGATACCACGATCTTTACAGTATACTTTTGAACAGACCCCGCTGATGAAGTACAGGCATTGTTTCAAATCCTAAACAGTGGAGTTATAAGGAAGATAATCCCTCGTCAACCCCTCTGAGCCAAAGAAGTTGGAGTTTTTCTTTTCGAAAATTAAAACCCTTAATCATAACCTGGGACAGGGTAGTTCTCTCAGTTGATCCAAGTGCACAACGAATAGCATCAAAGGAGTTCTTCCGAAACAAAAGACAATGATGGTTCCGTATAATCATAAAGACAGGCAGTCATTATCTCTCAAAATAAAAGCCCAATAAGTCAAAACCTATGAAGGAGACTTACAAAAACTGGGGCATCCCGCTGACTGTAATTACAAAAGAAACAGTTCAGGCAAAAAACATGGATAACAAAATCAAAAAGAAAGAGGTCACACAAACCCTCAACAAAAAAAGAAATGACTGCCTATTCAAAATAAACTGTCAATATCCGAACCATCACTGGTATATTAGAGCAAAAGACTCAAACAAGGTCTAATGCAGGATCAGCTGAGTTTAGGTTTGAAGAACATCACGAAGAGCGGGTGGGTACAAATAAAATTTGAGCCTTTATCCTTTGTTTCTTAAACCGTGAACCAGGCCACGTTACAACCCTTAAAAGTCCTAGCTGAAGCATGGGTTATTCGAAAGCATACTATTACAAAGGTATCCTGACTCCTTAAGGCTCGCTAAAAAATCTTGAGTCGACATTACAGTTTTACAAAATTCACTCGTTTTTACTAAAAAAAAAAAAAGATGCATTTTCAAAAACCTCGAAACAGACATAAGCTTTGCATTTTTAACATAACTTTGTTTGCATATGACTTTTTGTTTGAACAACATAAGAGTTCGTACGACGAATGTCTAATGGACAAAAGCTCTTCCAACCAAGGGGCAGACATGATCATGGTCCATCATCTGGGGCAGTTAAGTCAAGATCCTGAGAATCTCTCAAATGCCAAATAGCCTGGGGCAAACCTCAGCCTGAGTCACTTGGGGCATTGGACATGAATTCCGACGACGAATCTGGCACGATCAAACGAAGATCTTCTGGTAGTATGGCGACGCAACACTACCAGCAGGGGCAACTCCCTACATCCTCTGAGAATGGACATAGTCGAAAAAATACTGCGCATAATCAAAGACCCGCTAGGTTGACACACCTAGGCAAAAATAAGGGCTTCCTGGCGAACCAAAAGGGTTCGGGCAAAAATAAGGGATGAAAATGAAAAATTTGTACACCCGGCAAGTCGAAAACCCGAAAGGGCGGCTTGGGCAAAAATGGGTATCCCGGTGGACTGAAAACCCGAAAGGGCAGTCCAGGCAAAAGTTAGGGATCCAAAAGCGTACGACTATGTTCCGGCATCTCGTCACTTGCCTACCAGAAGAAGAGTTGTCAATCGGCAGTCATCAAGCACCTCCACAGGTATCTTCTTCCCTCACATCAGAAATAGGGGCAATAATGAGTTGTCCGGGCGATCCAATTGCCCTGTCAACCAAAGTACCAAGGAAAGGTCAATCAAAAGATGATTACCATCTACCTTTACAGCTTCAGATCAACACTGGTAACAAGCTAGGAAAATTTTGTAGACGACGGATCATGGGTTAATATCCGAAACCAAACAGGACAATTATCTACTTGATCATCCTCAGGCAACCCTACACTGGTTCCTTTTCTTTCAGAAGAAGTCTTACACGGGCTCCTCAACAGGTAACCCTACACTGGTTCCTTCTCAACTTCAGATGTAGTTTTACACGAACTCATCATCAGGCAACCCTACACCGGTTCCTTCTCAATTTTCAGACGAAGTCTTACACGGACTTATCATCAAAGTAACCCTACACCGGTTCCTTTTCTTTCAGAAGAAGTCTTACACGGACTTATCTCAAGATGACCCTACCCCAGTTCATCAAGAAGTTTTACATGGACTTATCCCGAAGTAACCTTACCCCGGTTCCTCCAGAAGTTTTACACGAACTTATCCCAAAGAAACCCTACACAGGTTCTCTCTCTCCGAACGAAGTTTTACACGGGCTCGTCGTCAAAGAAACCCTACACAGGTTCTCTCTTTCCAAAGATGCAGTTTTACACGGACTCGTCATCAGAAACCCTACCCAGGTTTTACTTCTTCCAGGATGTAGTTTTACACGGGCTCATCATCAAAGTAACCCCACACAGGTTCCCTTCTCAAACTCCAAACATAGTTTTACACGGACTCGTCATCAGTAAACCCTACACAGGTTTCCTTCTCAGCTCTTGTTCTGGACTGGGCCCGACAGGCCCAAAAGCATTGCAAAGGCCCAGTCCAAATGGACTTACAAGGGACACGCCGACCAAAGAGTACGACCGTGCCCGACGGGTAGTCGCAGGCTCGACAACACACCTCCAGCTCGACATGCTGCGGTCCAGCACCACATCCTGAGGTCCAGCTCGACATTACCTCGAGCACCCCAGCTAGGGCAGACTCAGTCCACTGTTCCCCCAACGATACCCTGAAAAGACCGCGTCTCCGTCCGCCCGCACTTCACGCAGAACATCCAGGAAGGGGACCACGCGCGGGTCCCCACTATGCACGTAGAACCTGGCAGTTCCTCCATTGGGCCAAACCTGCCCGGCCCAATGAAGGAACCTTGGCCCAACGCTGGGGGCTATAAATACCCTCTGTTTCCAGAGGGTCAGGTATTCATCATTCTAACCTTACACTTGCTATTATCTGCTCGTACTCCTACTTACTTCAGCATCGGAGTGCCTTGCAGGCACCCCCCACTTTGTTCAAAAAGCTTTCTGCTCGGAGCCAGCCATGACGGTCCATTTCTGATCAGGTCAGATCAGTGGCGCCGTCTGTGGGAACTAGCTTCCCCGTCTAACGAACAACTCTAAAGACCAAAGCTCAATTCAACTACCTGTCATGGCTGATCCAGCTCGCGACGAGCAGCACGTCCGTGTCGCCGACACTAATAACGGCACCACGGACAAGAATGGACACCTCGATAACCCCGGTGATCCCGGCCACAGTACCATTCCTGTGACGACCGCCCTTGGAACTTCCTCCTACAGGGACGGGGCTACTGCATCATCCTCCCCGACCCCACCAGCACTTGAAGACGACCCGGTAGCTCTCGCTCATTACAGAGCTGCCCGGTTCCATGAAGTCCCAGTTCCCGCCGGGGCAGATGCCATGACTCAGGCACTGTTCGCGGCCATTAATCAGACAAACTATCTCATCTTCGCCCAAGGAGAAAGATTAAGGACACTTGAAGATGATCGACGACCCCCGAGGAGGCATCGGAGGCCACATTCTCCACCTCCTCGGGTCACAGAAGTTCGACACCCTTCTCCCCCGCAGAGACACTACAGGGAGAACTCCAGGAGCCCCTCTCCCCGGCCAAAGCAGAGGCGGCCCTACTATGAGAGACAACCTGCCATCCCTGCCGGAGAACCCAGTCGCGACCCGTCAAGGCACGACAAGAGACACACCGGGGACGGGCGTGTGACATTCAACCACCGAGCATCACGCTCGAGGGAAACTCAGCACGATCACCATGCTAGACAAAACTACAGGTCCCCATCTCTTTCTCCGGAGAGGAGCGACGAGGACGACCCCCGCGGTCCCCTATCGCAGGCCATCATGGATGCACCCATCCCCCCGGGCATGGAGAAGCCCCCGCATCTAAGGGAGTATGACGGAGTAGCGGACCCGGTCGACCACATTGACGGGTTCGAAGCCATGCTCCACTACCATAATGTCGGGGGGCCCATCAAGTGCCGTCTTTTCCCCACGACTCTCAGGAAGGCGGCCATGGACTGGTATAAAGGACTCGCCCCGGGCTCAATCACGTCGTGGCGGAACCTGAAGAACCAGTTCATCAGTTCCTTCACAGCTTCTCGGCGCCATCCGAAGACCGAGGCGGCCCTCGAGGCCATCATCCAAAGACAGGATGAAACCTTGAGGGAGTTCATCAACCGCTTCAACCGAGAAGCAATACAGGTCCCCTGCGCGGACCATATGAAAAGATACTTGCTGGAGAGGGGTCTCCTCCCCGACACAGAATTCAGAAAGGCTGTGGGTATTGAGCCACCTCCGACTTTTGATGCCCTCCTCGATAAGGCCCGAGCATACATGGACTACGAGGAGAGGGAAGCTGCCAACAGGGCCCGAGACTCCAGGGCTCGAGGTCCCAACAACAGCAGCAGCTTACGACAAGAGGCTCCTCCCCGACGTACCGGAGAGAAAAGGAAAGAAGATCGACCCCGGGAAGTCCGAGAACAAAGGGGCCCCTCGGGCCGTTTCACCGAGTACACTCCGCTCACAGCTTCCCGCGAGCGCATTTTGGCGGAGTGTGCCAGTACAGATTTTAGGGACGGTGGCGTCAAGCGTCCCCGGCTTGCTCCCGCCAAGCCAGGGGCAGATAAAAATAAATACTGTCAATACCATAGGAGTCATGGCCATTTGACAGAGGACTGCGTCCACCTCAAGGACGCCATTGAAACCCTCATCAAAGGAGGGAGGCTCGCGCAGTACAGGCGAAACGACGCTCCTCGTCGTGACGCCCACGAAACCAAGGAGCCCAAAGAAGATGCCCGACCATCAGACGAGTCGGTGCCTATCCAGACCGCCTTCTCGGTAACCAGGCCCGAGGATTTCGACATTCCCGAGCTCCTGCAGGAGCCCCTGACAACACACAGCAGGTGGGAATACTTTCCCTCCGCCATGGTCATCAACGGGGGCGGGTTCAACGACCTCACCATCAATTCAGCTAAGAGGAAGTTGGACGAGCTGGTCGACATAGCTCCCCCGCAAACTGTAACGTTCGAAAGGGTGAAGGGCAGGTCAGAGCCCATCACCTTCTACCTAGAAGAACTCCCCGGTGGAGCCCCGAACGCGGTCATCCCCTTACTGATAAGGGCGAAAATGGCCAATTTTGACGTGCATCGCATCCTGGTCGACGAAGGAAGTTCCGTCGACGTGATGTACAGCCAGCTGTTCCGGACCTTACAACTGGACGACTCACATCTCTCTCCGTATGTGGGGTCGGATCTACAAGGCTTCAACAGCTCGACTTCCAAACCTTGGGGTTATGTCGAGCTCCTGGTTACGTTCGGCGAAGGAACGGCTACGAGACAGGTTAAGGTCCGCTTCCTCGTCATTGACTGCCCGTCTCTATACAATTGCATCTTGGGGAGACCGACACTGGCGGAGCTGACGGCGGTGCCCTCGACCGTCCATCTGAAGATGAAGTTCTACACCAAAAGGGCACGGGTAGCTACCATCCAAGGAGACCTAGCCGCTGCCCGCAGGTGCTTCAATGCTGCTTCAAAGGGACGGGATACCGTCGACATAGGGACCAGACCCACCAAAAGGACAAAACAGGAGCCCGACAGAAAAGCATCCCCCGAGGAAGAAGTCCAGAAGGCTCCACCAAAGGTCGACTCCATAGCCCTCGACGCCCGCTTCGATCAGGACGAGTCATCCAGTAGCGAGCAAATCCCACTCCGACCAATTCCGGACGGGGATTTTGAACTCGTTCCCCTCGGCACAGACCCGACCAAGGGAGTGAAGATTGGTAAAGACCTCTCCGACTTGGCCAGGAAGCAAATCAAGGCCTGTCTGCGCGAGAATGCTGATCTCTTCGCCTGGAGCGCCGCGAAGATGCCTGGACTCGACCCTGAGGTCGCCTGTCACCACCTCGCCGTTGATCCAGCCGCCAAGGCCGTAGTACAACGTAGGCGTAGGCAGTCTCCCGAAAAAACGGAGGCTGCTGAAAAAGCTGTAAAAGACCTCCTAGAGGCAAATTTTATTTCTGAAGCCCGGTATTCCACCTGGCTGTCAAATGTTGTACTTGTGAAAAAGAATAATGGAAAATGGAGAATGTGCGTTGACTATACCGATCTCAACCGGGCTTGCGCGAAAGATGTTTTCCCCTTACTTAACATAGACATGCTGGTCGACAACTCGGCCGGCTACAAAACTTTGTCGTTCATGGACGCCTACTCGGGATATAACCAAATCCCAATGGCTCTGGGCGACAAACACTGCACGACATTCATGACCAGCTTGGGCAACTATTACTACAATGTAATGCCCTTCAGACTGAAAAACGCCGGAGCAACTTACCAACATATGATGAACAGAGTTTTCAACAAACAGATCGGTGACATGCTCGAGGTATACATGGACGACATGATCGTCAAATCCCGAGCAGACACCGATCACGCAGCTCATCTCAAGACAGTCTTCGCCCAAGCAAGACAGTGCAAAATAAGGTTCAACCCCGAGAAATGCACGTTCGGGGTTAAGGCAGGAAAATTCCTTGGATTCTATCTAACAGAACGAGGGATTGAAGCCAACCCCGACAAATGTCGGGCATTCTCCGACCTCCCAACACGGTCGTCGAAGAAGTCGATACAAATCATGAACGACATGCTTACGTCACTATCCCGCTTCGTCGCGAAGTCCGCTCAGCACGCCCTCCCCTTCTTCAAACTCCTTCGAAAGGAAGCAGCCTTCGAATGGAACGAGGAATGCGAGCACGCACTTCGCCATCTGAAGCAGAGCCTGTCTCAGCCGCCCGTGCTGTCTCGACCAGACGACGGGGAACCGCTGTACTTATACTTGGCCGTTTCGAACGAAGCCATCAGCGCAGCCCTTGTCCGCGAGACCCCCGACGGGCAGAAACCTGTCTACTTCACGAGCAAAGCCTTACAAGGGCCCGAAAGCAGATATCAGCAGATAGAAAAGGTTGCTCTGGCCCTCGTCAACGCTGCGAGGAGGCTCAGACACTACTTTCTAGCCCACACCATCATCGTGCGAACTGATCAGCCGGTGAGGCAGCTCCTGGGTCGGCCAGATATGGCGGGAAGGATGCTGAAGTGGTCCTTGGAACTCTCCGAATTCGACATTCAGTACGAAAGCAGGAAAGCCCTGAAAGCACAGGCCTTGGCCGACTTTGTCGCGGAAATGACCACTCACGACCTTCCCCCGGGGAAGGATCACAAGTGGACCATCTTCGTCAACGGAGCGTCCAGCTCGTCCGGTAGCGGCGCAGGAATCCTCCTGGAAAACGAAGAAGGCGTAGTAATCGAGCACTCCTTAGTTCTCTCCTTCCCGACGTCAAACAACCAGGCAGAATACGAAGCCCTGCTCGCAGGACTGAGACTAGCCGAGGACCTGGGAGCCCGCGAGGTACAAATTTACACCGACTCCCAGCTCGTCGCCTCTCAAGTACAGGGGAGCTACCAGGCCAAAAACGACAACCTCATCGAGTATTTGAACTTAGTCAAAAAACACATGACAAAGTTCGTACGAGCAGAAATTTCTCATGTTCCCCGCGAGCAAAACACGAGGGCGGACATATTGTCCAAACTTGCGAGCACACGAAAGAAGGGCGGGAACAAATCCGTCATCCAGGAATCTCTGGCACGTCCAAGTATCGAACCACCCTCGACTACGGTCGAGATCCATGCCATCGGGGATGCCACGTCCTGGATGACCCCAGTTTATAATTTCCTGACAAAAGGAGAACTCCCGTCGAACCAGGCCAAAGCTGCCATAATCAAGCGACGAGCATGTTCCTACATGGTTCTCGAACAGAAACTGTACCGAAGAGGATTCTCCATTCCCCTCCTGAAATGCATCGACGGGTCCACCATCCCCGACGTACTTCGGGAGATACACGGAGGGATCAACGCCCAGCACATGGGCGGTAAATCCTTGGCACGGAAAGCCCTTCGAGCAGGATACTACTGGCCGACGATGCAACAGGACGCCAAGGAACACGTGAAAAAATGTGATAAGTGCCAGAGGCACGGGGATATGCACCTCGCCCTCCGCACGAGCTGAGCACATTGTCGTCCCCATGGCCGTTCGCCTGGTGGGGCATGGACATCCTCGGGCCCTTCGTGCAAGGAACCTACCAGAACAAATTTCTCATAGTCGCCGTGGATTACTTCACAAAGTGGATCGAGGCCGAGGCACTCGCAAAAATCACCTCGCACAATATCCTCCGTTTCTACAAAAGAAACGTCCTCGCCAGGTTCGGAATTCCGCAGGCCCTGGTGACCGACAACGGTACCCAGTTCACCGACCACGGGTTCCGGGACTTCGTCACCAAACTAGGGACAAAACAACATTTCACATCAGTCGAGCACACTCAGACCAACGGGCAAGCCGAAGCCGCGAACAGAGTCATCCTCCGAGGACTCAAACGTCGGCTCGGCGAAGCCAAAAGAGGATGGGTCGAGGAGCTCCACAGCGTCTTGTGGGCATACCGCACCACACCCCACTCAACGACGGGTGAGACACCATTTCGACTGACGTATGGCACCAAGGCTGTCATCCCGGTCGAAATCATGGAACCATCCCGACGAACAGAGGACCCCCTCGATGAAGAAATGAACGACGAAGCACTAAGGGATGAACTCGACCTAGTCGAGGAAATCCGATCGGGTACAACCCTGCGCGAAGCCACCCTAAAACAACGAGTGGCTCTACGCCACAACGACAAGGTCATCAAGCGCGAGTTCGAGATCGGCAGTCTGGTATTACGCAGGAACCAGAAAGATTCCCGCGAAGGGAAGCTGGCCGCGAATTGGGAAGGACCTTATCGCGTCCACGGCACCACGGGTACCGGGGCGTACTACCTCGAGCAATTAGACGGAGAGCCATTACCACGACCCTGGAACGCTGCTAAACTAAAGCAGTACTACATTTAGAAACTACCAACACCTGGGACCCTCGACCAACGACACCCGTGCTCGGTCAACGAGGAAAAACGTCCGACTTCGTATAAAGGCTAAGGTACAAGCCCAACATACGGCCAAATCGCACAGCATCGCACGGCAAACGATGACGACCGATAGTGCCCGACATGGACAGCTATACCGAGCACCACCGTCGTTGTACCCGTAAGGCAGAACACCCAGCTCGCGATGGGCAGTTCACGCCAAGGGCGAATAGTCCCTACCGGGCTTCACGCCCGACTGAGCAACTTCGCTCCATATGCCCGACAAGTCGTCAAGAATGACGGGCCATCTAAAAGGGTCAAAGGGAAGTCTCTCCCCTCGAGCACAACACTTAGGTGACTCTGGCCAGCGAAAGAGGGCCAGGCACGTACACAAACGGAAGGCGGGCAGACTCGCTCGCCAAATCACAGCCACTTACGGGCACGCCTCGGGCCCATGACTTAGGCTAAAATTTTATGCAAATATATAAGATTTCAAGCAAGGGCAAAACATTCAAAATGTAAAACAGCATTCAGATAAAAATGCCCGAAGGCGACAAAACAATTATAAACCAACCAAGAAGGTCGGCGATGTTCATAACGTACAACAAACGGGCACGCAGGCCCAAAGAATACAAATGTCAAAGGTACGCAGGCCCGCTATCCTAGTCAGGTTTCCCCAGAACCATCATTGTCAACGCTTGGAGAGTCGGGCGGGGGCACGATCACGCCATCCATGATCTGATGTGTGTGGCCTATACCCTCAGTGACCAGACCTGGGTTCAACAAGGAGAGCTGACCGACTGCGGAGTCGAACCCCTCCTCCAGGGCACCGATGCAATTTTCCTCGAGGAGCCGGATATGGGCGACCAGCTCCGACCGACTCTTTAACGCCGCTATGTCCTCCGGCTCGTCCTCGGCAGATTGCATGGCCACGTTCATTTCCTCGATCTGCTGAGCCAAGCGCCCGACTTCGGTCCCCAGACGATCCCTGTCCGCGCGGAGAAGCTCCCCCTCCTCGGCCAGCTTCCCCGACTTTTCCTTCTCCAGGGTCAACATCTCCCTCTCAGCATCCAGCATCGCCGTCTGCTCGCGGAACATCTCCTCGGAGCGTTCCAGAGTGGTATTCAACTTCCGCGAGCTCGAGGTAAGAGCCGCTTTCTCCTGCTCGAGTTCTTCGATACGGACAGGATCCCCTCCTTCCTCGGATAGCACCAAGGCCATCTCGGCCATCTTCACCAGCCCGTCGGTGCTGGCGGCCAGATACATCTTCCGATCCTCTTTGCTCATCCTTTTTATAGCTTCAGCCTCGTCAGCAACCACCGTCAGAGGGAATCTCTCGAAGAAGCCCTCCTCTTTGAAGCAATGGGGGAACGCGAAAGACCTGACAGCACTGGCGTCCTCGCCAACAGTCGGACCAGCCTCCACCCGGGTCCTCTTCCTCTGCATCAGGACGACACTAGGGTCGACCTCTTCGACTTCTGGGGTCCCATCTGACGCGGCCCCCGAGCTGGGCGGCGAGTCCACCCTCACCGGCTGAGGAGCACTTGGACTGTGTGGCGGGCCCATCCTCGTCGCCTGGGGGGCCTTCACGACCCTCCTGCCTCGCTTCTGGTCGCAGGACAATTTCAAAAGTCTTTCCCGTCGACCGGCCATCGAACCTGCACAAAATAAAAGATGGGTTAGTATCGAGCAAGCTCATAAATAAATGACGAGCAAAGAAATTCAAGCAATAAACAACCTAGCAGACGGGCAGCCTGCCTGTACGTCTGGAACTCCACGAGTGCCTTAGTATCAATCGGCCGGGACTCAAACGTTGGGTAACCCTCTGCGTCCAAGATATCGTCCCCTTCCCTCGTAGCCCACCGGGCAGGGTGGAAGCTATCGACAAACTGACAAAGTGTGGCGTACGCCTCCTCGTCCTCCGAGCACATGTCCCCGACAGCAGTGTGGTAGTAACCAGTCCCATGCTCGTAGTGCCTGAATATCCAGTGCACAGGGAACTTAGCCGTCCGGGCCATCACAGGATTCCCATCGTCGCCCAAAACCGCCTCCCTGTCATCATCACTTAGAGCCTCCTCCTCCTCGTACAGGGATCCTAAAGCCGAGGTGGTAACTGGCCGCACAACGTACCACTTGTCTTTAAAACCCCTTACGGAGTCCATATACATTTTGAAGAGTCTCCTCAAATGCTTCAAGGAGACCCAGCTGTGTTTCCCTCCTCGAGACTGGCGCTGCAGATGAAAAATCCGGAAGAAGAGCGGTATGGTCGCCCCGATCCTCAGATAGCGACACGTCAGCTCAAACGCCCGGATGAAGGCGAGTGAGTTTGGATGTAGCTGGGACGGGGCCAACTCCAGGTGAGTGAAGACCCCGACCTGGAAATCAGTGAAGGGCAGCTGCAACCCAAGATCTTTGAACGCGATCTCGTACATCGCGAAGTTATATTCTGGATACACCGAGCAGATCCTTGAACGGGAAGACGGGCGCATGAAAACGAAATTCTTTTGGAAGTCGGGCTGGCCCTGGCCCGCTTCGAGGATAGCATATGGATTTCGGTCGCCCCGGTTGTAGATCGACGCGATCCCTCGGGGCTCGACGCCCACCCAATCCAGCAAAGGGTCGATCACAGTATCAATCAAGCTGACCGACTCATCGGCACTTTGTTCTTCACGATCGTGGCGCCCGGAGGAGCACGGCTCGTCCGCCATGGTTACCTGCAGAGCACGGGAAACCATTCAATTGGGCACGAAGCCATACGCTCGACAAACCACGTCGTCCCATGCACGACCACATAGTCAGTTTACACGAATGGTTGCCTCCCCGACATCCTGAAACTCGATGTGTTCTTCCTCAAACCAACTACGCGGCCACTCTCCAACATGTCGACCCAAGGTATGAACATGGCGAGCCACATCATGAGGCCCACGGCCAAGACCATGAACATACCGGGCGCGATCATGAATCAGGCGCCCTGGATCATGAAGACCCCAGGCAGCGCTGAAGTTTATCACCTAAAACTATGAATATGCCGACCACAAACATGTGTTTGCCGGTCCTAAGCATGAATATGTCGAGACAAGTATGAGTTTACCGGGCTAATCCCACGCGCACAGTCCCTAAAACATCTACAAACGCAAAAAATCATGCATTTTAACAGGAAAATGAAGAAGATAAACCACTTACTTGAATCAAAAAGTAGGATTCGGCTACGGAGTAGAAGAATCTGTGACAGAAGATCGCGACTGGGAAAAATCTGGAAGAGCAACAGCAGAGAGAGCACAAAGAATAGAAACGTGTTATGGGGCCCAAGGTTCCTATTTATAGTGATGACGTGGAATACCAAACGTCACCTCGGGCAACCACGGAGTCTCTCTCCCCAACGCGCTGCTCCCAACGCAATGATGACCCTATCCCCATAGGGTGGCAACACAGTTCCCGAAAGATACCTCGTATGCTCGACAGACGCGCCTCGGTGAGGATCCTCCAGGCATCCACCGCGGAAGATGTCTCCGAGCACGGCACGAGGAGGCCCTCGAGGGTCTACACCTCTGTCCCGGGCACGAGACCTCGATGAGGAAACGACCTGAGTTCAAGCCATGGCTCCTCACAAAGGAACCACGACTTGGGGGGCTCCTGTTCTGGACTGGGCCCGACAGGCCCAAAAGTATTGCAAAGGCCCAGTCCAAATGGACTTACAAGGGCCACGCCGACCAAAGAGTACGACCGTGCCCGACGGGTAGTCGCAGGCTCGACAGCACACATCCAGCTCGACATGCTGCGGTCCAGCACCACATCCTGAGGTCCAGCTCGACATTACCTCGAGTACCCCAGCTAGGGAAGACTCAGTCCACTGTTCCCCCAACGATACCCCGAAAAGACCGCGTCTCCGTCCGCCCGCACTTCACGCAGAACATCCAGGAAGGGGACCACGCGCGGGTCCCCACTACGCACGTAGAACCTGGCAGTTCCTCCATTGGGCCAAACCTGCCCGGCCCAATGAAGGAACCTTGGCCCAGCGCTGGGGGCTATAAATACCCTCTGTTTCCAGAGGGTCAGGTATTCATCATTCTAACCTTACACTTGCTATTATCTGCTCGTACTCCTACTTACTTCAGCATCGGAGTGCCTTGCAGGTACCCCCCCACTTCGTTCAAAAAGCTTTCTGCTCGGAGCCAGCCGTGACGGTCCATTTATGATCAGGTCAGATCAGCTCTAGATGCGGTTTTACATGGACTCATCGTCAGTCAACCCTACACAGGTTTCCTTCTCTCAAAGATGCAGTTTTACACGAGCTCATCATCAGGTCTCCACCAGTATCTTCCCCCACAGAAACAAGGGCAGTAATGAGTTGTCTAAGCGATCTAATTGCTCTATCCACCAAGGTACCAAGGTAAGTTCAGCTGAAGAACATAACCAAGATATCTTAATTCCCCAGAGAGTGAGCCAACAAGCCATACTCTCCCCAAGCAGAGTTAGGCAACTGTCAACCTTCAGGAAGTTGGGTATCCCCAGAAGATCTCAACATTCCCCAACGCAGTATACAAACATTCTTAACAAGCATCCCCGGCAGTCTTGATCTAAGATTGTTCCCCGGCAGAATACCAGACACTCCAGCGGAGCCACTTCCCCAGTACAGTTCAAAATTTCCCCAGGAGAGTCCAGTCCAAAAGTTTCCCCAGGAAAGTGGAATCGATCTCCCCAACAGATCTTGAAGCTTATCCCCAGTAGATTCTGGAAGCTTGTCCCCTGCAGAGCACGAATGCGTCTCCCGGACTTTTTACTCAAGGTTATTTCCCCACCAGGATATAACTGGGTTATCCTCAGCCAAAAACCACAGAAAGATCGTCCCCGACGAAGTCTTCCTATCCCCAGCGGAGTTCATCAAACCTTCCAACAAAACTTAACAATGGTATCCCCAGCGGAGTTATCATCAACCTCAGCAAAGTACCTCTCTCCCCACATAGTTATCTCCCCGCAAAGTAATCTATTCGCCAAGTTTATTCCCCAACGGATTCATCTTCTCCTATCGGTTTATTCTTGCAACTATCACCCCAGCGGAAATAACGAAGCACTATCCTTCAACATCAAGCCCAGGATTTAGCTTCCCGGCACCCGTCAAGGATTTACTTTCCTAGACAAAACATACATTCATGAACATCACATCTTCATACATTATAGCATGCACATACGCATCGTGAACATACAATCTCATTTATTTCGAGAACATCACGCATGTCATACATCATGACATTGCATACAACTAACATTTTGTCTTTTCAGGACAAAGATCAATACAAAGATAATTACTATCAACTGTCGCAACTAAAGATCCGATTCCTATATCTTGCCAGGGTGTATCTGTTGACGACTAACATTACCAGACTCGATTCCTGTATCTTGCCAAGGCACGTCTGAAGAGTTTGAGGATCCGATTCCTGTATCTTGCCAGGGTGTATCTGTTGACGACTAACATTACCAGACTCGATTCCTGTATCTTGCCAGGGCACGTCTGAAGAGTTTGAGGATCCGATTCCTGTATCTTGCCAGGGTGTATCTGTTGACGACTAACATTACCAGACTCGATTCCTATATCTTGCCAGGGCACGTCTGAAGAGTTTGAGGATCCGATTCCTGTATCTTGCCAGGGTGTATCTGTTGACGACTAACATTACCAAACTCGATTCCTGTATCTTGCCAGGGCACGTCTGAAGAGTTTGAGGATCCGATTCCTGTATCTTGCCAGGGTATATCTGTTGACGACTACATTACCAGACTCGATTCCTGTATCTTGCCAGGGCACGTCTGAAGAGTTTAAGGATCCGATTCCTGTATCTTGCCAGGGTGTATCTGTTGACGACTACATTACCAGACTCGATTCCTGTATCCTTCCAGGGCACGTCTGAAGAGTTTGAAGATCCGATTCCTGTATCTCGCCAGGGTGTATCTGTTGACGACTATTTACCAGACTCGATTCCTGTATCCGGCCAGGGCACGTCTGAAGAGTTTGAAGATCTGATTCCTGTATCTTGCCAGGGTGTATCTGTTGACGACTATATTCTCCGGACTTGATTCCTGTATCTTGCCAGGGCACGTCTGAAGAGTTTAAAGATTCGATTCCTGTAACTAGCCAGGGCACATCTACATAAAGAGTTTGAAGATCAACTCCTATAACAGGCCAGGTAATTATTTTCTTTCTCAGGTACGCAAGTTCTCGCTAAGGAATCTCTTACGCGATCGATAACCTCCCGATGGCATATATAAGTCCATCTCCACAACTACCATTACAGTTCCAAATGGCATCTATAAGCCCATTCTCGACAAGGTTCTGTCACATCTCCAAATGGCATCTGTAAGCCCATTCCCGACATCATCACTGCTAACATTCTACTATGTGAGTGCAAATTTCTGGGCACTCTAGTGTTCAATCATCTTCCACCTTCGAATTACGAAAGGCACGCCAGCCAATCTACATCCTCAGGTCTAAAAAGATTGAACAGGGGCAACTGTTGTACCCCAAAATTTGCCCTCCCATATTTCTCAAAATATTTTTAGAAAAATTCACAAGTCCAACCCGGCGCGTCATATTCAGGTATTCTTTCGCCAAGATATCTCTGATAACGTATTCTCAAATTCAGGTTCGGCTCAAGAGTCAATTCTTTAAAGAAGGTATCCGAATGTGTGAGTTTTCTCGAAGAAATATGGTGAAAAAGTGTGCTGAAAGTGCAGTTTTTACGCGCTAAAAAATTCATAACTTGAAGATAGTGGCTCGTTTTGAACCTGTTCCGGTGGCCAAAATTCCGTCTTGACATTATCTACATTTTCATCTCTCACGGCTGGAAGCCAACTTCGATCAGAAGGTCTTCAAAAATGTGGATTTATCAAGTATTTTCGCACAGAAAATTTGTGACAGAAGTTTATTTGCGTCATGTTCAGAAAATCATAACTTGGTCAATTTTCATCGTATCGAGCTGGTTCCGGCGCCAAAATTTCACAAATTGAGTTGGCTACATTTTCACAGAAGGTATTGAGTTCAAACGGTATTCAAAAGGCCTTCGTTTTTTGCTCAGAGTGCGTGACACGCTGAAAATCCTGAATGCTGAATATTATTTCATCTGGGCCGAAACTTCGAAAATTCATAACTCGGTCAATTTTTATCGGATTGGGCTCATATTTTTACACAAGGTCCCTGACTCATAGATCTACAACTTTTCTTCAAAAGTCGAGACCGGATTATGCTCCGATCAATACCAGTTTTTTATTGAAGAACGTGTCAGAGTCGACACTGGAGCCCAAAATAAGTTTGTCTGAGCTGAAACTTCAAAAATTCATAACTAATTCACCGTTTATCCGATTGAGCCGATTTTCGGACAGGAGTTAGTTATTGATGTCGGCTACATTTTGTTTTCACATTTCAACTTCAAAAATTGCACTTAAGTCCCTGCGATTTAGCCTGGAAAGTGACGAACTCAAGTGAACATTGGAGGCCCAATTGCACATTCAAAGCCCATTTTCTTTACCCTAATTTCCATTATATAATCACCTTCTTTTCACACAAACCAGAGGAGAAAAAGAGAGAAAAAAACCTTGCCACAACACTGTCAGAATATCAAATTCTTTCAAGAACCCTAAAACCTTGAAATCCTTATTACAAATCCCTCTCTCACTACAAACAAGCCATCTCAGTTACAAACCAACATCTCACTACTTCTTCAGTAAGGGTAAGGCTGGCTTGATCTCCATGATCAAAAGGGCATAAAAGCATTCATGTCACTACTTTTCCAGTAAGGGATCTCATGCAGGTTCATTAAGGAACGTTGATGCCAAAACACAAATGGCCAAAAGCCAAAACACAAATGGCCAAAAGCCAAAAGCCAAATGGCCAAAAGAACAACTTATGCATGACACCAATACATGGCGAGACAGACATCCTGAGAAGATTAAGGAACGTTGAGGCTAGAACACAAATGGCCAACAGCCAGAACACAAATGGCCATGAAACCCAATCCAATGGCCAAAGAATGCAGACCACGGTACTCAGGAGTCAATGAACACGCACGTGATGCCAGAAAGTCAAACAAGACTTTTTGTCTAATGGGCCAAATTACTTCAAGAAAAACCTCCCATTGGGCCTGAAACCCCCTTGGTTTGCATCCTTTTTAATTTTCTTTTCTTTTCTTTTCTAATTCTTTTTAAATTGTTTTAATTGTTTTTTTCACCATAAAATAATTTTCTATAATAAAAACAAAAAAATCAAAAAATACAAATATATTTAATTATTATTAATTTCATCACTAACCTATTTTTTGTAAATAAACTCTAACAATTAAATTAGTTAATTTAGGTTTTAAAACTTTAATATTTTCTTAAATTAATAAAATATGTAGAAATTAGGGTTTTGTAACCTTTTCATTTTTTTTAACAAATAATTTTCTCATTATTATTATTATTATTAATTACTAAATATTTTGTAAATAAATACGTAAATAATTAATTAGCATAAATTAGGTTTTAAACTTTAACCTTTTCTTTAATAATTAAAAATATTTAGAACTAGGGTTTCCTTCTAATTTTAAATTCTTTTCTTATTTCATTAAATACAAAAAACAAAAAAACATTTCTTTTCTTTAATTTAATACTTAATTAACTTTTAATTCAATTTAATTTCAAAAGGGTCCAACGCCCTCGGACGTTCCAATTTATTCTTTTCGCGCATTATTTTCTTTATCAATTATTATGTAACTGCTTTCCGGATATAATAGTAATTAGGTCTTTTACTTTCCGCCTTTTTATTAAAACGGGTCTTTGTAATTTGGCGATGTATAGACCCGCGCCTTGTAATAGCGTAGGATTTATCTTTCCGCATTTAAATTTCCGCACTTTTAAATTCTAATTGCATGAAATAATGTATGGCTAATTAAAAACAATGCGTAGCTCACCATGTCATGATCAAAGATAATTGCTAAACATGAAAATAACACACAAATTCACACACCACTTCTAGGGTACGCCTCACTGTTGCCTTGCCTTCGAAACGTTGTCGTCGAGTATAGGACGTTTTAGTAAGTCCTTATGTCCATGACATGATCCAGTTGCCTCGAAATGGTTGCCTCAGAATTAAAAAGGATCAATGGAATAAGGGTAGCTTCTAAGGTGTCCTACTGTTGCTCTGGTGACCACACTGTCCCTAAACTCGAATTGACCCGAACACCTCCAACGGTAGTGCTACCTACCTCTAAATGGTGGGATGACACTACCTTAAGGACATTTACACAGCCTAATTCCTTAGGGTAGGTAGATGACTCATAGATACTTGCTCTTTCTCAAAACAAATCAAAACTCTTTTCACACCGACACTTTCAAAAAGCTTTCAAAATAATTTTTCAAACACTCTTGAGGACTGATACAAGAGTCGATCTGAAATCTTTAAACGAAACTTTTTCAAACCCACTCACACTTTGAAAAGCAAACATTTCTGAAAACACAAATGAGAAAGTATCTAAGAGCCCATGGATAACCATGGATAGAAAGGGTGCTAACACCTTCCCTTTCTATAAATCTACCTCCCGAACCGAGAGACATTCTCAATAAGGAATTTTGCTGTGCTTTTGTCCTGTCCATGTTGGAGAAAATAAAAGACGGTGGCGACTCTTGCTTCCGCGACATTTCGCGAACCAGCGTTAAACAGTCAGTTCCAGATCCACCGATCACAGAACTGGCGACTCTGCTGGGGACTCTTTTAAAGTGAGGTGTACCTTAGGACTAAGATCACTTGTGTTTTCAATTGTCTGAATTGTTTGCTTTAAATTGCGGGGCCTGTCTTGGGAGTTCTATAGATCCTAACCCGGATCTGGGGGATACCTTTTTAGAAAGTAGCAACAAGGCTGTGAGGGAACTGTGCGGGGTATACCGACATGGTTGAAGCAGTCTGCTACGTTGATGTGGCACTTTGGTGTGTACCGATAACCCTTGAGTTCAGTCAAGGAGAGTACGGGGCCGCTGCGTGGTGTCGTGAAGCATCAACTGAGCTTAGGAACCTTAATCGAACCATCTTGGCCTCTTTAGGGTAGTGAGATAACTGACTTTGGTGCAGTCCGAGGTTGGTTGATACTCGATACTACACTCAATTGAGGGTTGTTTTCTTGGAATATTTAGGTCGCCAGTTCAGTGGCTAAATCGAAACGATGAACAATGAAAGCAATCCAATGATATTGGGACCCTTAGAACCCGGTTACTTCTGATAGGACAGGTTGAGCCCACCAACTTCAAGAGGGTAATACCCAGACCCCAGGCTGGCCCAAACTCTAAGGGCTCTATGTGTGACTTGTGTGCCTTCAAACTTGGCTACTTGCATGCTTGTTATCTGACATACGAGTTTCTTGCAGGTTTTGTTTACAGTCCTTAATTGGGACTCATTATAGGGCCTACTTACATCACTCAATGCATAGCATAACATCATACCATTGCATACATCCTGCATAAGGACTAACCCATTTCAAGGATCTCAAGGGCTTGTGATGCAGGTCATGATGAATCAAACTGTATAGCAAGGGGCAAAGGGGATTTATTTTCCTCTAGCCAAGGGTGTCAGGGGCTATGACCCACTCGATATGGTGAGCCTTGACTCTTGAAGAAGGACTCTCAACAACAGGAAGTTCCTTCAATCAAGCTACCGGATCCCAGCTCTAACAAATTTCTTGTTTACCCCGCGAGATCCTTGAAAACATTGCATGCATACATACATATCATTGCATTACAGGTACCCTTTTTACAGGTCACTTACCTTCTCCGCTGTTTATTTCAGCAATGGCTTCCCAACAAGATAACCAGGATCTTCAGGCTCAAGAGATTCAGTTCAGGGAGATCTTCCTAAGCCTATCCAAGGGGCAAGAGGAGTTAAGGACACTCCTCATGGGGAATCTGGACAAGAAAAGTCCTGAAGATGACAAGGACGAACGGCTGAAACGTCTACAAACTGAGGTAGATACAATGAAAACCCAGATGCTGGGGCAAAGGGCTCTCATCCAAGGTTTAGCTCGGGAGCAAGAAGAGTTGAGGACCATGATCAGTCAACTCCATCAAGACAGATCCAACATGAAGCAACCAGTCCAAGTCAGGGACCAGGTCTTTGATCAGTTTCCAAGAGGACAAGAGTCTCGTATGGTGAAGAATAGAACTCTCCAAATTGCTACCACTTCACAAGCCTAACATCAACCTCGCCCAGAGCAACATGTTGATCAAAGTAAGCCAAGCAGGTCCAAGAGGCAATTCACCCAGCTTAACATGCCGCTGTTTCAAGCCTTGCAACACCTGTTGAGGTTGAATCTGATTACACTAAGGGCTCCTCCCCGAAACCCCAACATCTCTGCTCCTAACTATCATCCCGACAGAAGATGTGCATACCACTCTGATAGTCCTGGACATGACACTGCTGACTGCTGGGCTCTGAAGAACAAAGTCCAGGACCTGATTAATGAAGGGGCAGTGGACTTCTCCCAAGTGGGTCAGGCTGAATGTTTCTACCATCCCTACCGGATTCACCATTTAAAGTGACAAGCCTTGAGACTAGAATACTTTTGTTCATTCGAATGTTCAAGTTGTAATTTTCTTTTGATTGTTCAAACATTTATTCATATCAAACGTTGTTATTTCATTAATGCATTACACATGTCTGTTTTGAAGTAATTATTTCGTATTCACTATATGCAAATTGTTTTCATATTTTTGTGATGATCAACTCTTGATTGAAAATTCTAAGCCTCTTGAGGGAGGATGACGAAAACGATACCACGATCTTTATAGTATGCTTTTGAACAGACCCCGCTGATGAAGTACAGGCATTGTAATTTGGCGATGTATAGACCCGCGCCTTGTAATAGCGTAGGATTTATCTTTCCGCATTTAAATTTCCGCACTTTTAAATTCTAATTGCATGAAATAATGTATGGCTAATTAAAAACAATGCGTAGCTCACCATGTCATGATCAAAGATAATTGCTAAACATGAAAATAACACACAAATTCACACACCACTTCTAGGGTACGCCTCACTGTTGCCTTGCCTTCGAAACGTTGTCGTCGAGTATAGGACGTTTTAGTAAGTCCTTATGTCCATGACATGATCCAGTTGCCTCGAAATGGTTGCCTCAGAATTAAAAAGGATCAATGGAATAAGGGTAGCTTCTAAGGTGTCCTACTGTTGCTCTGGTGACCACACTGTCCCTAAACTCGAATTGACCCGAACACCTCCAACGGTAGTGCTACCTACCTCTAAATGGTGGGATGACACTACCTTAAGGACATTTACACAACCTAATTCCTTAGGGTAGGTAGATGACTCATAGATACTTGCTCTTTCTCAAAACAAATCAAAACTCTTTTCACACCGACACTTTCAAAAAGCTTTCAAAATAATTTTTCAAACACTCTTGAGGACTGATACAAGAGTCGATCTGAAATCTTTAAACGAAACTTTTTCAAACCCACTCACACTTTGAAAAGCAAACATTTCTGAAAACACAAATGAGAAAGTATCTAAGAGCCCATGGATAACCATGGATAGAAAGGGTGCTAACACCTTCCCTTTCTATAAATCTACCTCCCGAACCGAGAGACATTCTCAATAAGGAATTTTGCTGTGCTTTTGTCCTGTCCATGTTGGAGAAAATAAAAGACGGTGGCGACTCTTGCTTCCGCGACATTTCGCGAACCAGCGTTAAACAGTCAGTTCCAGATCCACCGATCACATCGTCGATCAGGGGCTCTCACATCGATAAATCTATTTAGAATTCATTCAATCTAGGGAAGTTACATTGAGATTCGATAAATCTCTCCAAGAAAGTTGTAATCAAGAGAAGTTTATTTCGTGACTCAAGACATTGAGACATGCCACCTCATATCATATTGTGGCACGAATATTCTGATCTTTTATTAGACACAGATTTTTCAGAAATCCCACAGGCAGAGGCATTCCTAATCCGTACTTGCAAAGTTGCTCAAGCCAATTATGTTGTGACGAATCAAGATAAAAGCATCATAATCGTCACCCTGACCTAGCCAACGTATGAAGTTGCCTTCATCTTCTATGGACAATTTCAAACCTGATTCCCCAAGTGAACTCAGAAATTTCAGAGTTGTCATTCGAATTGGCACGCGCAAGTGCATCCCCAGTGGGGTTAATCAAGTGCATCCCTAGTGGAGTTAGTCAAGTGCATCCCTAGTGGAGCTAAACCGGGGAAATCACAGATCTAAACCAGGGCATTCGTAGGTGTCCATGCCCATCTTTTATCCACAAGTGATTCAAGAGGTAATTCCCCAGTGTGGCATAAACTTGGGGCTTGTATTCAGAGAGATTCACATGGTGTTTGGTGTCCATTATTCGGCATATTCAGTTCTATCATCCTCTCAACGGTTCAAGATGTATGGAAGTCTGGCCAGATTATCTCTTCCCTAATAATATAATCCAGAATTCAGTGGCGTACCTGAAGACTCGATTTGTCAGCTATTCAATCTTCAGTAGAGTCATCGATAACCTGTGGTATCGTGAGCTCCCCAACATAAATTCTTCCTAATATCCCTAACAATCTTTGGTGCTGCGGGTTTCCAGCGACAATATGTATTGGTATCCTCAGTAATGAGAAATAGTTCTCAACGAGTCTTCGCTTATCCCCATGAAGTCTATTTCTTTGCATTGCATATAACTATCATTGCATAACACTGCATCTTCAAAAGCGCATAGCCGATCCATCAGAGTGGATCTTCGCGGCAAAAGAAATTCAAACATGCATACGAAGCATAAGCCAGATCAGGTACCTTACACAAAAGACCTAAATCATACAAAGACAACAATACATCCCCACAAGAGGATGTCACCTCAAATCCCCAGTCGGTGGTCTCCATCTTCATAATTCCCAACAAATTCAATACAATAAACTTGGTCATTCTCGCATCTTCAATCAAAGTGTCGTAACCAATACCCCCACCTTCTTAGAATTATAGGTCACCCATAGACCTAGTTTTTGGTCGACCGATCGTAGGTCATACCTTAGGATCTTAGATCAAACGTAGATCTAGATTCCCTTGTAGGTCTCCCATAGACCTAGTTTTTGGTAGACCGACCGTAGGTCTTACCTTAGGATTTTAGATCGACCGTAGATCTAGATTCCCTTGTAGGTCACCCGTAGACCTAGTTTTTGGTAGATCGACCGTAGGTCTTACCTTAGGATTTTAGATCGACCGTAGATCTAGATTCCCTTTCAGGTCTATCGTAGACCTAGTTTTTGGTAGACCGACCGTAGGTCTTACCTTAGGATTTTAGATCGACCGTAGATCTAGATTCTCGTGTAGGTCGACCGTAGACCTAGGTTTTCGTAGTCTGATCGTAGGTCTTACCTTAGGATCTTAGATCGACTGTAGATCTATATTCCTTTGTAGGTCGCCCGTAGGCCTAGTTTTTGGTAGATCGACCCTAGGTCTTACCTTAGGATCTTAGATCGACCGTAGATATAGATTCCCTTGTAGGTCGCCCACAGACCTAGTTTTTGGTAGACCGACTGTAGGTCTTACCGTAGGATTTTAGATCAACCGTATATCTAGATTCCCTTGTGGGTCACCTATAGACCTAGTTTTTAGTAGACCGACCATAGGTCTTACCTTAGGATTTTAGATCGACCATAGATCTAGATTCCCTTGTAGGTCGACAATAGACCTATTTTTTGGTAGACCGACCGTAGGTCTTACCTTAGGATTTTAGATCGACCGTAGATCTAGATTCCCTTGTAGGTCAACCGCATGCCTAGTTTTTGGTAGACCAACCATAGGTCTTACCTTAGGATCTTAGATCAACCATAGATCTAGATTCCCTTGTAGGTCGCCCATAGACCTAGTTTTTGGTAGACCGACCGTAGGTCTTACCTTAGGATTTTAGATCGTTCGTAGATCTAGATTCCCTTATAGATCGACCATAGACCTAGTTTTTGGTAGACCGACCGTAGGTCTTACCTTAGGATTTTAGATCGACCATAGATATAGATTCCCTTGTAGATCAACCGTAGACCTAGTTTTTGGTTGACCGATAGTAGGTATTACCTTAGGATTTTAGATCGACCGTAGATTTAGATTCCCTTGTAGGTCGCCCATAGACCTAGTTTTTGGTAGACCGACTGTAGGTCTTACCTTAGGATCTTAGATTGACCGTAGATCGAGATTCCCTTGTAGGTCGACCGTAGACCTAGTTTTGGTAGACCGACCGTAGGTCTTACCTTAGGATTTTAGATCGACCGTAGATCTAGATTCCCTTGTAGGTCGATCGTAGAACTAGTTTTGGTAGACCGAACATAGGTCTTACCTTAGGATTTTAGATCGATCGTAGATCTATATTCCCTTGTAGGTCGGCCGTAGACCTAGATTTTGGTAGACCGACCGTAGGTCTTACCTTAGGATTTTAGATCGATCGTAGATCTAGATTCCTTTATAGGTCGCCCGTAGGCCTAGTAATTCCAATAGATCATCGTCGAACCTGAGATCGCTTGTAGGCTAGGTTCTTCCAATAGATCATCGTCGAATCTGAGATCGCCCGTAGGCTAGGATCTTCCAATAGATCATCGACAAACCTGAGATCACCCGTAGGCTAGGTTCTTCCAATAGACCACCGTCGAAACTGAGATTTCCCGTAGGCTAGGTTCTTCCAATAGATCAGTGTCGAACCTAAGATCGCTCGTTGGCTAGGTTCTTCCAATAGATCGTCGTAGAACCTGAGATCGCCCGTTGGCTAGGTTCTTTCTATAGATCATTGTAGAACCTGAGATCGCCTGTTGGCTAGGTTCTTCCAATAAATCATCGTAGAACCTGAGATCTCCTGTTGGCTAGGTTCTTCCTATAGATCATCGTCGAACCTGAGATCTCTTGATGGCTAGGTTTTTCCTATAAATCTTGTCTTAGAACCTAAGATCGCCCAAAGGCTAGGTTCTCCGACAAATCACTTTCATGTTTCACCTTAGGATCGTAGGCCGCCCGTAGACATCATCCTCCATTATTTTGTACCAACCTTTGTCTTGTATTGGCATCACGCCATGTTACAAGTCCAATCTCCGTCTCTTCACTGAAAAAACAAAAAAAAATTCTTTCCCCAGTAGATAAAAAAAAGATAAATAAACACTCACACTTTCTTTTAGAACAAATTTTTGGCATTCATATTTAATCATCTTCTACCTCGAACTTCCGAAAGGTATGCGCCAAATGTACTTTCAGGTTTAAGACGATTATATAGGGGCAGCTTTAATACCCTAAATTTGTCCTACCTTCTTACTTTTATCTGGCTTATGCATTTGGCACTTTTCATTCCATCTACATACCCCCCGTTAGGTCATTTTGAATGTCATGCATCATTGGTCAATAATTTGGCATGGGATTGAGGATGTTGAGGAATTAGGGTTTCTTCGTGCTTTTAGGCTCTCATCTTTATGCAAGCTTGGATCAACACAGTTCTTCATCAATCAGAGTTTGAGGGATTAGAGTTTATGTTTATGGTCATTGGGAATTTCCTCTTTTATCAAGATACTCATTTTTCATAAAAAGACAAAGCCACCTTTTCAAGTTACTTCAGTGAGCAAACAAATTAGGGTTGCGAGTTGTTAGGGTTTACATTTCATCATGGTTGAGTTTGCTAAATTCAATTGAAGATTCATTATGCTCCAGGAACCACTCTTTCTAATACTGGTTTCTTGGCATACAAATTTGGTATGAATTAGAAGATGGAAATGAGTTTAGGATTCATTGAAGATGCAAGTGGATTTGGTGTAAGAATTAGATTCCAAAGGGGTTATGTCATTACTTGGATTGAAAGCCATTATGCAAGGGAGGGAATAGGACTGAATCAAGTTGCTATGAATGAAGACTTTACTTACAAGGGAGTCACACATTTGAATTAGGGTTCTATTATTGGTGGCACAAGGTAGTGGTGGGCCTAATACACCATGTCACTCGGGACCGGTGTTTCCTCATTGATTATGAAGGTCTTTATTTCAAGTTCAAGCATGGCTACTTATGTTGCTATACATCACAAAGGGAGCATGCATAAACAATCTTTAACGAAGTCTTGTGGAAGTCTCTTTCATTCTTACCATGGAGTGTTTGGCATTACACGAATAAGGGAATCGTGATTATGCTTGGCCTTTAAACCATTAAAGGAGTATTTAAAGTTAAACTCCATGGAAAATATAAAAGACAATACTTTGAGCGCTTGAGAAAATTGATATTGAATTCAAGAGATTTCGTGCTCCTAATTTCATCACATTACTGAACTGTCGGCAGAGTTCAATTTGAAAGAAAAGAAAGACATAGATAACACTTCTCCATTAGAGTCCAAGTTCCATATAAGAGTTATTCAAGAAGAAGTACACAATTTAAAAGAAGCTTTTTTAAGGAAAAGATTACAAGATAATATCCTGCAAAATCTGAACAACAAATTGTTAAACATCATATATAACTTCATGATTCTTCCATAGTCTTCATGCCCCTGCCTTTTATCCTCTTGATCAAATTTTCATTTTTCAAGGCCAAACTTCTACTTGCTTCAATGATATTCCAATTTGTCAATGACCTGAATATTAATTCACATAAACTGCATCAGTAAATAAAAACCAGCCCCTGCATTAACATAACAGTTGGCGTGCAGGAAATTGAGAAGGGATTAAGTCAAAAATACAGCTCAAAAAACTAACTGCATCAGATTTCCAGCTCAGGGTAATTGCTCATAACAGAATCCCAAAGCAGTTACGAACAAAATTATAACAGAAACTCAGAGGGAAAAGAAAACTAATTTCCTAACTGCTTCTAGCAGAATCCCTTAACCATTTCCTAACTGTTCCTAACCTTCCTAATTAACCTTTAAAAAACAGCCAGCTAATTATTCATAACCACCAAACATAATTCCAACTGATTTCATAACCAACTAATTATGACTAAACTGTAACTAACCATAACAGAAAAAACCATAACTCTCACTCTCCTAACTCTCATCCTCTAACCATCTCTAATCTAATAGAATTATAGAAAAGCAATATAGGAAATTACCTTGAGGAATTTCATTCTTCGAATCTGTAGAGGAATCACCAAAAAAACTGATAACATAATTCTCTCGCCTTCTTCACCACACTCTCTTAATATTCATCATCCATCACCAATAAAATATGAATTCTCTCTCTCTCTCTGAAATTTGTTTCAATCATATGAAATCTCTCAATTTGGCATCGCATCAGCATCATCAATTTCGTATATCAGTTCTGAAAATTACACATGCTTCTCACTGCTTTGTTGCGTATCGGCATCATTTATCGCATCTTCTTCAATATTCACTACAACTTCAATCCTTCATCATCTTTAATCCTTTAAAAACTTCACGATTTTACGAATTTCAAAGAACACAACAACATAGAACCCGCAGTGTAACACTGAGAAGAAGAACAAGAAGAATAAACAAATCAGAAGCGAAAGAACTATCGAGTTTTCTTGATTGCATCGTTAGGTTGTTGTCAAATTTCATGGTTGTTTAGATCTTGGCTGTGAGATTGAGAACGAGTTGAAGAGTGAGACATCAGTGTGGTTCATTGGAACTCAAAGAAGCACGAACAATGAAGATTCGTAGTGATCTTTGTTGTGATGAAGGTGGTTGTAGATCGTTGACACATTAGAGGATAAGGTTGAAGAAGAAGGGAGCCGTGTCTGATTTAGAAGAAAGAAAAGAAGATACCGCTCATGGTGGAGCCGCGATTGAAGCATGATTGAAACGGTAGTGGTAGACGATTTCCGTCGGAGAGGCAGAGAGAAGCAATTAAGCGCCGCGAGAGAGAAGAGGGAGTTTAAATGAATAAGTTCAACCGGTGCAGTATAGTATCCTAACACCCCCTGTAACCCTAATTTCCAAGCATCGCCATTTTGTTATATTTCTTATATATATATTGTTATTCATTTTGACGTTTAAATGTAATTTGGTAATTGAGTTTTAATGTTTAACAAATAACATTGTTGACATGGTGTGAGTGGGCTGGATTTCAATCCCTGAGGCCCGTTAGCATTTTTTTAGAGGGTGGCTATTGGCTGTACAAACAAAAAAGTAACATGGTGGGCTCAATTTGAATAGGCCTAGCGCCCAGAGTTCCATTGATGGGTTATACACCTGCATGCAATTATACACTCCTTTGGTATCATTTATTTTCTCTATGTTTCTTACTTGTTTCAACATTTTTTATAAATTATTTTATGTGATATTATTGGACAAAAGAGACTTAGATGAAGTTTTCAAGAAGTTTATAAGCTATCTGTTGGCTCCTAAATTCGACACCCACGTTCTATTATCATATAGATCAGTAATTATGAGTTAGAAGAGTTTCCTACACAAGAAGGCTTCGATCAGCTGATCACATCGAAGGCTTATCAAAGAATGACTAAATACTTAGAGAAATTTCTCTAAGTTGGAATCATGTTGTTTTCAACTTCGAAGGAGCAACCTTTCGACCAAGGTCCCTGATGCCCAAGATCGAACGGTTTGAATTTCGAATTGTTGGAGGGAAAACGGTTCCCAGCAGTTACCAAGCACAACGTGGCGTGGAAGTAGGAATCGAGGGTTGTGAACGTGCCATGTGGTGTCACCTCGAAGCGAAGTAACTGCCCAGCAGTTACTTAGGATTTTTAGTATAAATACTAAGTGTTCACGTAGTTTTTAAGGGTGTTCATCATTGTATATAAGTCACTCATTTAGATTCAAGTACCCAGCGTGAGAGAAAGAATCATTGAGAATGTATGTGTGAAACACCATTTACCTTAATCGAAATCTTTTACATTCAAGCAATTTATCGCTTTCACTTATTTATCTCAGTCGAATTCATTTATTTAACAAGCCTTTAATGCTTTTATTTACTTTATCAAGCTTTTCTCCATGCAATTTACTTAAAGTATCTCTACCTTACTTGCGTTAATCACCATTAGGATTAGTCGAAACTCTCTATTTTAAAGCATTTAAACTCTCTAAAATCAGCCATGTCTTAGGATCAATCTGATCGATCCTGCGAGTCACCAAATAAGTTACCTTTTGGAAGATCAACGGTTGTTTACCATTTTTCACGGTAAACAAATTGGCACACCCGGTGGGACTTTGTGTTGATTTTTCACGGGTTTAATCGTTTTTTATAAAATATACTCCTTTTTCGAGAGTATTGCATGTTATTGAGAAGTGGTAGAATATACACCAACGAAACCAATACTAGGAGAAGAAGTAGAGAAATGGCGAATCCGCCAAACTATGGAGAAATCCCACAAAAAAACGTGGGAGTGACGATTATTCCAACCACAAGTGAAGTGGTAACCGCTGGTTCAACGCCAGCAGTAACGGTTACACAAACGGGGCCGATGCCTTCATTTACAGGCCCCAGAATGCCTTTGGGAACTCCCTCACCAAGGGGAAACCAAGGAACCAGACCATATGTTCCCCCAGGTTTTTCGACAGCCTGGATAAATCGAGAACCACCCTACGGCATGCCAACTTCTGAATTGACTAGCCTGACGAACGCTGCGTCCACCTTTTCAAAACCTTTAGTGAGCGCCTCTTCACCACTCCAAGGCTCTGGAGTTAGTATGGCGAACATGGGTAGGAACCAACTCTTAGGAGGAACGTCCCACGTAATGCCTGGCCTTACGAATACCTCGACAACAGTCTTGAGGCAGCAAATGGACGAAAGCAACCACAACATGATTCAAATGTTGGCGCAAACTTTAAGTACAGTGCTAAATCCTCTAATACAGAATACCACCCAGTCGAACCAGCAAATGACAGCGCAAATGTCGCGTCTGGCTGAATTTTTTGGGGTACCCCAACCCATTCGACAGCCCCAAAGGGCACAGATAAGGGGAAACCAAGGCATACTTCTAGAGGAAGAAACCACTATTAACCAAGTCCAGCAGCCTGTCGAAGAGAACCTTAGGGTACAAATGGAACAACCCAGGGTCGAAGAGTCGAGAGTCGTAGCCCCGAAAATAAGGATGGTTAATAGAAACCAAAACATTGACGAAGTAGTTCAGCAAATCCAATACCAGAATGTTGGTTTGGAGAATAACTTGACAACCATGATTGAAAGAATCATGATGCAAAACGGGATGAATACGGGCTTCCGTAGGCCCAACTTCACATCCCCGCTGTCGGAATATGTGTTACAAACGGACTTGCCTCCTAGATGCAAAGTGCCTAAGTTCACTAAGTTTTCAGGGGACACGACAGAATCCACTGTCGAACATGTGGCAAGATATTTAATCGAAGCGGGAGAAATCTCAAACAATGAGAACCTAAGGATTAAGTATTTCCCAAGTTCCCTAACAAAGAATGCGTTTACTTGGTTCACAACTCTCCCCCCCAATTCGATCCACCATTGGACCCAGTTGGAGAGATTGTTCCATAAGCAGTTCTACATGGGACAAACCAAGATAAGCTTGAAAGAGTTGGCTAGTGTAAAGAGGAGATTCACTGAGCCTATAGACGAATACCTAAATAGGTTTAGATTGCTCAAGGCAAGATGCTTTACGCAAGTGCCAGAGCACGAGTTAGTCGAAATAGCCGCCGGAGGTCTAGATTACTCCATTAGGAAGAAATTAGACACTCAGTACCTGAGGGACATGGCCCAATTGGCCGATAGGGTTCGACAGGTAGAACGCCTTAAAGCTGAAAAAGCTAGGGCGATGAAAACTCATAAAAGAGAAAAGATAGCATATGTCGAAATGGACGATGAAGATTCACAAACATTCGAAGAACTTAAAGCCTTCAAGGAGAGTGAGGTCGATTTAGCTGAGTTAAAACAAGGGCCACCATACTCTTGCAAATTACTAGTCCCCTCAAGTGGAAAAAACCCCACTGAGTCTGAAAAGGCCAATGATAGGTTCCCTAAAAAGACTTACAGTTTCGATATTACGAAATGTGATGAGATTTTTGATTTACTTGTAAAAGATGGCCAAATGATAATACCCCCAGGGGTAAAAGTGCCTCCTCTTGATCAAAGAAAGAAAAGAGGCTATTGTAAATATCATAACTTTCAGGGCCATAAAACATCTCAATGTTTTCTTTTCAGGGATCTCGTGCAAAATGCCATCAAAGAAGGGAGGCTGAAGTTCGCTGACAAGGCCCCCGTGAATATGGATTTGAGCCCTTTGCAGGCGGAAGCCCACTATGCTGAACCCTCAGGGGTAAATGTGATCGAAGCTTCCAGGAGTCAGGTGAAAAGGCCAGGGATAACCATGGTCGAAGTCACCAAAGATCATATCAATATGCCAATATTTGGCAGTTTTTTGGGAACCTTTCTAGAAAAACAATCGAAGCAGTCCAAAAGGCCGCCGAGGGCCCAAAACTGGAAACAGGTGGAGTCTCAAAATGTGGAACTAAACCCACTTCCTACTTGGCTACGGTGCAAGGCCAAACAAAAGACCTGGAGGCTCAAATGAAGAAAATGACTCTTGCTACTAAAGACAACATGAATGTCAACATGGTTGAAATCTCTGAATCAAAAGTTTCAGAGGAAGCCATCAGGCAAGAGCAAGAAAACAGAACAGCATTCCCCCGAGAGAACGAAAATCTGGCAGAATTCTTACAACGATGCCAGAAGAAAAAATCAGAAGTAATGTTGTGTCCTCGATGTAGATCTATTTTTGACAAGAAGGCTACTAAACACATCAAAGGTGTAAGAGAAGCAAAAAAAATGGAGCAGAAATGCCCAAACAAGTGCAGGCTCTGATGTTCGACGCGATCCTATAAGAACCTATCAAAAGGGTTCAAGTCAGGAAAAGAGGCCACTAACTTTCAGGCCTCCAGCCAATGTGCCAGTCAATACATGGCTCAAAATATCGAGTCGAAAGAGACCCAACGAAGAAAGGTGGTATTCCTTTGAAGTGCCAAGAGGTTCATCTTTGACACTCAAGAAAGAATCTCATGTAGGTGCCACCAAAGTTGCTCAAGTATCGAGTAACTATAAGGGAAAGAACCCAATGTCTCGATCCCAGTGGAGAAGGTACCAAAGGCGGTGCAAGGCTGAGAGAGAGGCTGCCAACGAACCAAAACCAGAGTCGAGCTCAAATGTCCCCCAGCGAAAGCAAAGAAAGCCTTTGGAGAGGGACCCAGTGGCCAATAGATTGGTATGGCCTGGTCAAGACGAAGCTGGTGACGAAGATAGCTCCGAGTCCGACGACACATTAGACATCATGATAAATGTAGTTTCGGTCTTGCCAAGAGAATTTGACCGCCAAATGGAAGTCGAAGCAAACGACCGGGAAGTCGAACAAGAGATGGCCAAGCATAGGCCAGTATGCTACTTTGTCATGGGTAAGGGCTACACTGAAGAGCAAAATGGTTTCTTCGAACCACCAACTGAGGTGATGAAAAGTCACCTCAAGCCTTTATTCATAAGGGCAAAGCTCGAAGAGGCCACCGTAAACAAAATCTTGGTGGACTGTGGGGCGACTATCAACATAATTCCCCACTTCATGCTAAGAAAAGTAGGCAAGAATGATGAAGACATTAAGCCTCATAATATGGTCCTATCGAACTACGAAGGCGGAATAGGGACCACCATGGGTGTGATTCAACTAGACCTCAAAGTGGGATCCATCCTTCGACCAACCATGTTCATGGTCATATCGGCTAAACCAAATTACAACCTACTGTTAGGCCGAGAATGGATACATGGTGTCGGAGCAGTACCATCATCGATGCACTGAAGGGTGATATTATGGCATCCCGATGGGATTATCGAGAATATAGAAGCAGATTAGAGCTACTACTTAGGCGAAGTTAATCACCTAGGGAGAGCTGACTTCAACAAAAATTTGGCTCACATTGGGCCATGTCCAGCACCTGACTTCGACATGGCGCCAACGCCAAATGCTTTTTGTTCCTTGTACCTGCATCCTGATCATGGGTTTCAATGGGATAAAAAATACTTGTCTCACATTGATTTCAGTGGGATAACTGACATCCAGCCAACTGGTTGGGGAAGCGAATTCAGTGATAATGACTGAGTCGCAAGCGTTACATCGAATTTCGGCTTACGTAGCCGAAACAAGAATGATAGCGGCTCTTGAAGCCGAAGTAAAATATATGGCCACCAAGGCCAATGACCAAGTACTACCTTCTGCAGGTCCTGGAAAAGAATTCGACCCAGAGCCACCTGATATAGGTTCTGGAAAAGATTTCGACCCAGAACCTCCCGATATCTCGACAGAAGGAATGCAGGAACAGAGGCTCAACGCCATCTATGATGATGAGCCTTTGGGTTTCGAAAAGGACCCCCTGGCGAACAACATCAAAATGTTAGCACAAGATCCTTTAGAAGAAATCGACTTGGGCGAAGGGTTAGATAAAAGATCCACTTACATCAGTGCCAAAATAGACCCAGATCTCAAGGTCGAAGTGATCCAATTACTGAAGGAGTTCAAGGACTGCTTTGCATGGGATTACAACGAGATGCCCGATCTTGACTGAAGATTGGTAGAACTTCAGTTGCCAATCAAACCTGGGAAAAAGCCTGTCAAACAAACTCCAAGACGCTTCGCTTCCGAAATACTATTGAAGATCAAAATGGAAGTCGAGAGACTGCTGAAATGCAAATTCATACGAACTACGAGGTACGTCGAATGGATTGCAAACATTGTGCCAGTTATTAAGAAAAATGGTACGTTGAGGGTATGCATAGATTTCAGAGATCTGAATGCTGCAACACCCAAAGATGAATATCTTATGCCTGTGGCGGAAATGCTTGTCGACTCTTCCGCTGGCCACGAGTACCTGAGCATGCTCGACGGTTACTCAGGATACAATCAAATTTTCATTACTGAAGAAGATGTGTCGAAAACAGCTTTTCGATGCCCTGGGGCCTTAGGCACTTACGAATGGGTAGTAATGCCTTTTGGCCTAAAAAACGCTGGGGCAATATATCAGCGAGCAATGAACTCTATCTTCCATGATTTTATTAACACTTTCATGTAAGTATATATTGACGATATTGTTGTAAAATCGGTTTCCAGGAAGAACCATATAGACCACCTTCGACAATCATTCGAAAGAATGAGAAAGCATGGTCTGAAGATGAACCCTTTGAAGTGTGCGTTCTGTGTGAAAGCTGGAGATTACTTGGGCTTCGTCGTCCATAAGAAAGGAATCGAAATTAACCATAACAAGACGAAGGCAATCTTGGAAGCGAAAGCGCCAACGAACAAGAAGGAACTGCAATCTCTGTTGGGCAAGATAAACTTCTTAAGGAGATTTATATCTAACCTAAGTGGAAAAGCGCAAGCCTTCTCACCCTTACTTCGATTGAATAAGGAAGGGTTCGAGTGGGGGCAAGAGCAACAAGAAGCCTTCGACAAGATCAAAGGGTACCTCACCAAGCCACCTATTTTGGTGCCTCCTTGTAGAAATAGGAGTATGATATTGTACATAGCTGCATCCGACAAAACTTTGGGAAGCATGTTAGCCCAAGAGGATGAAAATGGAGTCGAAAGACCCATTTACTACCTTAGCAGAGTTTTGAACGATGCAGAAACTAGATATAGCGAAGTTGAAAAATTATGTCTATGTCTTTATTTCTCTTGTACAAAGCTCAAATAATATATAAAACCAGTTGATGTGTATGTTTCGTCCCATTCTGATGTTTTCAAATACATGTTGTCGAAACCCATCTTACACAGTCGAATTGGCAAGTGGGCGCTAGCATTAACTGAGTATTCGTTAACCTTTATGCCTCTCAAGGCAGTAAAAGGACAATTGGTAGCAGCCTTTATAGTCGACCACTCAATTCAGTTACAAAATATAAATTACTTGGAGATAGAACCCTGGAAATTTTACTTCGATGGTTCCAGCCATAAAGATGGAACGGGAGTAGGGGTCTTAATTATTTCTCCAGAAAAAATTCCAACAACATTCAAGTACAAGATAGAAGGTACTTGTTCGAACAATGAGGCTGAATATGAAGCTCTAATTACTGGCCTTAAAATATTGTTGGAATTGGGGGCAACTCGAGTCGAAATAATGGGAGACTCAGAGTTAGTCATTAAGCAAATCACAAAAGAGTACAAATGTATAAGAGAAAATCTCATTATGTACTTTGTGATAGAAAATCGTTTATTGAAAAAATTCGAAGTGGTTAATATTCGACACATACCTAGATTGGAAAACCAAATAGCTAATGATTTGGCACAAATTGCATCTGGGTATAGGATTTCAAAAACGAGATTACAAAGAGCAATCGAAGTCCAAGAAAAAATGACAGCAACCAGCTTATCTCCAACTGATTTGGAATCGACAAGACTAGGATATGCCGATCAAAGGAATTTCGAAATTTCGTTCATAGACAATTTATCGGAGCAAGATTGGAGGAAACCCATTGTAGATTATCTACAAAATCCAGCAGCTTTGACAGAACGAAAAATAAAATATAGGGCGTTAAGTTACGTACTCATGGGGAATGAGTTGTTTAAAAAGACACATGACGAGTTATTATTAAAATGCTTAAGCGAAACCGAAGCATACATAGCCCTTTCGACTATGCATGCTGGAGCATGTGGGGCTCACCAAGTAGGTCATAAGATGAAATGGTTGTTGTTTCGACAAGGACTATATTGGCCCACTATCTTGAAAGATTGTGTCGAGTTCATGAAGGGTTGCCAGGAATGCCAAGTCCATACTGGTATCCAACATGTACCAGCAAGCAAGCTTCACTCAATAGTGAAACCTTGGCCTTTTAGAGGATGGGCGTTGGATCTTATTGGAGAGATTCGACCAACATCATCGAAGAGCCAGAAGTATATACTGGTAGGCATTGATTATTTCACTAAATGGATCGAAGCTATCCCTTTAGTCAACGCAGACCAAGAAAATGTCATTGAATTTATTCAAAAGAACATTATCTACTGATTTGGAATCCCTGAGACTATAACAACTGATCAAGGGCCAGTGTTCACTGGTTGAAAGATGCAGGAATTCGCGCAAGAAACAAGCTTCAGACTCCTAACATCAACGCCTTATTACGCGCAGGCAAATGGTCAAGTCGAAGCGGCGAATAAAATAGTGATTGGCCTGATAAAAAAGCATGTAGGAAAGAAGCCAAAAAATTACCATAAAACGTTAGACCAGATCTTGTGGGCTTGTCGAACGTCCCCAAAGGAAGCCACGGGTACAACACCATATCGGCTAACTTACGGTCATGACGCAGTACTGCCAGCAGAAATTTGTCTTCAATCAGCAAGGGTTCAAAGACATCAGGATATTCCCCCTGAGGTTTATTGGGATATGATGTTAGACGAATTGGTATATTTGTACGAAGAAAGACTACGAGCTATCGACCTACTGAGAATTCAGAAGAAAAGAGTGGAAGACTCTTACAATAAGAAAGTAAAACCTAAGGCATTCTCGCCTGAAGAACTAGTTTGGAAGGTAATTCTTCCCATGGATCGAAAAGATCGAAGCATGGGAAAATGGTCACCCAAATGGGAAGGACCCTTCAAAATTATTCAAACTTTTTCTGGTGGAGCATATGAGGTCGAAGAGTTAAGCGAAGATAAAAGACTCTTGAGAGTAAACGGCAAATATTTGAAAAAATATAAACCTATGCTCCAAGAGATCAAAATAAATAACAATTAATGATTAAGTTAACAATAAAGCCAAAATGGAAAATAACATTGATAAGCCAAAATGGCTACAAAAATTACAGAATATTCGAGTACATGGTCAATGAAGTACAAAGCAAATTAAAAAGGGACGGAAGCTTTGAGATGAAGATATTTTGCTCGCTGTAACTCCAGTCGTTTGTTGCACAAGGCATTCTCCTGAGAGATTTTGGCAATCTGGGCCCTTTCAGCGAACTCTAGGCCTCGAGCAACTTCATCTTGGATCTCCGCGTCTGAAACAGTCGAAAGAAGTTCTTCCTTGCGCTTAGTATTAGCGTTTAACCTGGCTTCCAACTCCTCGATCTATGCCCGTATAGAGGCATTATCCTGATCGATGGCTTCGATTTCCTGTTGCTTGGACGTTCTCTGTTTTGACAACTCTTTAATTCGAGAGGTCGATTCAGATACTTCAGTCCAAGCAGCAGAACTCTTGCCATGCAGCGTTTCGAGTTGGTTGTTGAACCCCCTTCGACGATTGTAATCCGCAGAGGCTTGGTCAATAATGGAGTATAACTCCAAGATGAAGCCGAAAATCTCTGGAGAAACAGCAAGCAAATCGACTGCACCCAAGACAGCCCCCAAACAAGATTGGGAAGTAGGATCCCCCTCCAAAGCCTTCATTAGGTCCCTCTTGAAGAATTGAGCCTTAACTTTCTTCAAGACCTCATCGAGAGAAGTCGAAGTAGACTTCCCTGATGCAGTAGAAGCATCATGACTAGGGTCAGATGAATTTTCCCTGCTCTCGATGATGGCGTTCAGATAGCCAATTGGATCATTTTGCTTCAAGAGAGCCAAGTCCTCTTTAGATCTGGGCTTTGTCGAGGTAACCTTTTCTGTTTCGACAATGTTGGCTTGGGGCTGAACATTTTCAGCAGCATCAGCGTCAACATGACCCTCTTCATCATATTGTTCTTCTGTCTTGTTGAACACTTGAACCTCCTCCTGGTGATGCTCCTCAGGGGCACCCCCTGTCTCAGCAGGTAACTCATCATCCACCAGTTCCTCTTCGCGTTGTCTGCTATGGTCAGCAGAGTCCTGCGGCTCCGAAGTTTGATTCACTTCGTTAGCAGAACTGACGAAAGAAGAAGGATTGTAGGTGGGTTCCCCTGCGCTGTTACGAAGGTACCAGAACCTTCGACAGGATGCCCAGCTGGCGCTGAAGTTCCAGCCGTTTCCTGAAAGTAGAAAAAAAATAACTCTGATTAGAGAGATGCACAATCGAAGGTGATCATCGATACTTAAGTTAAAAGTGGTCAGAGACATTACCTGTAAAGGAACCTCAGCCCCAGGGCTAGAGTTGTCGCTCTCAACAGGATTACTGAGAAAGACATTTAACTCCTCCTCCGTGGGTTCTTCAATAATCACAGGGGGCGGCCTGGGTTTATTCCCTGTGACTTTAGTTCTTATCACAGGTCGAGGTTCAGGAGCAGGAGCAGCCTTTTTCAGCTTTCTCCGTTTGAGAGGAACATGAGGAGATTCCTCCTCTTCGCCACTCGAAGTTTTGACCGTTAATATGGGTCGCTTCTTAGGCACAGGTTTTTGAAAATCCCAAACGGAGTCGATTTAAAACACAGCATCGAAAACCAGGATGTTTAAAAAAAAAGAGGGAAACAAGGAAAAATTGTTACCTGTACTGGAGGTTTTGCAGAGGGACCTCCACCCTGATTGCTGTCTATGGCCTTCTTAGCCACAGGTTTTCGAACAACTGAAAGAGAAACGTTCACAAGTTATAATTGACAGATATAAGTCGAAATGAAAATACAAATATAATTTGAAGAGGGAACGTACATTTATTTATTTTATCGAGGACCATGACGAAGGACTTCTTGAGTTCGTCTGCAAAGTCCTTCTCGTCGAAGAACTCTTCGACGTAATATCTCTTCCACCAGTCTTTAAAGGCTGGTGAACAGAGGAAGTTGAGTTGGTAGTCGAACAATGATGGTACAGTCTGACCAACGTACCTACTAATATGCCTAGTAGCGGCGTCTTCAGAGTAGTCATTAGAAAAGAACAACAATGATTTATCCCGAGGATAAATCAGAGAAGGAAGCGATTGGATAATGCCAAATTGTCGAGAGATAAGATTCGGCTGGTAGGCAATCAGGCTCAGCTGATTTTTCGAACTCTTGAAACTCAACGGCATTATCCTTGGGGTGAGAAACGCTTCCCACATTGTTGTATGTTCTTCGAAGTGAGGATCCTCTCGTGATTTAGGATGGGGCCTGGTAAACCATCCTAGACCACACTTTCGACCGGCGAAAGGGGCCATGGTCGAAGTGAATTCCTTCCTCCCCGCAAACATCTGAACAAAGTTTGCGAAGGTCTTTTGTAGTTCCAGCCCATCCTCAGTAGGAGTCAATAAGGCGAGCTTGGTTCCTTCAACGCGCCTTCTGGCTATCTCAGGAGCCTTTTCATCTATTTGAGTCTTCTGGGGTAGAAAAGACTCGAAAGTGGCATTCAGCCAGAGTTGAAGTAGCCAGAAGGGACCAGTAAGCAGCAGGCTGGCTCTATTTTCGATTACTTTTAATTGAGCCACTCCATTGCTTATCGACTCGTACAAGTTCGCCAATATTAATTCGGCCAAACAGATGTTTTGGCCGTGATGAAGCTGAGTAGTGAGGGTGACCATCTTCTTCGTCACCTGCAGGGATTTCGTGCAGAACACGAAGCACGACAGCCAAAGGGATAGAAACGCGATGTGCTCCACATCAGTCACCGTAGTCGTCGATTTGTCGTGGTAATGACTGGTGTAAGTGGTGTAGGTGGGTTTGGTAGCAGAAAACCCAATCTGGTCTTCAGACATTTCCTCTGGGTCGAAGTAGTCCCCAGTTGGTCGAAGACCAGCAATTGCGGCCACATCGAAGAGAGTGGGCGTAACCATTCCACAAGGCAAGTGGAAGGTATAGTGAGTGTAGTCCCAAAACAGCAATGAAGCTACCAGCATGTCAGGATAGTAGTTAAGACCAGTTTTGGACAACATGACCAGGTCATAAATGCCCATGCCTTTCCAAATCGAAGCCTGGCACTCCTCCATCTTATTGAGCCAAGCGGTATATTATGGTGTAAGGCTAGGGCTAGATCGAAAAGCCCTAACCCCCTGTTAAAAAACCGAAGATCTATTTTCTCTTTCGCAGGATCTTCAGTATCATCTTTCGCCTTCTTTGAGCACCCAATGGGTTTGAGTGCCTCATGCGCGGGGAAGAAACCCTCAATTTTTGTGGGGTCAGTAATGCATGTTGAAAGAGGGCCTGACATGGCAAACACCTGGTTGGAATACCCAACGGGAATCAGCAGTTGAGAGCCATAGGTTTTGCGCTCAGCATCACCCATGGGTTCAGGAACCCTTCGCATTCCCATAGAATTAACTACCGGAGCAGTTGAGAAGGTTTCTGGTTGAGCAGTCTTGGAGAGAATGCTAGCTCTTGGGGCATTGGGAGCACGAGTACGTGAAGCCATTTTTGGTTTAAATGAGGGTGAATGAAGAATAAAGATTACTGGGTTTGGAGAGGAAGAAGCAAAGGGCTGTTTGCAGAAGATTTCGTTTGATCGAAGGTTTGGATGCGAGAAAGCGCAAAGAGTCCAAATGAAGCACTTAGTGCTATTTATAGTGATTGGAAAATCACAAGGCTCGAGGTCATTTAATGCCACAGACGGGAGTAGGGCACGTGGCACGCATTGGCGCTGTAGCCGTTCTGAAAAACGGAAACGTTGCAGCATGCTTCCTCGATTTCAGAGAATGGTCATAATGACAGCGTATGAAAGGCCATCGTGCGTGCGAAGTGCCTTACTGAAGTGACATCTTGGGAAAAGTTGAAATGATGATTTTTTGAGATTGTCAAATGGTTGGTAGGAGACGAAAAGCGCACAAACTAATTTGTGGCTGAGAATGAAGGACATGTGTCGAATGGAATATCAAAGAATGCCTCTTTCTTCTAAGCGTCGAAATAAGACATTCTTGGGGGGAAATTTGTTGGCTCCTAAATTCGACACCCACATTCTATTATCATATATATCAGTAATTATGAGTTAGAAGAGTTTCCTACACAAGAAGGCTTCGATCAGCTGATCACATCGAAGGCTTATCAAAGAATGACTAAATACTTAGAGAAATTTCTCTAAGTTGGAATCATGTTGTTTTCAACGTCGAAGGAGCAACCTTTCGACCAAGGTCCCTGATGCCCAAGATCGAACGATTTGAATTTCGAATTGTTGGAGGGAAAACGGTTCCCAGCAGTTACCAAGCGCAACATGGCGTGGAAGTAGGCGTCGAGGGTTGTGAACGTGCCATGTGGTGTCACCTCGAAGCGAAGTAACTGCCCAACAATTACTTAGGATTTTTAGTATAAATATTAAGTGTTCACGTAGTTTTTAAGGGTATTCATCATTGTATACAAGTCACTCATTTAGATTCAAGTACCCAGCGTGAGAGAAAGAATCATTGAGAATGTATGTGTGAAACACCATTTACCTTAATTGAAATCTTTTACATTCAAGCAATTTATCGCTTTCACTTATTTATCTCAGTCGAAGTCATTTATTTAACAAGCCTTTAATGCTTTTATTTACTTTATCAAGCTTTTCTCCATGCAATTTACTTAAAGTATCTCTACCTTACTTGTGTTAATCACCATTAGGATTAGTCGAAACTCTCTATTTTAAAGCATTTAAACTCTCTAAAATCAGCCATGTCTTAGGATCAATTTGATCGATTCTGCGAGTCACCAAATAAGTTACCTTTTGGAAGATCAGCGGTTGTTTACCATTTTTCACGGTAAACACTATCTAAGAGCATAATTTTCATCAAGGGAAATCGAGGAAGATTTTAGTAGAGTTTTATGGTTTTGAAGAGGCAACGGACCTTCTCTGTTCGGTATCATCGCAACTTCATTTTATTTCTCATTTACACGCTTTACCGCATTTCTTTATCGCTTTTCTAGAGATCATGAGAAGTAGGATTTTACTACTTTCTGATGCCATGAGAAGTAGGGTAGAGATGTATGACGGGGGTCTCCGTTGCCGATCATGTCAGGAACCCCTCTGGCTTATTTAAAGACCCGTTTAGGGCAATTCCGCATTATGTTCATTCTGTTTGCTACTTGTGTGTGGTTTGTTTAAAACCTTACCTTTGAGTAGGTATTTTGCAGGTGTGTTTACATTTTATGCCCGCATTCTTCCCCCTTACCTTATTGAAGTCCTCAAAAGGAAGCAAGCGGGGAGGGTTAGCAATCAATCCCTGCAATGTCGTTAGTGTCATCCTTAGCTCGTGACGCACCACAAAGCTTTGGAGTTGTGCCTGCTCTTGTTATAGAGTCGTCAATTGGGGAAGGGTTCCGCAATTGAACCCCCACGCTTTGTCAGGAGTTCACATTGGTCGATGCTGATACTCCGTGATCGTTCATATCGCCTTCTGTCATCTTCCTCGATCTCCTATATCTTGATTAGGTGTTCAGCCACTTTGGACATCACCTTTTTGATTTTACATCTAACTCCCGCTTGTTTGTCTCGGGTTATACGCTCTGCTTGGCTAAAGAATTTCTCTTCTTTTCCTTACTCTTTTATGTGTGTGCTTCTTCAAGCTTGCTTTCTTTATCCTTGTACATACCATGTTCCCTTAGGATGCACTTGCTCCCTTCGGATGCAAGTTAGACCATAGGTTGAAAGCCATGCATGCTAACATTAGGTAGACGTTTCCCTTTTGTTAATATAAATCTTAGGACCGCCATTGTATGATAACATTAAGTTAGAAATAGGAAAGTCTCCCTTAGACTCTTTTCTTCATTTTGCATATGCATCTAAAACTAAAACCTTTTCTTTAGAAAATCATAAAACATGCTAATAACACTTAAACCTATTTTCAAGGTAACAAAAATACAAACCAACTCAAACAATTTTTTGTGCGCTCAAGCACCTTTTCTCTAAAACCCTTTTCAGGTAAGTACATGATAAATTTACTTCTGTACCAACTCATAAGTCTCCAAAGGTTGAGCTGCGGCAGAATGCAGAATTAACATTGTCCATGAAAAACAAAAACATGTGAGCCGAACTACGTTAGCTCTGATTCCTCAAAAAGGATACGTAGGCATTGGGGTAAAGCCTAAGTGAGTAAAATTTTATTTTCGTTACATTCTTTTCTCCTTTCTTTTGCATGCATTCCTTCTTAGTAGTAAACAATAAGCATAGTTTAAACACACCCATAAGATAGATCACAAGAGTGGATACCGTAGAGTACTACGGGCGTGTGGGGTGCTAATACCTTCCCCTCGCGTAACAAACTCCCTTACCCAATTTCTCGATTGCAAGACCGTGACTTCTCCCTTCTCAGGTTTTCTTGATGTTTACCTTTCCCTTCATGTGGGATAAAAGACGTTCGATGGCGACTTTATTGTTTGATGATTTTCAGCCGGTTGTTTCATCGACCACCGATGTTTGTTCAGATTCTCTGCTTGCAGCTTCTAACTTCCATCTTTTCTTCTATTACTTGTAAGTTTTTGATCTTCTTTTGTTTTTCGCTTTCGTATTTTTTCTTTTTCCTTTCTAGAGATGCATGCGGTTAGGATTTAGGGTTCTGTTAGGGAGGATGTTGTTTGAGACTGTTTGTAGTGGATGGTGTTTCTGTGATTTAGAATCGCCGAAGCCGCCGTGGGGTCTCCTCGGGGATCTCATGGTGTGTCGTAGGTGGATCATTAGGGCTTATGGCCTTTTATGCAATTCATGCCCGTTGATATGCTTCAATGAGGGTACTGGTCAGGGATATGATCCTCGTTTCCCATCGCTCTTTTGCTTATTTAGCGGTGGAAGGGTGGTTCTGGCATTAATGTCGAGATCATCTTTTTCCTCTGCTTTTCAGGTGCCATGGCTGATATTGCTCGGGTTGTTATTTTGAGAAAATCTACACAGTCTTATGAGAGTTCCTCGGACGAGACAAGTAGCTCATCGAGCATCTGGAAATTTCCGGGGATATGCAGAATCAGATGAGACATTAAACGGGGAGCTTGATGTGGGGGTAGGGGTGGAAAACGGGCATGCCCGCCCCGCAAAATCCTACAAAAAACAAGGCGGGGAGGGGCGGACATAGTTGAGGATGAGGGCCTAAAACCTAGGCCCGCCCCATAAAAGAGTAAGTGCGGGGCGGGGAAAGCCCTCATGCACTGCACCTTTTAGGCCTAAAAATGCAAAATTTTATGCTAATAATCATGCCTGCAAAAGCCCGCGAAGAAAATAGGGTGGGGCGGGGCGGTCATATTATAGGGTGAGGATCTAAATTCTTGGCCCGCCCTGCATTAAAGTGCAGGTAAAACAGGCATGCCCAATGGGCCGGCCCCGTTTTTCCACCCCTACATGGGGGCGACTTCCGTCGACCAGGGCAGCTTGTTTCCTCCTGGGAATGGGCCATCCGGAGAAGAGGGCGATGTTGGTGCAAGATGCGGGTGGTTTAATGCGGATTATGGAGATGGTGGTTGCTTACACCGAGGGGAGTTTATCTCAGGAGGAAAAATGAAGAATCTCCGGGCCAAGCTGGCTGCGAGCGAGAAGGCCTTGGTCGAGAAGGACAAAGCCCTGAAGCTGTCTGAGGAAGAATCAGGGAAGCTCTCTGAGGAGGTCATGATTCTTTTGCTCCAGAGAAAGGACCTTGAGGGAAAGGTGGCGGCCTTGACTGCCGAGGTTACGTCCGTTAAAGACGAGCCAAAGGATACTAAGGATCTGAAGACTCAGGCCGAGCTGGTTTCTCGTTTTCAATTGGTCGTGGATGACACTCAGGCTGCTTCTAAGGGGAGCTTCAAAAATGCTGTGAATCAGATGCGTGTATTGAACCCTAGTGTTGAGCTTAACACCTTAGGAATGAGGGTTAATTAATATGTAGCTGGCGGTCAGATTCTGGTTTCTGATTACCTTAAGGATATTGTTGCCCAGCCGACCGGGGGTCCTGCCCAATTTTCGCCCATTGTTGAAGGGGAGGTGGAAGGATGACCGCCTTATGTTAATTTAGGCATGCGTGCCGTATTTTTTGTATTTTTTTTCTGGACTATTTCCTGTTTATGTAATATTTGTACATTATCGGCCAAAGTGGTCGTTTTATTTAAATTTCGGCCAATGGTCATTTGGTTTGAATATTGTACTTGTGTTTTTTTGCAAGTTTGTTGACAAACTAGCCCGTTTAGGATGTTTTTTTTATTTTCCTAAGAGTTTATAGAGAGGGTGTGCTCATTTTATATGTTCGTCAGTGTGGGGAAACTGATCAAACGACTAGGGTGAATACCTGGCGAGGGCCGGAACTCGAGTATCATTTTGAGGGACCCGGGTTCGGCAGCGTGAACCTCCTATCGCGAGTCAGGAGTTCTACCATAGTGGCACAAGGACAATGGAGCTCGGTCGAGTTATCCATGTCGGGATGAGGGTACGCTCGTCAACAGAGCGGAGCCTCGCCCCTTCTTAATAATCTGGGTGCCATGCTTGTGCCTAGGCATGCACACGTGGTCGGGCCTGAGTGAGTTTGTATCATCGAGTGAACTCGCTAACTGATAAGTGTTTTTAACTGTAATATTGTTTTAGCTTTTCAGTGTTCCATGATCAAACGAGTTGTTCCCCTTGTAAGTTTTCCAAGTAATACGCTCCAGTCCCCGTTTTCACGTAGACGCGATAAGGACCTTCCCAGTTTGCTGCGAGCTTGCCCTTGCGAGATTCTTTGCGATTTCTCTTTAAGAAAAGACTGCCGACCTCGAACTCTCGTCGTATGACCTTGGCATCATAGCATCGCTATTTTTTGTTTGAGTGAGGCCTCTTGTAGGGACGCTCCTGTTCTGATTTCTTCCACCAGATCCAGTTCTTCGCAGAAGGCGGCGTTGTTCATATCCTCGTCATGAGGTGCCTCAATTTTCTTGGATGGTTCCTCGATTTCTATGAGAATGACGGCCTCCGTCCCGTAAGCTAGTCGAAATGGATTCTCCCCGATAGACGAATGTGCAGTCGTTCGGTATCCCCAGAGCATGCTGCATAACTCCTCGACCAATCGCTTCTTGGTTTTGTCCAACCTTCGCGTGAGGCCCCTCAGTCTTACTCTGTTCGCAGACTCGACTTTGTCGTTTATCTAGGGATACTCGATAGAGGCGAAGTGTTGGGTGGTGCCAAGCTTAGTGACGAATTCTTGGAAGGTGTGGTCCGTGAACTGGGTTTCATTGTCTGTGAATCTCGCTTGTGGGTTGCCAAAACGAGCAAGGATATTTCTTTTATAGAAGCGAAGGAAATTTTGGGCGGTGATTTTGGCCAAAGCTTCGGCTTTTATCGATTTGGTGAAGTAGTCGACCGCTACGATTAGGTACTTGTTCTGATTGGTTCCGACCACGAATGGGCCGAGGAGATCTAGTCCCCACCTGACAAAGGGCCAAGGAGAGGAGAGAGACTTAAGCTCGTTAGGAAGAGCTAAATGCATGTCTCTATGTCGCTGACATTTATCGCATTTCTTCATGTTCTCTTTTGCGTCGTGCTACATGGTGGGCTAGTATTATCCTGTCCATGAGGCTTTTCTCGCAAGGGATCTCATGCCTAGATGTTGGCGGTTGATGCCCTCGTGGATTTCGAGTAAGACGCGATCTGCCCCGCTTTGGTTGACACACTTGAGAAGTGGAAATGAAAATCCTCTTCTATAAAGTTTGCCTTCGACCTAGATATACGAGCAAGCTCCTCGCATGACAACGGCCTCTTCTTTTGGGTCGTCGGGGAGGTTGCCCTTAGTGAGGTAGTCGTGTACGAGGGTCATCCAACAATTGATGTCCCCGATGGCAAATAATTTTAGGGTAGAGGATGAACTTTGGGTGCTCAGTCGAGGGAGTATCTCTTGTATCACAAATTTGTTTCCTCCCTTTCTCTTCGTGCTCTCCAACTTGGATAAGATATCTGCGTGGGGGTTTTGCTTGCGAGGAACGTGCTTTACGTCGATGGATTTAAACTTCTTTTTTTGTCTCCTAGACCAGGGCCCAATATTCGGAGAGTTGGCCATTTTTGACCTGATATTTGCCTCGGACTTGAGAAGCAACCAACTGAGAGTCGGTGAAGATTTTCACTTCCTTGGCTCCCAGATCTTCGGCCAGTCACAAACCCGTGAGGAATGCCTCGTATTCGTCCAGATTGTTGTGGTTGGAAAAGATAGGGCGAGGGAGAATTCGATTAGGGTCCCTTCCTTATTTTCCATTATGATGCCCGCACTACTTCCGGCCGAACTAGGGGCGCCGTCGATGAAGATCTTCCAACGACACAATCCGTCGGGGTCTGCAGGCGAGGTCATTTCAGCTACAAAGTCAGCCAAGGCTTGAGCCTTAAGGGATTTCCTTCTCTTGTATTGGATATCAAATTTAGAGAGCTCCAAGGACCTTTTCAACATTCTGCCGCCCATGTTTGGTCTTCTGAGCAGTTGTTTTATTGGTTGATCTGTCCGGACCACTATGGTGTGGGCCAAGAAGTAGTGTCTGAGTCTCCTCGCTGCATTAATGAGGGCTAGGGATACTTTTTCTATTTGTTTATATCTTGCTTCCGGGTCTTGTAGGGCCTTGATATTGAAGTAAATTGGCCTTTATCTTTCTGGGGTTTCCCTTATCAGTGCCACGCTTATTGCCTCAGAGGCGACGACCAAATAGAGGTAGATGACCTCGTCTTTCTCGAGTCGAGATAGGATGGGCGGCTGTGACAGTGCTCGTTTCAAATGAATGAGGGCTTGATCGCATTCGGGAGTCCACTCGAAGGAGGCTTCCTTGTGCAGGTGCTTGAACAAGGGACGCATGTTTTGGGCGGACTTTGCCACGAATCGAGAGAGCGAAGTGAGCATGTCGTTCAAGATCAGGATGGACTTCTTCAAGGTGGGCGTCGTAAATTCGGAAAATTCCCGAGATTTGTCAGGGTTTACCTCAATTCCTCGTTCTGTTAGATAGAATCCGAGGAACTTCCCTGCCCATACACCGAAGGTACATTTTTCAGGTTGAATCGCAGTCGACACTTTCGAGCCTGCTCGAACACTTTCTTCAAGTGGGAGGCATGGTCGAGCTCTTCGGTGGACTTGACGATCATGTCATCCATATAGACTTAGAGCATGTCACCTATCTCGTTGGGAAAAAATTTGTTCATCATGTGTTGGTAAGTAGCACCCGTATTTTTTAGGCCGAAGGGCATTATATTGTAGTAATAGTTGCCCGACTCGGTCATGAAAGTGGTATATTTTTTGTCTATTTTTTCCATGGGGATCTGGTTATAACCTGAGTACTCGTCTATGAATGATAGCAATTTAAAATTGTCCGAGTTGTCGACGATTTTATCAATATTGGGGAGGGGATAAGCATCTTTCGGACAAGTCCGATTGAGATCAGTATAGTTAATACACATGCGCCATTTTTCATTAGATTTTTTAATAAGAACTACATTTGAGAGTCAAGTTGTATACTGGGCTTCAGAAATAAAATATGCCTCTAGGAGGTCTTTTACAGCTAGTTCTGCAACTTTTGCTTTCTCGGACATATGCTTTCTCCTACGCTGCGTGATCGCCTTGATGGAAGGATCAATGGTCAAGTGATGTCACGTGATCTGTGGATCTAAACTGGGAATCTCGGTCACACTCTAGGCGAACAGATCAACATTCTCCCTCAGGTAAGCTTTGAGTTTCCTTTTCGCCAAGTCAGGCAGGTCTGCTCCGATCTTTACTCCTCTTGTAGGGTCTTTTCCAAGGGGAACTAGCTCGAAGTCGCCGTCCGAGATGGGCCGTGCGTGACTTGAGAGTTCGTCGCGATCAGCAAAGGAGGTCGACCCTTCGTCTTCGAGCATAGGCTCCTTCCCTTTCTTCCTTTGCTCAACACGGTCTTCCATGGAGAAACGACTGTCAAGGTCAATGGTGTCGACCCTCGGCAGCGGCTTGACTTCCTCACAGTTGGAGGGCAACGAGGCTCCAGTGGTCGTTCTAGGTTGGGCGCTGATGGATTTAAGGCCTTTGGATGAAGCTTCGAAGCACCTTCTGGCTGCTTGGATGTCCCCGTGGAGGGTAGCGACCAAGCCGTAGATGGTGTAATACTTCATCTTGAGATGAACAGTATAAGGGACCGTGATGAGTTCGACGAGAGTGGGTCTCCCGAAGATGCACTGATAGAGAGACGGGAATTATACCACCAAGAATTGGGTCTTGATGGCTCGGGCCATTACCCCTCTCCCGAATGTGATGATCAATTCCATATATCCTCAGGGTTTCATACTGGCTCCGTTGAAGCCCTGGAGATCAAACCCCACTTAGGGGGTTAGGTGGCTCTCATTTAGCTGCAAGGTGGTGAACAGCTGGGCGTATATAATGTCCACCGAATTGTCTTGGTCAACCAGAATGCGATGCACTTCAAAATTAGTCATATGATCTCTCACGAGTAGTAGGATGCTCGAATACAGGGCCCCTCCCGACAATTATTCTCTATAAAAGGCGAGGGGATGAGAGCCTCCTTGGAACTTATCGAGCATGGCGTCCATACCTGAGTTTGCCTCAATGAGTTGGTCGAATCTTCTCTTCACCGATCCAACTGTGTGCCTCTTGAACCCTCCGTCTAAGATGGCCATGGTTACGGGGAAGGATTCCCAAGGACTGTGGGAGGAGAAGTACAAGGGACGTTCTCCATGTCTGGATAATAGAAGTCTTCCGGCTGTGAGATTCAAATGGAAATCAGAATGGGGTCGAGGTCGGAGGATTTCTTCCCTTCCTCGACGTTTTTGGTTTATGGTGCTTCATCACCGGCACCCTATTTATTTTTATACTGCTTGAGGTGCCCATCTTTGATCAGTATTTTGATTTCATCTGTGAGATGGATGAAATCTTATGTGTTGTGTATGTGACTCTTGTGGAACCTGTAATACTTTCTCTTGTCGGTTCCCGACATGGAAGGTGTTTGTCGGGGGAAGCGCACCCCGAATTTCTTGAATTCAGAATTTGTGCATTCAGAAAGAATATGCTCCCTTGAGGTTGTCGGAGGGGTGTAGTCATGGAAATGACCGACTGTCCCCTTGTAGTCTTTGGAATCACGGGACTTGTCCTCCCGTTTCTTCTCTCTCCGACAGGATATCGAGGGCTCGTCATTCTTTAAGGACTTGCAACTCTCTATGTGCCTAGATTCTCTAGCGTTGTTGGCAGCTTCCTTCTCCTAGTACTGTATGTACGCATAGGCCTTGAGAAGGAGGGAGTCGAGTGTGTCCGACGTCTCTATGCCTACAGTTGTAGCAAAGTCACTGTGGGGACAAAGCCCGCGCTCGAGAAGGTACTTCTTCATGTTGTCCGTTGTTGGGACTTGGACCGCTTCCTTATTGAAGCGTTTAATATATGCTCGCAGCGACTCGTCCCTGCCCTGTATGATTGCTTCCAGTGAAGCCTCTGATTTTGGGTGTCGACGGGAGGCGGTGAAATGCCTTGAAAATATCCTCCCGAGTTGTTTCCACGAGGTGATAGATTCGTCGAGGAAGCTCTTATACCACGACATCGCCCCCTTCCTGAGAGTGGTTGGGAAAAGTCTATATTTGATGGCTCCCTGACCCCTCGGTAGTCGAGGAGAGCATCGATGTTCTCGATATGCTCTTTAGGGTCTGTTGTTCCATCGTAGGTTCCCAATGTAGGCGGCTTCTCTAGGCCGACGGGAAGTGGAGCTTCAGTAATCTTCCTCAATAGCGGGCCACGAGGCTCGTCATCCTCACTATCAATGGGAGATGGAGAGGGAGAGTGGTAGTTCCTCCCCGTCGACCGTCATGGTCTCGTCGGGGGGAGGGGCTCCTCAATTTTTGCTTTGGCTCGGGGGAAGGCAGTCGAGCACAAACGATTTTCCTGTTTTCTTTCCTCTTCTTGAATGACGGGGAGTCTTGATCTCTGGCAGGAGGTGTGTGGTTATGTTTCTTGAAGAAAGAAACGCCACGCCTCTCCTTTCTGGGTGGTGGGCCACGCCGGGGTGGCGAAACACTGGGGGAGTTTTATCGTCGGATTCTCCGAGAAGGAGATCTTGATCGCATGTTCTCCCAGGCCCATATCCTTTGATTTTGTTGTAGGATGAGGGGTTGGTCTAATTGATAGTAGCGAGTAGTCCTGCCATGGTCGGATCAGCGTTGAGAGGAATGGGAACTGGTTGCATGACTTCTTGCAGTTCTTTAGTTGAATTCTTGGGTCGTCCCTTGTCCAAGAGTTGGTCGTCACCGTGTCGGGCGTCTATTGAATCTAGAGACGCGGTCTATCCGTTCCGGAAGGCCAGGTTGTCCTCGATGTGAGGATGTTCCTGACTTCTGTCGGCTTTGCGAGCAGGGGAAATAATAGTCTTTCCGGGAAGATGAAGATCATCATGGTCGACCATGATTAGTGAGAGAAATCTAGAAAAGTTGCTTTGATCTTAAGTTTTAAGGAAAGAAATATGGGGAGAGAAGATTCCCACAGACGGTGCAACTAATCTTACCGGTTGATCAGAACATGAGAAATGGTCGGAAGATGATCTGCAGTCGGGCTATGAAGTCGAGGAGAAAAGGGGGTTGTACCTGCAAGGCACTCTGGCGATCAAGTAAAAGTGGGAACAAGGAGGTATAAGCAAAGTATTAAGTGGTGAATAGTGAATATTCGATACCTGGCCCTCATAGGTGTGAGGTATATATAATACCCCTGGCACATGACCATTGGTTCCTGATTTCACGCCTAGATATGCGGGTCCATGAAATCAGGTAACTGCCAGGACTTGGTCAAACTGCGCAGATGTGTTCGTAACTAGCCGTTGGTCCCGAGGAGGGGGTTAGTTGCGGGTATCTCTCTGATCATTTCTTGGTGGCCTGCACGACGTTGATGTTGGGAAGGCTGAGAGGATGCTCGTCGGTCATCCTGGGCCAGTGTTGGTTCAGGAGAGCAATGACTGTCATTGCCCGATAGGTAGCGGACAATCCGGGTCACGATCGTGCAGACCGTACCAAAGGAGATGTTCTGGACCAGGCCCAATCAAGCTGTTGGGCCAATCCAGAACAATTTATATTCTCATAATTTAGTTATTGTGTATAGTTTTATTTTCTGGTGACTTTCCATTGAATTTTTCTTTGCAACGTCTGATTTTAAAAGACACGTTTTAAGTTAACTATATTTTAAATTTATATGAATGTTAAAAAAACCAGCAAGAAATGAATAGAAATAGAAAAAAGAATATAAAAATAGACATTTTAGATTTTCCGCTCTTATCGTGCATAATTTTATTGCACAACTCTTGTACAATACACTACTCCATGTTTACCATTAAAAAATAGAAAAAAGTAATGAATATTTTAAGAAAATCAATTATTAAAATTTTGAATCGAACATTTAATTTATAAATATGATTTGTGATATTGTGTTATGGTATATTTCATATAATTTAGTCTATTATTAATATATAAACTTTAAAGTACCTCGAAATCCAATATATGTCCTCTAATAAAAATTAACTTTTAAATTAATCTTTAAGGGTAAATTAGTCTTTTTGATCTACTCCTTTCACCATATTGTTTTGGCATTTAATGGTGTTGATGTGTCAACACAATACTCCCTCCGGTCTCATTTATAAGAAAAAATTAACTTTTTAGATACATTAAATAAGTAATGTATTTGGACAATATATTGTCCAAATACATTACTTATTCAATGTATATAAAAAGTTAATTTTTTCTTATAAATGAGACCGGAGGGAGTACATTTTTCCACCATTTTTTAATCATTAATCACTAATTATTTAATCACTAATAACTAATTATAATTAATTAATTTTTAAAAAAACCTAATCTATTTATTAAATACGAGGAGGCCACATTGCAGTAATATTGATTATATACAATTAGTAGTTATATTGCAAACGAGGAGGCGACATTGCATAACTCTTGCGATTCCAATGCAAGTGTATTGATAGCAGTCATCAACATCACAACTTCCAACAATGGAGAGACCCACCCTTTCAGCTTTCGATTCCTCCCGACCCAACAATAAATATCTTCCACTGTATCTCTTCAAACCTCAATCTATGCTTTCTCTAATCTTTAAGTGTTCACAATACTTAGGTAGTCAACACCAATCCATGACATTTTTTGATTCGATTTTTCTGTTTGTGTCACAAATTCTATCGGATTCAACCCTAAATTCATGGATTTTATTTTGTTAAAATGATGGTTTCAACCCTAATTTCATGGATTAGATTAACTTTCTGTTGAAGATAATGAAAATTTCAGATCCTGATTGAAGAATATTTGCTTGCTTCACATGCGAAATTTTAATTTACTGTTTTTTCAGTTATTGATACAGTTCTATTATTCTGATTAGGGCAAATGCTTTCATGTTGTTGTTACAGTTTTATGAGATTGTTTCAACAATTCCTGATTCTAATTTTGTCATGTTGTTGTTATAGGATATATCATCATCTATGGCTCACCTAATTGAAGCAGTAAAGGATATCAATGAGTCAAAGGATTTATGGAAGACTGCTGTTAGGTGCAAACATTTATGGATTGTGACGAGTGCTTCGAAAAAGGAACACATTAAGATGATTTTGGTTGATTCTAAGGTATTTTAGCAGTCTGGTCGTTTTTACTTTGTATTTGTAATACTGATGCCTGTAATACTAACTTTGTATGCTCGTTTATTGTAGTTAGATACGATTCAAGTCATTGTGCAACCCTTCTTGATTTCGAAATTCAAGGAACATCTCACGGCTGGATGTTCATACATAATGTAAAATTTTAAAGTGTCAAACTATGATTTCTCTTTTAAGTCCACTGCTCATAGTTTCAAGTTGGTGTTCTTTAGGTCAAGTTCTGTTAAGGTAGAAATCCCTGATATTCCTATGAATTACCTGAACATTCTTCATTTGGATGCCATTATTGAAGGAAAATTCCAATCTAATGTTTTGGTTGGTATGTTATTAATGAATTTTAGTTTAATTAATAAAATTTATGTGTTTAAACATCTATAAATCTATATAGTATATAACATATGAATTATTATAGATATTCTTGGAGGAGTGATCGAGATTTCTCAAACCCAAATCAATGCTAATAACAATAAGAGAAAAGTTGTGTTTTCAATTACTGATAATAGGTCTGTTTCATGTCCTTTTTATATAATATTATTGCATTAACTAAACTAACATCATCATATTAATAATGTTAATATGTTTCACAAAACAACAGATCTGAAGTACAATGTAATCTTTGGGGTCAGCTTTCCATACCATTTCATGATTATTATAAAATTCATAAGGAAGATGGTAATATAGTTGTTTTGCTGATTAATGCTAGGATTAAGGAGGCTTAAGGTTTGACACTTTCAAATTTTTTGTTTTTTGACCAAATGCGAATCCAAAATTATGTAACATCAAATATTATCCTTATGTTTTATACAGTTGTATGTTCTAAAGAATGACTGAAACTTGCAGGAGGGTTTCCTTTGAACATCTCCAACGCTTGGAATGGCACAAAGTTTCCGATTAATGATGTTACCCTTGATGAAGTTAGAAAACTCAAAGACATGTGTTGACTGAACTCATTTTATTTATCGTGTTGTATCATATGTTTTTGTTAACGCATTATGCGTCAAACTGATTATGAACATTTGTCTTATATTTCATGCAGTATGCAGTCTAAATTTCCATTATTATCTTCATCAAGTCTTCAAGTGGACACAACACAAAACTCATATTATTCCGAGTTCGATAAGTTTGTGTGGAAGGCTGAAATTTTAAGTCTTGCTGAAATAACAACTCTGCAACATGTAAGACATGTTTCATTCTATAATCATATTATTATTAAGAATCATATCAAAATAACTATAGGTTTCATCATTTTATCAGGAGACTATATGTGTTATTGTTGCGACTTTGGACAAATTTGAGGTTGGACAGTCAGACTGGTATTTTGATAGATGTGTTGGTTGCACAAAAAATGTGTCGTTGCAGGATGGAAAGCTGGTTTACTATTCCAAACACATTAGTCCAGAGCATGTACCAAGGTATTATGTGTATCGCTATTTAGGATTCATGTTATTAAATTTTTGGTGGCATTACATTCATGGTTTATGATTTTCTTATAGATATAAACTCGAAGTTTTGGCTGTTGACGGTAAATACAAGGCCAGATTCATTTTTTGGACTAAGATTACGTCAAGTTGATTGGGAAGTCCGCTCTTCAAATGAAAAATGAATTGATAGAGGTATATAATGAAACCTAATTAAGTTTGATTATTTTTAAAAAAATTGTGTAATACAATTCATTGAGTTTATGCAGGTCGGTGAAGATGATCCTCTTGAATTCCCTTATGCACTTGATACAATTCTAAAGCAGGAATTGGCTATTAGGGCTATTTTTCAGCCTAACAAAGATCAACTTTCTGTCATTAGTTGCAAAATTGATGAAGATTTATGTAGGAGAGTTAGAGGGAGTTTCGGCTCAGAAGAGGTAATCTCAGTGTAAATACAAAAGTATCATGGCTGATCACTCTTGATTTAATTGGACTGATATTATTTTGTCTTGGCAGCCTACTTCAAAGCTTCTACCAATGGAGCCTTCATCCCAAGATGAATCAACATCCTTTACTATAAGTTATTAATTCAAACCTAAGCACTTTATATAAAACACAAATCTCTACACATTGTCTAATGCTGATATATTATATCCATATTGCCAGCAGGAACCTTTATCTGCATCTGCCGATTATGATCCTATTGTTGGAAATTCAAGCCAGACTCCATCAAAAAGAACTTTACCTGATGCTGTTGAAGATATTGAGAGTGTCTAACTTTCCTCAACCAAGTTAATTAAGGATATAAAGAAGGAGAAGTAGTTATATTCACATTTATGTTATGTTAATTTATTGTTAGTTTTGAAGAAACCAATCTGATTGTTTGTAGTTTCTTGCTTTGAATAATTTGGATCTGTTTCAAAAAATTTCAGTTTCATCTCTTTAATAATTTTTGAGGATTGTCAAACTCCATCTTATAATATGGTTGACTATTTTGAATTTTATACTGTGTTGTGCATCGAGTATATCTTTGTCTATTACTGTCACATAATTTTAGTAGTATGCATCCCGAACCAATGCAAATCATGTTTTTAATATACTCAATAACTGATGGTTTTTGATCAACTTAAATATAGATGTGAATTCATTGTTTATATTATGTTTTTAATGGTGTCAGAAAACAATCAGTTTGTACATTATTTAAACTTCTTAAATAATTCTCTATTTCATATATGCTGTCTCTATATGGTTTCATTATTCTCTCCATATATCGGGATCCATAAAACTTTCATTTTGTCGTTCATTATATGCCTAACACCTTAAAATCTTATACTTGACTATAAAAACCTTCAAAATGAATAGTCATTTGACTTCATGCAATTCAATGAAGAAGCAGGTACATACAATCATTTGCCTCCAAATATAATATGTTGTTATATCTTCCACACTATCCAGTTAATGTAATTGTTATTTATTTAGATGTCTTATGCGGTATATGTTAAGAAGATGATAAAACTATATGAAACAAACAATTGTTGGAAACTGTAATACCGTGGGAGAACTGACTTGGTGTTTTGTGTTTTATCACAAATGTTGCGAATAGCAAGAGTCGCCACCGACTTTTCTTTTATCCACTAAAGTAAAGGGTGAAAAGAACAGGAAAGACCTTTTGAGAATTTTCTTGATTTCGGGGGGTAGGTTATGAAAAGGGAAGGTGTTAGCACCCTTTTCATCCATAGTTATCTACGTGCTCTTAATTGCTTGATCACTTCGAAAATGCTTTGTGTTTGTGTAAGTTTGAAAATCTTTTGAAAATGCCTAAGTTTAGAAAACTTTGCAACGACTCTCGTATTGTTGAGAATGTATACAAAGTGTTGATTTTGAAAATATCCGTTGAAAGGGAATGTTTGGAAAGGTGTTTGAAAATGCCAATGTAAGGCAATTTTGTAATGATTTTCGTATCTTTGAAAATGTATACAAAATGTTTGTTTTTGAAGAGTGTTTTGAAAGTGTGAGGTGTAAAGGGTTTTGTTTGTGAGCAAGCAATTACAAGTAATCTACCTACTCAAAAGGTCTCTGTTCTTTTCCTCTTCCTTAGAATAGTGCTTGTCTACCATTAGTTAGTAGGAAGCCATATTATTTGATATGAGGGACGGGCGTGGGTCATCGTATAGTCATAGAAGGCAACTTGTAAGAATGTTTTTAGCAATTATTGTAAGGGACTAAGATCATTTACCGAAGGCAACATTGAAAGGTCATCGAGGGACTATGATCTTTTAATTGAGGGTCTTTGCTAAAATCATCTTACGTTCGAGGGACATGATTGTTTATATCTGAGGCAATAAGTGTTGGTTACCTTAGAGGTGTAAGTGTGAGAAGTGTGTTTATTTTAAGTATATTATCTTGAATTAGGGTTTTCTAATGTTTGATTTTAGTCTTTCCATATAAACCCTAATTACTAGCAATAATAAGGAAAACGATAAATTGTGGGATTTAAATGTCCTATGCTATTACAAGGCTTTGGGAATGGGGGGTACAAATTTACAAATGAGGGGAGTAAAGCAATAAAGCCCTAATTACTATTACAATCCATTGAATATGAATTACAATAATAGAATGTACAAAATGTAAAGAGGAAGAAAATTATTTTTAGGGTTTTATGATAGAAAAAAGGTTTAACCTAATTTAAACTAATTAATTTTATTTATAAAAGAAGTTAATTATTGTTTAATCAAAACCTAAGACCTAAATTAATTGAAATAAAATCTAAGTCTAATTTAATTTGTTTAGAAAATGATTTTTGTTAATGTAGAAAATAAAATATTTTTATGATGTAAAAGAAACTAATAAAATCTAATTTAGTCTAGAAAAGAAATAAAGTATTTAAATTAAAATCTTTTTAATTTAAGGAAATATATTTTTTGTATTTATTAGTTTAAGTAAAATAAAATAAATAAAGAAATAAAAAAATATAAGAAAATATAAAGAAATATGAAAACATTGGGCTCGGGGGTTAAGAAAGTGAAAATGGGGGTTAAGAATAGTAAACAAGGCCCAAGACGATTTTTTTGTTAGAATCACAAAATAAAATAAAGGGAAAAAAGTAAATGGGCCTGCGCTGAGTTTAGTAAAATGGGGGTGAGAATTAGCAAAAAAACAAAAAAAAAGAACAAGGCCCAAACTCTGAGCCTAGTGCTTGTTTTTCTCTCTTGTTGTTGGCTTATTGGAGTGTATCATGGGCTGCACATGTGATGCGTTGGATCTGCTTGGAATTAGATCTAATGGTGATGGAGGGAGGTGTATGGTGCACGCGCTAGCTTGGCATGCACATGATCTAATACAAAAAATATGAAATAAACAAAAGGGTACCGATGGGGCTCAAACCCATGCTCCTATAGTTAAATGCCTTAGGCGCGCTTCTTCTGTCACTGGGGTGGTTGTTTCATCCGTGTATAGAAAAACAACTATCAAATATATTACAAACTCACTTCTACATGTGACTTCATCCCTAACCTCGCGCCAGAATGTCATCAATATTTTTTGAAATCTGTAACTTCCTCATTTCTCAACCAAATTGGAAAATATAAACATGAAAGTTGCTTGAAATTTAACCATGATTCCAACCATGTAAATAACTTAAGCTAAAAATCAAAGATGAGCATGAATTTTATCTGGTACCAAATTAAACCTAATTTTTTCAGAAAGTTCAAACTCAAAATTCGCATTACTCAGGTAACATAAATGAAATCTAAGGGCATGGTTAGCTTTCGGGCTATGATGTCTATATTTTGTATTCATAAAGTAACCATTAATGATGCTTGTAGAGAGAGTTCAAAGTTAAGAAAACTTACCTCAAAACTGGAAATTGTGTATGGAGTTTGAGCACTCTTGGATGTGTTGTGATGATCTGAGTAGCTTCAGTGGGCTCCTAGGAAGCTAATGCAACTCTTACTTTGGATTGAGAGTGGCTGAAACTTCTTGTAAAAGTCAGTATGCAGAGCCCTATTTTTGGTTATGAAAGATGAGGAAGATGATGTTACAGTTGGGAAACAGGTGAGGGGATGAGTTGTTTATGATGTATCGATGCTTTGTGATTGATTTAGAGAGGAAACGCACGAGTGGATTGTAAGATGGAGGTTCAAGGTCAGAAATGCCACAAAATGGAGTTTTGGTGCAAGTTCTGATTTGAGGGAGTTTGGGAAAGTTGCAGGGTTTGTAAATTCATGTCCTAGGTTACAAATACATGCCTCTATTATAGGTAAAGGTTTGAGGGCTTGAAGTGATCAGAAAACAAAGATCACATGTTATTGTATTTTTGACTTGTTTTTGAAGCAATCTTGACAAACATTGTCCAAATGTGAATTAAAAGGTCGGTAGGGTGGTTGACAGGCTCTATACAAGTTACTTCTAGCTTTGATATTGTGTATGTGCAGAAGGGACAAGTGAAAATCTTAAGGAGAGTGGACTTTGTGATTAAAGTCACTTTTCCAAAATGGCAATGTTACCTTTGTGCCAAAAATGGATTAATCACTTGGATACTGGCTCAAATGCGTGGAAAATGGCTTAATAAGTTGTGTAAGCATTTAATTATTGAGTGATTTGAAATTTTTAAGCTTTCAAAGTGAGATTTATACAACATGGCTTGAGATTTGGTTATGTGTTCTTCATGAAAATGCCCTAAATTTCAAGAATGAATTCCCAACTTCTTCTCTTCGATTCTCTTAGCTCAAGAATGACCTCTTCAATTTCTTGAACATTTTGGAAATCTTAAAACATTATCTACAACCTTCATGTTGACCACTTTGGCTAAATCAAATTGGAGCTAGGTGAAAATTGGTCAAGAAGTTAGGTCAAAAATCTGCCTAAACATCTGAAAATTTCACTGTGTTTTATGAAAAATGTCACGACTTCATGATCCTATATATCTAAATCTAATCATTTTTTGGACATCAACCCTCTAATACAAAATTTTAGAATTCATCAAGACATACAACTTTCATGTTGAAAGTTTTCCTTGAATTATATCTTGGTGAAAAAATGTCATGAAGTTATGAATTTATCAAGTATAAAAACACTTAGAAAATTTTTAAGTATAGAAAACGTTGACTGTATGTTGACCACAATTGACTTTTTACCCAATACAGTTGATTTTCAGTTATCTGAGTAATTGACTGAGAAAATTTGTGATGTAAGACTTGAAACTTGGTATGAGCATTCTTTGGGACCTATAATGAACCATGAAAGTCAATTGAGGCATCAAAAGTCCAATTGTCCTTGAGAAAAACAAAACCCTAATTTAGAGGTTCAATGATTAGGAGGTGAGTTTGTCAGAACAAGCCCTTTAGAACTCTTTGAGAATTTGAGATCTTTGGTGAGAAATGTCTTGAGAAAAGAGAGGGAAAAATTTGGGATACAACATAAACATACACTATTACACTATTAATTACAAGAACACCAAACTTGTGAAATACATTTTGCAAAACCAATGATACACTATTATACTTAGTAGACTAAACCACTTAGATGCTAACATAAAATTAAATAAACACATTACATAAACGGTGCATGTTGTAGCAACTGGTTTTTAAATCAGAGTCTCCACTATTAGTTTTTATCCTAGGGAAGGGAATCTAACAGAAAACCCTAATTCACAAACAGAGATTCTAGGTTTCGTACTTCTTTAGACGAAAGGAAGGTGTTAGGCACCTTTCATCTACCTTGTTCACAAGGATATTAGGTTTTAGGTTTAAGTTGGGGAAAACAGGGTTTTAAATTTTATTAGGGGAAAAGTGTCTTAATTTTTTAATAGGGGAAAAGTGTCTTAATTTTTTAATAGGGGAAAAGTGTATTAATTTTTTAATAGGATAACTCATCATGATTTATGATCGTATGCCTTCGTATCCTCTTATGAGGAATCAGAGTCCCAATTCGTAGTTCGTATGGGTTTGTATTTTTTAGGGGTCGCAAACATACTTTGAATCACCTCGCATTTTAGTCGGGAGTAGTGATTACAGAGATTTTGACTAAATGCGCAGTAAGTCAAAATCTACTTGAAACCCTTTGCGAAAAAAAGTTGTTTAGATTATTTGATTGTAAAAAAAAGTTTTTGATTTGTTGAGTGTTTTTTATATATATTAATTGCAAAAAAAATCTTATTAATGCATGATATACAAAATATTTAATGCAAATAATATAAGAAAATAATATGAAATTTTTTATGTAAAAATAATTTAAGTGATATAATAATTAATCTTAATATTCACAATAAAAATTAATAATTATAACAATAGTATAATAATTACAAAATAGAAAAATAAAGGAAAAAAATAATTTACGAACACAGGGGGGTTGCATTGTTGGTCACTAAGTGAAAACAAGGGGTGCTAAAAGCTAATAATCCTGGGTAAATGGGTAAAAGTTCTGAAGAGGACATAAGTTCTGCAGGGGACGCATGGAAGTTGATTGGGTTTTGGCCCAGTCGCATAACTTCTAGAAAGGGGCGCTGCTAACTGGTTATTAAAAATCCAAATATAGGGGTGTCAAATTCTGGGCTAATCCCACTACACAGAATTTCTGGAAAAGGGCAAATAGAAATTATATAATTCTAATGCTGATTCTGGACAAGGGAAAAATCTGAAACCTGGATTAAGCCCAGTTAGAACTTTTAAAAGAGGAACTACATCTTAACGTAAGAAATTAGCGTAAACCTATGCAATCAGAATATAAAACTATCTACAGATCTTTTTCTATAATTTCAGCCATGCCCCTATTCATCTTAAACCCAACATGAAAACAGTAAAGAAGCAAACTAAAATTTGTTACCCCTTTGGCACTTTTACTTCTGATTCTGGTGCGTGTTTTGCTGTCCCTTCCTTCTTCTTCCGCAGATTCTGGTGACAGCAGCGACGGAAGGTGGAGCGACGATGATTGAAACCATGGTTCCAGATATTGGAACCTCAATTACGCTTCTGCATGTTCTTTTTTTTGGATTTTCTAGAAACTCTTGTGTTCTTCCTGTTCTTGCTCCTACTACATTTTTTCTTGTTTTGTAAGGTTTTCTGAAAATTCGTCTCTCTCTGTCTCTCTCCGTATTCTTTTCTTCCTTCTATTTTTTCCCTCCTCCTTCGTTTTCTAATTTGTTCCTCTATTTATAATATTCAATTTTTGGGCTTAGACTATGGCTAGAGCAAATATTAAGGATATAATTAAAAAGATTTGATTGGAATTGATTCTCTGTGGAAGATTTGATTGAAATTGATACAATGCACATCCAACAGATTTGGGCTTGGGGTGCCTAGCCTCTGAAACTCCGAGCTTGGGTTGTGGAAGATAATCTGATTCTGCCCTTGCATACAATTTTACCCTGCTAGATGATATGATATTCCAGTTCTGTACCAGTACTAGCTTGCGTGTGATTCTGGCTCTGATCTTCATAGTTTTTTTTTGTTTCTGTAAAGACGAGCTTCTGGGATTTGTTTCAGAAGTTCTGATGGGACAGCGATTGATCCATATAGCTTAGCACTTCTTCGTTTGCAGTCATAACTTCTCCTTTAATTCAATTAGGCCTAACGTTAATTCTTCCCCCTTTTTTTGCATACTCTCAGATTTAGTTTTCACCCCTCCTTTTTAAATAACAACTAAATCTTCTTGATTTAAAATACACCCCCTTGATCTTGAATAAAGATAGTCCATCAGATATTGTTGCACCATCTTTAATTAAATAATTCTAAAAAAAGGATCACCGAGGTAGGACAAATTCGGGGTATAAAAGCTGCCCCTATTCAATTATCTTCCAATCGAATAGCACGAGAAAACACAGGTCTAGTGCATTTTTATTGGGAGTTTATTGAATACTTGGAATATCCAAAATTTGTCCGATCTACTCATAAGGTTATGCTGATATAGCACACCCTCATGAGTCTTGAGAAAATAAGTGAAGCCAATGATATATCGCTCACCCAGGTTTGAAGTAGTGGGTTGGATGAAGAAAGTACATTGAGGTTCAGAAGCAATGTACCAAGTTTTTGTGAATACGTTGAGGCTTAGAGGCAAGTAGGGAGCTGTGAGAGTACATTGAAGCTTAGAGGAAATGTATGGAGATTTGTGAATACGTTGAGGCTTAGAGGCAACGTAGGGAGCTGAGAGAGTACATTGAGGCTTAGAGGCAATGTACGGAGTTTTGTGAATACGTTGAGGCTTAGAGGCAACGTACGGAGTTTTGCGAATACGTTGAGGCTTAGAGGCAACATAGTGAATTTTGGAAAGTACATTGAGGCTTAGAGGCAATGTACGGAATTTTTGCGAATACGTTGAGGCTTAGAGGCAACATAGTGAGTTTGGAAAGTACATTGAGGCTTAGAGGAAATGTATGGAGTTTTGCGAATACGTTGAGGCTTAGAGGCAACGTAGTGATCTGTGAGAGTACATTGAGGCTTAGAGGCAATGTACAAAATTTTTACGAATACGTTGAGGCTTAGAGGCAACATAGTGGCTTGTGAGAGTACATTGAGGCTTAGAGGGATTGTACGGAATTTTTGTAAATACGTTGAGGCTTAGAGGCAACGTAGTGAGTTTTGGAAAGTACATTGAGGCTTAGAGGCAATGTACAGAATTTTTACGAATACGTTGAGGCTTAGAGGCAATGTAGTAAGTTTGGAAAGTACATTGAGGCTTAGAGGCAATGTACGGAGTTTTATTAATACATTGAGGCTTAGAGGAAATGTCGGAATTTTGGAAAGTACATTGAGGCTTAGAGGCAATGTACAGAATTTTGTGAATACATTGAGGCTTAGAGGCAACTTAGTGAGTTTTAGAAAGTACATTGAGGCTTAGAGGAAATATACAGAATTTTGCGAATAATTTGAGGCTTAGAGGAAACGTAGTGAGTTGTGAGAGTACATTAAGGCTTAGAGGCAATGTATGGAGTTTTGCGAATACATTGAGACTTAGAGGCAACGTAGCAAGCTGAGAGAGTACATTGAGGCTTAAAGGAAATGTACGGAGTTTTGTGAATACGTTGAGGCTTAGAGGCAACGTAGTGAGTTTTGGAAAGTACATTGAGGCTTAGAGGCAATGTATGGAATTTTTTATGAATACGTTGAGGCTTAGAGGCAACGTAGTGAGTTGAGAGAGTACATTGAGGCTTAGAAGCAATGTATGAAATTTTTGAGAATACATTGAGACTTAGAGGAAACATAGTGAGTTTTGGAAATTACGTTGAGGCTTATAGGAAATGTGCGGAATTTTGAAAATACGTTGAGGCTTAAAGGCAACTTATTGAGTTGAGAGAGTACATTGAGGCTTAGAAGCAATGTACGTAATTTTTGCGAATACGTTGAGGCTTAGAGGAAACATAGTGAGTTTTGGAAAGTACATTGAGGCTTATAGGAAATGTGGGGAATTTTGCGAATACGTTGAGGCTTAAAGGCAACGTATTGAGTTGAGAGAGTACATTGAGGCTTAGAAACAATGTACGGAATTTTTGTGAATACGTTGAGGCTTAGAGGAAACGTAGTGAGTTTTGGAAAGTACATTGAGGCTTAGAGGCAATGTACGAAATTTTGTGAATACGTTGAGGCTTAGAGGCAACGTATCGAGCTCCGTTCATTACTGCATGGAGACTTAGGTAATGGACTACTTTGTAAGGAACTCATCACTTCCTGGAGACTTAGGTGATGTGTTGGATCGTAGGAGAAGTGTTTGGTTGATTGACCCTTAGGTCATTGAGTCAAGGGTTAGATTGCTTATGTGTTGTGTGATACAGGCATTTGCATGCATATTTGAATGTTTATATGCATGTATAGTGTAAGCATGCTTTAGATATGCAAAATGTATGTATGAAGACGTATGCAAAATGCGTGTATGTTTTGTATGTGTGCCTTGAAATGTCATGAAGACTATTTCCACCATTCTCTCCTTTAAACCATTGGTTCATAATTACCATTCCCTTGGCGTTGCATGTTGTGTCGTCGTAGCTTTGTCGAATTTGATTTAAATGTGGTGAAAAGGTGTTAGCCAAGTTTTGAACCTTGATTTTGTATCGTAAGTGCAGGTGCAGACATAGATATTGGAATATGCGTAAATTTGTATGTTGTAGATGCATGCGTAGGTGTAGGCTTTGTATAAACTTTGTATTGGATGGATACTTTGTTGTGTTTTGTAAGCATAGACATGGGCATGGACGTAGACATGGATTTTCTTTCGATATTTTCCTAACCAAAATGTTTTTTCGATGTTTTATCAAAAGCTTTTATTTGTTAATTTCCCCGAAATGATTTTAAGATAATATTCACAAGTAATAATCGTAGTATTTTGTAAACAAGTCCGAGAAAAGAGAAAAAACACAATTTGAAATATGAAAGATGAAAAGTAAATGCTTTGTTAATATGCCTATGAATAGGCGAATGTACAGGATGTAATTCCATGAAATAGGTAATTACAGAAAAATTTAAAATTGTAAATGGCAATGAAAAATGATAATTGTTGTTGTTGTTCCCCAATATCCTTTTAATGGCTCTTATCTCCTTTGTTTCTGAGTCGTATGATTTAGATCTATCTCTCCCTTCGTGGTTCATAGTCATCGTTTTAGATCGCAGTCTTTTTGTTCTTTATTTCTTTTTGAGTGATCCCTAACTTTTTCCTGGATTTCCCTTTCAGGTTTTCAATCCACCGGGATAATTTTTTTGTTATATGCCCCTAATTTTTGCTTGGATCGCCCTTTAGGGTTTTTGATCCACCGAGACGCTCCTTTTTGCCTAAGTCACTTATTTGAGGTTCAAGCTTAGCGAGATTCTTATACATAGTATTTTTTGATTGCGTCTGAATTTTCCGGATGCGGTAGTTCTTCCCCATCCATTGTTGTGAGGACAATCCCATCTCTGGAGAATGTTGTTTTGACTACGTATGAACCTTCGCAATTGGGTGTCCATTTACCATGTGAGTCGAGGCGAGGTAGAAGAATCTTCTTGAGAACTAGATCCCCTTCTTTGAATATTCGAGGACAGACTTTCTTGTCGAAGGCTCTCTTCATTCACTTCTGATGTAACTGACTGTGGCACAGAGCTATCAATCGTTTTTCTTCAATAAGGTTGAGTTGATCGAGTCGTGTCTGCACCTATTCTGCTTCTTCCAGCTTTGTTTCCATTAGAACCCGAAGTGATGGTATCTCGATTTCAACTGGAAGTACTGCCTCCATGCCATATACCAGCAAAAAGTGCGTCACGCCTGTTGATGTGCATACCGAAGTCCGATAGCCATGTAGAGCGAAGGGAAGCATTTCGTGCAAATCTTTGTATATCTTTACCATCTTCTGGATGATTTTATTGATATTTTTGTTGGCTACTTCGAAGGCCTCATTCATCTTTGGTATGTATGGTGAGGAATTATGATGCTCGATTTTGAAGCCATCGCATAGTTCCTTCATCATTTTGTTGTTTAAATTGGACCCATTATATATGATTATCCAGCTTGGGACACCGTATCTGCATATGATATTCTGCTTGATGAAGCGTGTAACCACTTGACTTGTCACGTTAGTGTAGGACGCCGCTTCTATCCATTTGGTAAAGTAGTCGATAGCTACCAGTATAAAACAATGTCTATTGGATGCTTTCGGCTCGATCATGCCAATCTTATCAATTCCCCACATTGAGAATGGCCAAGGGTAGCTCATAACATTTAGAGGAGTTGGTGGCACATTTATCTTGTCGGCATAGATCTGACACTTATGACACATCTTCGTGTAGTGATAACAATCGGCTTCCATTGTTAACCAATAATACCCTGCCCGTAGAATCTTTCTAGCCATGGCATGCCCATTTGTATGAGTCCTGAAAGTACCCTCGTGGGTTTCTCTCATAAGCATATTCTCTTCTTTCTTCTCCACACACCTGAGTAGTACCATGTCGTAGTTTCTTTTGTATAAAACCCCATTACTCAGAAAGAACTTTGAAGCTAAACTTCGCAGGGTTTGTTTGTCAATGATAGAGGAATTTTCTGGATATTCCTTCTTTTCCAGGTACTTCTTGATGTCGTAGAACCAAGGCTTATTTTCCGGCCCTTCTTCAATAGCAAGACAGTGCACAGGCTCTTAGAAATGTCTAATTGTGATGCGTGGTTCGTGATTTGGCCATGTTACCTTGAACATAACTGATAGAATTGCCAGAGCGTCTGCCATTTGATTTTCTTCTCGTGGGATGTGGTTGAAAGTGATCTCGGTGAACTCAGCGGCCAACTTTAAAAAGTGATCCCGATATGTAATCAGTTTTGGGTGTTTTGTATCCCATTCGCCATTAACCTGATATATGACTAATGCAGAGTCCCCAAATGCTTCGAGGTTCTTTATTCTCATACCAATGGCAACTTTTAGTCCTAGTATGCAAGCTTCGTACTCGGCAATGTTGTTGGTGCAATCGAAACACAATATTGCGGTATATGGCTTGTGATAGTTCTTTGGAGAATTCAAAACCGCCCATATGACGTGCCCTAGTGAATTTGAAGCCCCGTCGAACGTGAGTGTCCAACGCGCCCCTAGCTCGGGTCCTTCGTCGGGTCTTGGTATTTCATAGTCGATTATAACCATGACATCTTCGTCTGGAAAGTCGAACTTCATAGGCTGATATTCTGGCAGCGGTTGGTGAGCTAGATGATCAGCTAGTATACTACCCTTGATGGCCTTCTGAGTGATATATTGGATGTCGTATTCTGATAGTAGCATCTGCCATCATGCGATTCTCCCGGTAAGAGCTGGTTTTTCAAACACGTACTTTAGAGGATCCATTCTTGCTATTAACCACGTAGTGTGGGTTAACACATATTGCCTCAACCTCTTGGTAGCCTAAGCCAATGCCCAATAAGTTTTCTTGAGGAGTGAGTACCTGGCTTCGCAGTAAGTGAATTTCTTGCTGAGGTAATAAATCGCATGCTCCTTTTTGCCTGTTTCATCCTGCTGTCCCAAAACACAACCCATTGATCCTTCGAGCACTGTCAGATACATAATGAGTGGTCTTAGGGGAAATGACGACATTAAGATTTGTGGCTCTTGCAGATACTGTTTTATCGTCTCGAAGGCTGTTTGATAATCATCATTCCATACTACCGTCTAATCTTTTCGTAATAACTTAAATATTGACTCACATGTAGCTGTTAGATGCGATATGAACCTTGAGATGTAATTCAATCGCCCTAAGAAACCATGCACTTCTTTTTCTTTCCTCAGTGCTGGCATCCCTTGTATAGCTTTTACTTTGTCGAGGTCCACTTCAATGCCTCGCTGGCTTACAATGAAACCTAATAATTTGCCTGATCTGACGCTAAATGTACATTTGTTTGGATTTAACCTCAGTATGAACTTGCACAGCCGTTCGAATAGCTTTTGTAAATGTATGATGTGTTCCTCCTTCGTATGGGATTTGGCGATCATATCATCTACGTACACTTCAACCCCTTTGTGGATCATATCATGGAATAATGTGACCATTTCCCTCTGATAGGTTGCCCCTGCATTCTTGAGACCAAATGACATTACTTTGTAGCAGTAAGTTCTCCAAGGTGTCATGAAGGTAGTCTTTTCCATGTCTTCGGGCGCCATTTTGATCTGATTATAGCCCGAGAAGCCGTCCATGAATGAGAATAATGAGGCTTGGGCCGTGTAATCTACCAGAACATCTATGTGGGGTAACGGGAAATCGTCCTTGGGGCTTGCTTTGTTCATATCTCGATAATCCACACACATGCGTACCATGCCGTCTTTCTTGGGTATTGGCACAATGTTAGCTATCTAGGGTGGATAATCTACCACTGCTAAGAACCCTGCATCAAATTATTTAAGAACATCTTCTCTGATTTGGCTGGACCTATCTGGACGAGTTCTCTTGAGTTTTTGCCTAACTAGAGAACACCCTTCTTTGAGAGGTAGTCTGTGCACCACAATGTCGGTATCTAACCCTGGCATGTCTCTGTAGGACCAAGCGAATATGTATATGTACTCGTGCAGTAGTTTGATCAACCCTTCCTTGACGCTCTGCTCTAACCTTGCCCCTAGCATGATTTCTTTGGGATCTTCCTATGTTCCCAGATTAATGGTCTCCACAGCCTCTTGGTATGGTTGTATATTGTCATCTTTTCGTTCTATTTCCCTCGTCATTTCCTCAGAGAGTTCTAGATTTTCATCATCTTCCTCTTAGGCTTGGTTGATAGGAGCCTCAAAATTGTATCGGGTCGCAGCAATAACATTATCGGTGGTTTTGGGCATGGATCTACATATTTATCATGTTTTGGTGCAGATTTTAGTATATGAGTTTTTGAAAATGCATATGCGGAGAAATTATTGCCATTTTTAATTTTTAAGGAATAAATGCAAGAGAAAGACAAGGATATTGAGTGAAAACAAAATATAACTTTTATTGATTATAAATATTGTCTGAAACAAAATGGGGAACCCCGTACAAGCAATCCCTATGCCTCGGGCTTGACATAGGTTATTTTAAAACAAGGAAAATTACTCAGGAAAGAAAAAGATCTTGGGAATCTCCACGATAGTCCAACTTTTGAATTCTTCTCCTGGAGCACACTCCCTGATAAAGTTCGTTGCCTTTTTGGTGTGAACTTTGTTGGATATCATCGCTACGTGTCCGCCATGCTCTGTTCCTTTGTTGACAAAGGTCTCCTGAATCAGAGGGAAGCGTGCTTTGCCTTTTGGAATAGCTTTCGATGATTCATAGCCCAATCTAAAGCGATTCTTCTTCTCAGGGATTTCTGGGAGCTTTCCCCAGCCTTTTGAGGCATCACATCCCATGGTTGCTTGCAGATCTCTCCACGATGTCACCTTAGGCTTATTACCCTTCTCGAATGGTAAAGTCACCATTGAAGCAATTTCCAAGGCTTGGAACGGGGTAGCTATACAGTCTTCGTAGGCACTGATATATTTGTATGATTCAATGTGGCTTACAAAGATATCTTCCCCGCCATCGATTATGATTAATTTCCCTTCCACTAGGAACTTCAATTTATGATGCATCGTCGAGGTGACCACTCCTACTGTATGGATCCAAGGTCTCCCCATTAAGCAAGTGTATGCTGGTTCTATATCCATGACCTGTAAAGTGATATTGAATATATGCGGCCCAATTTTAACTGGAAGATACACCTCTCCTAACACCGAGCTTCGAGAACCGTCAAATTCTTTCACTATTGTAGAACTTGGCCTTATCATAACACCATCTATTGTTAACTTTATCAGACTGGACTTTGGTAACACATTAAGGGCAGAACTGGTATCAGTGAGAACCCTGGATAAATGGGTAGTACCTATTTGCATAGTAATATGGAGTGCCTTGTTATGATCTCGACCCTGTGGCGACAGTTCATTATTGCTGAAACCCAGGTATGATCCAGATGTTAGGTTTGCTACGACATTGTCAAATTGATTTATCGAAATTTCTTCCGCGACGTGAGCTGAACTTAGTACCTTCATCAAGGAGTCTCGATGCGCTTCAGAGTTGATGAGTAGTGAGAGTATGGATATTTTTGCTGGAGTTTGGTGAAGCTGATCCACCACTCTATAATCACTTATTTTGATTATTTTCATAAACTCTTCTGCCTCTTGATCAATAAAGTTTTTGCTTGGAGGTTCTGTCTCTTGACTTGTATCAACCACTGCTTTTCCCTTGTCCTTTGTTGGAGTCTCATCTTTCTTCTTTGATGGTTCAACTCCAAAAATTCGACCGCTTTGGGTCATACACCATGTCCCTGCTATATTAGAAATTGCAGGTCCCTGACTTGGTGAGGGCTCACTTTCTTGTTTCACTCCATTAATGTATACGACCGAGTCATAACTCCATGGAACTGCTTTGTTACTCTCATAAGGGATATGTAAGGGTCCCTTAATTATCATTGTGGCCTTTGGAATAGTTAGTACTAGGAGAGTCTTCTTAGGTGCCATCCTTGTGGTCTCCGTTGATTCTTCCCACGGGATCACTAGAGTTTTCTTGTTAAGATTTGGGCCTTGGCAAGGGATTACCAATGGCTTCTTTCCTTCAATTGCGGCTACATATTTTTCTACAGGGTATGGTCCGAATTGGACTATCCCTTGGTCCATTAGCTTTTGCAAAGTTCTTTCGAAGGCTTTATTATGTTCCAACAGGAACCCACATTCGAACATATATTCTTTTAACAAGTTGATAGGGGTTTCTGTTTGTCTGATTTCCCCAAAGTCAGTGGCTACTTTAATTTCATTTATTGTCGGCCCACCATGCAAAGGCATGAGATTTGTCTTGATGTTAGGTTTCTCAAATGTGATATCTTGAGATTCTAACAAGTCCTAAACTTTGTGTTTAAATGCCAAACATTTCTCTATGGTGTGCCCCGAAGAATTAGCATGGTATTTGCATTTGGTGTTGGCATTATACCTTCTTGGGAGTGGCCCGACTGGAGGAGCTAGAGGCTTGATTTCCACCAAGGATGCCTTAACCAAGTGTTGTAATAACTGGCTAGGTGGCATGGGGAGTGGATCAAAGTTTCTTGGTGGCCTCATAAATCTATCTTGCTGCTGCCCTTGCGGGATCATTAGTGGTTGTGATGCCCTTGGTTGTGAGGCTACAACATTAATTTCTCCCTCTTTTCTTTTTGGGTAGTTTAAAGCAGGTCTTTTTGGATTATGGGGAGTGTTTGATGATCCTCCTGATATCTTCCCACTTTTTATTCCAGTCTCGATTCTTTCTCCGATAGCCACTAGATCTAAGAATCCCGAAGAGATACTCCCAACCATTTTCTCGTAATACAACCCTTACAAAGTTCCTATGAACATGTCTACTAATTCCTTCTCTAATAGCGGTGGTTGCACACGGGATGCCATCTCCCTCCATCTTTGAGCATATTCCTTGAAGGACTCTTCTTTTTTTTTTGGGACATATTCTGGAGTTGCATGCGGGTAGGCGCCATGTCCAGGTTATATTTGTAATGCTTTAAGAAAGCATTAGCAAGATCTGCCCAGGTTTGAATGTGTGTTCACTCCAATTACATATACCAGTCTAAAGATGCCCCACTCAGGCTATCTTGAAAATAATGAATCATCAGCTTCTGATTGTGGGAATGGGCATGCATCTTCCTACAATAGATGTGTAGATGATTTCTTGGACAAGTGATCCCCTTGTACTTTCCAAAGTCAGGTACTTTGAACTTTGGTGGAATTACAACATCAAGAACTAGGCCGATTTCGAGAGGGCCTACCTCTAAGGCCTTGAAACCTTCCACAACTTTTAATTTTTCCTCCAGAGCTTTGTATTGATTCATTACCAGTGGACTATCAATAGCGTGAGTATCAGTCGTCTTTAATGGTGCTTGGTTGGCATCTTCTGGGTTGTGGTCTCCGTATTGCAGGTCTAAGTAGTTGTCTGCATTATTGGCTGGAATCTGTAAGGTATGTGATGCCCCTGCTTTTGGTTACGGTGGGACAAACTCTTCAGTTTCAACTTCTTGTTGGGCCATGATTGACTTTTGGTGTCCTGCTTCTGGATATTTCCTTGGTTGGTGACCGCTTGATGAACCAATTGTTTGGGCTACTTCTTTGAAAGCTACCCTGGGAATCTGGTCCTGCCTGTCAATGATGTTCTTTAGAGCTAGAAGAACTTGGCTCAGATCTCCCTTAATTAAACTCACATCACCCTTTACTTGGTCGAGATCTTCTTTGGACGCAGCCTGAGTCTCCTCAATTTGTTCCATTTCTTTTTGCTGGTAGGCCCTTGTTTGATAAGGAGGCCAATGAGATGGAGATCTTCTTCTACCAATGGTTTACTGGAGAGATTTTGCGAGAGATGAGTTTTGATATGATATGCAGGTGTTTTATGAATGCATGTAGATGAATGTGTATGAACATGAAATGTCTTATTCACTTGGGTATACAATTATCTTTTGTTTATTATTATTTTAATTGGTGTCTGTCTTTGAAATGAATACACAAGCGAGATACAGAAACAAAATGCCTTTATTGAAAGTAACATAATCCAGATATTGAAAAATATTATAACTTTGAATCAAAACTTGTTTACATAAATATAAATGAAGGGAAATAAATCTTCTAGGTGCGGCTGCAGATGTGTGCTCTGAAACCATCAACCATTGATCGACAAAGATGGATAAAGTCTTCAAAGTCCTTTGGAAGAGGAACCATCACACTTTCTGCGTCTCTCAAACTTCTAGGGATATCCTCAATAAGATTGTTGGCTAAGAAGACAAGTTTTTCATGTCTTTCTTTGTAATACCGATATTCTTGATAAAGACGTGGGATTATCTTATGGTTGTCTCTCCCTTCTTGGGCAATCTTGACATACTGCTCTTCCCAATACATCTTTTCACCCCTCATTTTCGTATAAAGTCTCCGTTGAATAAGGAAGTCTTTTTTGAGACTCTGCAATTCTAGGCATACTTTCTCGTATTCTTCAGTTTTCTGAACCAAGAGTCCTTGTGCCTCCATCCTCTCGAGGCGTTCCTTATTCTCTGCTTCTTGGCTGTCTTGCGATCCAGTGGTGAGGTACTTTATTTTCTCTTCTTGGTCTAAGGAAGCTTGTGTTAAACCTTGGATCTGGGCTCTTAGGTCCTCCTCTAGTACCTTCTTGTCATGTGTAGCCTTTTCACACCATCTGGTTAACTTTCCAATTTCAGCAGCAACATCTTCTAACCTTTGGTTGTGGGAATCCAGATTTAAGGTTGCACTTAGAAGCCCTTCGGTTATACGATTTCGCTTGAGACTCTCCTTTTCCAATACCTTTTGATCTCTCTCAATTTGTAGGTCCTTGGACTCAAGTATGAGCTGCATCTGCTTCTTCTCTTTGGTCAGATTGCGAAGGTTGAGCTCTAACTCTTTTTTTCCCTTTTATCTTGCTTTAGGGCATTTTTCAAATTGTTAACTTCTTCCAAGGATATAGGCGTGACCTCTGGGACCTCTGTCTTGTACCCTGGATCTATCTCACAGGATAACTTGATAATCTGTACCCTATCTGTGACCCATCTGGTGTAAGGTTCTCTTGCTATGGAATTCTTTCTTTCAACTCTCCTCTTATTGGCCTTATTCCAAGCTCAGATAACCTTGTTGAGTAACTCTTGGTATTTTGTACCCATGTCGTGGATGATCAATGGTTGGAGTTGTTCGTTCGTAGATCCATCTTCAAAAGGATACCCTAGCTGTCATAGGGCCAGAGTAGGGTTGTAGTTAATACCGCCTCGTGATCCAATCAATGGGACATTAGGAAAGTCTCCACATCTAATAGTGATGTTACCAATATCTAGCTTCCTTGCATACAATAGTACCGAGTTTGTAGTGAGAGACTTTAATTTCTGGGGCCATTCGCATTTGGTCAGCTTCAGAATCATATAGTATTCTTTGTAAAGATAGGTCATGAACCAAGTATATAGGATTGGAATGCAACAATTCAAAGTGCCTTTTCTCTTTTCATACATCATATGCAAAGTGTAATAAATGTCAACAAGTAGAGCATGAGTTGGATCAGTATTAAAGACTTTCGCGCCCTAAAATATGCTAATGGCTGCAGGGTCAATATAGTCCGTGGTCCGAGGAAATAAAATTACACCAAATACCAGTAGCCCTAAACAATCAATACAAGATTCCCATTCTTTATAGTTAGAAAATTCAAGTGCCTTAGCTTCCAAGTATATCCTTTTGATTCCTTGTATCAGACCTTCCCGTCGGTAATTTTGCACTAACTCAGGGTAAGGGATCCCTAAGCCTTTTTCCAAAGCTTTAACTTCAACAACTTGTCTGGTACCTACATAGGCCTTCTCTTTGGAAAATTTTAGAATTCTGTCAAATTCTTCCAGAGTCGGTGCTAGCTGGAAGTCTTGGAAAGTAAAATATCTCAGCGGAGGGTCGTAGAACTGAATGAGGGCAGATACAACATCTATTTGAACATCTACTCTGGTCAAGTCAAGGGTATCCCCATAGCGGTGAGCATACATCTTCAGAGCTCTCTCAGATGATTTCCCCTTTATAGTTTTGATTTCAGAAAGGTCAGGCTGGAAGGCATTGACGCGGACAAGTTGTTTCCCTTTGGTATCCATTTTTTTTAGACAGTCCCAAAAAAACTTGATTTTATTATCTTTCGTTTTGGTACCCTGTGAATAAGACAGATAAAAGACACAACTGGTGAATATGTGACAAATATGAATGCATGAATGTATGGTTTAGTGGCGGGGTTTTGTGATAGGTACCCTTAAAAGGTAGGTTCCTTAATTTTTACCTACGGTTGGTTTACCCTTCTAAAAGGTGGCTTCCTTAAGGGTGTCATGAATAACACCAGAGGGAAAAGGCACAAGGGCCTCCCTTAGGTGGAGCCTCTTTACGGACTGAGACTTTCGTCTCAAAGTCGTGAAAGGTCTCGTCATGAGATTTTAGGTTAAGGTCTTTACAAATAGTCATGGGTGACCTTCCAAAGTCCTACTCGTCAAGATGATATATCTCGATAAGTATTCCTATTTCGGAAGTTCATCGACTCTAGGCGAAGTCGTCACATAAACTCGCAAGGATGATGTACCCCCTAAGCTAATAGACAAACCTTCTTTCTAAGGGTTATATTGAAAATATTTGAGAAATAAAAAAAATCCCGCCACACGGTATATATGATGATAAACAATAGACAATAATTAAATAAATGCAATGAATAAAAGAAAACAAAAAATAAATAAAGACATAAATAAATAAAATAAAACCTAAAATAAACCTAAAACCTAGAGTTAGTCCCCAGCAGAGTCGCCAGCTGTAGCAATTGGTTTTTAAATCAGAGTTGCCAATATTAGTTTTTATCCTATGGAAGGGAATCTAACAGAAAACCCTAATTCGCAGACAAAGATTCTAGGTTTCGGACTTCTTTAGATGAAAGGAAGGTGTTAGGCACCTTTCATCTACCTTGTTCACAAGGATATTAGGTTTTAGGTTTAAGTTGGGGAAAACAGGGTTTTAAGTTTTATTAGGGGAAAAGTGTCTTAATTTTTTAATAGGGGAAAAGTGTCTTAATTTTTTAATAGGGGAACTCGCCACGATTTTTGATCGTATGCCTACGTATCCTCTTATGAGGAATTGGAGTTCCAATTCGTAGTTCGTATGGGTTTGTGTTTTTTAGGGGTCGCAAACGTACTTTGAATCACCTCGCATTTTGGTCGGGAGTAGTGATTGCGGAGATTTTGACTAAATGCATAGTAAGTCAAAATCTACTTGAAACCCTTTGCAAAAAAAGTTTTTTAGATTATTTGATTGCAAAATTTTTTTTGAGAATTGTTGAGTGTTTTTTATAGATATTAATTGCAAAAAAATCTTATTAATGCATGATATAAAAAATATTTAATGCAAATAATATAAGAAAATAATATGCAATTTTTGATGTACAAATGATTTAAGTGATATAATAAATAATATTAATATTCACAATAAAAATTAATAATTATAACAATAGTATAATAATTACAAAATAGAAAAATAAAGGAAAAAAATAATTTATGAACAGGGGGGTTGCTTTGCTGGTCACTAAGTGAAAACAGGGGGTGCTAAAAGCTAATAATCTTGGGTAAAGGGGTAAAAGTTTTGAAGAGGACAGAAGTTCTGCAGGGGACGCAGGGAAGTTGGTTGGGTTTTGGCCCAGTCGTAGAACTTCTAGAAAGGGGCGCTGCTAACTGGACAGTAAAAATCCAAACATAGGGGTGTCAAATTCTGGGCTAAGCCCACTACACAGAATTTCTGGAAAAGGGAAGACAGAAAGTATATAAGTCTAATGCTGATTATGGACAAGGTAAAAATCTGAAACCTGGGTTAAGCCCAGTTAGAACTTCTAAAAGAGGAACTACTTCTGAACGTAAGAAATTAGAGCGAACCTATGCAATCAGAATATAAAACTATCTACAAATATTTTTCTATAGTTTCAGCCTTACCCCTATTCATCTTAAACCCAACATTAAAACAGTAAAGAAGCAAACTAAAATTTGTTACCCCTTTTCCGCTTTTGCTTCCGATTCTGGTGCGTGTTTTGCTGTCCTTTCCTTCTTCTTCCGCAGATTCTGGTGACAACAGCGACGGAAGGTGGAGCGACGGCGATTGAAACTAGGGTTCTAGATATTGGAACTTCAATTACTCTTCTGCGTGTTCTTTTTCTGGATTTTCCAGAAACTCTTGTGTTTTTCCTGTTCTTGCTCCTACTACGTTTTTTCTTGTTTTGCAAGCTTTTCTGCAAATTCGTCTTTCTCTCTCTCTCTCTCTCCGTATTCTTTTCTTTCTTTTCTTTTTTCCCTCCTCCTTCATTTGCTAATTTGGTCCTCCATTTATAATGTTCAATTTTTGGGCTTGGACTATGGCTAGAGCAAAGATTAAGGATAGAATTAAAAAGATTTGATTGGAATTGATTCTCTGTGGAAGATTTGATTGAAATTGATACAGTGCACGTCCAACAGATTTGGGCTTGGGTTGCCTAGCCTCTGAAACTCTGAGCTTGAGCTGTGGAAGATAATTTGATTCTGCCCTTGCTTACAATTTGACTCTGCTAGAAGATCTGATATTCCAGTTATGTACCAGTACTATCTTGCATGTGATTCTATCTCTGATCTTCACAATTTTTTTTGTTTCTGTAAAGACGAGCTTCTGGTATTTGTTTCAGAAGTTCTGATGGGTCAGCGCTTGATCCATACAGCCTAGCACTTCTTCGTTTGCAGTAAGAACTTATCCTTTAATTCAATTGGGCCTAACGTTAATTCTTCCCCTTTCTTTTGCATACTCTTGAATTTAATTTTCACCCCTCCTTTTTAAATATTAACTAAATCTTCTTGATTTAAAATACACCCCCTGATCTTAAATAAAGATAGTCCATCAGATATTGTTGTACCATCTTTAATTAAATAATTCTAAAAAAAGGATCGCTAAGGTAGGACAAATTTGGGGTATGACACATGCCTAATAGCAAAGTCTTAACAAAACATATAACAAAGATAAACATAAACATGATATCATTCCTAGAATTAAACATAAAACATAACATTGTTCCCAACTGGGTACCAAATTCCTGATTTTTTCCAGCCCAAACAAACATAATATCCACTTCACTCTTTTATCTGAATTTCACCTTTTATGTACAACCTCACAAACAAGATTTCCTTATCTGAATTGTAAGTGCATGCAAGCGTATCTTCCACTTTCAGTTCTTCCCCTTAGCATACGAATACCACTCTTTTCCCAAGTACATTTCCATATATTTCCTGTTAGATTTCATTATCTTGCAGGAATGATACTCGCTAGTGTGGAAATCCCTAATAAGGCACAATCTAATGTTAGGACGAAGGAAATTTTCTATCATGTTAGCTGGAAATACTGCATGTCAAAACACATTATTTTTTACTACAACAATATTCCCTTTTCATTTAAGTTTCCAACATATGTATTATTACACTTTGGTAACTACTATTATACCCAACTTTTTTTTGTTTTCTTAAAACTAATAAATTTTATTATATATTATAACTATGGAAACAAAGCATAACTTATATATTTAAGCCTGTCATAATTATAATGATGATGGTAGTATCTCAATGTGTACCAGATGAATGTATTAACTCTTAACTCATTGAATATTAAATTTTGTTCAATTTCCAACATGCATCATATTATAATGTTTAAATTTATTTGTATGTAAAAGTCCTTTCATTTTCCAAATCCGTGCTAATTTTTTTTCAATACTATGGTAAATGTATACATAAACATTAATTTATTAATTAACATCATGAGAGAGAATTTGTTACATATACATAGAACCAATAACAAACATATTGGTTCATTTTTGTTCATATCAGTCAAAACTAAATAGACATAATGAGCTTGCAAACTGTATTCGTTATTGATTGTTTCATTGCCTGATTTTACATGCTCAATTTGTGGTTAGTATGTGTGTTGTACCCCAAAATTTTCCCTCTCATGTTTTCCAAGGTTTTCTCTTACATGGGTGGTCACAAACACTTGATTAAAGAAAAATAAAGATTTTGAAGATAAAGAAGGAGTCTTCGATTGGCATTGGGGAAAGGTGCTTTCGATTGGCATATGGAGAGGAGTCTTCGATTGACCTTGGGACAAGGTCTTTCGATTGGCATTTTAACAAGGTCCTTCGATTGGCATCTGAACATGATGTCTTTCGATTAACATCTGGACAAGGAGATTTGATTGGGCATATAAAACCCTTCGATCAGGCACTGGACCCCATTTGACCAAGCTTGGTTCACAAGGCTTTGACTGCACATTAGCTACTTCAGGCTTGCCTTCAATCCACAAGGCAAAGGTTTCCTCAGACTTGTCCTGGATTCACAAAGGAAAAGGTCTCTTCTATAATTACCTTCAATGCACAGGGCCAAGACCCCTCAACACAGTTTTTGCACTATGACACCCAATATGACCACTTCAAAAGAGTACTCCAAAGGCCCATTCGAAGGACACACATTGATGTTCCATTCGAGGAAGGCAATAAAAGACTATTCTAAAGACACTCGAAAAGTCCATTCAAAGAAGGCCATCAGAACCATTCGAAGGAGATGAATCAGAGCCATTCGAAGGAGAGCATTCGAAAGTCAAATGTCCAGGTTCATTCAAATTCAAAAAAGGATAAGATCCCATGTTTTTGGCCAACGTTACAAATTCTCATTTATGGCTTTCAAACACATCACAATGGTAGTTAAACTTTTGTCTTCTTGTCCCCTCCCTCCTACTCTATATAAGCAGCATGCTTGCAAGCCAAAAACAGGAACATTGGAGATACGCTGCCCACAAACCCACCAAAAGTTATCAAAATTTTCATAAGTTATCCAAGTTAAAGCAACCCTTAAACATAGGTACCCACGCCCAGAAGTTCCAAATCGAAGGTACCCAAATCCAGAAAGTGCCAAATCGAAGGTTCCAACTATTGGTAAGAGAGGGTAAAAGATCAAACTTTGTATTTGTATAACACATCCACACTTATTGTTTCATTTGATTTGTTATTTAAGACTAAAGACCTGGGGTAGATCCCATGTCTGCCTTTGATCTGCTTCTAACGCGTGTGGCGGATCCAGCATAAATAAGGCCAACACGCACATAATTGAAGGACCTGGGTTTGGAACTCAGGTCATGTCTTTCGTTTTTGTTGACATGTTTGCAGATGTAGCATCCTCACAAGTATTTCATCAAGCAATTTCTAGCAACGCCCTCTAGCTATATCTTGCTATTGGATTGAAGGGTGACACCCTTCGTAGAATCGAAAGGCAACATCTCCCTGGATCGAATGGTGACACCCTTCGTAGAATTGAAAGACAACTTCTCCCTGATCGAAGTATGCCCATTTGTATTCTTATTTGGCTTTTGCCCTTTTCTTTATTTGAATTTTTTATCATTTAAATTAACTTTAAATCAAAAATCACAAAAAAACTAGGCTTAGACTTTTTTTCACTTAAATAATTAATTGCTTTAATTAATTAATTAATTAATTAAATTTTAATTACTTTCTTAATTTAAAATGAATTAGAATGTAGGATATAATTTATGTTTCAAATTCTTTCTTAAATAAAAAATGCAAAAAATATTAGAATTAATTTAATCTCATTCTATATTTAACTTCTTAAATTAAATTTAAATTTAATTATTTTCTTAACAAAATCAAAAAATATTTTTCTTGTTTACTTAGAATTTTTAGACATTATTTTCAATTTCACGCGCGTTTATTTATTTTCGGATTTTTATCACTAATGTACCTGCTCACTGGATGAAATAGATTAAAACTAGGACATTTACTGATTTATCCCCTCTCATTCTTGTATAATGTAACCCCCCCAAAGCCATGTAATAGCATAGGTTTTATTTTTCGCACTTTACATTCTGTAATATATATTAACTGCTAGTAATTAGGCGTGTATGATAAGACTAATAATCAAACGCTAACAAACTTAACAAAAAGATAAATAACTGAATTGACAATTGCACGCGAGCACCTCTAGGGTATCCCACTATGGTTGCCTCTAAGGAATAAAACATTCACGAGGCAGGAACGCTTTAGCAAACATCCATAAATAAAAAAAGATCATAGTCCCTCGATGACCCTACAATTGCCTTTCGTTAAATGATCTAGTCCCTAAAAGACAATTGCTAAAGCGTATCCAAAAGTTGCCTTCGTGACTGTAAAATATCCCTTTGATTGTCCCTCAAACATCCAGCGATAGGGCTACCTACTCATTAATAGCAGGATAGCACTGTCTAGAGGAAAAGAGGAAAAGAACGACCCTTTTCGAGTATAAAAGTAGATAGCTTTCAGAAGTTTACTCAAACATTTTGCACTTACACAACAAACTACTTTTCGAAAACAATTTCAAAACATTTTGTATACTTTCTCTACTATCCCGAGAAACATTACAAAGTTCTCCGTACTAAGGCGTTTTCAAAAAAATTTCAAACACAAAGCACAAAGGTATTTTTAAAATGAGCAAACCTCTAAGAGCCAGTAGATAACTACAGATGGAAGGGTGCTAACACCTTCCCTTTTCATAATCTACCCCCTTACTCAGAAAACATCTCGAGAAGGTCTTTTTCTGTTCTTTTCACCCTTTCCTTAATTTGGATGAAAGAAAAGACAGTGGCAACTCTTGATTACCGCACATTTGCGAATACAAAACACAAAACCAGTATATAACAGTCGGTTCTTCCACCGTATCACAGAACTGGAGACTCTGTTGGGGAAAATACAAAAAGTGGGGTTACCTTAGAGTTAATTCATTATTTAACTGCTTGGTGTGCTTTGATTGCTTTACTCTTGAGGGATTTGTTTGGGTTACTATAGATCCTACACCCAGATCTTGGGCACCTGATCGGAAAAATAGCAAGTGTACTATTTTCGCCGACGTAGTTATAATGAGTTTCCCCAAGTATCGACCTCGAGGACTGCGTAACAAATACCTATTCGTGCTCTTAATTCAATTGAACAAAAACAATGGTTGGGTTGATTTTAAAACTTTAAATTACAATCGTAACAAAAGAATTACTGATGAAATATGTTGAGAATAATGCTAGGGTGAGTGGTTGATTTAACAAATCATGATCCGAATCCAAATTTCCTCATTGCATATGAAAACTTTCAATTACCTATCTCTAGATTGTTCTTCCTTAAGTCCTTAATGAAGAAAGCTATTAAAACCCCAATCCTTATTCAAATGTCCATTCAAATAACTCTTGGTTTTAACCATAAAAATATCAAGAATTTAGGTGATTAAAAAGAGTTCATAGTCCTAGGTGAGACTCCCAATAACCTAATTGTGTAGAAACCCTAACAATCACAGTCCTGCCAATTGTTAGTCATAGATATACATGTATTTGTCCGATACATAATCATAAGAACACCACATAATTAAATTGAAATGGATAAACATGCATTAAGGAAATCAAGAATCCGAATTCATAACGATCATCAAATCAGGACCACCCCCTAGCATTGGGGGGTTTAGCTTCTCATAGTATTAGAAGAAAATACCAAATAAGAGTTAAACATTACAAAGAATAACGATGACTTTGATCTTCAATGGTGGCTGCCCTTGAATCTCTCCGTCTCCGAATTCCTCTTCGTAGCTATCTTTTCTCCGTGATCTTTCTCTCGTGCTTTCAAAAACGTCTCGTTTCTATCCTCCAATTCCTTATAATAGTCTCCTCTCTATCCCCGTTTCGGCAAAAGTCAGAAGTACCCTTGATGACAACAACGAGCACCAAAAATAAATAAAAAACAAGTTTCCACACGTTCCCATCAACACGGGTCGTGTTGATGAATACGGGTTCCCGTGTTGATCTCTGCATCAGGAGTCATGCTCCAGGCCATTCAACACGGGCCGTGTTGATGAACACGGGTGGCCGTGTTGATCCACTGACTTGTGTAGTTTTTGCGCTTTCCACTTGCTTTTCAATACGGGCCATGTTGATTAACACGGGTGCCCGTGTTGACCTCTGAGATCTTCAAAATCTTCTACTCTCAGCCTTCCGAGGTGCTTATCGTCCTGCCATAAGTTCCTTCCATCGCATGCATTAACATGAAACACTGAGACTACCCAACAAAAGCATAAAACAAATACTTTTAAAGACTCTTACACTCAAAAATGCACAACAAGACTAAAATAACCAAAACATACTAACTTCCTTAAAAGCAACTAAAAACGACCACAAATGTTACCAGATTGATGAATTTATGCCGAATAGATCACATAAACTTACTAGAAATGGTGACCAATCACAACCCCAAACTTATCTCATTGCTTGTCCTCGAGTAATGATTGAGTCCAACAGAGGTCACCCACGAATATCTTCTTTCCACAACACAACCTGTGTCTTTCGCAATTTAATTTCTTCCTTCCCGATCAAGAGGCTGGCTTCCCGAATCAACCTATCTACCACACTTCCACATCAGAAGACTTCTTCACCTGCAAGCTTTTAACACTCTCACCAAATCTCTCAGGGTTAAAGTGTTTGCAATCACAGACTGAAGCATGCAATATCATTCTTAACTTTGAATTCATTCTACTCGCACTTCACATGCAGATTCCACACACTTTAAGAGGTCTTTGGGTTGTAACGGGGCTTAGGTACGGCGGGATAAATAAGAAAATTGGATAACAAAGGTTTTTGGCTCGGCATTCATGTAACTTTTCTTCTATCTTATGCTACAACTTATAACTTTTGGGGTTCATTCGCTTTGACTCATCTTTGTAGAGTCCGACACATAGACAAGTGTTCTCTTTCTTTCCTTTTTTTTTAGAACTTTAATGTTCCTTTAGTTCTCTTTTTCTTTTTTTTTCTCTTTTTTTTAATCTCTTTTACTCACTTGCCCTTAAGTTTTATGAATTACTACCCCAAACTTAAATTCGTGCAACACTTAAAATTGATCACAATCATGCCGAGCAATGGTGAGATAAATGTGGTGAAAGGTTAACATGGGGTTTATTACAACGGAGACAAAACAAACAAACATGAAAATCAAAACTAATCTCAAAGGGGTTCACGAGGGATAACATTTAATACGGGTAGGCTAGAAAGGCTCAAGGTTAAACAAACAACATGCCTCAGTGTGTATCGTCATGATGTGCTGTGCTAAAAGAACATACGCAAAATCAGAATGATAAAGTCATACCTGCCCGATATCTCATGATGATATTTTTGTATTTGGCCTTTGGTAATCTCACCATGTGGGTTAAGCTTGCATACTCTGAAGTCCTCCTCGTGTCATGTGGCTTCTTTTTCGACTCGGGCCTACCATCCGAAAATTTCGGTCCAGTTCCACTAACTTGCGTCCGACCTTTAATTCTTTAGTTGTGTCAAATTTCGGGGTTCCTTAGAAGATCATGTAAGGGGAGTGTCGTTAAACCACTCGCTGTCAGTTCCATCTTCATCCAACAACTATCAATCAATCTGTAACGTAATGGTGACCATGCAACAAAACAAAACAACAGAACAAACCAAAAACAGATAAAATGAAGTAAAAACGAAAAAAAATTAAAAACTAAAGGGAATGCAAAACAAAATATATTAACTAAAATAGTGAGCCTCCCCCACCTGAATTAAACATTGACCTCAATGGTTTAACCCAAAGTAGAGGCGACTCACAGAACTCACTGAGACGGAGGAGGTGGAGGGTCGTGCGGAAAATGTAACATGAGACGTTGCATCATAGCCTGCATGTCATCCATAACAACGCCTTGTCGAAACAGCTCCACACCTTGTCTTGTCTGCTCGGTGCGAAGAGCACCCACCCCCATTGATCTTGAGACATAGAGGAAGACCCCACATCTTGTCGGGCAAAACTTTGGGGTGGTGGACTGAAATGTGCTTCAGCTAGAGTGTCATCCTCTATATCACGAAGAGGACTATCCCCTAACGAAGGGGCATAAGCTGCATAGAGCCAATTAGCAACATTTGCAATACTGATAAAATTTGGAGCTGGTAAGGCAAGAATATGGCGATCACGACTAACAAGAGAATAATACCTGGGATGAACCACAATCATACCATGATTGACTAAATTTTGCATGTCAATCTTTTTACCTTCCATAGCCGGTTCTTCCATCAATAACCGACCATAATTAAGGTGATCAGCAATCTGAGTGATCATGCCACCCACTGATATGTCACCTGTGCTGGCATAGCCTACTTGCTTCAGGTGATTAGCTGCAAAGGCAGCCACATTAACCCGGCTGTTCTCTATCATGCAGTGCAAGAAGAAGAGTTCTCTCTTTGCAGCTACGCCGGTACTATCGCCGCGTCCAAAAAGTGTAAATGCTAGTTCCTTTTGGGCATACCTGAAACAAGGATTGTGAATGCCCGAGGCTTTACCAGTGCTCGGGTTATAACCAGTTTTACCAGTAATCGCTGTCCAGAATTCTGCAGCTGCAAAAGTTTCTGGGGGTGCGCCATAACCAACAAAAGGAAGTTTTAGCGCCACTCCAACTTCCTGCAGAGACATGGTGTGTTCCTCACCAAAGAGCTGAAATACCAAGTCACCATAATACTCCGTTTCGGAGCCATTCCACCTGCGTCTCAGTTTAAATTCAACAGTACTCAAAAATTCTAAAGTGATTTTTTCAAATGTTGGTGCTTCAAATTGCATAAATTTTAACATGCCTAAGTTACCAAACATGCGATGAATCTCCTCTCTCAATCCTGGCTTATCCAGAGTTTCATTGCAAATATACCTGGTTGGAAGTAACTTACGCTTTGCGAGTGCTTCGTACCGCTTACGGTGTTCCGGTTTTTCAAAAACAAGATCATGTGCATTAGGAATGCGACGTGCTCGCTGGTGTGGTCTGGAAGATTCAGCAACTTCCTTTCCTCTCGTGGATCTTTTGGGAGGCATACTTGAAACCTACAAGAGAGAAATTTCGAAAAAAAATAATAACACAAAATTATGAAAAACTAATACCGTTACAGAGTAGAGGATGGAAAATGGAGTCACTTTAGTGCAGATGAAAAATTATTTGGAGCAGTTTATGATGGAGAGAATGAAACTTTTTGTTCTTGAGTTCTTATGGAGGCTATGGTTCTAATGGAGGAAAAAGGTTGAGGGAATTAGAAAACAATAAAAGTGAGAGAGAAGTGGTGAATGGAGGTTATAAATCAAGCGGGGTCCACAAGATTAAAAAAATAAAAATTTGAAATTCCAAACCCGTGTGCAACAACACGGGCCGTGTTCCTAAACACGGGCACCCGTGTTGATGTTCTGTGACACTCCAATTTCTGGGTGCTACAGGGAAAACAACACGGGCCGTGTTGATTAACACGGGCACCCGTGTTGATGCTCTGTTTCTCCTAAAACTTCATGTTTTGCTTAGAAAACCACACGGGCCGTGTTGATTAACACGGGCACCCGTGTGGATGCTCTGTTTCCGTCAAAACTTGAGATTCCCAAGCTATTTTCTGGTGCACTTGTTCGATTTACTCCAGCTTATCCAGTCTCTCTTTCCCTAATAACAACAAAGAAAACAAAACAAAAATACAATGCGTTAGAGTAAAAATCTGTGGGTTGCCTCCCACGAAGCGCTTCATTTAACGTCGCATGGCTCGACGGTTACGCCCCTCATCCGGTGAGACGCACCTGATCAATCAATCCCGGTTCTAGTCCTATATAATAGGGCTTCAACCTCTGTCCATTCACTTTGAAAACGTCTCCATTGTGGGGATTCTGAATTTCAATCGCCCCATGGGGAAATACCTTATGCACTACAAATGGACCGGACCAACGGGACTTCAATTTCCCCGGAAATAGCTTCAATCTGGAGTTGAACAACATCACTTGCTGACCCTCCCAAAACTCCTTCTTTTGTATTCTATGGTCATGCCATTTTCTTGTTTGTTCCTTATATACTTTGGCATTCTCGTAAGCCTGATTACGAAATTCCTCTAACTCATGAAGTTGTAGAATTCTGGATTCACCGGCTTTTGTAATATCACAATTTAAAAACTTGGAGGCCCAAAAAGCCTTGTGATCGAGTTCAAGAGGTAGGTGACAAGCTTTACCATAAATCAGTTGATAAGGAGACATACCAATTGGTGTTTTGAAAGCAGTTTTGTATGCCCATAATGCATCATCCAACTTTACTGACCAATCCTTCCTCGACGCACTTACAGTCTTTTCCAAGATTTGCTTTATTTGTCTATTGGACACTTCAACTTGCTCACTCGTTTGAGGATGATATGGAGTCGCAATCTTGTGTTTCACATTATATTTCTTCAACAAGTTTTCCATGAGCTTGTTTAAGAAGTGGGTCCCTTCATCACTGATAAGTTCCCTGGGCACTCCAAACCTCGATAAGATGTTATGCTTGAGAAAACTCACCACTACTCGCGCATCATTCGTAGGGAGTACCACAGCTTCTACCCATTTCGACACATAATCCACAACGACTAGGATGTAGTTTTTTCCGAATGATGGCGGAAACGGGCCCATGAAATCAATTCCCCACACGTCAAACAACTCCACCTCAAGCATACCCTTTTGTAGCATCTGGTTTCTTTTAGAGATATTTCCAGTCCTCTGGCATCTATCACATTCTTTCACCATTACTTGAGCGTCTTTGAACAATGTGGGCCAGTACAATCCAGACTGGAGGACTTTTGCAGCTGTTCTGTCTCCACTAAAGTGTCCCCCATAATCTGAATCATGACAGGCTTTCAAGACTTATCTCTGCTCTTCCTCTGGGACACACCTGTGGATTAATCTGTCCACCCCTTTCTTATACAGGAATGGTTCGTCCCACAAATAGAACCTGCAATCATGAACAAACTTTTTCTTTTTGTTAAAATCAAAATCCTCAGGTATGACACTGCCTACCAGGTAATTTGCATAGTCTGCAAACCATGGCACTCCCGTGACAGCTAGGATTCGTTCGTCAACAAACTCATCCTGGATGGGGTGTGTCTTTTCCGTCTCCATTATTGGTGACATCCTTGATAGGTGATCGGCTACTATGTTTTCACACCCTTTTTTATCCCGAATCTCTAAGTCAAATTCTTGCAGCAGCAAGATCCATCTCAGCAATCTTGGCTTTGATTCCTGTTTAGAAAACAAATATTTCAAAGCAGCATGGTCAGTGTAAACGATTACCTTTGTTCCTAATAAATAGGATCTGAATTTGTCAAAGGCATACACCACTGCCAACAATTCCTTTTCTGTGGTAGCATAGTTCATCTAGGCAGGATTCAACACGTGACTTGTATAGTAAATAACATGCAACAACTTCTCTCTTCTTTGCCCAAGCACTGCTCCCACTGCTATGTCACTCGCATCACACATTATTTCGAAAGGTAGGGACTAATCGGGATAAATAACTATCGGTGCGGTTACCAACCTATTCTTCAATGTTTCAAAGGCTTCGCCATATTTTTTATCAAACATGAAAGGAGTGTCTTTCACCAGTAAGCTAGTCAATGGCTTCACGATTTTTGAAAAATCTCTTATGAACCTGCGGTAGAATCCCGCATGTCCAAAGAAACTTCTTATACCCTTCTCATTTACTGGTGGAGGTAAATGTGCTATCACCTCTACTTTCACTTTGTCCACTTCAATCCCTCTATGTGAAATCTTGTGGCCCAAAACTATTCCCTCTCTCACCATGAAGTGACATTTTTCCCAGTTGAGGATTAGGTTGGTTTGTTGACATCTTTCTAAGACCAGAGACAAATTTTCCAAACACTCGTCAAACGAGGGCCTGAACACCGAAAAGTCATCCATAGACACTTCCATGTTCCTCTCGAGCATGTCAGCGAATATAGACGTCATGCACCTTTGAAAAGTAGTTGGGGCGTTACATAAGCCAAATGGCATCCGTCTGTAGGCAAAAATACCGTATGGACATGTGAAAGCTGTCTTCTCCTGATCTTCAGGGGCTACTACAATTTGGTTGTAACCGGAATACCCATCTAAGAAGAAATAGTAATCATGCCCAGCTAACCTTTCTAACATTTGATCAATGAAAGGAAGAGGAAAGTGATCCTTCCTTGTAGCAATGTTCAACCTTCTGTAATCAATGCACACTCTCCATCCGGTGACTGTTCTAGTTGGAATCAACTCGTTCTTCTCGTTCATCATAACCGTTGTTCCTCCTTTTTTTGGCACAACATGAACCAGACTCACCCATGCGCTATCAGATATCGGGTAAATGAGTCCCGCATCCAACAACTTCACGACTTGCTTGCGCACAACTTCCTTCATAGCTGGATTAAGTCTCCTTTGAGGTTGCACGACTGGCTTATGATCATCTTCCATAAGAATCTTGTGCATACACACTGTAGGGCTAATACCTTTCAAGTCTTCAATTGCCCATCCAATAGCACTTTTGTATCTCTTGAGTACCTGTATGAGTTTTTCCTCCTGTACAACTTTTAAGGCAGAGTTGATAATTGTCATACATTTCTCTTCTGAATCAAGAAAAATGTATTTCAAATTACCAGGTAGCTGTTTCAACTCCATCCCTTTCTTTTCTTCCTTTTTCTCTACGAAAGGTTGTGGTTGCCTTAAATCTTCCCACCTTTTTGGTGTATGTTTCGACCATTTAGGTTGAGTTTCCATCATATCTAATACCTCTAACTCCTTTTCATCAATCTCTCCATCTTTTTCAAAAATAGCCAGACTCAACACTCTCTCTAGAGGTAATTCAGGTACATGGCAATGCACTGATTTGATGAATAATGTATCCAAAACTTCAACATTCTTGCTTGTGCCAATATCTTCTTTGAACTTCATTGACTCTCTAATGTTGATTTTTAGCTCTTCATCGTAGACCTTAAGGGTCATAGTTCCTTCTTCCATGTCTATCATCACTCTGCCTGTTTCAAGAAAAGGTCTTCCCAATATTATTGGAATTTCTTCGTCCTCCGGCATATCCAGAACCACAAAATTAACCAGAAACACAAACTTGTCTATCTTCACAAGAACATCCGTTGCTATTCCATGTGGTCTTTTCATCGAATTGTCAGCAAACTGTAATGTCATCCTTGTATCTTTGACTTCACCAATGCCAAGCTTGTTATAAATTGAGAGAGGCATAAGACTTACACCAGCGCCAAGGTCAATCAGCGCCTTTTTGAATGTCCTATCCCCTATAGCACAGGGGATAGTTACTGCCCCTTTGTCTTTCTTCTTTAGTGGAACCTTCAGACCCTGCAAAATAGGACTACACCTTTCAGTTAGTATAATCGGTTCAGTCTCCCATGAGCACTTTTTTGAGATGATGTCCTTCATGAACTTTGCATAAATTGGCATCTGCTCTAAAGCTTCAGAAAATGGAATGTTAATCTCAAGCTTCTTGAATAACTCCAAAAATTTCTCGAATTTCTTCTCATTCAAATCTTTCTTCTTTGTTCTTGCAGGGTATGGGAGGACAACTTTAGGTTTCTCTTCTTTAGGCTTTTCTCTTTCTCCCACAGGTCTTCTTATTTCTTCCTCAGTCTCTTTTTGATCCTCCCTGATTTCCATATCTACTTCAAGCAAGCCCTCCTCTTCAATCTCTTTTTTCTCAACATCTCCCCCGGTTTTGCCACTTCTTATCACCACAGCTTTCATCCCCTGATTATCTCTTGGGTTTGGTACGGTTGAACTCGGCAGAGACCCTGGTGCTTGCACATTCGCCAATTGTTGAGCTATTTGGCCCATCTGAACTTCAAGATTTTTGATTGATGCCGAGGTGTTCTTGTGATTGTTTCTTGTTTCATCCTGAAATTGGATATTATGAGCTGCCATCTTTTCAATAGCTAACTCCCAATCTGCTTTCTTAGGGGTTTGTTGTTGTTGTTGTTGATACTGGTTTTGGTATTGACCCTGACCTTGTTGTTGAGTGTTTGCTTTTTGATCCCTCCACCCAAAGTTTGGATGGTTCTTCCAACCTGGATTATAAGTGTTGGAATAAGGATTATTCTGTTTGAGGAACTTGATTTCTTCAATCTGCTGAGCTGTTGTAAGACAGTGTGCTGTCAGATGAGGTCCGCCACAAATATCACAGATAGCATTTTGACCTTGTTGGACTTGAGCCACCTGCTGTGTAGTAATATTCATGGCTTTCAACTTCTTTTCTACTTCGGCAGCTATTGTTTCTTCAATTGTTAACTGCTTATTGGCTTCCAACTTCAAATCTATTATTCCATCTGGCTTGCTTGAAATTAAGGATTTCATATCTCTTTCTCATAAACACCGATGCTCGAAAATATTCATTGAGAAATGCTGTTTCCATCTCTTCCCAAGATGTAATGCTGCCTGCAGGAAGAGAATAGAACCACTCTTCTGCATCGTCTGCCAGGGTGAACGGAAACATACGCAACTTTTTCTGCTCTTCAGTATGCCCATCTATTTTGAGAGTAGTGCTCATAGTCAGGAATCGTTGCAAATGCTTGTTAGCATCTTCATTAACTCTTCCAGAAAAAGATCTCTTCTCCAACTGAGTGATGGTGCTCGGATGGAGCTGAAAATTAGGAACATTAACGGGTTGGTTGACAATGGTCAATCTTCCCCCTGGTGCATTTGTCCCTCCATAATCCCCTAGCAATCTCTCTTGAGGTGGATTCATTGTCTCGGCTTCTGACTCTGAGCCGGAGTGTGTTGAATTCCTATCTTCTTCCTCGACCAGTCTTGCTTGCTTTGCTCCTCTTTGCCGAGCGTGAAGGGTTCTTTCTATCTCTGCGTCAAAAAGATATTCTACTGAGGCCTGACCTCGCATAAAATATTAGACACAATATTAGTTCTAATACAATGTAATAGAAAATAAATAAACAAATGAAAAAAAAAATTAATTGCAGAGCAATAAAATTTCAATCAAACTAAGAGTAAATCAGTATTTTGGCAGTCCCCGGCAACGGCGCCAAAAACTTGATCGAAAAAATAGCAAGTGTACTATTTTCGCCGACGTAGTTATAATGAGTTTCCCCAAGTATTGATCTCGAGGACTGCGTAGTAAATACCTATTCGCGCTCTTAATTCAATTGAACAAAAACAATGGTTGGGTTGATTTTAAAACTTTAAATTACAATCGTAACAAAAGAATTAATGATGAAATATGTTGAGAATAATGCTAGGGTGAGTGGTTGATTTAACAAATCATGATCTGAATCCAAATTTCCTCATTGCATATGAAAACTTTCAGTTACCTATCTCTAGATTGTTCATCCTTAAGTCCTTAATGAAGAAAGCTATTAAAACCCCAATCCTTATTCAAATGTCCATTCAAATAACTCTTGGTTTTAACCATAAAAATATCAAGAATTTAGGTGATTAAAAAGAGTTCCTAGTCCTAGGTGAGACTCCCAATAACCTAATTGTGTAGAAACCCTAACAATCACAGTCCTGCCAATTATTAGTCATAGATATACATGTATTTGTCTGATACATAATCATAAGAACACCACATAATTAAATTGAAATGGATAAACATGCATTAAGGAAATCAAGAATCCGAATTCATAATGATCATCAAATCAGGACCACCCCCTAGCATTGGGGGGTTTAGCCTCTCATAGTATTAGAAGAAAATACCAAATAAGAGTTAAACATTACAAAGAATAACGATGACTTTGATCTTCAATGGTAGATGCCCTTGAATCTCGCTGTCTCCGAATTCCTCTTCGTAGCTATCTTTTCTCCATGATCTTTCTCTTGTGCTTTCAAAAACGTCTCGTTTCTATCCTCCAATTCCTTCTAATAGTCTCGTCTCTATCCCCGTTTCGGCAAAAGTCAGAAGTACCCTTGATGACAACAACGAGCACCAAAAATAAATAAAAAACAAGTTTCCACACGTTCCCATCAACATGGGCCGTGTTAATGAACACGGGTGCCCGTGTTGATCTCTGTATCAGGAGTCATGATCCAGGCCATTCAACACGGGCCATGTTGATGAACACGGGTGCCCGTGTTGATCCACTAACTTATGTAGTTTTTGCACTTTCCACTTGCTTGTCAATACGGGCCGTGTTGATGAACACGGGTGCCCGTGTTGACCTCTGAGATCTTTAAAATCTTCCACTCTCAGCCTTCTGAGGTGCTTATCGTCCTGCCATAAGTTCCTTCCATCGCATGCATTAACCTGAAACACTGAGACTACCCAACAAAAGCATAAAACAATTACTTTTAAAGACTCTTAAACTCAAAAATGCACAACAAGACTAAAATAACCAAAACACACTAACTTCCTTAAAAGCAACTAAAAACGACCACAAATGTTACCAGATTGATGAATTTATGCCGAATAGATCACATAAACTTACTAGAAATGGTGACCGATCAGCACCTTTTAGGTAAGTAGCAATAGATTATGGAAACTGTGTGGGTATATCGACATGGTCGAAGCGATAGCTACGTTGATACAGAACTTTGATTGGTACTGGTAGCCCTTGAGTAATCAAGGAGAATACGGGGCCGCTGCGTGGTGTCATAAAGCATCAACTGACCTTAGAACCTTTAATTGACCAACTTGGCCAGTAGGAAGTAGTGAGATAGCCGTCTTTGGTGTATCCCCAAAGTCAGTTGATACTCGATGCTACACTCATTGAGATCCGATTCCCGAGTTTTGTTTGGTGGCAAGCCAATTGTCTATCAGAATGAAACTTGTAGGAAAGATCAGTGATAATGAGATCCCTTAGAACCTGGTTACTATTACTAGGACAGGTTAAGCCAACTGAATATCCAAGAGGGTACTTACCTACAAACTCCATGCAAGCCTGAACCTAAGGTTACCTGTGTGATTTGATTGCTTTCAAATTGAACTCCTTGCAGGGTTTGTTTTCATTATCTAACAACGTGATTTCCTTGCAGGATTTGTTTATATTCATTAACCTAGATCTCTCGCAAGTTTCACTTGCATTTATCATCTTACACTTTTGCTTTGGTACATAGCATATACATCATAGCATCATACCATAACATTTCCTTAACCATTTCAAGGATCTCAAGGGTTTGTGATGTAGGTTATGATAAATCAGACGTCTAGCAAGGGGCAAGAGGATTTATTTTCCTCTAGCCAATACCGTCAAGAGATCAAAGCTCAATAACTTGAGTCGAGGGCTATGACCCACTTGACATGGTGAGCTTGATTCTTGTAGAAGGAAGTCTAAAAATACGAAGTTCTTCAATCAAAGCTGCAAGTTTCAACTTCTGACATCTTCTTGTTTACCCCGCGAGATCCTTGAAAACATTGCGCGCATGTCATTTTCATAACAGGTCTTCCAGTACAGGTCTCTCATTTTCTCACTGTTTATTTTAGCAAGGAAAATGGCTCTCCAACAAGACAAACAGAGATCTTCAAACTCAAGAGGCTCAATTCATGGAAATGTTCTTAAACCTATCCAAGGGGAAGGAAGAGTTGAAAGCACTCCTCGCTGGGAACCTGGCCAAGAAAAGTCCTGAAGACAATAAGGACGAACGGTTGGAACAACTGCAAGCTGAGGTAGAAGAAATGAGAACCCAGATGTTGGGGCAGATGGCTCTTATCCAAGGCCTAGCCCGGGGAAAAGGAGAGCTGAAAGCCATTATCAATAAACTTCATCAAGACGAATGCAACCGTATGAAGAAAATAGTCGAGGCTGGGGACCAAGTCATTGATCAACCTCAGAGAAGACAAGAGGTTGGCTTGGTGAAGAGTGGACCTTTCCAAATTTTTGCTACGTCGTAAGCCCAACCACAACTTCGCCAACAACCACAGGGTAATTGGCATAAGCAGGATTTATTCACTAGGCAATATACCAAACTCGGCATACCAATGTAGCAAGTCTTGCGACACATGTTGAAGTTGAATTTGGTCACATTAAGGGATCCTCCTACAAATCCCAATACTGCCTCTCCAATGTACAATCCAAATGCAAGGCGTGAATATCACTCCAACAGTCCAGGGCATGATACTGATAGCTGTCGGACATTAAAATATAAAATTCAAGACCTGATCGATGAGGGAGCATTGGAATTTGCACAAGATGGTCAACTTGAATTCTTCTGTCATCCCTCCAGGGCACACCATGTGAAGTGGAAAGATCAGAAAAATAGGCTTTTGTTCAATAGAATTTTCAATTTGTAATTTTCTTTTGATTGCTCGAACATTTATTCATATCGAACTTTGTTATTTCATCAATGCATTGCATATGTTTGTCTTGAATTATTTCATTCGTTTTCACTACGCCTAAACTGTGCTTTTACTTCCTGTTTGTGATATTCAACTCCTGATTAAAAAGCTCAAATCCTTTAGAGGGAGGATGACAAAAACGATATCGTAATCTCTACAATATGCTTTTGAACAGACCTTGCTGACGATGTACAGACGTTGTTTCAAATACCAAACAGTGAAGTTATAAGGAAGATAATCCCTAGTCAACCCCCGTGAGCCTAAGAAGTAAGAGTTTTTCTTTTCACATGAATTAAAACCTTTAATCATAACCTAGGGCAGGGTAATTTCTTAGTCAATTCAGACGCGCATTCAGTCGCAATCTTCCACTTCGTACATAATGAATGGCATCGAAGACGTTCTTCCAAATCAAAAGATGGTGATGGTTCCGCATAATCATTAAGAACAGGCAGTCATCATCTCAAAATAAAAGTCCATTAAGTCAAAACCTATGAAGGAGACTTGAGAAAAAAGCTGGGGCATCCCGCTGACTGTAAACAAAACAAAAAATAGTCCAGGCAAAAGAAGGGATAGCAAAATCAAAAAAGAAAGAGTTCCTACAAATCCTTAACAAAAATAAAGGTCGCAAACATGAATTCCTTCTCAAACAAACGTTCAATTTCTAAACCATCACCAAGTATCAGAAAAAATATTCCAGACTCAATTAGGATCTAAATGCACAACTGAATGAGAATAGGACTGAAGAATATCACGAAGAACGGTGGGTACAAATAAACTTTGAGCCTTTATCCTTTGTTTCTTAAACCGTGAACCAGGACACGCTACAACCCTTAAAAGTCCTAACTGAAGCATAGGTTAGTTTGGAAGCATACTATTACCAAAAGGTATCCTGACTCCCGTACGGCCTGCTATAAATCATGAGTTGATATCATCCTCTTGCAAAATGTTTTACTAAAAAAATGATTTTTCAAACTTCAAGACAAGCATAAATTTTGCATTATTTGAATATCATTGTTTGCATATAGTTATCTGTTCGAAAACATAGAAATTCACATGACGAATATCTAGTGAACAAGAACTTTCTCAATAAAAAGTTTCACCTCAAGTGGAAAAACACTTCCAACCAAGGGGAACAACATGATCATTGTCCACCATCTGGGACAGTCAAGTCAAGATTCAAGGAATCTCTTAAAAATGACAAACAGCCAGGGGCAGATCTCCATCTGAATCACTTGGGGCATTAGGTATGAATTCCAACAACGAATCACGTACAATCAAGCAAAATCAATGTTCCTCAACGGATTTATTCTCAAAATAAAAAAACAAGAATTCCCAGCAGAAACATTCTAAATAAAGCATACTTTCTGATAGAAACAGTTCAGTACATTGCAGATACGATCCAGAGACGGATGTCATTCTGACACTCATTCAACACATGTTTCAAGTACAATGCAGATACGATCCAGAGAAGGATGTCATTCTGACACTTATTCAACACATGTTTCAAGTATAGTGCAGATAAGATCCAGAGACGGATGTCATTCTGACACTCATTCAACACATGTTTCAAGTATAGTGCAGATACAATCCAGAGATGGATGTCATTCTGACAGTTATTCCAGACTATCTTCTAGCAACAATTTAGTTCACAAAGCTTTCCTTCCCCTATCGAGTCATTCTCAAGCATGAGCTAAAGATCCCCGAAAGAATATACTCGGGCGAAAAGGAAAAATCCCCGACAAATCATCTCCATTCATCATCCCCAGTGGAAATGAAGGATTCAGCTTCCCAATACTCTCCAGAAGCAGTCAGAGATTTATTTTCCCAGACAAGGAAATATCGCAACAACACCCCATATTCATATATCATGGCATGCGCATACACATCGCATACATTATAATATCATTTATTTTGAGAACATCATCACAATGCACTTCATACATCATGGCATTGCATATGACTAACTCTTTACCTTTTTCTGGAAAGATCAAATCAACAAACACCGTTAACTACTTGCATGACCTGTTAAAGAAACTGCAAAGCCTGGATTTCGACCAGATAATAGTTTAAGTTGCTACAAAGCTTGGAATCTGACTAGAAAGTAGTTTACTTCTTCAATTATTGTGAAGCCTGGATTTCAACCAGATAACATTTTAAGTTGCTGTGAAGCCTGGAATCCGACCAGATAGCAGTTCACCATACTGTGAAGCCTGGACCCGACCAGATAACAGTTAACATCATTGCTGATGCCCGGAATCCGACCAGAAAATAGTCAATCAACAATTCAAGACACTGTGAAGCCTGGAATCTGACTAGATAACAGTATAAGGTGCTAGCCTGGAATCCAACCAGATAGCAGTTTACTCTGTTAATTACTATGAAGCCTGGACTCGACCAGATAATAGTACACCTAAGATTCAAGTTGAAGCCTGGACCTGACCAGATAACAACTTAATTTCTTCAAATCACCGAAGCCTGAATACGACCAGTTAACGGTATATCTCAGATTCAAGTTGAAGCCTGGACCTGACTAGATAACAACTTAATTTCTTCAAATCATCGAAGCCTGGATACGGCCAGATAACGGTATATCTCAAATTCAAGTTGAATCCTGGACCCAACCAGATAACAACTTAATTTCTTCAAATCACCAAAGCCTAGACTCGACCAGATAATAGTACACCTCAGATTCAAGTTGAAGCCTGGACCCGACCAAATAACAACTTAATTTCTTCATTTCACCAAAGCCTGGATACGACTAGATAATGGTGTTGTGCCCCAAAATTTTCCCTCTCATTTCTCAAGGAATCACCATGGATCCTCAGGTTTGCTTCCATCCAATTCCAAGCTTTGAATTACAAATTTCTCAAGAAAGTCGCCTCCAAGGGCAAAATGGTCATTTTCACACTAAAAGACAAACTTTGGCTTTTGGACTAAGACCAAGTTTTAAGAATCATATTTTATCAAGACATTTTGAAATATGAAGTGTGTTTCATCAAGAAAATCAAAAGTCAATTTACTTTGGGAAAAGTCAAAATTTTAAATACTTAGAACTTTTCTAAGTGTTTAAGAAGCATGACAAAACTCAGAACTTCTGGCCAGATTTTCACCTTGATGCAAGTTGATTCTGGATCAGCCTCTGACACAAGAGTTATAGACCCCCACAAGATCTAGAACGTTGTTGAGCAAAGATTCTCCCAGAAATGTTGGGATTTCAAGTTATAACTCCTCAGAGACACATCCTTGAAACTGAAACACTCAGCAAATTCTGGACATTTTCAAGACAGAGTTTGGTCAGAACTTCTGGGAAAGTTTTCACAAAGCTTCAGCCAGAGTTTGCAAGGGTAAATCAAAGAAGGTTATAAAGCGTGATACAAAGCTTCCTGGAAAGTCTGAAAGCTCCTTCAGAATATGTTGGAGCCAGAAGATAAGAGGATCAGAAGATTGGATGCTACGCGGAAGCAAAACTTCAGCCAAAGTTTACAAGGGTAAATCAAAGAAGATTACAAAGCGTACTGCAAGCTTACTGGAAAGTATGAGGGATCCTTCAGAGCATGTTAAGGAAACAAAATACAAAGATCATAAGTTAGATGTTTGTTCTAGGATACGCTGAAACGGAACTTTTGATCCAGAATTAAGCAATGATGCAAAATCTCACATTACATGATTTCTGATTTTGACAAATCTCATCATCATTTAATGCTCATTTAATGCTCACAACCACTTTTGGTCTTTATCCAAAGGATCTCCCCACGTGTGGCATATACATACCTTTGTTATCCTTAAAAGCAAATTTTATACAGAAATACGTGAGGGTCCATGCGTTACTTTTTTGCTTGTGGGTTTACTTTTCCTTAATCCCTGCTTGCTAATCTAGTCTAGGCTATAAAAAACTGTCAACTATCACACCTTTTTTGAACTTGCTTAAAGAACAAGTCAGCATCTAGCGTATGATGTTGGCACTACTTCACATCTCCAAACTACAAAACCTTTGCCTATAAATAGAACACCTTTGGCCATTGAAAAGAGGTCGAAAATTTGAGAAATAAAAGCCTTGAACCCCTGCCAAAATTCCAAGAGTTCCAAGAACTGTAAACACAACACAAAACATGTTAACTTTTGATTCCTTGCTTTCAAACTCCATTTGTTCTCAAGTGTTTCTTGACTAAAACCATCCACACAGTTTCTGGTTCACATATTAGAAACTGCCCTAACTTCTATATTCATACTACCATACACTCTCCATCCATCTACTCAAAGAAATTAGAACATCACCTCTTTGCTGCCCCATAAGTTGAAAACTTCCAGCCTACTGAGTACGTGAAGAAGCTACCTAGAACATCATCAGAGTTGAGGGTAACTCCGGTTCACAGAACCTCTTCCAGCTGCAAGGTACGATTCTGCTGACTCTCACCACATTACTTAAGCATTACCAGATTTGCATGCTCAAAAATATAATGTAGATATCATGTTTCTGGTGTTGTAAATATTATGAGATGCATTTTGCCTGCCTAAGAAGGGAATAAATCAGTTCAGAACCTCTTGAAGAAATTAGAACTAAGAATTAGGATTAGCAAATTTATACTTGCCTCTGATTTATAGTTCAAATATTTCTTATTTCTGAAACACTATGACACCTGCCATGACTGTCCTATGCACATCTTCTGTTTTATGGAAAAATGACCAAGTTGCAGATGTTCTGAATAACATAGAAAGAGAGACCAAGTTCTGCCAGTGGTATCAGAACTTATGAAGTCTATTTTGTTGCCAGTGGTATAAGAACTTCTGAAAACAACTGTGTCCCCAGAGGACTCAGAACTTCTGACTTTACCTATTCTTCACTAACAGGATTTCTGTTTTGCAGTACGCCAGAGTCAGAACTTCTGACCTCATTTAATCAGCAATACGCTGATTCTTTTTTTCCTTTTCACATTATTTTTGCTATCACTTTCTATTCCATTAATCAACAAACACCAAAAACATTTATTTCATGCTTTATTTTATTTCTTAAAAACAAAAGATCAAAAATATTTTCTTAAAACAAAACAAGTTCATTTCACATTTTCTTGTACATTCTTATACATTTCAATATGGTTGTAATAGTAACTTAGGACTTATTTTCACTTGCAATCCCCATTCATAAACTTATACCCCCACCCCCTAATGATTGTAATAGCGTAGAATCTTTATTTTCCGTACTTTTATTGTTTTCATATGTTGTTAGTAATTAGGGTGTGTATGGAAAGACTAAATCTAATGTGTAGATCACCCTAATCAAAGACAAATGCATGCAATCAAACACACTTGCACACATGCACCCCTAGGGTAATCTCACTTGTTGCCTATCGGAAAAATAGTCATGTCCCTTGAGCATGGGCGTTTTAGCAAAGACCCTCGATAAAAGATCATAGTCCCTCGATGACCCTCGATGTTGCCTTCGGTAAATGATATAGTCCCTAAACAACATTGCTAAAACGTCCCATATGTTGTCTTCTATGAATATACAAACGTCCCAACGCCCGTCCATTCACATCCAACGATGGGGCTTCTTACCAAATCAATGGTAAGATAGTCACATCTAAAGGAGAAGGAGAAACACATCTAAGACCTTTTGAGTAGGTAGGTTCGCTCTTAATTACTCGCTTGCTCACAACAAAAACATTTCATACACTTACACTCTCATCTTTGAACTATTTTCGAAACAAACACTTTGTATGCGTTCTTATAGAAACGAGAACCATTACGAAGTTCCATTTTCAAAAGTACTTTTAAAAACACATCCCACAAACACCTCTTTGAACTATTTTCGAAACAAACACTTTATATGCGTTCTTATAGAAACGAGAACTGTTACAAAGTTACATTTTCAAAATACTTTCAAAACCACAAAAAGCACATTCAAACAAAAGTAAGTGATCTAGCGAGTAACTAAGAGCCCATGGAAAACCATGGATGAAAAAGGTGCTAATACCTTCCCTTTTCATAATCTACCCCCCGAACTCAAAAACATCTCTAAAGGTCTTTCCTGTGCTTTTTCACCTTTCATTTTTGAATAAAAGAAAAGTCGGTGGCGACTCTTGCTAAACCGCACATTTGCGAACACAAACGCAAAACCTCAAGTCAGTTCTCCCACCTTACCACAGAATTGGCCACTCTGCTGGGGACATCTGAATTTTAAAAGTGGGGTTACCTTAGGGATAGATCATATTTATTTGCTTATATTGCTTGATTTGTATGCTTTACATTTTGGTTCTTTATTTTGGTTTGAATCCTCTACCCGGATTTGGGATACATTATAGGTAAGTAGCAATACATTGTGGAAACTGTGCGGGGTATACCGACATGGTCTAAGCAATAGCTACATTAGTGCGACATATTTGTGGGTACCAGTAGCCTTTGAGTTGATCAAAGAGAATACGGGGCTGCTGAGTGATGTCATGAAGCACTAATGAACTTCTAGAACCTTTACTTGACCAACTTGGCCTTTAGGATGTAGTGAGATGCCCGACTTTGGTGCAGTCCGAAGTTGGTAGATACTTGATACTACACTCATTGAGGTTTGGTTTCTTGGGATATTTTGGTCGCCATTAAAGAGGCTTGAGCTGAAACAACGACCAAGCAAACAATCCAGTGATATTGAGCCCCTTAGAACCCGGTTACCATTAGTAGGACATGCTTAAGCCAACTAGCTTCAAGAGGGTACTTACCTATAAAACTCCATACAAGCCTAAACTAAGGACTTGTTTGCTTTGTTTTGTATATGCATACTTGTACATAACATCATAGACATCATGAACATTGCATACATCCACTAACCATTTCAAGGATTTTGAGATTCATCTTTGTTCTTGTTTTGTAGGATATGGATTCGCTTCGCAGGAAAACTATTCAAGTCAGCCTTGTGAAAATTCCTCCACAACTTAAGGAGTTAGCTTCAAGGATCCCTGAGAACTCTCCTTTCACCGAGAGACATGGTCGTCTACTCAACTTGGTCACCTCCAACACATATGAGGATATGATGAAGGTGTTCTTTCAATTCTTTGATCCTTCGCACCATTACTTCAGATTTCCCGACTATCAACTTGTGCCTACTTTAGAAGAATTCTCCCAACTCTTGAGAATTCCCATTCTCAATCAGCTACCTTCCAACGATACGGAAAGAGACCCAAAGCCAGAAGAGATTGCTCAAGTCTTACACTTGCACTCATTTGATGTCACAACTCATTGGGAAACTAGGAGTGGTGTCAAAGGCTTCTTAGCAGAGTTCCTGTTTGAGAAAGCCCAAAGCTGTTGGAATTCCATAGATTTGCAAGCCTTTGAGGAAATTGTGGCTCTCCTCATCTATGGGATGGTTTTGTTTCCAAACTCTGACCAACTCATAGATGTGAACACCGTCAAAATCTTCATGTCACGCAACCCGGTGCCTACATAGCTAGGGGATATCCTACACTCTTTTCACACTCTCACAATGAGGAAAAGAGGTGTCCTTATGTGTTGCACTCCTTTCTTGGCAAGATGGTTTATTTCTCATCTTCCCCAACCAGTCTTAAAGAATGAGAAAGGTTCAAGGTAGTCACAAAGGTTAATGACGCTCAAACATTCAGACATTCATTGGTGCTCCTGATCCAAAGAGAATGTTATCATTGTTGACCGCTATGGAGAATTCCCTAATGTCCCTCTACTTGGAATTATGGGAGGTATCACCTATAACCCTTGCTTAGCCTTGAGACAGTTTGGTTACGCCCGAAGGGATGGTCCGCACGAGATGCTGATTCAAGGTTTGGTATTCGACTACGACAACGATGATCAAGATCTTCGCCACAGATTTATCTGAGCTTGGAGGATGATAAACAAGGTGGATAGCAAGACTTTGGGGCATAAGAATTCCATCCCTCTTGAGCCTTACCTCAAATGGGTACGAACACGTGCTCAAAGTCTTATGATGCCTTACCCCTCTATTCTCCCGGTAATCGTTGAGCCTTTCAAGGAGGGAGATGTTCCATACACTATCCTACATCCTGACATGCCCACATCTCTTGAAGACCCACAAAGAGATTAGATACAACTCAAAGGAGAGAGAGATACTTTCGAAGCCTAATTATACGCAAGCGAGAAGAAGGTTTTGGAACTCACTAGGCTACTTCATGAGGAGAGGACTCTAAATGCCTACATTGCACCAAAGAGGATGTGCACTACTTTTTTATCTTAGAGTTATGTATTATTTTGTCCAAGGGGCATTGATGTATTCAAACATTATCTTATTAATATAACGTGTGTTTCTTTTAGTCTAAAACAAACTTGAATCTTCAAAATCCATGAAAACATTGCATACGCACATATCATTCATCATCACATAAACATGTCTTTTGCAACAAGTTTCCTTATCTTCCTACTGTTTATTTCAGTAAGATGGATCTCAAACAGACAGTGAAATATCTCCAAACTCAGAACATGTAGTTTCAACAGTTACTCACGACCCTGGCCAAGGGGCAAGAATAATTAAAGACTCTGCTAGCTGAAGAGAGGAAAAAGAAAACAAAGAAGGTAAATGGAGTCTTAAACATGGGGAGAAGATTTCATGAGCAGACAAGAAGAACCTTAAACTTTGCAACCACATCCGGAGAAAAGACAATCAGGAAGGGAAAGGTAAGGAAACAACGGTCCCGTCAGAATCAGAAGAAGAGAAGGAAGAAGAGGAAGACTACTCTGAGGAACAGTATCCTCCAACTGATGACAGGTACAGACATCTTGAAGAGTGGTTGTGTGATGGAAGTACAAAAGGTGCCAGGCTTAGACTTTGAGGAATTGGGACTAGTGTCGGGGATTTTGATTCTTCCGAAATTCAAAGCGCCTACATTTTCCAAATATGATGGAGTGTCATGCCCTAAAATGCATCATCGGTCATACGTGAGAAAAATCCAACCCCATTCTTCCAATAAAGACTTATGGGTTCACTTTTTCCAGGACAGTCTATCTGGAACACAACTCAACTGGTTTTACCAACTAGAAAGAGCCAACGTCCACAATTGGGAAGATCTTGCCGTAACTTTCTACAAGCAATATCAATACAATACCAATTTGGCGCCTACCCGTATGCAACTCCAGAGTATGGCCAGGGCTTCCAATAATGGTTTCAAGGATTACGCCAAAAAATGGAGAGATTTGGCTGGAAGAGTTCAACCCCCTCTGTCTGAAAGGGAATTGGTAGACATGTTCTTAGGCACCTTGTTGAAGATGTGAAAAACACAAGAAGGGGGGGTTGAATTGAAAACTTGAATCAAAAACAGATTAATGACACAGTATTTTTATCCTGGTTCGTTTGATCTCAAACTACTCCAGTCCACCCATCAAGGTGATTTCGCCTCTCTCTAACGAGGTCTTAATCCACTAATCTCAACAAGATTACAAAAGCTACATTAATAACTGTTAAAGTCTTCTTGAGTACAACCACAATCCGGTTAATCTCAAGGATCTCTTTTTCAATAGATTAAACAATATGTGTTGTTGTTTTTCTCACAAAAACGGTTTATCACAACTGTGATAAATTACACAGGTTTATAGCTTAGAATAAATAATGAATTTGCTTGCAGCTTGAATATGCGTGAGTGGTGATTTAGCAAAATCGTTGTATGTACGTACGTGCTTCATTTTGCAAGCTGAATTGTTTATATAGGCAGTGTAATGACGTTGATCATAAAGCATGTTTAATGTCATTAACACACTTTCCTTTTGGAGAAGATCCTGTTTGAAGGAAGCCGTTGGAGTTGATTCTGTCTTGAATGTTCAGTAACACTTCAGAATCTTTTCTCCTTACTGCTGATGACGCTTCAGAATATTGATGACTTGGTTTGATATGTTCTTGTTCAGAATCAGAGTTTACCAAAATTAAGCGCAGGTTCTGGTCACCAATCTTCAGCGTATGATCTGATTGCTTCAGCGTGTAACACTTATGGCTTATCTTCTGATGCTGATCCCATCAGAACTTCTGCATACATAAAACATATTTTTAAGGTGCATATTTGTTCTTTGTATTTATTTATTCTTTGTATTTGTTATCATCAAAACTCTAACCAATGGTTGTAGAATCAAACTATGTTCTAACAATCTCCCCCTTTTTGATGATGACAAAAACCATATTTTTCAATTAAAAAATAAAGAATAAAAAGTTTAGAATAAAGAAGAAAAACTCCGCCTGAGTTGATTACTTCCCTTAAGTTCCTTGAGCCCTTGAGCATCAGAGTTTGTACCTGTACCTATTCAAGCTTTTCAGAAGATAGAGGTTAAGTAGTCCAGAATGTTTGAGACTTCTGTCTCAGTAAACCATTATTAAAAATATCTTACTTTCTCCCCCTTTTTGTCAGTTATCAAAAAGGCAATATAATCAGAGCCAAAATAGTTGATTTATATTAAAAAGCAAGAAGCAATAATAAGTAGTCCAGAACAGAAGCAATGTAAAACAAACATTACAGATAAACATATTTAAAACAGAAAAGAATCTAAGAGGGAGGAGGAAGGCGTGTGAACAAAGCTTCCAGTAAGCCTTTGATCTGGGTGTTAGATTCTTCTTGTTTTCCCAAAATGATCTTGATTTCTTTGTTTGTGTCCTCCTGCTTATCTAACCTTTCCTGGAAAACATCATTTCTCTCTTCAATTCTTCCAGAATTTGCATGACATAGGAAGGAGCTGGAGATTCTTCAGTATCTGGACGCTTCTCAGAGCATTCTGCAGCTTGATCACATTGAACCATTTCCTCTGCTGAGATCATCTCTTCTGGAGCAGCAGTCAGGGAGAGACCTTCTGGTTCTGGTTGAACTTCATCTAAGGGACGATGTTCTGACTAGGGAGCATTATCTAGAGGGAGAATCTCTTTCTTGAGCAGATGGATCAGAACTTGGTCTTCAAAAACCTTGAGCATATCACTGAAATTCCGTTGAACCTGTTCATAGCTCTGTTCTTTTAGCTTTAATGTTTCAGAACTTAGCCAGTTTCTGAAACTTGTCCATAGATAATCAGAAGAAGCAGGATTAGTCATCTCTAGACTAGCATGCTTCAAGGAGGTTATCCATTCCTGCATTCCTGTTTCAAACATCAACAAACTTGTACCAACATCTGGTGTGGTTTCAGTTGGTTTTGGTTTGGGAACGACAGTTTTGTGCGATATAGCAGCTAATCGTTCCAATGCAGTTGGATCAATGACAAGTCTTACGTTGTCAGTTGGATTGCTCTTGGGTGAGGGAGTGGGAGAGTCGGGTATGATGATTGGACTGGTTGGGGAATTTGGTGGTGTGTATTCCAGAGAAGAAGGAATTTATGGAATGTCCAGGATGGTGAGAGGCATGTGAATGGCAAGTGGTTCAGTGATTCCTAGGATTGGGATTGTATCTAAATCTGAAGTAGGTTCTTCAGATTGGTTGGTTGAAATATTATGAGGTTTTGGTTCATGGGTCTCAGATGGTTGATTCTAAGAAGTTTGAGCTTCTGGTTGTGATTGTTCAGGTTGAGGTGATGGTGGATGAGGAATATCTTTTTATGGAGAGATAGGTAGTGGAATATCTGTTGTAGTTTTGGAGTTTGGATTATCATGGATTTGAGGATTTGGATTTTATGGTGTGGGAGCTGAAATGTCTTGGTCAAAAGATTCAATATCAGACAGAACTTTGGCAAGTTCTGGTTGAGTTTGTTCAGGATTTGGATTAATAGGAAGGGAGTGAGTTTCACTTAGCTTAGAGTTTCTGATGGATCAAACCCTATGTCAAAGTCATCAAAAGTTTGTGGAGTTGGATGTTCTGATTGGGTAGTTATGGTTTCAGATGTTGATATAGTTATTGATTCTAAAATAGTAACAGAGAAAGGACTACCTTTCTTTTTAGCTGCTTTTGGAGTCCTCTGGGATGATCCTTCTACTGCCGCCTTCCTTTTCTTGGTCTTCTTCAAAACAACTTCTTGAGCAGCCTGATACAAGTCCTGGATATTTATTTCTGGTGCAGTGCCATCTGCCTTACACGCATCCATATATCTGACAATTATCTCAGGCTTGGAGTCAATCTCAGAGAAAAGAGGAAAATCATCCAGAGGAATTCTTCTGGAAGTGATGGTTGCAAAAGAAGTAACATTGGGTTCCTACTTGATGTTCTCAATGATTTTCATCTTTTTCAGATTTTTTGCGTTCAGAGGCTTCCCAGTAGTTGTTTCTAGTGAGCTAATTTCCCGTGCTTCAGTCAAATGCTTTATCAGCCTATTCTCTGTCAGAATATCTGATATGAGTCTTCCTAGGGGTATCCAGTCCCTTTTGGTACGCTCATCTTCTCTTGTTTCCTTTACACTGGTCCTCAGATGATTAAATAGCAAGTGAGGGAGGTTTACCTTAGTCTTCTTGGAGATAAAGTAGATCAGAAACTGCTGATCAATGTTTATGTAATCAGGAGAGCTAGTTGGCTTCCTGTGGTTGATGCATCCCAACATTATTTTAGCCCAAATTCTGTGATGATCCTTCAGATCCCTAATCTTGCTGGAGGGTAGACCTAGAGTAAATATTTCCCTTGCAATAGAAGCAACATCAGAACATCTTTCAGCCATGTTAATACATCTGACACCTCCACCATTGTAACCGATAAGTCTTGAAATTAGGTCTTCTGTAATGACAATCTTCTTCCCCATGACATACGAGGTAACTTGATGGTTTGAGGAGGAAGCGTGTATCCAGAATTCTTTGACAAGAATTGGAAATGTTGGCCCTAGAAGACGGTCAAAATATATGTTCCAACCTTGAGCATTGACATCTTCATAGAGATTGAAGTCGTTTTCTTGAAGGCTTTCAAAGTCAACAATCAGTTCTGAAAGAACTTCCAGATTGTCAATGGGAGTGAGTAGCATTCTGTATGGTTCTTCGTACTGTTCCATAGAAGCAGTTTTCTGAGTACTGATGTTTTGGACGCTTGAAGAAGCCATGTCCACACAAGAATTTTGAGAAAGATGAAAGGGTTTTTGAACGTACGAACTGAAAACAATAGAAGGTATTGAGAGAGTAAAAGTGAAAGAATGTAAAGAGTGAAACTTGCGTTTAAATAGATTTTCTTGAAAGCATAAACAGTAAGAGAGAGAAACAATTAGTCATGATTATAAGCATTAATGACAACTGATTTTAGGGGATTCAGAAAGATATTGGAACGGTTACCCATGACGTGTGTCTCAATGCACCCAATCGGCGCTTTTGACCTTTCAGAAAAGTGAGCACGTGTTCAGCCTCAGAAGGTAGTTGATGAATGGGTGACAATTGTTTGCTTACGTGAACAACACACTTCTATCCTTGAAATGAAACACTCAGATCTTCATGGATAGATTCTGACGCAATCTGTACTTCTAAAACTCTGAAGGCAGGTTGATCAATAGTTCACAGAAAGTAACTAAGTTCTGAAGGTTAAGATATGTAAATAAAACAATTTATTCTGGGCAAAGCTTCATGCTGAGATGTTTCAGAATGAAGTTAAACCTATCTTCAAAAAGAGGTTTTGTAAAGACATCAGCCCATTGATGGTCTGTGTCAATGAATTTTAAGTTAAGAATCTCTTTCTGAATATAGTCCCTAATAAATTGATGTTTTATTTCTATATGCTTAGCCCTAGAATGCAAAATAGCATTTTTACTGAGACAAATAGCAGAAGTATTGTCACAGAGGATAGGGATGTTACTCTCAAATATATTGAAGTCTTCAAGTTGAATTTTCATCCAGAGCATTTGCATACTACATCCAACAGCTGCTATGTATTCATCTTCTGCTGTTGATAGTGCTATTGTGGATTGTCTTTTGCTGGACCATGAGATCAGATTTTCTCCCAGAAACTGGAAGCTTCCAAAAGTGCTTTTACGTTCTAATCTGTCTCCAGCAAAGTCAGCATCATAATATCCTACTAAGTTGTAATCACTTGATTTTCTATAAAACAAACCCAGATTAGCAGTACCTTTCAGATACTTGAAAATTTGCTTAACTGCTGTTAAGTGAGATTCTCTAGGATCTGATTGGAATCTAGCACAAATGCAAACACTGAATAGGATGTCAGGCCTTGAAGCCGTCAGATAGAGGAGAGAACCAATCATACCTTTGTAGACCTTTTGTTCTACCTTTTTACTTACCTCTTCCTTTTCCAGAATGCACGTGGGATGCATTGGAATCTTTGAGGGCTTACATTATGAGAGATCAAATTTCTTCAGAAGTTCTTTGACATATTTGCTCTGATGAATGTAAGTTCCTTCAGGAGTTTGATTTATCTGAATTCCCAGAAAGAATTTGAGTTCTCCCATTAGGCTCATCTCAAACTCTGCCTGCATACATTTAGCAAACTCTCTTCCTAGAGAGGGTTTAGTGGATCCAAATATAATGTCATCAACATAAATCTGACATACTAACATGTCATTCTTAACTGTCTTACATAACAAGGTTGTGTCCACTTTCACTCTGGTGAATTCCTTTTCTAATAGGAAGTTACTTAGTCTTTCATACCAAGCTCTAGGAGCTTGTTTCAGACCATAGAGTGACTTCTTTAGTTTGAAAACATATTCTGGATTTTTGGAACTCTCAAAACCAGGAGGTTGGTGCACATATACCTCTTCATCTATATAGCCATTTAAGAATGCACTTTTGACATCCACCTGATATAGAGTGATGCCTTTATTAACAGTAAATGATATTAAAAGTCTGATAGATTCTAACCTAGCGACTAGAGCAAAGGTTTCTGTATAGTCTATCCCCTCTTGCTGACTATAACCTTGTGCTACCAGTCGTGCTTTGTTTCTGATGACTTCACCTTGCTCGTTCAGTTTGTTTCTGAACACCCATTTTGCACCAATGACGTTGAATCCTTTTGGTTTGGGAACCAGATCCCTTACATCATTTCTGGTGAATTGATTTAGTTCCTCTTGCATTGCCAGAATCCAATCATTGTCCAGAAGTGATTCATCAATTTTTGTTGGTTCAATCAGAGAAACTAGTCCCATGAGAGATTCTTCAGAATTTCTGAATGTTGATCTTGTTCTGATTGGATCTTCCTTCTTTCCCAGTATTGTATCTTCTGGGTGATCAATGCTGCTTCTGGATAGTCTTTTCTGGAGTTGATCAACAGAAGGTGCTGGATTGCTTGCAGTGACTCTTTATGCTGTTGAGGGAGTGTCTCTGTTGAGAACCTCTGATGAGTTGTCTTCAGTACCTGTGAGTTCAACTTCCATACCTGCAAGGAATTCATTCTTCTTTGACTTTTGAGAGTCAAGCTTATCATCAAACCTAACACTGATTGACTCTTCAACAATCTGTGTTTCTGTATTATATACTCTGTACCCTCTCGAGCGTTCAGAGTATCCTAACATAATACAATTTTGTGCTTTAGAGTCAAACTTGTTCAAATAATTTCTTGTATTCAGAATAAAACATGTGCATCCAAATGGGTGAAAATAAGAAATGTTGGGCTTTCTGTTCTTCCATAATTCATATGGTGTCTTTTCCAGAATAGGTCTTATGGAGATTCTATTCTGAATGTAACACGCTGTGTTAATTGCCTTTGCCCAGAAGATCTTAGCAACATTAGTTTCGTTGATCATGGTTATGGCCATTTCTTGCAATGTTCTGTTCTTTCGTTCTACAACTCCATTTTGATGGGGAGTTCTAGGACAAGAGAAATCATGCAGAATGCCTTTTTCATTGAAGAATAATTCAAAATCTTTATTTTCAAATTCTCCACCATGATCACTTCTGACTTTGACAATTCTAAGATCCTTTTCATTCTGAACTTGGTTGCATAAGGTAACAAACACAGAGTGTGACTCGTCCTTGTGTCTTAAGAACTTTACCCATGTCTATCTGCTATAGTCATCTACGATTACTAACCCATAATTCTTGCCACTGACTGAAGTAGTTTTTACTGGTCCAAATAGGTCAATGTGCAGAAGTTCTAATGGCTTATAGGTGGAAACAACATTTTTGGATTTGAAAGTAGGTTTTGCAAATTTGCCTTTCTGACATGCTTCACACAGAGCATCTGAATTGAACTTCAAGTTAGGAAGTCCTCTGACCAGATTGAGTTTGTTAATCTGAGATATTCTTCTCATACTAACATGTCTCAATCTTCTGTGCCAGATCCATTGCTCATTGTTAATAGACAGTAGACATTTTACGTTCTGACTCTTTAGTTCAGAAAGTTTTATTTTATAAATGTTGTTTTTCCTCTTTCCATTAAATAGGATAGTCCCATCTTTCTGACTAACAACTTTGCATGAATTTTGATTGAAGATTATATCAAAACCATTATCACTTAATTTACTTATGGATAACAGGTTATGCATTAATCCATCAACTAATAAAACATTACTTATAGAGGGAATATTTCCATTACCTACTGTTCCAGAGCCAATGATCTTTCCTCTCTGATTGCCTCCAAAGCCCACGTGGCCTCCAGGCTTAAGTTCCAGGCTTTGGAACATATGCCTTCTTCCCGTCATGTGTCGTGAGCAGCCAGAGTCCAGGTACCATGATTGGTGTCTTAGCCTTGCTGCTAAAGATATCTGCCACATGTATGATTTTATCCTTAAGTACCCACATTTTCTTGAGTCCTGATTTGTTAGTTTTACCAAAATTCTGGTTGAATTTTGGTTTGACAGAATAATCACTACTTGTGTATTTTATGTCATGTGTGTGCCCATATATAAAATGTGAATTGAGTGGTGTGGGTTTTATAACTAAGTCCATGGCATTTTTTGGTGTAGTTACTTTACCTTGATATCCTATTCCTTTTCTGCCATTTCTGCTAACTCCATAGATCATTGAAGCCATCTTGCTTCTGTCTATGTTTTTATCTAGAAACTTTTGAAAGTTGTGATCATACTCTTTGATGATCTCATTAGCATTGCTGGGAGTTTCAGAGATTGTTTCCTTCTAAGAGTTTTGCAAATCATTTTCTAATTTTGAAATTTTTTCTCTTAACTCAGAATTCTCCAATCTGAGACTCTCAGTCTTTTCAGAGTCAGAGGCAAGATTCCTTTTCAGGTTTCTAAATTTGACTCTGATCTGCTGATACCTTTCCAGAATTTCATTTAGACTTTCAACAAGTTCAACCTTAGTAAAGTTTATGGTAAAGTCAAGGAATACCTCTTTAGTGTCTGATTCTGAGTCTGAACCAGAAGCTTCACTGTCTTCTGATACGTTTTCCATGAGAGCTATGTTTTCTCTTTCATCATCTGATTCTGAGTCAGCTTCAGATGTGTCAGAATCATCCCATGTAGCCATGAGGCTTTTCTTCTTTTCCTTGAGAAACTTCTTTTTGGGCTTTTCCTTCTGAAGCTTTGGGCAATCACTTTTGTAGTGCCCTTGCTCGTTACATTCATAGAAGATGATGTCCTTGTTGTTTGGCTTTCTTATCCTGAAGAACCTTCAGATCTTCTGTGTCCAGAGGAGGACTCAGACTTTCTGTATCTGGAGGAGGATTCATTCTGATTTTCTGATCTTCTGGGATTTCTGAACTTCCTTTGTCTCTGCTTCCACAATTGGTTCACCCTTCTGAAGAGGAGAGACAGTTCATCTTCTTCTGATGAGGATCCATCAGAGGTTTCTTCCACAACCTGCAAAACTTTGGAGTCAGATTTTCTGTTAGATTTTAAGGCTAATGGTTTACCTTGCTTTTGAGGTTCATCTTCTTCTAACTCTATCTCGTGACTTCTGAGGGAGCTAACAAGTTCTCCCAGAGAAATTTTGTTGAGATCTTTGGCTAGCTTAAGTGTTGTGACCATTGGCCTCCATTGTTTGGGCAAGCTTCTGATGATCTTCTTAACGTGATAAGCAGTAGAATACCCTTTGTCAAGAAATTTTAGTCCAGCAACAAGAATTTGAAATCTTGAAAACATAGTTTCTATTGATTCACTATCTTCCATCTTGAATGCCTCATACTTCTGAGTGAGCGCAAGGGCCTTGGTTTCTTTGACTTGAATGTTGCCTTCATGCTTCATTCTCAGAGAGTCAAACATATTCTTGGCAGTTTCTCTGTTTGATATTTTCTCATATTCTGAATATGAGATGGCATTGAGGAGAATTGTTCTGGCCTTGTGGTGGTTTCTGAATTCACGCTTTTGCTGATCAGACATCATTTTCCTGTCTATCTTCTGACCACGTCTATCCACAGGATGTGTGTATCTATCAGTCACCATTTCCCACAGATCAGCATCATGGGCCAGAAAGAAACTCTCAATTCTGTCTTTCCAGTAGTCAAAGTTTTCTCCATCAAAGACTGGAGGTTTACCACTGAATCTGTCCATGTCTTCATTGTTGTCATTGCTGATGTTTTAGCTTGGTCCCACCATAGTGTTTTTCTGATGCTTGGATCTTGTACTAACACGGTTAAGTGTTTAAGCTCAGAACCAGGAGCTCTGATACCAATTGAAGATGTGAAAAACACAAGAAGGGGGGGTTGAATTGAAAACTTGAATCAAAAACAGCTTAATGACACAATATTTTTATCCTGGTTCATTTGATCTCAAACTACTCCAGTCCACCTGTCAAGGTGATTTCGCCTCTCTCCAACGAGGTCTTAATCCACTAATCTCAACAAGATTACAAAAGCTACTTTAACAACTGTTAAAGTCTTCTTGAGTACAACCATAATCCGGTTAATCTCAATGATCTCTTTTTCAATAGATTAAACAATATGTGTTGTTGTTTTTCTCACAAAAACGGTTTATCACAACTGTGATAAATTACACAGGTTTATAGCTTAGAATAAAGAATGAATTTGCTTGCAGATTGAATATGCGTGAGTGGTGATTTAGAAAAATCGTTGTATGTACGTACGTGCTTCATTTTGCAAGATGACTTGTTTATATAGGCAGTTTAATGACGTTGATCATAAAGCATGTTTAATGTCATTAACACACTTTCCTTTTAGAGAAGATCCTGTCTGAAGGAAGCCGTTGGAGTTGATTCTGTCTTGAATGTTCAGTAACGCTTCAGAATCTTTTCTCCTTACTGCTGATGACGCTTCAGAATATTGATGACTTGGTTTGATATGTTCTTGTTCAGAATCAGAGTTTACTATAATTAAGCGCAGGTTCTGGTCACCAATCTTCAGCGTATGATCTGATTGCTTCAGCGTGTAACACTTATGGCTTATCTTCTAATGTTGATCCCATCAGAACTTCTGCATACATAAAACATATTTTTAAGGTGCATATTTGTTCTTTGTATTTATTTATTCTTTGTATTTGTTATCATCAAAACTCTAACCAAGGTGTGATCGGTGGGAATGAGAACTGACTGTTTTTGGAATGCTGGTTCACGTTTGCGTTTGTTTTCGCAAAATGTCGCGGTAAGCAAGAGTCGCCATCGTCTTTTATTTTATCCAACAAGGAAAGGACAAAAGCACAGAAAAATTCCTTTTTGAGATGTTTCTTGGGTTCGGGAGGTAGATTATAGAAAGGGAAGGTGTTAGCACCCTTTCTATCCGTGGTTATCCACGGGCTCTTAGGTACTTGCTCACTGTGTTTTCAAAAGTTTGCTTTTCTTTGTGATTGTGGGTTTTGAAAAGAGTTTTGTTTTTAAAGAGAGTGTAAGTGCGAAAAGTTTTGTTTTGTTTTTTTAAAAGGAGCAAGTACTTAAGAACCTCTACCTACTCAAAAAGGAATTAAACTGTGCAAATGTCCTTTAGACAGTGCTATCCCGCTATTGAGGAGTAGGTAGCACCATCGTTGGAGTTTTCGGGTCAATTGATTTAAGGGACGTGTGGTCACTAAAGTAACGTTAGGACGCCTTAGCGGTAATCCTAATGTCTTAGATCATTTTATCCGAGGCAACTGTTTCGAGGCAACTTATGATCTTTGGACAAAAGGACGACCTCTAAAACGTCCTATACTTAATGACCACGTTCGAGGCAACCAAGTGAGGCGTACCCTAGGAGTGGCATGTGCAAGTGTGTTGATTTTCAGTTATATTATCTTTGCATGTCATGGTGAGCTACTGTTGATTTTAAGTTAAGAGTTAATATTTTCATGCATAGCCTAGTTAGCATACATCTAAACAGTTAATATATGTACATGAATTTAAAGTGCGGGAATTATAAATCCTACGCTATTACAAGGCTTCGGGGAGGGGGATTATTTACATGTCCAAAATTGGGGGAATAAAGCAGTAAAGTGTAAAAGGTCTTAGTTAAGCTATTACAAACCAGTAGGAAGTTACAATAAAATAAACGCGCGCGAATCTGAAAATAACCTCTAAAAATCCTAAGAATAAAATCTTTTTTGTTGTTTTATTTTATTTTGAGAAAATGATCTAAATCTGCTTAATTTTAGTTTTGAGAAAATGTTAAGATAATTAAAAGATTAATTAACAAAGTTAATTTAATAGGAAAAAAAACTAGCCTAATGTTTTTTGTGGTTTTTTGATTTTAATGTTAATTAAAAAGATAAAAAGATGTCAATGAAAACAAAAATAAAATACAAGGGGGATCCTTCAATCCAGGGAACAAAAGGAGCTTAGAGCCAATGAGGGAATGGAAGCTTCGATCCAGACAGGGTCATGGTTCTTTCGATTGGGCCAGGAAGTGGGCATGAACAGCCTTCGATCCAGGGAAGGGGATTTCCCTTCGATCCTGGGAAAAATGCCTTCTTCGATCCAGGAGGACTATGGGAAGCTTCGATCCAGAGAAGGTGTCTCCTTCGATCTGCGATGCTGTACCTGCAAAAGTATGTTAGCAAAATAAAACTCAGGGCCTGGTATCGAACCCCAGGCCCTTCGATCCTGCGTGCGCTGAGTCTTTTCAGGCTAAATCTGCAGCAAATGTTAGCAAACGAAGAACATGACCTGGGGCCAAACCCAATCCCTTGAATTCTGTCTAGGATGGCAAATCGAATGGGATAGAAAATATGGAGGTGTTATGAAAAATGAAAAGTTTTGACAATTTACCCTCTCTTACCAGCAGATTGAATCTTCGATTTGGGTACTGGCTGGATGGGAGCACTTTCAATCTGAGGGCTTCTGGGCGTGGGAACCTTCGATCTGAAGGACTTCTTTGGCTTGAAAAATTCTGACAACCTTTGATGGATTGTATGGGCAGCGTCTCTCCAATGTTTTTTTGTTCTCCTGTTCTGTTCTCTATTTTTCCCTCTGTTTTTTTTTCGTCTCCTGCACTGCATGCTTGCCCCTTTATTCATAGGAGTGTGGGGGTCTAGTAACGACAAGAGACAACCCATTAAACAGGCCTTTAAAGCCATGAGACAAGAATCAGACACATTAAATAATTTCCTTTTTTGAAATATTCATGTCTCTTGAATGAACCTGGACACTTTTGAATTTCGAATGCCTTCAGGCCCTTCTCTTTGATTGGTCTTGATTTGCCTCCTTCGAATGTACTTCTTATGTACCCTTCGAATGGGCCTTCTGAATGCTTCTTCGAATGGTCTTGAGTTGCACAAAATCACTCTGGTCGAATAAGCTCTTTAGGAACAGAAAAGGCAAGAATCTGGCCTTTAACTCAGGAATTAAATCCACAATCAGCATTTAATTATTTCTATATTTGCAAGGGAAACATGCCATTTTCTCATGTTCAGTGTACCTGGACATGTTTTTTGAGCGCCCTCTTGAGGGCTTTGTTAACAGGCCAATCGAAAGGCTTTGTTAACAGGCCAATCGAAAGGTGCTGCTCATGCTAATCGAAGGACATGGTTCACATGCATGTCGAAGCTGCCTTGACACAATGCTAATCGAAGTGCTTGTCCATAATGCCAATCGAAAGGCTCATTCATAATACCAATCGAAGGGTATTTCAGAATGCCAATCGAAGGCCTTGACATAATTCTAATCGAAGTGCTTGTCCATAATGCCAATCGAAAGGCTCATTCAGAATACCAATCGAAGGGTCTTTCAGAATGCCAATTGAAGTGCTTGTCCATAATGCCAATCGAAAGGCTCATTCAGAATACCAATCGAAGGGTCTTTCAGAATGCCAATCGGAAGGTACTTAAAGCACCACTCAAAAATTTTCTTTTTCCTTAGGCAAGGGTTTCTGGTCAACCATGCAGGGGGAAGACTTTGGAAAACATGAGAGGGCAAATTTTGGGGTACAACAGTTGCCCCTGTTCAATTTTCTTAAACCTGAGGATGTAGATTGGCTTGCGTGCCTTTCGTGATCCGAAGGTGGAAGATAATTGAACACTAGAGTGCCCAGAAATTTGCACTCGCATGGTGCAGTATCAACATTGTGACTTCGGGAATGGGCTTACAGATGCCATTTGGAGATTGTTGGTAGGAGGATGGGCTTATAGATGCCATTTGGAGATTGTTGGTAGATGTCTTGAGAGAAATAGAATTTTAGGAGCTTCAGTTGTCCGTTACTCTACTAGGGAATTAACTTTGGAGGTGAACTGCATATCTGGGCTGAGAAGGAACGTGGGTAGGGTTACTTCATGATGAGTCCATGTAAAAACTTCATCTGGAAAGGAGGAACCTGTGTAGGGTTACCTGATGATGAGCCCATGTAAAACTGCATCTTGGAAAGAGAGGGAACCGGTGTAGGGTTGCCTGATGATGAGTCTGTGTAAAACTTCATCTTGGAAAGAGGGAACCTGTGTAGGGTTTCTTGATGATGAGTCCGTGTAAAACTGCATCTGGAACGGAGGAACCTGTGTAGGGTTGCCTGATGACGAGTCCATGTAAAACTTCATCTTTGGAAAGAGGGAACCGATGTAGGGTTGCCTGATGATGAGTCCATGTAAAACTGCATCTTGGAAAGAGAGGGAACCGGTGTAGGGTTTCCTGATGACGAGTCCGTGTAAAACTGCATCTGAAATTTTCTGAGAAGGAACCTGTGTAGGGTTGCCTGATGATGAGTCCGTGTAAAACTGCATCTTGGAAAGAGAGGGAACCGGTGTAGGGTTGCCTGATGATGAGTCCGTGTAAAACTGCATCTTAGAAAGAGAGGGAACCGGTGTAGGGTTTCCTGATGACGAGTCCGTGTAAAAATTCATATGGAAAGGAGGAACCTGTGTAGGGTTGCCTGATGATGAGTCTATGTAAAACTACATCTAGAATTGAGAAGGAACCAGTGTAGGGTTGCTTCATGATGAGTCCGTGTAAAACTGCATCTGGAATTGAGAAGGAACCGGTGTACGGTTGCTTCGGGATAAGTTTGTGTAAAACTTCAGGAGGAACCTGGGTAAGGTTACTTCGGGCTAAGTTCGTGTGAAACTTTTGGAGGAACCTGGGTAGGGTTACTTCGGGATAAGTTTGTGTGAAACTTCTGGAGGAACCTGGGTAGGGTTACTTCGGGATAAGTTTGTGTGAAACTTCTGGAGGAACCTGGGTAAGGTTACTTTGTGATAAGTTCGTGTAAAACTTCAGAATGAACCGGGGTAAGGTTACTGTGGGATAAGTTTGTGAGAAACTTCTGGAGGAACCTGGGTAAGGTTACTTTGTGATAATTTCGTGTAAAACTTCAGGATGAACCGGGGTAAGGTTACTTTGGGATGAGTTCGTGTAAAACTTCATTCAGAAATATATGATAAAGGACCTGTGTAGGATTTTTCAGGATAGACCCGTGTGAAGCTGCATTTAGGAGAAACCTGTGTAAGATTTCTTCATGACGAACCCGTGTAAAGCTGAATTTGATCGTGCAGATAATTACTCTGTTTAGTTTCCGGAGTTAATCTTGAACTTGCTGGAAGTTGTTGATGATAACCATCTTTCCTGAAAAGGTACTTGATTAATCGTATATGATGCATGACATGCATTGTATGATGATGTTCTCAAAATAAATGAGATTATGCTGTATGCAATATGTATGCGCACGTCATGATGTATGAACATGAAATGCTATTGTGGTACGTCCGAATAAATCCCTGACTGTTGTTGGAGAATAAAGAGTTTCACTCGCTGGAGATAACGACCGAAGATGATTGGGAGAATAATCCTGCAGGAGAGAATAACTCCGTTGGGGAATGGGCTGACGAGGAAATGACTCTGTGGGGAGTATATACTCTGCTAGAAGATCTGCTGATTTGGAGAAATAAAACTCAGCTGGGGATGAATTACTGTTGCTGGTGACAGTGAACCCTGTTGGGATTGAATTTCTGTCTATGAAAGGAATGAACTCTGTTGGGGATAGAAAGAACTTCGCTGGGGGTGATCTTTCAGTTGCCACTTGCTGAGGATAACCCAGTTAGACTCTTGTGAGGATAACCTCTGAATTTTGCTGAGGAGACTTATTTGTGCTTCGCAGGGGACAAGCTTCCAGAGTCTACTGGGGAAGAAGAGTTGTGGTCCTTTGATTTGTAGTAGTCGGAGAAGCAAACTCAAGCTGGGGAATCCTGGTGTTGTTGGGGAAATAAACCTTGTCTTCAGTTCGCTAGAGAGGTGACATCTTCGTTGGGGGAAGTCCTCGAGGATTCTTGAGGTTGATTCAGTTGGGGAAAGGGGTCAGAGATTATACTCTTGCTGGGGAATCATCCTATGAGAAGGACTTTGGGGAGATTTGTCATTGCCCCTAGTAGCAAGTGTTTGTGACATTGCCAGAAAAAATGTTTGATTGTACGTAACCCTTCACTGAGATTGATGTTCAATGCCCCAAGTGACGGAGATGGAGACTTGCCCCTGGTTACTCCGTACTTCTTCAGAGATTTCTTGAAATCTTGACTGGACTGCCCCATGTGTGCTGGATAGTGACATGTCAAGTCCCCTTGTTGATAGGAGATTTGTCAATGGAAGTGTCATCCTTTTTGAAGTGATTTTGTTCACTGAGAGGGCTTTCGTTCATCGAATATTCGTTGTGTGAATTTCTCCGCTGTCAAACAAATAGCCAAATGCAAACAGTGATATTCAAATAATGCAAAGTTTATGTTTGTCTTGAAGTTTTAAAAAATGTGTTTTTTAGCAGAAAACTCTTTATAAGACAATTTCAACATAAGATTTAGGGCAAAGCCTTACAGGAGTCAGGATACCTTTTGTAACAGTATGCTTTCTAACTAAACCATGCTTCAGTTAGGACTTTTGAAGGGTTGTAACGTGGCTTGGTTCACGGTTTAAGAAACAAAGGATAAAGGCTCAAAGTATATTTGTACCCACCCGCTCTTCGTGATGTTCTTCAATCCTAAACTCAGTTAATTGTGCGTCGAACTCTATTCGAATTTGGAACGACGTTTTGGTGATGGTTCACACAAGTTGGATTTTGGAAGGCAGTCATTTTTGCAACATTTTTCATGTTGTTGAGGATTTGTAGCGACCTCGTTCTTTTGATTTGTTATCCCTAACTTTTGCCTGACTGTTCCTGTTTTCGAGATTACAGTCAGCGGGATGCCCCAGCTTTCTTAAGCCTCCTTTATAGGTTTTGGCTCAATGAGCTTTTCTCTTTTGAGAGATTGACTGCCTATGAAATAAGGAACCATCACTGTCTTTTGATTCCAGAGGAATTCTTTTGATGTCATTCGTTGTATTATGAATTGAGAGTTTTGCGACTTCAATGCGCATCTTTTGAATTAACTAAGAGACTACCCTGCCCCATGCTTAAATTAAAGGTTTCAATTTGTGTTTAAAACAAAAAACTCCTACTTCTTTGGCTCGAAGGGGTTGACTAGGGATTATCTTCCTTATAACTCCAGTGTTTAGGATTTGAAAGAAACGCCTGTACATCGTCAGCAAGGTCTGTCCAAAAGCATACTGTATGAGATCATGGCATTATTTCGTCATCCTCCCTCTAAAGGCTTGTAACTTTTAGCAAGAGTTGAATGTCATAAAGTGAGTAAAAAGCATAGTTTAAATGTAATTAAAATGATTGGATCAAATCAAGACAAACATATGCAATGCATTAATGAAACAAAGTTTGGCATTAATAGATAATTGTTTGAATAACAAAGAGATTACAACTTGAAAATTCAAATGAAACAAAGGCATTCTCAATGATTTGGTGTAGGAGCAGTGATTATGCTAGAGTCTCTGGAGGACCAAACTCAATCTCCTTGGCATCAATCAAATTCTGAATCTTGTACTCCAATGCCCAACAATCGTTAGTATCATGCCCGGGACTGTCAGAATGATAAGCGCAGGTCGCATTAGGATTGTAGTTAGGAGAAGAAGTCTTGGGGTTTGGGTGAGGTCCTATCAATGTAATTAGATTCATCCTCAACAGTTGTTACAACGCTTGAGACAATGGCATGTTGATGTTGGTGAACTGTCTTTTAGGCTCATCTGGCTTTCGTTGATTTCCCTTTTGCTGTTGTCGGTGTGACGCAGAACCAGAAGAGACCAGGACTGCCCCTACGTGTTGGTGACAGTGACTTTTTTGATTGTTCACAGCATTGGACTCTTTCTTTCCATTGTAGGGATTTTTTTGAGCATCTGAAGGTGTAGCTTCTTGAATCTTCCCACTTTTGATGCCAGCTTCGACCCTTTCGTCGGTCAGTATTAGCTCGGTGAACCCGACTGAAGAGCTTCCGATCAAGTGGTTAAAGAATGGACCAGACAGGGTCCCCAAAAACATATCAACAAGTTCACGATCAGCTAAAGGTGGTTGCACCCTTCCGGCAAGGTCTCTCCATTTTTGAGCATAGTCCTTAAAGCCTTCGCCTGTACCCATAGACATACCCTGAAGCTGAGTACGCGTGGGAGCAAGGTCGGCATTATACTGGTATTGCTTGTAAAAAGCAGCAGCAAGGTCCTCCCAGTTGCGGATGTTAGCTCCTTCCAGTTGACAAAACCATTCAAGCTGAGTCCCTGAGAGAATGTCTTGAAAGAAATGGATCCACAAGTTCTTATCAGCAGTGTAAGGTTGGATCTTCCTCACATATGACCGAAGGTGCATCTTTGGACAGGAAGCTTCGTTGTACTTGGCAAAGGCAAGTGCCTTGAATTTATGGGGAATCACCACCCCAGAGGATAGACCTAGATCTTCGAAGTCCAGACCGGGCACCTTCTATATTTCCATAGCGTTCAAACGGTCTTCTAGTTGTTTGTACTTATCCTCAGCATGAGGATACTGTTTTTCATCATAGTCCGTCTCGTTGTCGGAGACTCCAGGAAAGGACAAAAGCACATAAAAATTCCTTTTGGGTAAGGACTGTAAACAAAACCTGCAAGGAACTCATGTTGTCAGATAACAAGAATGTGCAAGTAGTTCAAGTTTGAAGGCACACAAGTCACACATATAGCCTTAAGTTTAGGCTGGCATGGAGTTTAGGCATTACCCTCTTTCAGTTTAGTTGGTTTAAACCTGTCCTAAAAATAGTAATCGGGTTCTAGAGGATATCAATATCACTGACTACCCTCAATCGGTCATAATTCCAGTTTAGCAACCTTTTCTTGCAGCCAGAATCATCGCGAGAGTTTAGTCTCAATGAGTGTAGCATACTGTTACTGTTCTATGGCCAAGTTGGTCAATTTAAGGTTCTAAGGTTAGTTGGTGCTTAATGACTCCTTAGAAGACCCATATTCTCCTCGTTCTAACACAAGGGATATCGGTACAGACTAAGGTGCCACACCAACGTAGCTCCTGCTTCATCCGTGTCGGTCTACGCCGGACAGATCCCTCACAGTTTATTTCTACTTACCTAAAGGGTATCCCTAGATCCGGGTTAGGATCTATAGAACTCCGATACAAGCCCACAAAATTTAAAGCATACAAAGCATACAATTGAAAACACAAGTGATCTAATCCTAAGGTACACCTCACTTATAAATTACTCCCCAACAGAGTCGCCAGTTCTGTGATCGGTGGGAATGAGAACTGACTGTTTTTGGAATACTGGTTCGCGTTTGCGTTTGTTTTTGCAAAATGTCGCGGTAAGAAAGAGTCGCCACCGTCTTTTATTTTATCCAACAAGGAAAGGACAAAAGCACAGAAAAATTCCTTTTCGAGATGTTTCTCGGGTTCGGGAGGTAGATTATAGAAAGGGGAGGTGTTAGCACCCTTTCTATCCGTGGTTATCCACGGGCTCTTAGGTACTTGCTCATTGTGTTTTCAAAAGTTTGCTTTTCTTTGTGATTGTGGATTTTGAAAAGAGTTTTGTTTTTGAAGAGAGTGTAAGTGCGAAAAATTTTGTTTTGTTTTTTAAAAGGAGCAAGTACTTAAGAACCTCTACCTACTCAAAAAGGAATTAAACTGTGCAAATGTCCTTTAGACAGTTCTATCCCGCTATTGAGGAGTAGGTAGCACCGTCGTTGGATTTTTCGGGTCAATTTGATTTAAGGGACGTGTGGTCACTAAAGCAACGTTAGGATGCCTTAGCGGTAATCCTAATGTCTTAGATCATTTTATCCGAGGCAACCGTTTCGAGGCAACTTATGATCTTTGGACAAAAGGACGACCTCTAAAATGTCATATACTTAATGACCACGTTCGAGACAACCAAGTGAGGCATACCCTAGGAGTGGCATGTGCAAGTGTGTTGATTTTCAGTTATATTATCTTTGCATGTCATGGTGAGCTACTGTTGATTTTAAGTTAAGAGTTAATCTTGTCATGCATAGCCTAGTTAGCATACATCTAAACAGTTAATATATGTACAGGAATTTAAAGTGCGGGAATTATAAATCCTACGCTATTACAAGGCTTCGGGGAGGGGGATTATTTACATGTCAAAAATTGGGGGAATAAAGCAGTAAAGTGTAAAAGGTCTTAGTTAAGCTATTACAAACCAGTAGGCAGTTATAATAAAATAAACGCGCGCGAATCTGAAAATAACCTCTAAAAATCCTAAGAATAAAATCTTTTTTGTTGTTTTATTTTATTTTGAGAAAATGATCTAAATCTACTTAATTTTAGTTTTGAGAAAATGTTAAGATAATTAAAAGATTAATTAACAAAGTTAATTTAATAGAAAAAAAACTAGCCTAATGTTTTTTGTGGTTTTTTGATTTTAATGTTAATTAAAAAGATAAAAAGATGTCAATGAAAACAAAAATAAAATACAAGGGGATCCTTTGATCCAGGGAAAAAAAGGAGCTTAGAGCCAAGGAGGGAATGGAAGCTTCGATCCAGACAGGGTCATGGTTCTTTCGATTGGGCCAGGAAGTGGGCATGAACAGCCTTCGATCCAGGGAAGGGGATTTCCCTTCGATCCTGGGAAAAATGCCTTCTTCGATCCAGGAGGACTATGGGAAGCTTCGATCCAGAGAAGGTGTCTCCTTCGATCTGGGATGCTGTACCTGCAAAAGTATGTTAGCAAAATAAAACTCAGGGCCTGATATCGAACCCCAGGCCCTTCGATCCTGCGTGCGCTGAGTCTTTTCAGGCTAAATCTGCAGCAAATGTTAGCAAACGAAGAACATGACCTGGGGCCAAACCCAAGCCCTTGAATTTTGTCTAGGATGGCAAATCAAATGGGATAGAAAATATGGAGGTGTTATGCAAAATGAAAAGTTTTGACAATTTACCCTCTCTTACCAGTAGATTGAATCTTCGATTTGGGTACTGGCTGGATGGGAGCACTTTCAATCTGAGGGCTTCTGGGCGTGGGTACCTTCGATCTGAAGGACTGCTTTGGCTTGGAAAATTCTGACAACCTTTGATGGATTGTATGGGAAGCGCCTCTCCAATGTTTTTTTGTTCTCCTGTTCTGTTCTCTATTTTTCCCTCTGTTTTTTTGTCTCCTGCACTGCATGCTTGCCCCTGTATTTATAGGAGTGTGGGGGTCTAGTAACGGCAAGAGACAACCCATTAAACAGGCCTTTAAAGCCATGAGACAAGAATCAGACACATTAAATAATTTCCTTTTTTGAAATATTCATGTCTCTTGAATGAACCTGGACACTTTTGAATTTCGAATGCCTTCAGGCCCTGCTCTTTGATTGGTCTTGATTTGCCTCCTTCGAATGGACTTCTTATGTACCCTTCGAATGGGCCTTCTGAATGCTTCTTCGAATGGTCTTGAGTTGCACAAAATCACTCTGGTCGAATCAACTCTTTAGGAACAGAAAAGGCAAGAATCTGGCCTTTAACTCAGGAATTAAATCCACAATCAGCATTTAATTATTTCTATATTTGCTAGGGAAACATGCCATTTTCTCATGTTCAGTGTACCTGGACATGTTTTTTGAGCGCCCTCTTGAGGGCTTTGTTAACAGTCCAATCGAAAGGCTTTGTTAACAGGCCAATCGAAAGGTGTTGTTCATGCTAATCGAAGGACATGGTTCACATGCCTGTCAAAGCTGCCTTGACACAATTCTAATCGAAGTGATTGTACATAATGCCAATCGAAAGGCTCATTCAAAATACCAATCGAAGGGTCTTTTAGAATGCCAATCGAAGGCCTTGACATAATGCCAATCGAAGTGCTTGTCCATAATGCCAATCGAAAGGCTCATTCAGAATACCAATCGAAGGGTCTTTCAGAATGCCAATCGAAGTGCTTGTCCATAATGCCAATCGAAAGGCTCATTCAGAATACCAATCGAAGGGTCTTTCAGAATGCCAATCGAAAGGTACTTAAAGCACCACTCAAAAATTTTCTTTTTCCTTAGGCAAGGGTTTCTGGTCAACCATGCCCGGGGAAGACTTTGGAAAACATGAGAGGGCAAATTTTGGGGTACAACACAAGGGTTGTAGAATCAAACTATGTTCTAACACTTGTCTGGTCCTTTTTTCAACCATCTAATCGGAAGTTCATCTTCTCCTACAGCTGCAAGGAAGCCTTTTGTTGGGAAGAAAGAGGTAACTGCTATATATCCGCAAAGGAACTAAGAGAGGGCCAGACGCCGACCAATGGTGGGGGCTATCATGATTCCAAAGCCTTTGTTTGATCAACAAAGAAATAATCAACCAAGGATTGAAAGGCCAGTTAGGCAATTCACCAGAATTAACATGACTCCGTCTCAAGTATTACCGCATCTTTTGAGATCTAACTTGGCAACCTTGAAAGAAGCTCCGAAAAACCCCAATTCAACATCCCCTCATTATCACCCCAATACTCGTTGCGCATATCACTCTGAAAGTCCTGGTCACGATACTAATAACTGTTGGGCCTTAAAGAATAAAATACAAGACCTCATTGTAGCAAAAAAATTGAGTTTGATGCGCCCGGGAAGCCAAATGTCATTTATGCTCCTATGCCCAGACATGGTCACAATACCAATGCTATTGAAGAAGATTTGTTTGTTACCGAAGTTGATAAGCTCATGACTCCACTTCTGACCATTAAAATAAACTTGTTAAAAGCCGGTGTGTTCCTGGGATGTAATGAAGTTTGCCATCTCTGCTTGTCCTCACCAACTGATTGCCCTTTGTTGAAAGCAGGCATTCAGCGCCTGATAGATAACAAAGAGATTTTGTTTGAAAGTACTCTTGTTTCAACTATTCCTGTTGAAGATGTTTCAATCATTACCATTTCTGCAAATTTTTCCAGGGTCTCCACCAAAAGACTTGTTAGAATTACATCGGTTCCGAAAGCCGCTCCTCTAATAATCACAATGCCTGGGCCAGTCCCATATGAATCAGACAAAATCGTGCCGTGGAATTACGGAGGCGACATTTACTACCATGGCGTCAAACAAGAAGAAGATTCTGACATCAGCAATATTGCCGGAACTAGTAAAATTACCCGAAACGATAGGATCTTTTCTCCAGAAATTGCTCCCCCAAAAGCATTTTCTGGACCCGTGATCATCCCTGTGGCTGCTCCAAAGGTTATTTTTGTACCCATAATCATCTCTGCAAGTGCTCCTATTGATAAAGACGTTACGACCCCTGTTGTCATTCCTACCAACGCTCCTGCTGCTGAAACTCGAGGAAAAAGTATTTTGGTCGAGCCTGTCCGGACTAAGGCCCATCCATTGACTGTCCCCGAAACATCTAGGAAAGAAATGGAGGAGATCCTAAAAATTATAAAGAGGAGCGACTATGATGTAGTTGAACAATTGGGGCAAACTCCCTCCAAGATCTCCATGCTAGCATTACTACTGCATTCTGAGGCTCATGCGAAAGCCTTGGTGAAATTCCTAAAAACAGCCCATGTGCCTCAAGAGACGTCTGCTGATCAATTTCAAGTCTGCGTGGCCAGCTTGACAGTGGATAACGGCCTAGGCTTCTCGGATGCTGATCTGACACCGAGGGGAAGAAATCACAATGAGGCATTGCACGTCTCAGTGGAGTGTAGGGGCACAACTCTGGCCCATGTCTTGGTGGACACTGGCTCATCCTTGAATGTATTACCCAAAAAAGCTCTTGACAGACTTGACTACGAAGGACTGACGTTAAAGCCAAGAAACATAGTAGTAAGGGCATTTGATGGCTCGAAGAGAATGGTGCACGGGGAAGTGGACATCCCCGTAAAGGTTGGGACTCAAACTTTCAATTCAACCTTTTATGTAATGGACATCCTCCCTTCGAACTCTTGCCTGCTAGGTCGGCCATGGATCCACAACACGGGCGCTGTGACCTCTACATTGCACCAGATGCTGAAGTATCCGGTTCAAGGAAAGATTATTACTGTCCATGGAGAGGAAGAATACATGACCAGCTATCTCAATTCCTTCAGATATGTGGAATTGGACGGCGAATTCATTGAAACTCCATTTCAACACTTCTAAGAGGTCCCCCAAGAGGTAGCAGTGACCAAGACCGTGTCCCAGATTCCCAAGATTACAAGACCGCCGTTCCGAATGTCATCCCTGAAGGACGCCAAAGCAGTAATAGAGGAAGGTGGATGCACCGTCTGGGGGAAACTTCCGGATATCCCGTATAAGTCTGACAAATTTGGCTTAGGTTTCACTTCAAGTGCTCAAAAGGTTGTACGTCATGCCCGTGCTGGAGGGACACCCTTGAAGATTAGCAACCGTGAGGTCAACGCGGTAGAAGATGGTGAAGATGATTGCAACTTGGAGGAGTGGATCTTTTCGACTGTCAATGGAGAGCTCAACAATTGGGAGGCTAGAGACTTCGTCCCAATAACCTTTATCCCGCAGTAATTTATCTTTACATTTTTGTTGGATCTATAATATTCAAAAACAATTCGTACTCTTAAAACCTTGTGTCTTGCCCGAGGCACAATGATCCATTTGTAAGGGTTATTATTTCATCTTCATATGGCATCAATGAATCATAGACATTTTTCGCATACAAACTTTTATGCTCATTGCTTTTTCTTTTATTTTTTACATTTTAATTTCTTTCAAAAATAGCTATACCCTTACACACACCCACAATTCTGGTATCCATCCATTCTAGATCCCATGGGTAACGATACTGCTATGGCCTTTTGTGACTCTGAGAATCTGATCTACCAAGCCGAAGACGAAGGTGAGGAAGATTGTGAAGTAGCAGGGGAGCTTGCCAGACTGTTACAACAAGAGGAAAGAACCATCCAACCTCACGAGGAACCCATGGATACAATCAACCTGGGTACTAAAGAAGAAAAAAATGAGGTCAAGATGGGTGCCAATCTGGAACCCAATGTCAAGGAGCGCCTGATTCAGTTGCTACACAATTATGTTGAAATCTTCACCTGGTCATATGAAGACATGTCAGGACTTGATACAGACATTGTGGTACATTGTTTTCCTACAAGAGAAGATGCCCGCCAGTAAAACAAAAGGTTCGCCGCATGAGACCTGATATGTCAGAAAAGTTTAAAGTAGAGGTCATGAAGCAATTCAATGCTGGATTCTTGGCTGTCACTTCCTACCCTCAATGGGTGGCCAACATTGTTCCCATACCTAAAAAAGACGGCAAAGTAAGAATGTGTGTGGACTGTAGAGATTTGAATAGGGCGAGCCCTAAAGATGATTTTCCACTCCCCCACATTGATATCCTAGTTGACAATACGATACAACACAAAGTGTTTTCCTTCATGGATGGATTCTCAGGTTACAACCAAATCAAAATGGCACCTGAGGACATGGAGAAAACAGCATTTGTCACACAGTGGGGTACATTCTGCTACAAGGTGATGCCATTCGGACTGAAGAATGCTAGGGAAACCTATCAGCGCGCCATGGTAGCTTCATTTCATGACATGATACATCATGAAATAGAGGTCTACGTAGACGATATGATAGCCAGATCGCAAACAAAAGAAGAGCATCTTGACCACTTACAAAAGCTGTTTAAGAGACTGAAGAAGTACAAGCTGAGGTTGAACCCAAACAAGTGTACATTTGGGGTATGATCCAGTAAACTCCTAGGCTTTGTCGTCAGTAACAAAGGTATTGAGGTTGATCCTGCTAAAGTTAAAGCCATACAAGGGATGTCTGCTCCTCGTATTGAGAAGGAAGTCAGAGGATTCTTGGGACGTTTGAACTATATTGCAAGATTCATTTTCACCTGACAACTACTTGTGAGCCAATCTTCAAACTATTTAAGAAAGATCAAGTAGTCAATTGGAATGATGAATGCCAAGTTGCTTTTGAAAAAATCAAAGAGTACTTACAAGATCCTCCTGTATTGATGCCACCAGTCGAGGGAAGACCACTGATCATGTATCTGACTGTTTTAGAAAACTCAATGGGGTGTGTATTGGGGAAGCATGAAGAGTCTGGCCGAAAAGAGCACGCGATTTACTACCTGAGCAAAAAGTTTACCGACTGCGAAACCAGGTATTCACTGCTCGAGAAAACTTGTTGTGCTCTGGCATGGGCTGCTCGCCGGCAAAGACAGTATATGCTGACTCATACTACCTTGTTGATATCAAAATGGATCCAATAAAATACATCTTTGAGAAGCCTGCTCTTTCTGGGAGAATAGCTAGATGGAAGATGATCTTGATAGAGTACGACATACAGTATACTACCCAGAAAGCTATAAAAGGCAGTGTGCTAGCTGATCACCTTGCTCACCAAGCTGTAGAAGACTATCAGTCCATGAAGTTTGAATTCTCTGATGAAGACATCATGACATTAGACAACTGTGAAGAATTCAGGCCATGTGACGTACCTGAACAAGGATCCTGATGGACCCTATTCTTTAATGGAGCATCCAACGCACTTGGCAATGGTATCGGTGTTGTACTCATATCTCTAGAAGGGTGTCATACTCCCTTCACTGCCAGACTTTGCTTCAATTGTACAAACAACATGGCGGAATACGAAGCATGTATCCTTGGTCTCCGAGCTGCCATAGACTTAGGGATCAAATCATTGGATGTATTTGGAGACTCAGCCTTGGTCATCAGTCAGATCAAAGGGGAATGGGACCCCAACCACTCTAACCTTATCCCTTACAAAGAACATTTTTTGACATTGCTACCACATTTCGAGGAGATTACCTTCGAGCACTTCCCGCGAGAAGAAAATCAGCTAGCAGACGCTCTAGCCACAATTTCATCTATGTTTAAACTTAATTGGGATAACGAGGCTCCCCAGATCACCATCGAACGAATGGATGAACCAACACACTGTCACAAGATTAATACTGAAGAAGTAGTGGACCAGCCTTTGTTTCATGAAGTCATGAGGTATCTCGAGGCTCAAGAATATCCAGAAGGAGCTTCAATCAATGATAAAAAATTCTTGAGGAGATTCTCTGCTAAGTTCTTCCTTAGTAACGGCATCATGTACAAACGCAATTATGACTCTGTATTGCTTCGGTGCATAGACAAGGTTGAATTTGAAAGGATCATGGCTGAATTACATGAAGGTACTTTTTGCACCCATTCCAATGGGCATATAATGGCAAAGAAGATCCTACGGGTAGGCTACTACTGGTCTACCATGGAAGCAGATTGTTATCAACACTCTCGAACCTGCCATAAGTGTTAAATTTATGCTGACAAGGTGTATGTACCCCCGGTTCCTCTCAATGTTTTGATAGCTTCTTGGCCCTTTCTATGTGGGGGATTGATATGATTGGGGAAATCAAGCCGACATCCTCCAACAGACACCGCTTCATCCTAGTGACCATTGATTATTTTACAAAGTGGGTTGAAGCAGCCTCCTTCGCCTCTGTTACCAAGAATGTTGTTGCCCGCTTCATCAAGCAAAACCTTATTTGCCGATACGGTATCCCAGAAAGGATCATCACTGACAATGGTTCAAAATTCAGCATGACAATTCTTCTCCCTATCGGCCAAAGATGAATGGTGCTGTCGAAGCGGAAAATAAAAACATTAAAAAGATCATACAAAAGATGACAGTCACATACAAAGATTGGCATGAGATGCTACCCTTCGCTTTCACGGGTATCGTACCACAACTCGCACATCAACTGGGGCAACACCCTTTTCTTTGGTTTACGGCATGGAGGTTGTCTTACCTATTGAGGTTCATATCCCCTCTCTGAGGATTATGAAGGATGCGGGATTGAACGAAGACGATTGGATCCAGACTCGACTTGATCAATTAAAACTGATTGACGAAAAGAGACTTACTGTTGTTTGCCATGGTCAAATGTATCAAAAATGGATGATCAAGGCTTTCAACAAGAAAGTCAGACGCTAAGTATATCAAGTTGGGGATCTAGTGATCAAACATATCATCTTTCCACAAAGTGATCCCAGGGGAAAATGGACTCCTACCTACGAATGACCATTTGTAATCAAAAACATCTTCTCTGGTGGGGTAATGATCTTGACCACCATGGATGGTGACAACCTGCCACACCCTGCGAACGCAGACATAGTCAAAAGATACTACGCATAAGAGACCCGCTAGGTTGACATACCTAGGAAAAACAAGGGCATCCCGGCGAACCAAAAAGGTTCAGGCAAAAATTAGGGATAAAACAAAAAATTTATACACCCGGCAAGTTAAAAACCCGAAAGGGCGACTTGGGCAAAAAAGGGTTTCCCGGTGGACTGAAAACCCGAAAGGGAGGTGTGATCGGTGGAAATAGAACTGACTGTTTTTTAAGCTGGTTCGCGAAATGTCGCGGTAAGCAAGAGTCGCCACCGTCTTTTATGTTCTCCAACATGGAAAGGACAAAAGCACAACAAAATTCCTTCTTTGAGAATGTTTCTCGGTTCGGGAGGTAGATTTATAGAAAGGGAAGGTGTTAGCACCCTTTCTATCCATGGTTATCCATGGGCTCTTAGGTACTTGCTCTTATGTTTTCAAAAATGTTTGCTTTTCAAATGTGTGTGGGTTTTGAAAAAGTTTCGTTTGAAAAATTTCTAAGTAACTCTTGTATCTGTCCTCAAGAGTGTATAAAAAATTTGTTTGAAAACCTTTTGAAAGTGTGGGTGCAAAAAGTTGTTTTGTTTGTTTCAAAGAGCAAGTACCCAGGAGAATCTACCTACTCTAAGGAATTAGGCTGTGTAAGAGTCCTTTAGATAGTGCTATCCCACCATTGAGAGGTAGGTAGCACCATCGTTGGAGGTATTCGGGTCAATTCGATTAAGGGACAATGTGGTCACCAAAGCAATAGTAGGGCGCCTTAGCGGTAACCCTAATATCCTAGATCCTTTTTATCCGAGGCAGCCGTTTCGAGGCAACTGGATCTTTAGACAAGAGGGCGACCTCTAAAACACCCTATACTTGATGACCACGTTCGAGGCAACCAGTGAGGCGTACCCTAGGAGTGGCATGTGCATGTGTGTTGCTTCATGTTAATGCTTATCTTGTACATGTTATTTGTGATCTACGAGTTGTTTTTAATTTTCATATAGATCTTTCATGCATATTAACAGTTAAGAGTGCGGAAAAATAAAGTGCGGAAAGGTAAATCTAGCTATTACAAGGCGCGGGTCTGTACATCGCCAAAAAACAAAAACCCGTTTTGGTAAATAAGTGCGAGAAAAGTAAATAAAGCGATAAAGGAGGTCCTAGTTAACTATTACATTTCTGAGCAGATACATAATCAAAATAAATTAAAGTAAATATACGCGCGAAAGGTTGAATCGGGACGTCCTTAGGGTTTTGACCCTTTTTTGAGAAAGAATTGAATTTTGTCCCTTTTTTTTTGTATTTAAATTAAATATTAAAAATAATTAATTAATTAATTAAAAGAAAAATGTATTTTTTGTGTTTTTTATGTTTTTAATGAAATAAGATAAAAAGAGGAAATTAAAAATGTCAAAAGAAAAACCTAAGTCTAAATAATTTTATTTATTGTAAAAAAGAAAATTAAAATTTAAACCTAATTAAACTAAATTAATTTAAGTTAGTATTTATTTACAAAAAAAAAAGTAATTGAAATTAATAAAAATGTTTTTTTTGGTTTTCTGAATTTTATTGTGAAAAATGTTAATTATGTTAATTTTGGTGGTAATAATAATAATTAAAAAATAATAATTAATAACTAAATTAGAAAATATAAAACAAAAAGAAAAAGAATGAACCAAGGGGGGTTAATGGACCATTGGGAGGTTTTTGTTAGAATTTCTGGCCCATTTACCAGCCAAGCCACGTTGACTTCCTTGCTTGCCTATGCACAAGGTTGACCAGGAGCATGGTGTGCGTCATCTTTAGGCCACTGGATGGACGCTTGAGGACACTTGGCGTCTGGATGAGGAAGGTGTATGATAAACCTTCTTTTGGTACCTACACACAAGCATGTAAAGAAAAAATATATGGAAATTTTGGGGGACCTGGGATTCGAACCCAGGTCCCAGCGTTCAAAGCTTGCACACCTTAGCCACTGAGCCAATTGACTTAATTGAAATTATAATAATAATTGGATATTATATTAGTAAATCAACGCATGCCCCCTGGAAAAAAAATAACGCGCGTTTTGGATTCAAACTGGCCAATGATGTGAAGACACATCACCGTCTTCTCCAATAGCCCCTGTATTTCTTTCCTGTGGATTTTGGTTCCGCAACAAAATTCGTTGCCTTCTCCTATACTGAGCTCTAGGCCACGAAAATGTCAGCCAAAGCCATCATCCTGTTCGTCTCAATCTCCTGAATCCGTCCATGGCTATGGCTTGTATCAATTATTCCTGTAAAACAAAACCCCAAATTGCAACCCCCAAAACCCTAGGTTCGGGTAGGGAGATCTAGGCTACAACAATGCAATTAAATAATACAGGATGCCTGGAATTTGGATGATGAATACAAATACGCTAAAATTTTAGAGAAAAGGCACAAGAATTGGAGGTTGAGACTCCATGTTCAGAGCAAGGTTCGAGACCACTTACAGTGCGTTGTAGGGGGTCTTAGGATGCGTTTGTGATCGCCTTAGCTTCAGGGTATGGCAAGGAAGAGAACCACGTGCTTATTTTGATCTGGAAATGTCTGCAACTATGTTTTTGATCTCTCACTTTTTGGACAATTTTGAGTTTTTGTTCTGGCCGTTTCAGTGATCTCTAGGTCGTGAATGAGGTTTGTACTGCTTGCATATGTAGGTATGAATGAGAATTAAGTGATATGACGAGCCTTAACCTTGTGCAATTAAGTTTTGGATTTTGTTTGACCACCATTAAAGGACATTCCATACTTGGAGCAAAACTTGGATTTTATGCTCAAAATGGATTGGCACGAATTTGTGAGCTAGCATATGACACATTAAAGCCATTCAAGTCACCAAGATGCCATTCCATTAATTTTCTGATTTTATTTGAATTATTATGGATTTAAAATGAATTAAATCAATAAAAATTAAATAAAATAGAAAAATAAATGTTTGATCTTGAAATTAATCATGGGACACGTGTATGGCATGACAAGGCTGAATCAAGTGGAAGAAAGTGGGCCCTTTTGTCAAAAATTGAAGTTTCAAGGATAGTTGACTTTTGCCATTTCACAAAAATTTCCCAAATTCTCCAATGCATATCTTGCTCAAATTTGATCATATGAACATGTTCTTGGACAGTTTGGAAAGGTATTGAAGTCCTCTAACCAATGCCTTTGGTCCCATGTCATTTGGATTTAGCAATCTCAAGTTATGGTCTTTGACTTAAAATGCCTTTTTGTTGACTTTTGAAAATGACCTATAATGTAGAAATTGATAACTTTTTGTGAGAGCTTTTCTTGGACTTGGAATGTGAAGATGAGTTGTAGGAAATGTCATCCCCATCAAAATGAGCATTGGATGGGATTTTTCTGATGAACCATGAAAAAGTTATGCCTTGGTCAAGTTACAATTGACTTTTCAACTGTCCAAAAATGGAAACTTTTGCATCTTGATGATTTTTGAGCCATTCTTGTGGAATCATGATCAAGACTTGATCAAATGATGATTGTGGCCTCAAAATAATATGTTGACCAAAATTTTTGACTTTTGACTGCCAAATGACCATTTTACCCCTACAGTTGATTGTGAAGCAATTAGGGCTTTTGAATGTGCAACTTGATGCTGTGAGCCTTGAAACTTGGCATGTAGATGCTTGAAAATGTGTATAGGCATATGTGACTTGATTGAGCCATTGAAAACCTCAAATTCCTTGCAAGAACCAAAACCCTAATTTTGACTACCTTATGAGGCATTTGGGTTGTGCAACCCTTGAGTAGACTTGAGCAAATTGAGATGATGCTTCTCAAAACTTTGAAGAATATGGGAGGGAAAATTTTAGGGTACAACAGTTACCCCTGTTCAATCTTCTTAAACCTGAGGATGTAGATTGGCTTGCGTGCCTTTCGTGATCCGAAGGTGGAAGATGATTGAACACTAAAGTGCCCAGAAATTTGCACTCGCATAGTAGAGTATCAGCAGTGTGATGGCGGGAATGGGCTTATAGATGCCATTTGGAAAGATGGTGGATAGGGGGATGGGCTTATAGATGCCATCTGGAGATGTGACAGAACCTTGTCGGGAATGGGCTTATAGATGCCATTTGGAAATGTGATGGATAGTTGTGGATATGGGCTTATAGATTCCATCGGAGGTGTCGATCGCGTAAGAGATTCCTTAGCGAGAACTTGCGTACTTGAGAAAGGAATATGGTTTCCTGGCCTGTTACAGGGGTTGATCTTCAAACTCTTCGTGTAGATATGCCCTGGCTAGATACAGGTATCGAATCCACAATCAATCGCTCACAGATATGCCCTGGCTAGATACAAGTATCGAATCTTGAACTTCAAAAGGTTGCTTACAGACGTGCCCTGGCTGGATACAAGTATCGAATCTACAAACAATCGCTCACAGATGTGCCCTGGCTGGGTATAGGAATCGAATCCGGAACTTCAAAAAGTTGCTTACAGACGTGCCCTGGCTGGATACAGGAATCAAATCTCTAAACTCTTCATGCAGAGATGTCCTGGCTGGATACATGTATCGAATCTACAATCAATCACTCACAGATATGCCCTTGCTGGATACAGGTGTCGAATCCACAATTAATTACTCACAGATATGCCCTGGCTAGATACATGTATCGAATCCGGAACCGGTCGTCTACAGATATGCCCTGGCTGGATACAGGTGTCGAATCCGGAACTGGTCGTCTACAGATATGCCCTGGCTGGATACAGGTGTCAAATCCGGAATTGGCCGTCTACAAATATGCCCTGGCTGGATACAGGAATCGAATCTCTAAACTCTTCATGCAGACATGCCCTGGCTGGATACAGGTATCGAATCTACAATCAATCACTCACAGATATGCCCTGGCTAGATACAGGAATCGAATCTGGAATTAGTCGTCTATAGATATGCCCTGGCTGGATACAGGTATCTAATCTACAATCAATCACTCACAAATATGCCCTGGCTAGATACAGGTATCGAATCTGGAATTAGTCGTCTACAGATATGCCCTGGCTGGATACAGGTATCGAATCTCTAAACTCTTCATGCAAATATGCCCTGGCTGGATACAGGTATCGAATACACAATTAATTGTTCACAGATATGCCCTGGCTAGATACAGGAATCGAATCTGGAATTGGTTGTCTACAGATATGCCCTGGCTGGATACAGGAATCGAATCTGGAATTGCGACAGTTGATAGTAATCATCTTTGGATTGACCTTTTCCCTGAAAAGGCAAGACATCAGTTGTATGCAATGTCAGGATGTATGAGATGCATGATGTCATGATGTTCAAAAAAATGAGATAGTGTCGTATGCACTTTGTCATGTATGTAAGCAAAATGTATGAAATGTGAAATGTCTATGAATGTATTTTCGTCTTAGGAAAATAAATCCTTGACGGATGCCGGGAGCTTGTTAAATCCTGGGATGATGTTTGAAGAGTAGAATTCTTCATTTCTGCTGGGGATGATGGTTGCAAGAATGAACCGGTAGGAGAAGATGACTCCGTTTGGGAATAAACTTGGTGAAGAGATTACTCTGCAGGGAATTACTCTGTGGGAAGAGATACTTTGCTGAGGTTTTGATGATAACTCCGCTGGGGATTCCATTGATAAGTTATGCTGGGGAATTTTGAGGAACTCCGCTGGGGGATAGGAAGGACTTCGCCGAGGACGATCTTTCCGTGGTAATTAGCTGAGGATAACCCAGTTATAAGCCCTGGTGGGGAATAATTTTTGAATAAAGCCGGGGAGATGCGTTCGTATTCGGCAGGGGACAAGCTTCCAGAATCTACTGGGGATAAGCTTCTAGAATCTACTGGGGAGATTGATTCAACTCTCCTGGGGAAACTTTTTGGACTGTACTGGGGAGTGGCTCCACTAGGGTGTCTTGTATTCCGCCGGGGAACAATCTTAGATCAAGACTGTCGGGGATGCTTGCTTAGGAACATCTGTATACTCCGCTGGGGAATATTGAGATCTTCTGGGGATACCCAACTTCCTTAAGGATGACAGTGGGCTAACTCTGCTTGGGGAGAGTATCGTTGTCTTGCTGGAGATATTGTGCCTTATCGGGGCTGATGGGAGACCAACTCTGCTTGGGGAGAGCATTGCTGAATCTTGTCTTACTCTGCGGGGAGTGAAGGTATCTGGATTACATTCTTCAGCCGAACTTACCTTAGTACTTTGGTGGACAGAGCAACTAGATCGCTTAGACAACTCATTATTGCCCCTGTTTCTGATGTCACCTGTAATTAATCCTTTGTTTCGCATGCAAATATTTATGAATTAGCAATTTAATGTCAAATGCATATATCAAAAACGAACATTGGACGTTCTTTTCAAAACAAAACAGATAAAGGAAAAACAATTGGCAATTTGTCTGGAAAAGTGGATTTGTATTGATTTTGAAATTTGCCTGTAAATAGGCATTTTTGTACAAGAGGCTGACGTCCTAGTAAGAGAACACCGCCGAACAACAGAGTTTATACATTTTGTGAAAAGGAAAAAAAACAGCTATGTGAAAGAGGTAATCCCACGGGTTCCAACTCTGCTATCGCCTTTATGTCTTCAAGCGTCTCATCACTTTGCTGCTTAGTTGGAGATGAAGCTGATTGATCGATGCCGTCTGAACCTGATAGTTGATACTGAATTCTGGATGCAAGGTGATCCAATGAGACATAGTATTACGCTTATCCCTAACTTTTTCCTGGACCGCCCTTTTGGGTTTTCAGTCCATCGGGATACCCATTTTTGCCCAAGCCGCCTTTTCAGGTTTTCGACTTGTCGGGTGTACAGATTTTTTCATTTCATCCCTTATTTTTGCCCGAACCCTTTTGGTTCGCCGGGAAGCCCTTATTTTTGCCTAGGTGTGTCAACCTAGCGGGTCTCTGATCATACGTAGTATCTTTTTACTATGTCTGCATTGGCGGGGTGAGAAAGTTCGTCACCATCCATGGTGGTTAGAATCATGGCTCCTCCTGAGAAGACATGTTTAACCATAAATGGCCCTTTGTACGTGGGGGTCCATTTGCCCCTGGGATCACTTTGAGGTAGGATGATGCGCTTGATTACCAGGTCTCCGACTTGATACTCTTGTCGTCTGACTTTCTTGTTAAATGCCCTGATCATCCGTTTTTGGTACGTTTGACCATGACAAATAGCAGTGAGTCTCTTTTCGTCAATTAGGTTTAATTGATAGAGTCGAGTCTGGATCGAGTCATCTTCATTCAAACCTGCATCCTTCATTATCCGGAGGGAGGGTATCTGGACTTCAATAGGCAAGACTGCCTCCATGCCATAGACCAAGGAAAAGGGTGTTGCCCCTGTTGACGTCCTTGCTGAGGTACGGTACCCGTGAAGAGCAAACGGTAACATCTCGTGCCAATCTTTGTAGGTCACTGTCATCTTCTGCACAATCTTCTTGATATTCTTGTTCGCCGCTTCGACAACCCCGTTCATCTTCGGCCGGTAAGGAGAAGAGTTGTGGTGCTGTATCTTGAATTGCTCGCAGAGTTCAGTGATCATCTTGTTGTTGAGATTGGTACCATTGTCCGTAATGATCCTCTCAGGTACGCCGTATCGACAGATCAGGTTATTCCGAATGAACCGTGCTACGACGTTCTTGGTTACGGTAGCATAGGAAGCTGCTTCAACCCACTTTGTGAAGTAATCAATCGCTACCAGGATGAAGCGATGCCCGTTGGATGTCGTAGGTCTGATCTCGCCGATCATATCAATTCCCCACATTGCAAAAGGCCAAGGTGCCGTCAAGACGTTCAGAGGAACCGGAGGAATGTGCACCTTATCCGCATAAATCTGGCATTTGTGACACGTCCGAGAGTGTCGGTAATAGTCGGCTTCCATTGTGGACCATAAATATCCTGCCCGAAGGATTTTCTTTGCCATGGTATGTCCACTGGAGTGGGTTCCGAATGTACCTTCATGCAGCTCTGGCATGATCCTTTCTGCTTCAGTCTTATCCATACAACACAGTAAGGTCGAATCATGGTTTCGCTTGTACAGAATGCCATTGCTGAGGAAGAACTTTGCCGTGAACCTTCTCAGGAACTTCTTGTCATTAACAGATGCACCCTCGGGGTATTCTTGAGCTTCTAAGTACCTCTTTACTTCATGATACCAAGGTGTGATACGGTGGGAGAACTGACTTGAGGTTTGCGTTTGTATTCACAAATGTTGCGGTTAGCAAGAGTCGCCACCGACTTTTTATTTTATCCTAAGGAAAGGTTAAAAAGCACAGCAAAAACCTTTTGAGATGTTTTCTTGGGTTCGGGGAGTAGATTATAGAAAGGGAAGGTATTAGCACCCTTTCTATCCATGGTTATCCATGGGCTCTTAGTTACTTGCTTAGATCACTTGCCTTTTGTTTTCAATTGTTTTAAATGGTGCTTGAGTGTGTGTGTTTTTGAAAATGTTTTTGAAAAGAGGCCAATGTGGTGGCAACCTTTGTAATGATCCATGTGGGGATGTATACAAAGATGTATGTCTTTTGAAAAAGTTTTTATTTTTTGAAAGTTTTGTTTTGAAAGTGTTGTGATGTGTGATTTTGAATTTAGACAAGTGTTTTGTTTTGCAAGTTGATTCAAGTAACTAAGAGGTTATCTACTCCTAAATTTCTCAAAAGATCATTGCTATACTTTTAACCCTTTTAACAAGTTTGCTCCACCATTGTATTTGGTGGGCAAGTTTGTGTTAGGATGTGAGAGGGACAGGCGCGGGTCATCGTTTTGACCATAATTGCAACGGCGTTAAATGTCTTTGGGCAATTTCTCTAAGGGACTTGACCATTTGTTTTTGTTTGTTTTTGGAAAGTTTTGTCGAGGGACTATGATCATTCAAATTGTTTGTTTTGCCCAAAGAAGTTTAACATGCAACATGGCCCATTTATTTGAAGGAAACAAGTGGAATACCCTAGGGGGTGCAAGTGTGATTTGTGTGTCCATTTTCATGCTTGTTTATCTTGTATTAGGTCAAACTATTTTTTATCGTTTTTCGCATACAAACCCTAATTCTAACATGTTATTATTAGAAAGCAATAAAGTGCGAAATTAAAATTACTAAGCTATTACAAAACCAAATATGGAAAGGGGGGTACAAATGTTCAAATGGGGGATATTGACAAGAATTTAAATCTAAATTATTACATCATTTTGAATATTTGCAATTTAAATAATGCATAATTAAATGTAAATTAAATAAATATGTGAAATGCAAAAAGAAAGTTTTTATGGGTATGAGAAAATATTATTTATGTAAAAGGGAAAAGAAAATAAAAATGTATTATTTTTTTGAGTATTTTGAATTTAGGGCAAAAACCCTAATTTGAAAGAAAATGTATTATTATCTATTTATTATTTATAAAAAATAAAATAAAATGAAGTATATTATGAAAAAAAAAAAAGAAGGTATTTTTATATCAAATATTAATAAAAGTGAAAAATCAAGTATTTTCATATTTTTGTCTTAAATATATTAATAATCACATATATATATGTATTAAACCCTAAATATGTATTATATACAAAATAAACATTTATTTAATATTTTAATAAATAAAATAAAAAAAGGTATTTTTTGTGTGAAATATTTTCAGAAAGTAAATGAAAATAAAAAGTGTATTTACATTATTTTTACATTTTATTCTAATAATCATATATATGTATTTATGTACAAATAAAGAAAATAAACAAATAAATATGCAATAAATGCAAAAAATGATAAAAAAATATTTTTAATTTTCTAATGTCATGAGAAAAAATAAACAAAGTCAGCCAAAAAAGAAAAAGTCAAAAATGTTAAAAAATAAACAAATGGGCTCAGGGGGGTGTGAATCAAGAAAGATGGTGTGGAAATCAAAATTACACAGGCCCAGCCCACTTCACTCCTTCTTCAACCTCCAGCTTCAAACGTTTGAAAAAACGCGCGCTTCTTGCTTCAATGTCTAACTCCTGATTCTTGGCTTTTCAGCAAAAACTCATAACACAAGAAATGTTCAGCATGAAGAGACGGTTTCAACCATATAAATAACTTGACCTATCTCTCTAAGATGAGGGAGAATTTCTCTCCCCCTCTTTTCTGACCTAACTTTTCATCAATGTTCAGACATGAAATTCTCTAAGCACACGAAACATAAATGAAATCTAATCATATGAGCATGTTCAGGGCTATGATTGTGACATGTTTTCTTCAAAAACCTAAAGCTAACAATGCCTAATAAGAGAGATAGAACTCCATGAATATACCTGTTCAGTTGGAATCAAGCTGGGCAATGGAGGATGTTTCAGAGTGAAATGATGACTTGTACAGCTTCCTTGAAGTGTAAGGATGCTTTTCCAATTCCTACTTTGTCTTGAAACTCCCTGAATCGAGCTAGTGAACTCCAACTGCAAAACAGAAAATTGAAAATGGTGAAGTGGCTTGGAGGTGTTACAGGTCTGATTTTAGGACATGGTTAGCTTGCATATATTGTAGAGAAGGTAAAGGAAAAGGTTTGAATCAAAATGCTTGAAGGGATTGGGAGTTTGCACTCAAACTGCAGGGGCTCCCCTGTTTGTGCAGTTTTGAGGTGATTTTGAGATGGAGGGTGCTTCAGATGGCAAAGGCTCGTGTGTTAGCTTGGATTTGGTCTATGAAAAGTGTTTGATAACTTTGTTCTTCTGTTCCTAAGCTGAGATGAGAGTTAGCATAAGTTATGGACTTTTCTTCACACTTAAGCTACAAAATGCCACTTTGCTTTCTAGGTCAGTACAGGCCCTCTAACTATGCTGCTATCCCTTGCCTTGATCAGTGCAATTTGCTCACAAACTTGTTCCAAGAAGATCTTGCTTGTACTTGCTTGGATTTCTAATTGACATAAAGCAAGCTTTTCAAGAATGGAAATAATGCTTTTTCTAGTTTAGGCTTAATTCCTTGTGTAATGACCAAAGGCTTAGAATAACAACTTGATTCATTGGTTTTGCATTAAATTAAGGAGTGTAATTTGGTTTTAGGACCTGTAAAGTAGCACAAACTATGCTGAGTTCAAATTTGCCAAGTTTATGAACATGCTTTGATGAAGAACAAAAGTGAATTTTTGCCAACTTGTGAAATTCGAATCTCTCAAGTTATGAGGTTGTTTGATGAGTTCTTGGACATTTTGGAAAGCTTGGAATGTGTACTACAATCCATCTTTGAAATGCAAATCAAAATTCCAAGTGGAAGGGTATGAAAAGTGGCCTTGAAGTAGGGTAGAAAACCTTGTCAAAATAGGTCAAATTTCACTAAGTTAAAAGATGGTTTAGTGCCCTTATTCAAAAAATTATAACTTGAGATACAGGCTTCAAATGAGAAAACTTTGTGAATCAAAGTTGTAGACTATGCAACAAGCTACAACTTTCATGTTTTGACTTTTGTTTGAATCCAGATGGATCATGGTGAAAAGATGGGGTAAAGTTGGGAAAAAATTAGGGTTTTCCATAACTTAGAAAAATTCTAAGTTATGAAAAATTCCATTTTCTAACCCTAATTTGCATTTTGTGATTTCTTGGTGAACAAGTTTCATGATTTGGAATGTTTTGATGAAAAATGAATCTTGACTCTTGATTTTGACCAAAAAGTCAAAGTTTGACTTTTCAGTGTACAGTCAAAATTGATCAATTGACTGGGAAATTCAACTGTCAATCTTGTGTACTTGGGATCTTTTGAGCTTGATGAACATGTCAAGATAATTCCATTGAGTCCTTGAGGCCATATGTGAACTTGGCTTGCCATTGGTTAGGTCAAACAGTCAAAAATTGCCTTTGTGCAGTCAAAACCCTAAAAATGACCATTTTGCCCTTTTGGTGATCTGATCAAATTTCTTGGGGAATTGTGATCCATACTTGATCAAATGGTCTATATGAGTTTATAATGTTGATGTGGATCAAATTTCATGAGGTTTGACTGTCAATTGGCCACAGTTGACTTTTTCCCCAATACAGCTGATTTCTAGGTCAACTGTCTAATTGACTGGGCAAAACTTGGAATCAAGACTTGAAACTTGGTATGGGTAAACTTGGGAGTCCAACATGAAGCATGAAAGTCATCTTAGGCATTTTAGGTCAAAACATCCTTGGGCAAACACAAACCCTAATTTGAGTCCACAGTGCAAGGAGAAGCCTTGAGCAGAGGAAACCCTAACTGTATCTTGATCTTCAAAGGTCTTGTGATGAGAAAATGCTGGGGAAATGGGAGGGCAAATTTTGGGGTACAACAGTTGCCCCTGTTCAATCTTCTTGGACCTGAAGAGTTAGATTGGCAAGTTTGCCTTTCGTGACTCGAGGGTAAAAGGAGATTGGACACTAGAGTGCCCGGAAATTTGCACTCTCATGCTGGAGTCTCAACAATGTGGTGTCGGGAATGGACTTATAGATGCCATTTGGAGAGATGGTGGATAGGGAGATGGGCTTATAGATGCCATCTGGAGAAGTGACGGAACCTTGTCGGGAATGGGCTTATAGATGCCATTTGGAAGTGTCGGTCGCAGAAGAGATTCCTTTGCGAGAAACTTGTGTATTTGAGGAAGGAGGATGTCTTCCTGGCTTGTTACAGGTGTTTGATCCTCAGTCTCCCGATGCAGATATGCCCTGGCTGGATACAGGTATCGAATCTACAATTGGTTGCTCACAGATGTGCCCTGGCTGGATACAGGAGTCGAATCTTTGAACTCTTCAGACGTGCCCTGGCTAGATACAGGAATCGAGTCTGGAAATGTAGCAGTTGATAGATGTGCCCTGGCTGGATACAGGAATCGAATCTTTGAACTCTGCGGACGTGCCCTGGCTAGATACAGGAGTCGAGTCTAGAAACTGATCACTCTCAGATGTGCCCTGGCTAGATACAGGTATCGAATCTAGAATTGTGACAGTTGAAGGTAGTCGTTTTTGAGATTGTCTTTTTCCTGAAAAGGCAAAGACGTAAGTTGTATGCAATGTCATGATGTATGATATGCATGATGTCATGATGTTCAACATTTGATGTTGTATGCGTTTCATCATGTATGTAAGCAAGATGTATGAAAATGTGAAATGTTTATGAGTGTAATTTCATCTTAGGAAAATAAATCCTTGACGAACGGCCGGGAAGCTGCTCTGCGGAAGAGATACTTGGCCGAAGTTTTGATGAGAGGCCTGCTGAGGACTTTAATGATGGATTCCGCTGAGGATGATGGTGATAAACTCCGCTGGGGAACTCCGAAGATAAACTCTGCTTGGGAATACCAAAGATAGACTCCGCTGGGGACTGAAGGAACTTTGCCGAGAGCGATCTTCCGTGGCTTTTAGCTGAGGATAACCCAGTTATAAGTCCTTGTGAGGAAATAACTCTAAATAAAACTCGGGCGAGACGTCCGTACTTTGCAGGGGATAAGCTTCCAGAATCTACTGGGGATGAGCTTTAAGACCTGCCCGGGAATGTTGGGCTTCTTCAGGATCGACGGGGGATCAACTTCTCTTGGGGAAAGTATTGCTGAACCTTGTTTTACTCTGCGGGGAGTTAAGATGATTTGGCCATATTTTTCAGTTGAACCTACCTTGGTGCCTTGGCGGACAAAACAACTAGACTGCATTAGACAACTCCACATTGCCCCTGTCTTTGATGTCACCTGTAATTAATCTCTTGTTTTATATGCAAATATTTATGAATCAGCAATTTAATGTCAAATGCATATATCAAAAATGAACATTGGACGTTCTTCGCAAGACAAAACAGAAAAAAGGGAAAACAATGGTAATTTGTATGGACAAGTGAATTTGTATTGATTTAAACTTTGCCTGTGAATAGGCGTCTTTTTTGTACAAGAGACTGACATCCTAGTAAGAGGACATCGCCAAATAGTATAGAGTTTACATTTTGAAAAAGAAAACAAAACAGCTATGTGAACAATCCCACTGGGTTCCAACTCTGCTATTGCCTTTATGTCTTCGAACGTCTCATCGCTTTGCTGCTTAGTTGAAGATGAAGCCGATTGGTCAATGCCGAAATCTGGAGCCAGATAGTTGATGCCGAATTCCGGATGCGAAGTGATCCAATGAGACATAGTGTTACGCTTTTATCCCTAACTTTTGCCTGGACCGCCCTTTCGGGTTTTCAGTCCACCGGGATGCCCTTTTTTGCCCAAGCCGCCCTTTCAGGTTTTCGACTTGCCGGGTGTACAGATTTTTTTTCACTTCATCCCTTATTTTTGCCCGAACCCTTTTGGTTTGCCGGGAAGCCCTTGTTTTTGCCTAGGTATGTCAACCTAGCGGGTCTTTTATTTATGCGTAGTATTTTTTCACTATGTCTGCATTGGCGGGGTGAGGAAGGTCGTCACCGTCCATGGTGGTTAGGATCATAGCTCCTCCTGAGAACACACACTTAACCACAAATGGCCCTTCGTAAGTAGGGGTCCATTTGCCCCGGGGATCACTTTGAGGAAGGATGATGCGTTTGATTACCAGGTCCCCAACTTGATACTCTTGCGGTCTGACTTTCTTGTTAAATGCCCTGATCATCCGTTTTTGATACGTCTGACCATGACAGATAGCAGTGAGCCTCTTTTCGTCAATCAGATTTAATTGATCAAGTCGAGTCTGGATCCAATCATCTTCATTCAAGTCTGCATCCTTCATTATCCGGAGGGAGGGTATCTGGATTTCAATCGGCAAGACTGCCTCCATGCCATAGACCAAGGAGAAAGGAGTTGCCCCGGTTGATGTCCTTGCTGAGGTGCGGTACCCATGAAGAGCGAACGGTAACATCTCGTGCCAATCTTTATAGGTCACTGTCATCTTCTGCACAATTTTCTTGATATTTTTATTGGCTGCCTCTACAGCCCCATTCATCTTCGGCCGGTAGGGAGAAGAATTGTGGTGCTGTATCTTGAATTGTTCACAGAGTTCAGTGATCATCTTGTTGTTGAGATTGGTACCATTGTCCGTAATGATTCTTTCTGGGACGCCGTACCGACAGATCAGATTATGCCGGATGAAACGTGCTACGACGCTCTTGGTTATCGTTGCGTAGGAAGCTGCCTCAACCCACTTCGTGAAGTAATCGATCGCCACCAAGATGAAGCGATGCCCATTGGATGCCGTTGGTCGGATCTCACCGATCATATCGATGCCCCACATTGCGAAAGGCCAAGGTGCCGTCAGGACATTCAAAGGAACCGGAGGGATATGCACCTTGTCAGCATAGATCTGGCATTTATGACAAGTTCGGGAGTGCTGGTAACAATCGGCTTCCATTGTGGACCAGAAATATCCTGCCCGAAGGATTTTCTTAGCCATGGTGTGCCCACTGGAATGTGTTCCAAATGTACCTTCATGCAGTTCCATCATGATTTTCTCAGCTTCAGCCTTATCCACACAACGCAGCAGAGTCGAATCATGATTCCGTTTGTAGAGAATGCCGTTGCTGAGGAAGAATTTTGCAGCAAACCTCCTCATGAACTTCTTATCATTGACAGATGCGCCTTCAGGGTATTCCTGAGCTTCCAAGTACCTCTTCACCTCGTGATACCAGGGTTTCTCAGTCACCTTCTCAGCCTCGAGCTCACAGCAGTACGCCGGTTCATCCAACTTCCAGATTATGATTCGGGGAGCCTCATTGTCCCATTTAACTTTGAACATTGAAGACATCGTGGCTAGTGCATCCGCTAGCTGATTTTCCTCTCTGGGGAAATGCTCAAAAGTTATCTCTTCAAAGTGGGGGAGCAAGGTCGACACATACTCTTTGTAAGGAATAAGATTCGGGTGTTTCGTATCCCACTCGCCCTTGATCTGATTGATCACGAGAGCGGAATCTCCGAAGACACTTAGAAACTTGATCCTCAAATCGATTGCAGCTTGTAAACCCATGATACATGCCTCATATTCTGCCATATTGTTGGTGCAGCTGAAACATAATCGGGCGGTGAGTGGAGTATGAGTCCCCTTGGGAGATATGATTACAGCGCCGACGCCGTTACCCAAAGCATTGGAGGCTCCATCAAAATGCATAGACCATCGGGATCCTTCCTCAGGTCCTTCATCCGGTCCAGGTACTTCACAGTCAGTTACCACCATGATGTCTTCGTCCGGAAAATCAAAGTTCAATGATTGGTAATCGTCCACAGGTTGGTGTGCCAAATGATCAGCCAGTACACTTCCCTTAATTGCTTTCTGAGTTGTATACTGGATATCATATTCTGTTAAGATCATTTGCCATCTCGCTATTCTCCCAGACAGAGCGGGTTTTTCAAATATATACTTGATGGGATCCATCTTTGAGATCAATAAGGTAGTGTGAGTCAGCATATACTGTCTCAGCCGGCGAGCAGCCCATACAAGAGCGCAGCAAGTTTTCTCAAGCAGTGAGTAACGAGACTCACAGTCGGTAAACTTTTTGCTCAAGTAATAAATAGCGTGCTCTTTTCGGCCAGACTCGTCATGCTGCCCCAGCACACACCCCATTGAATTATCCAGTACCGTCAAGTATAGTATCAGAGGTCTTCCTTCCACCGGTGGCATAAGAATGGGTGGCTCTTGGAGATATTGCTTTATCCTTTCAAAGGCGGCCTGACATTCATCATTCCAGCGTACCACTTGATCTTTCTTCAGTAATTTGAAGATTGGCTCACAAGTAGCGGTTAGATGTGAGATGAATCGGGCAATGTAATTCAGTCGTCCTAGGAAACCTCTGACTTCTTTCTCTGTTTTTGGAGTCGGCATCTCTTGTATGGCTTTTACCTTGGCAGGATCCACCTGAATACCTTTATCACTTACAATGAAACCTAGCAACTTTCCGGATCTTACCCCAAAGGTGCATTTGTTGGGATTCAACCTCAGCTTGTATAACTTGAGTCGATCAAACAACTTCCTCAGATGGTCAAGGTGCTCCTCCTCAGTTTGAGACCTCGCTATCATGTCATCAACGTATACTTCAATCTCGTGATGGATCATATCATGAAATAAAGCAACCATGGCACGTTGATAGGTTGCCCCAGCATTTTTCAATCCGAAGGGCATGACCTTATAACAGAAGGTGCCCCACTGAGTCACGAAGGTAGTCTTCTCCATATCCTCTGGAGCCATCTTAATCTGATTATACCCTGAAAAACCATCCATGAAGGAGAACACCTTGTGTTGAGCTGTATTGTCAACAAGGACATCGATGTGAGGTAGGGGGAAGTCATCCTTGGGGCTGGCCCTGTTCAGATCCCTGTAGTCGACACACATTCTGACTTTACCGTCCTTCTTCGGTACTGGCACCACATTGGCAACCCATTGAGGGTAAGAAGTCACTGCAAGGAACCCGGCATCAAACTGCTTCATAACCTCGGCCTTGATCTTTTCAGACATCTCTGGACGCATCCGTCGAACTTTTTGCTTTACCGGAGGGCAATCTTCCTTGGTTGGCAAATGGTGAACTACAATGTCGGCGTCCAAACCAGGCATATCTTCATAGGACCAAGCAAAAATCTCCATGTAGTCTTGTAGCATCTGGATCAATCGTTGCTTCACGCTGAGCTCTAGATTGGCACCAATCTTGACCTCTTTCCTATCTGTCTCAGTACCCAGGTTAATTGTCTCCACAGGCTCTTCATGTGGTTGAATAGCCCTCTCTTCCTGAAGTAGCAGTCTCGCAAGTTCACCAGGCACTTCGCAATCATCTTCACCTTCGTCTTCGGCCAAGTTGATCGGATTTTCAAAGTCATAACTGGCGGTAGCAGAGCTGTTACCAGTGAGATCCAGAGTGGATTGAAACCTGTATAAGTGAGTGTGTGTAAATATAGCTGTTTTGCAATATGTATAACACAGAAAGAAAAAGAGCACAAGATTTGAAATGCAACAAACGTCCAATGTTTTGATTGATGATATATGAAAATGTCATACAAAAAGCCCTCACAAATGGAGCTACGATGCCCCGGGCAGGACACCGAGCCAACAAAGTTTTAACATATTGTTTGTTACAAATTTGGAAATCAAAAGAAATCAATTACTGCGTGACAAATGTGATAGGGGTAAAATCCTTTGCCGTCCAGTTGCTAGGTCCGTTGCTGGTAGTCGGGTAGATCCAACTGTCAAACTCAACTTCCTCCACATCCTCCTCGATAGCATTCACCCTTGAGCTGGAAATAAACACCGGAGCCTTTCCGATCTTCTCTTTGCGCACCGCCTTCTGAGCCTCTGCAGTAAAGCCTAGCCCAAACTTGTCGTTCTTCTGAGTGAAGTCAGGAAGCTGACCCCAGTATGCACAATTGCCTTTCTGAACCACAGCCCGGGCATCCCTTAGGGAAGCCATCTTCAAGGAATCATTCTCTTCGGTCATTGTCTCTGCAGCTGCTGAAATTGGATGCACCTCCTCGAAATGCTGGAAGGGGGTTTCAATGAACTCTCCGTCCATCTCGATGTACCTGAAGGAATTCAAATGGCTCACCATATACTCCTCTTCTCCTTGTACAGTGACGATCTTCCCCCTAACGGGATACTTCAGCTTTTGGTGCAAGGTGGAGGTCACTGCCCCAGCTTTATGGATCCAAGGTCGACCAAACAGACAAGAGTACGATGGACGTATATCCATCACGTAAAAGGTAGAGTCAAACACTTGAGAGCCCACACGAATAGGGATGTTAACCTCTCCATGAACCATCCTTTTGGAACCGTCAAAGGCCCTGACGATGATATTGCTGGGTTTCAACTCCAGGCCCTCATAATCCAGACGATCTAAAGCCTTTTTCGGAAGAACATTCAAGGAAGAACCAATATCCACTAATACATGTGCCAGAGTGGTGCCCCTGCATTCAATAGAGACATGCAGGGCATCATTGTGGTCTCTCCCTTTTGCGGTCAGGTCAGCATCTGAAAAACCCAAGCCGTTGTTCGCCGTCAGATTCGCTATGCAGTCAATGAACTGAACTGCAGACGTCTCCTGCGGCATATGGGCCGTCTTGAGAAATGAGATCAAGGCCTTAGCATGGGCCTCGGAGCATAGCAATAGGGAGAGCAGGGAGATCTTGGAGGGTGTATGCCCCAACTGCTCGACAACATTAAAATCACTCTTCTTTATTATTTTCAGAATCTCCTCCATTTCTTGTCGGGAGGCCTCAACATTTACGGGTGTTGGTGCCTCCATCCGGGCAGGCTCTTCTTCAATCCCTTTGCCCCGAGCATTTGATGACTCGGCAGCAGGGGACACAATTTGATCAGCAACAGGACTAGGTAAACTTGCAGGTTTTATGAGGAGGGGTTTTCGAATAGCGGGCGGCGCAATGTCAGGCGAGAGGAGCCTGCCACTGCGGGTGACTTTAGCTGGACCGGTGATATCGCAGATACTGGCACTAGCGTCAAATTCTTGTTTGATTCCATTTACATACACGTCTGCCCCATAATGCCAGGGGACAGCTTTATCAGACACGTAAGAGAGGGGCCCTGGAACAGTAATGATCACAGGCGCAACTGTCATGATTTGAATAGGCTTCTTTGGGGGAGCCTTGATTGGATTTTTGAAGATGGTAATCACGGAAACTTCTTTCATTGGAACCAATTGAACAGCAGTCTTTTTGAATAGAATCTCCTTGCTATCCATTAGGCCTTGGATGCCTAACCTTAGCAGGGGACAATCAGATAGGGAAATAGCACAGAATGGGCAACCCTCGCCGCAACCCGGAAATAAACCGGCCCGCAGTAGGTTCTTCTTAACAGTCTTCAGAGGGGTAACAACTTCATTTACCGAAACAACGTACACTTCTTCCTCAATGGCATTTACCCTATGCTGGGGCATAGGAGCCGTTACAACATTTGGTCTTTCCGGCGCTTCAAACTGAATTTCCTTTGCGTCGATCAGATCTTGCACTTTGTTTCTCAAGGCCCAACAATCATCAGTAGTGTGCCCGGGACTATCAGAATGATAAGCACACCGGGCATTTGGGTTATATTTAGGAGACGCAGTGTTGACGACTTTAGGAGCTTCTTTGTGGGTCACCAGGTTGGTGGATAACAGTTGGGGTAAAATTTGAGATAATGTCATACTTAGTCGGGTATACTGCCTCTTGGGCCTTTCGCTTCTTTGTTGATTGTACTGCTGAGGAGCAGTAACAGGTTTGGAGATGACCAAAGCATTGACGGCTTGGCGACTTTCGGGCTTGACTTGTCTTCTAGGACCATAGACGGCACTTGCTTCTTTCTTAAACGGCCTCTTCTCAGCACTTGTAGAGGCAGCCTTCTGTATCTTGCCTGACCTGATGCCAGCTTCAATTCTTTGTCCCGTTAATATCAAATCTGTAAATCCAGCGGAGGAGTTACCAACCAAATGATTGAAAAACGGACCAGACAACGTCCCTAGAAACATATCAACCAGCTCTCGATCAGTTAACGGAGGCTGCACCCTGCCAGCCAAATCTCTCCATTTTTGAGCGTACTCTTTGAACCCTTCACCCGTCCCTAGAGACATACCCTGAAGTTGGGTACGCGTAGGAGCGAGATCAGAATTGTATTGGTATTGTCTGTAGAATGCGGTTGCCAAATCTTCCCAGTGTCGGATGCTAGCTCCATCCAATTGGTAGAAACATTCGAGCTGTGACCCCGAAAGGCTATCTTGGAAGAAGTGAATCCAGAGGTTCTTATCTGCCGTGTAAGGTTGGATTTTCCTTACGTACGACCTTAGATGTAGCTTTGGGCAGGAGACCCCATCATATTTGGCGAAGGCAGGCGCCTTAAACTTGTGTGGAATGACTACCCCAGAAGATAACCCCAAATCTCCGAAATCCAGTCCCGGCACATTCTGAATCTCCATGGCGCTCAAGCGGTCCTCCAATTGTTTGTATCTGTCAGCAGCAGGTGGGTATTGTTCATCGTTATAGTCCGTCTCGTTGTCGGAGACTGCGGGACTAGGAGCTCCTCCCCCTTGGGGACTATTTTTCTCAGCAGAAGAAGTGGTTGGATCAGCTTCATTGTGGAGTGTGTTCCCAAATCTGCGTCCGGTGTTGAACAATGCAGTCCTCTTTTTCTTCTTCTTCTTTAGGAGTAGAGTCTTCAACTCTTGCTGACCTTGGGCTAGGCTTAGGACCATTTCTTGAAACTGTGCACTTTGGGCCTGAAGGGCCTTGATTGCTTGCTCACTGGAGGAGTCTGGATTCATGATGACTGTTCAAAATAAACAGCGAAGGAGATTAAGCAACCTGTGAAATAGGGTACCTGCTATGCATATGGTGTAATGGAATGCGTATGTTTTATGTTTTCAAAGACAAACAAGATTCAACTTTGTAGACAAAAAAGGGAAACACACTTCATTAGATTAAAATTTTCAATTGTTCAACAACTTGCCCTTAGGCATTACAGGAATGAAAAATACTGGAAAGGAAATAAACTATAAAAGGAAACATCCAAAGCTCCTCAATGCTCCCATGGCCTCCTCTTTTCAGTACTGATGTAGTTGTTCAGGACCCGTTCTTCCTCCAATTGCTTAGTCAGCCTTTGGATCTTCCTTTCCTGCTCGTTGAACTTCTCCCGATAGAAATCCCGTTCTTCCTTTAGTTGTGCCCAAGATCTCTTCATTGTATCAAAATCAGTGGGTATCTGAGGAGGGAGGACAGTTGGAGGAACCCCATCTTCATTGGGAGATTCCAGGATGATTGGTCTGACGGCTTCGTATGGCATACCCAACTTCTGAGCACGGATGCGGACCCATTTGCAATAGGGTTCCAATGGCAGAGAAGTCTTTGGTCCTAACTCATGTGGGTCAGCTTTGTGGATTCTGTCCCAAGCTTTAATGAATCCCTGGCGTAGTTTGTCACTGCCTGTCTGAAACTCAAAATGGAAGTGAGGAACCAGCATCTCATGAGGCCCATCTCCTCTGGCTCTTCCAAACTAACGGAGAGCTAAACACGGATTGTAAGAGATTCCTCCTTGGATACCAATCAACGGGACATTAGGGTATTCTCCGCAACGGTCGATAACAGCTACCTCAACCAAACCTCTGAGAGTCCAAGTGATATCCTTATCTGTGAGAGACATTAACCTCCGAGCCCAGCCTTTCCCTTCATCATTCTTCAGCGCGAACTTAGGAAGGTGCGAAATAAACCACCTTACTAGCAAAGGAGCACAACACCACGGAGTTCCCCGTTTTCGAGCAGTACGAGCATAGAGTTGTTGTAGAATATCACCCAAAAGAGTGGGTACCGGATTCCGAGACATGAAGATCCTTATGGCATGGATACTGATAAAGGTGTCAGGGTTGGGAAACAGCACCAGACCATAGATCAAAAGAGCTAGAACATCCTCATATGCCTTGAAGTCCAAGTCATTCCAGAAATCATTAGCCTTGCCAACCAGAAATTTGACCAAAAAGCCCTTGACCCCATTTCTAGTTTCCCAGTTGGACAACACCTCTTCTTTGGTCAAGGGGAGAATTGCAGCAATCTCTTCAGGCCTAGGAGTCTTTTCCAAACCAGTGAATGGAGTTTGTTCCAAGACAGGGATCCCAAGCAAATAAGAAAATTCTTCCAGGGTAGGAACCAGCTGGAAGTCTTGGAAGGTGAAACAGTGATGCAGAGGGTCATAAAACTGGGTCAGAACACTTATCAGTTGTTGGTCCCATTTTGCAGTGATCAAGCCAAGGAGAGAACCATATCTGTTGATGAAGGAGGTAGTGTTTGGAATCCTTTCAACCAGATCCTTGAGTAAAACTGGTGTTTGAACAAAGTTGAGCCGGACAGTATTTCTACGCACGGGCATCATAATGTCCTACAAAACAGAGCAAAGATGAAACCTTTTTGTCTTTGAAATGGGTTAGCCTTTTATACAGGATGCATGCAATGGTATGATGGCATGATGCTATGATGAAGCACACCACAAGTATTCACATAGGCAAATAAGGCACACAAGTCACACAAGACACCCTTAGGTTTCAGGCCAGCATGAGTTTCAGGTATTACCCTCTTTTGGTTTTGTTGGTTAAAACCTGTCCTATCAAAAGTAACCGGGTTCTAGAGGATCTCAAATCATTGGCTACCCTCAATCGGTCATAACTCCAGCATCGCAATCTTTTCTCGCGGCCAGAACCATCTCGAGAGTTTAGCCTCAATGAGTGTAGCATACTGCTACTGTCCTAATAGCCAAGTTGGTCAATTTAGGGTTCTAAGGTCGGTTGGTGTTTAATGACCCCTTAGAAGACCTATATTCTCCCCGTTACAACACAAGGGATATAGGTACAGACTAAGATGCCACACCAACGTAGCCACTGCTTCACCCATGTCGGTCTACGCCGGACAGGTCCCTCACAGATTATGCTACCTAAAAAGGGTTTTTCCCAGATCCGGGTTAGGATCTATGAAACTCCGATACAAATCCCACAAATGTAAAAGCAAACAAAGCAAACAATTGAAAACAAAGGTGATCTAAACCCTAAGGTTACTCCACTTTTAGTAAATCCCCAGCAGAGTCGCCAGTTCTGTGATACGGTGGGAGAACTGACTTGAGGTTTGCGTTTGTATTCGCAAATGTTGCGGTTAGCAAGAGTCGCCACCGACTTTTTATTTTATCCTAAGGAAAGGTTAAAAAGCACAGCAAAAACCTTTTGAGATGTTTTCTTGGGTTCGGGGAGTAGATTATAGAAAGGGAAGGTATTAGCACCCTTTCTATCCATGGTTATCCATGGGCTCTTAGTTACTTGCTTAGATCACTTGCCTTTTGTTTTCAATTGTTTTAAATGGTGCTTGAGTGTGTGTGTTTTTGAAAATGTTTTTGAAAAGAGGCCAATGTGGTGGCAACCTTTGTAATGATCCATGTGGGGATGTATACAAAGATGTATGTCTTTTGAAAAAGTTTTTATTTTTTGAAAGTTTTGTTTTGAAAGTGTTGTGATGTGTGATTTTGAATTTAGACAAGTGTTTTGTTTTGCAAGTTGATTCAAGTAACTAAGAGGTTATCTACTCCTAAATTTCTCAAAAGATCATTGCTATACTTTTAACCCTTTTAACAAGTTTGCTCCACCATTGTATTTGGTGGGCAAGTTTGTGTTAGGATGTGAGAGGGACAGGCGCGGGTCATCGTTTTGACCATAATTGCAACGGCGTTAAATGTCTTTGGGCAATTTCTCTAAGGGACTTGACCATTTGTTTTTGTTTGTTTTTGGAAAGTTTTGTCGAGGGACTATGATCATTCAAATTGTTTGTTTTGCCCAAAGAAGTTTAACATGCAACATGGCCCATTTATTTGAAGGCAACAAGTGGAATACCCTAGGGGGTGCAAGTGTGATTTGTGTGTCCATTTTCATGCTTGTTTATCTTGTATTAGGTCAAACTATTTTTTATCGTTTTTCGCATACAAACCCTAATTCTAACATGTTATTATTAGAAAGCAATAAAGTGCGAAATTAAAATTACTAAGCTATTACAAAACCAAATATGGAAAGGGGGGTACAAATGTTCAAATGGGGGATATTGACAAGAATTTAAATCTAAATTATTACATCATTTTGAATATTTGCAATTTAAATAATGCATAATTAAATGTAAATTAAATAAATATGTGAAATGCAAAAAGAAATTTTTTATGGGTATGAGAAAATATTATTTATGTAAAAGGGAAAAGAAAATAAAAATGTATTATTTTTTTGAGTATTTTGAATTTAGGGCAAAAACCCTAATTTGAAAGAAAATGTATTATTATCTATTTATTATTTATAAAAAATAAAATAAAATGAAGTATATTATGAAAAAAAAAAAAAAGGTATTTTTATATCAAATATTAATAAAAGTGAAAAATCAAGTATTTTCATATTTTTGTCTTAAATATATTAATAATCACATATATATATGTATTAAACCCTAAATATGTATTATATACAAAATAAACATTTATTTAATATTTTAATAAATAAAATAAAAAAAGGTATTTTTTGTGTGAAATATTTTCAGAAAGTAAATGAAAATAAAAAGTGTATTTACATTATTTTTACATTTTATTCTAATAATCATATATATGTATTTATGTACAAATAAAGAAAATAAACAAATAAATATGCAATAAAAGCAAAAAATGATAAAAAAAATATTTTTAATTTTCTAATGTCATGAGAAAAAATAAACAAAGTCAGCCAAAAAAGAAAAAGTCAAAAATGTTAAAAAATAAACAAATGGGCTCAGGGGGGTGTGAATCAAGAAAGATGGTGTGGAAATCAAAATTACACAGGCCCAGCCCACTTCACTCCTTCTTCAACCTCCAGCTTCAAACGTTTGAAAAAACGCGCGCTTCTTGCTTCAATGTCTAACTCCTGATTCTTGGCTTTTCAGCAAAAACTCATAACACAAGAAATGTTCAGCATGAAGAGACGGTTTCAACCATATAAATAACTTGACCTATCTCTCTAAGATGAGGGAGAATTTCTCTCCCCCTCTTTTCTGACCTAACTTTTCATCAATGTTCAGACATGAAATTCTCTAAGCACACGAAACATAAATGAAATCTAATCATATGAGCATGTTCAGGGCTATGATTGTGACATGTTTTCTTCAAAAACCTAAAGCTAACAATGCCTAATAAGAGAGATAGAACTCCATGAATATACCTGTTCAGTTAGAATCAAGCTGGGCAATGGAGGATGTTTCAGAGTGAAATGATGACTTGTACAGCTTCCTTGAAGTGTAAGGATGCTTTTCCAATTCCTACTTTGTCTTGAAACTCCCTGAATCGAGCTAGTGAACTCCAACTGCAAAACAGAAAATTGAAAATGGTGAAGTGGCTTGGAGGTGTTACAGGTCTGATTTTAGGACATGGTTAGCTTGCATATATTGTAGAGAAGGTAAAGGAAAAGGTTTGAATCAAAATGCTTGAAGGGATTGGGAGTTTGCACTCAAACTGCAGGGGCTCCCCTGTTTGTGCAGTTTTGAGGTGATTTTGAGATGGAGGGTGCTTCAGATGGCAAAGGCTCGTGTGTTAGCTTGGATTTGGTCTATGAAAAGTGTTTGATAACTTTGTTCTTCTGTTCCTAAGCTGAGATGAGAGTTAGCATAAGTTATGGACTTTTCTTCACACTTAAGCTACAAAATGCCACTTTGCTTTCTAGGTCAGTACAGGCCCTCTAACTATGCTGCTATCCCTTGCCTTGATCAGTGCAATTTGCTCACAAACTTGTGCCAAGAAGATCTTGCTTGTACTTGCTTGGATTTCTAATTGACATAAAGCAAGCTTTTCAAGAATGGAAATAATGCTTTTTCTAGTTTAGGCTTAATTCCTTGTGTAATGACCAAAGGCTTAGAATAACAACTTGATTCATTGGTTTTGCATTAAATTAAGGAGTGTAATTTGGTTTTAGGACCTGTAAAGTAGCACAAACTATGCTGAGTTCAAATTTGCCAAGTTTATGAACATGCTTTGATGAAGAACAAAAGTGAATTTTTGCCAACTTGTGAAATTCGAATCTCTCAAGTTATGAGGTTGTTTGATGAGTTCTTGGACATTTTGGAAAGCTTGGAATGTGTACTACAATCCATCTTTGAAATGCAAATCAAAATTCCAAGTGGAAGGGTATGAAAAGTGGCCTTGAAGTAGGGTAGAAAACCTTGTCAAAATAGGTCAAATTTCACTAAGTTAAAAGATGGTTTAGTGCCCTTATTCAAAAAATTATAACTTGAGATACATGCTTCAAATGAGAAAACTTTGTGAATCAAAGTTGTAGACTATGCAACAAGCTACAACTTTCATGTTTTGACTTTTGTTTGAATCCAGATGGATCATGGTGAAAAGATGGGGTAAAGTTGGGAAAAAATTAGGGTTTTCCATAACTTAGAAAAATTCTAAGTTATGAAAAATTCCATTTTCTAACCCTAATTTGCATTTTGTGATTTCTTGGTGAACAAGTTTCATGATTTGGAATGTTTTGATGAAAAATGAATCTTGACTCTTGATTTTGACCAAAAAGTCAAAGTTTGACTTTTCAGTGTACAGTCAAAATTGATCAATTGACTGGGAAATTCAACTGTCAATCTTGTGTACTTGGGATCTTTTGAGCTTGATGAACATGTCAAGATAATTCCATTGAGTCCTTGAGGCCATATGTGAACTTGGCTTGCCATTGGTTAGGTCAAACAGTCAAAAATTGCCTTTGTGCAGTCAAAACCCTAAAAATGACCATTTTGCCCTTTTGGTGATCTGATCAAATTTCTTGGGGAATTGTGATCCATACTTGATCAAATGGTCTATATGAGTTTATAATGTTGATGTGGATCAAATTTCATGAGGTTTGACTGTCAATTGGCCACAGTTGACTTTTTCCCCAATACAGCTGATTTCTAGGTCAACTGTCTAATTGACTGGGCAAAACTTGGAATCAAGACTTGAAACTTGGTATGGGTAAACTTGGGAGTCCAACATGAAGCATGAAAGTCATCTTAGGCATTTTAGGTCAAAACATCCTTGGGCAAACACAAACCCTAATTTGAGTCCACAGTGCAAGGAGAAGCCTTGAGCAGAGGAAACCCTAACTGTATCTTGATCTTCAAAGGTCTTGTGATGAGAAAATGCTGGGGAAATGGGAGGGCAAATTTTGGGGTACAACACAAGGTTTTTCAGTTACCTCTTCAGCCTCAAGATCACAACAATATGCAGGTTCGTCTAGTTTCCAGATAATGATTCGGGGAGCCTCGTTGTCCCATTTGACTTTGAACATAAAAGACATTGTAGCTAACGCGTCCGCCAACTGATTCTCCTCTCTTGGGAAATGTTCAAAGGTTATTTCTTCGAAATGGGGGATCAACGTCAACACATACTCTTTGTAAGGAATAAGGTTTGGGTGTTTCGTATCCCACTCGCCTTTGATCTAATTGATCACGAGAGCGGAATCTCCGAAGACACTCAGAAACTTGATCCTTAAGTTAATTGCAGCTTGAAGACCCATGATACATGCCTCATACTCCGCCATGTTTTTGGTGCAGTTGAAACATAACCGGGCAGTAAGTGGAGTATGAGTGCCTTTAGGGGATATGATCACGGCGCCAATGCCGTTAACCAAAGCGTTTGAGGCTCCGTCAAAGTGCATGGACCATCGGGATCCTTCCTCAGGTCCTTCATCCGGTCCAGGTACTTCACAATCAATCACTACCATGATATTCTCGTCTGGAAATTCAAAGTTCATAGACTGGTAGTCGTCCACTGCTTGGTGTTCCAAATGGTCTGCCAATACACTTCCCTTGATTTCTTTCTGAGTCGTGTACTGGATGTCGTATTCTGTCAAGATCATCTGCCATCTTGCTATTCTTCCGGACAAGGCAGGATTTTCGAAGATGTACTTTATTGGATCCATTTTTGAAATCAACAGAGTAGTGTGAGTCAACATATACTGTCTCAGCCGGCGAGCAGCCCATACCAAAGCGCAGCAAGTTTTCTCGAGCAGTGAGTATCGGGTCTCACAGTCGGTAAACTTTTTGCTAAGGTAATAAATGGCGTGCTCTTTTTGGCCAGACTCGTCATGCTGCCCCAGTACACACCCCATTGAGCTGTCAAGTACTGTCAAGTATAGTATTAGAGGTCTCCCTTCAACCGGTGGCATAAGAATGGGTGGTTCTTGGAGATACTCTTTGATTCTTTCGAAAGCGGCCTGACATTCATCGTTCCAACGTACTACTTAATCTTTCTTCAGTAGCTTGAAGATTGGTTCACAGGTAGCAGTTAGGTGCGAGATGAATCAGGCAATGTAGTTCAGCCGTCCTAGAAAGCCTCTGACTTCTTTTTCTGTCTTGGGAGTTGGCATCTCTTGTATGGCTTTCACTTTGGCAGGGTCCACTTGAATACCTTTGTCGCTCACAACGAAGCCTAGAAATTTTCCAGATCTCACCCCGAAGGTGCACTTGTTCGGGTTCAACCTCAGCTTGTACAACTTCAGACGGTCAAATAGCTTCTGTAGATGGTCAAGGTGTTCCTCCTCAGTTTGGGACCTTGCAATCATGTCATCGACATATACTTATATCTCATGTCATGAAACAAAGCAACCATGGCACGTTGGTAGGTTGCCCCAGCATTTTTCAACCCAAAAGGCATGACCTTGTAGCAGAAGGTGCCCCACTGAGTAACAAAAGTGGTCTTCTCCATGTCTTCAGGAGCCATTTTGATTTGATTATAACCGGAGAAGCCGTCCATGAAGGAGAATACCTTATGCTGAGCAGTGTTGTCAACCAGAACGTCGATATGAGGCAGAGGGAAGTCATCCTTGGGGCTCGCCCTGTTCAAATCCCTGTAATCAATGCACATTCGGACCTTACCATCCTTCTTCGGCACTGGAACCACGTTGGCAACCCACTGAGGGTAAGAAGTCACTGCTAGAAAACCGGCGTCAAATTGTTTCATAACCTCAGCTTTGATTTTCTCGGACATCTCTGGACGCATACGGCGGACCTTCTGTTTAACCGGAGGGCATTCTTCCTTGGTAGGCAAGTGATGAACCACGATGTCGGTATCCAACCCAGGCATGTCTTCGTAAGACCAGGCAAAGATTTCCACATAGTCATGCAGTATCTGAATCAACCGTTGTTTCACACTAGCCTCCAGATTGGCACAAATCTTGACTTCCTTTCTGTCAGTCTCAGTACCCAGATTTACCATTTCCACTGGCTCTTCATGTGGCTGAATGGCCCTCTCTTCCTAGAGTAGTAGTCTTGCAAGCTCACCAGGAACTTCACAATCATCTTCACCTTCTTCTTCGGCTAAGTTGATCGGATTTTCGAAGTCATAACTGGCAGTAGCAGAGTCGTTACCAGTGAGATCCAGAGTGGATTGGAACCTGTATAAGTGAGTGTGTGTAAATATAGCTGTTTTGCAATATATAAAGAAAGAAAGGGAGCGCAAGATTTGAAATGTAAAAAACGTCCAATGCTTTTATTAATGATATATGAAAGTAACACACAAAAGCCCTCACAAATGAAGCCACGGTGCCCCGGGTAAGACACCGGGCCGTAAAGTTTCAAATTGGTGTTCGTTACAACTTTAAAACAAAGGAGTTCATTACTGAGTGACAAAAGTAATAGGTGTGAAGTCTTTAGCAGTCCAGTTGCTTGGTCCACCGTTGGTCGTCGGGTAGATCCAGCTGTCAAATTCAGATTCCTCCACGTCATCATCCTCCCTGATAGCATTTACTCCATGATTGGGCATGGGAGCTGTCACCACATTAGGCCTCTCGGGCGCCTCGAACTGTACCTCTTTCGCATCAATAAGGTCCTGAACCTTATTCCTCAAAGCCCAACAATCATCAGTAGAATGCCCCGGGCTGTCAGAGTGATAAGCGTAGCGGGCGTTGGGGTTGTACTTTGGAGAGGTTGTGTTTACAGCCTTCGGAGCTTCCTTGACAGTTACCAGATTGGTTGACAGCAGTTGCGGCAATATTTGAGACAGGGTCATGCTGAGCCGAGTGTACTGCCTTTTGGGTCTCTCACCCCTTGGCTGGTTGTATTGCTGAGGAGCAGCAGCAGGCTTTGAAATTACCAACTCGTTGACAGCTTGGCAGCGTTCCGGTTTACTCTGTCTTCTGGGACCATAAACAGCACTAGCTTCCTTTTTGAAGGGCTTCTTTTCAGTACTTGAGGAGGCACCTTTCTGTATCTTCCCCGATTTGATACCAGCTTCGATCCTCTCACCAGTCAGGATCAGGTCTGTAAACCCAGCAGAGGAATTACCAATCAGGTGATTGAAGAAAGGACGAGACAGGGTCCCCAAGAACATGTCCACGAGTTCACGATCCGTCAACGGTGGCTGCACCCTGCCAGCCAGGTCTCTCCATTTCTGCGCGTACTCCTTAAAACCTTCACTCGTTCCTAGTGACATACCCTGGAGCTGGGTACGTGTAGGAGCGAGGTCGGAATTATACTGATACTGCTTATAAAATGCAGTAGCCAAGTCCTCCCAGTTACGAATATTGGTTCCATCCAGCTGATAGAACCATTCGAGTTGAGTCCCTGAAAGACTCTCCTGGAAGAAATGGATCCATAAGTTCTTGTCTGCAGTGTAAGGTTGGATCTTCCTTACATAAGATCTGAGATGCAGCTTAGGGCAGGAAGCCCCGTCGTACTTCACAAAGGCAGGTGCCTTGAACTTGTGTGGAATCACCACCCTGGAAGATAACCCTAAGTCTCCAAAATCCAACCCAGGCACACGTTGAATCTCCATGGCATTTAACCGGTCCTCCAGCTGTTTGTACATGTCCTCAGCAGGAGGGTACTGCTCATCATTGTAGTCTGTCTCGTTGTCAGAGACCACAGGACTAGGAACCTCGCTTCCTTGGGGACTGTCTTCCCTAACAGATGGAGTAGCCTGATCAGCCTCATTCTGCAGTGTATTCCCGAATCTGCGCCCAGTGTTGAACAGCACAGTCCTCTTTTTCTTCTTCTTCCTCTCCTTCAAGAGCAGAGTCTTCAACTCTAGTTACCCTTGGGCTAAGCTCATGACCAGCTCCTGGAACTGGGCATTCTGGGCCTGGAGGGCCTTGATAGCTTGTTCAGTAGTAGGCTCGGAAGACATGATGATTGAGTGAGTGCTGAAATAAATAGTGAAGAAGATTAAGCAACCTGTAGAAAAAAAGTACTTGTTATGCACATGATGCATGATATGCTATTTATGCAATGCATTCAAGGGTTCGAAAGTTCAAATTTGTTGTAGACAAAAAGGAACACATGTTATATTAAGAAATAATATGTTCAGTACATCAATGCCTCATGGGAAAAACATTACAAAATAATTAATCCCAAAAGACACTGCGCATCCTCTTTGGAGCGATGTAGGTGTTGAGAGTCTTTTCCTCGTGAAGTAGGTGGGTGAGCTCCAAGACCTTCTTCTCACTGGCATGTAGACTGGCTTCAAGAGAATTCCGTTCTTCCTTGAGTTGGATCCAGCTCTTTTGCATTTCTTCCCAAGATGTTGGCATGTCAGGATGTTGAATGGTGTAGGGCACCTCTCCTTCCAAAACTGGCTCTTTGATCACGGGGAGAACATGAGGATATGACATCACCAACTTCTGGGAGCGGGCTCGTACCCACTTGAGATAAGGCTCCAAAGGGATGAAGTTCTTGTGCCCCAGTGTCTTGCTATCTACCCTGTTGGGCATCTTCCAAGCTCTGATGAATCTCTGGAGGAGTCCTTGTGTATCATTGTCGAAGTAAAAAACAATGTCAGGAATCAACATGTCATGAGGGCCATCCCTCCGAGCATAGCCAAACTGTCTCAAAGCCAGACATGGGTTGTAAGTGATGCCCCCTCTAATTCCAAGTAAAGGAACATTAGGAAACTCTCCGCAACGATCAATGATAGTGACATTCTCTCTGGACCGAGAACACCAATGTATATCAGCATGTGTAAGGGTCATCAATCGTTGTGACCATCTCAAACCCCGCTCGTTCTTCAAAACTGATTGTGGAAGGTGAGAAATAAACCACCTTGCCAGGAGAGGAGTGCAACACATGAGAACACCTCTTTTTCTCACGGTTCGAGTGTAACATGAGTGAAGGATATCCCCAAGCAACGTAGGTATAGGATTCCTGGACATGAAAATCTTGACAACACTGATATCTATAAGCTGATCTGGATTCGGGAACAACACCAACCCATAGACAAGGAGTGCCACAACTTCTTCAAAAGCTTGTAGGTCAAGGGAATTCCAACATTCTTGGGCCTTCTCAAACAGGAACTTTGCCAAGAATCCTTTGATACCACTTCTAACTTCCCAATGTCCCTTGATGTCAGATGGTTGTAGGTGCAATGCTTTAGCAACCTCTTCAAGTTTTGGCTCCTTTTCTGTACCGTTGTAGGGTAGTTGACTGAGAATGGGAACCTTCAGAAGTTGAGAAAACTCTTCTAAAGTAGGTACCAATTGATAATCCGGGAAAGTAAAATAGTGGTGCAAAGAATCAAAGAACTGGAACAACACTTTCACCATATCCTCTTCAATATTGGTATTGACCAAGCTGATGAGTCTACCATGTCTTTCACTGAAGGAAGAGTTCTCGGGAATCCTGGATGTAAGCTTCTTAAACTGAGGAGGAACCCTTACAAGGTTGATCTGAATTGTCTTTCTGCGGATAGTTTCCATGTCCTATAAAACAAGAACAAAGATGAAGATTCGAACCCTTGAAGTGGTTAGTGGATGCATATGATGTTGTATGATGTTATGATGTTATGATAAAAACACACCACAAGTATTCACACAAGGCAAACATGATAAGGCACACAAGTCACACCAGACAGCCCTTAGAGTTTAGGCCAGCATGAGGTTTGGGGTACTACCCTCTTGAAGTTGGTGGGCTCAAAAACCTGTCATATCAGAAGTAACCGGGTTCTAAGGAGCTCAATATCATTGGGTTGTTTTCTATGTTCATTGTATTAATTTAGCCACTGAATTGGCGATCAAAATATTCCAATAAAGCAACCCTCAATGAGTGTAGTATCGAGTATCTACCAACTTCGGACTGCACCAAAGTCGGTCATCTCACTACCCTAAAGAGGCCAGGATGGTCAAGTAAGGTTCCTAAGGTCAGTTGATGCTTCACGACACCACGCGGCAGCCCCGTACTCTCCTTGACTTTACTCAAGGGTTACCGGTACTCACCAAAGTGCCACATCAATGTAGCAAACTGCTTCAACCGTGTCGGTATACCCCGCACAGTTCCCTCACAGTTTGTTGCTACTTTCTAAAAGGTATTCCCCAGATCCGGGTTAGGATCTATGAAACTCCAAGACAGGCCCATAATGTTTAAATCAATCAAAGCAAGCAATTGAAAACATAAGTATGATCTAATCCTAAGGTACACCTCACATAAAAAGATCCCCAGCAGAGTCGCCAATTCTGTGATCGGTGGAAATAGAACTGACTGTTTTTTAAGTTGGTTCGCGAAATTTCGCGGTAAGCAAGAGTCACCACCGTCTTTTATGTTCTCCAACATGGAAAGGACAAAAGCACAACAAAATTCCTTCTTTGAGAATGTTTCTCGGTTCGGGAGGTAGATTTATAGAAAGGGAAGGTGTTAGCACCCTTTCTATCCATGGTTATCCATGGGCTCTTAGGTACTTGCTCTTATGTTTTCAAAAATGTTTTCTTTTCAAATGTGTGTGGGTTTTGAAAAAGTTTTGTTTGAAAAATTTCTAAGTAACTCTTGTATCTATCCTCAAGAGTGTATGAAAAATTTGTTTGAAAACCTTTTGAAAGTGTGGGTGCGAAAAGTTGTTTTGTTTGTTTGAAAGAGCAAGTACCTAGGAGAATCTACCTACTCTAAGGAATTAGGCTGTGTAAGAGTCCTTTAGATAGTGCTATCCCACCATTGATAGGTAGGTAGCACCATCGTTGGAGGTATTCGGGTCAATTCGATTAAGGGACAATGTGGTCACCAAAGCAATAGTAGGACGCCTTAGCGGTAACCCTAATGTCCTAGATCCTTTTTATCCGAGGCAACCGTTTCGAGGCAACTGGATCTTTAGACAAGAGGGCGACCTCTGAAACACCCTATACTTGATGACCACGTTCGAGGCAACCAGTGAGGCGTACCCTAGGAGTGGCATGTGCATGTGTGTTGCTTCATGTTAATGCTTATCTTGTACATGTTATTTGTGATCTACGAGTTGTTTTTAATTTTCATATAGATCTTTCATGCATATTAACAGTTAAGAGTGCGGAAAAATAAAGCGCGGAAAGGTAAATCTAGCTATTACAAGGCGCGGGTCTGTACATCGCCAAAAAACAAAAACCCGTTTTGGTAAATAAGTGAGAGAAAATTAAATAAAGCGATAAAGGAGGTCCTAGTTAACTATTACATTTCTGAGCAGATACATAATCAAAATAAATTAAAGTAAATATACGCGCGAAAGATTGAATCGAGACGTCCTTAGGGTTTTGACCCTTTTTTAAGAAAGAATTGAATTTTGTCCCTTTTTTTGTATTTAAATTAAATATTAAACCTAATTCTAATTAATTAATTAATTAAAAGAAAAATGTTTTTTTGTGTTTTTTATGTTTTTAATGAAATAAGATAAAAACAGGAAATTAAAAATGTCAAAAGAAAAACCTAAGTCTAAATAATTTTATTTATTGTAAAAAAGAAAATTAAAATTTAAACCTAATTAAACTAAATTAATTTAAGTTAGTATTTATTTACAAAAAAAAAGTAATTGAAATTAATAAAAATGTTTTTTTTTTGTTTTCTGAATTTTATTGTGAAAAATGTTAATTATGTTAATTTTGGTGGTAATAATAATAATTAAAAAATAATAATTAATAACTAAATTATAAAATATAAAACAAAAAGAAAAAGAATGAACCAAGGGGGGTTAATGTACCATTGGGAGGTTTTTGTTAGAATTTCTGGCCCATTTACCAGCCAAGCCATGTTGACTTTCTTGCTTGCCTATGCACAAGGTTGACCAGGAGCATGGTGTGCGTCATCTTTAGGCCACTGGATGGACGCTTGAGGACACTTGGCGTCTGGATGAGGAAGGTGTATGATAAACCTTCTTTTGGAACCTACACACAAGCATGTAAAGAAAAAATATATGGAAATTTTGGGGGACCTAGGATTCGAACCCAGGTCCCAGCGTTCAAAGCTTGCACGCCTTAGCCACTGAGCCAATTGACTTAATTGAAATAATAATAATAATAATTGGATATTATATTAGTAAATCAACGCATGCCCCCTGGAAAAAAAATAACGCGCGTTTTGGATTCAAACTGGCCAATGATGTGAAGACACATCATCGTCTTCTCCAATAGCCCCTGTATTTCTTTCCTGCGGATTTTGGTTCCGCAGCAAAATTCGTTGCCTTCTCCTATACTGAGCTCTAGGCCACGAAAATGTCAGCCAAAGCCATCATCATGTTCGTCTCAATCTCTTGAATTCGTCCATGGCTATGGCTTGTATCAATTATTCCTGTAAAACAAAACCCCAAATTGCAACCCCCAAAACCCTAGGTTCGGGTAGGGAGATCTAGGCTACAACAATGCAATTAAATAATACAGGATGCCTGGAATTTGGATGATGAATACAAATACGCTAAAATTTTAGAGAAAAGGCACAAGAATTGGAGGTTGAGACTCCATGTTCAGAGCAAGGTTCGAGACCACTTACAGTGCGTTGTAGGGGGTCTTAGGACGCGTTTGTGATCGCCTTAGCTTCAGGGTATGGCAAGGAAGAGAACCACGTGCTTATTTTGATCTGGAAATTTCTGCAACTATGTTTTTTATCTCTCACTTTTTGGACAATTTTGAGTTTTTGTTCTGGCCGTTTCAGTGATCTCTAGGTCGTGAATGAGGTTTGTACTGCTTGCATATGTAGGTATGAATGAGAATTAAGTGATATGATGAGCCTTAACCTTGTGCAATTAAGTTTTGGATTTTGTTTGACCACCATTAAAGGACATTCCATACTTGGAGCAAAACTTGGATTTTATGCTCAAAATGGCTTGGCACGAATTTGTGAGCTAGCATATGACACATGAAAGCCATTCAAGTCACCAAGATGCCATTCCATTAATTTTCTGATTTTTATTTGAATTATTATGGATTTAAAATGAATTAAATCAATAAAAATTAAATAAAATAGAAAAATAAATGTTTGATCTTGAAATTAATCATGGGACACGTGTATGGCATGACAAGGCTGAATCAAGTGGAAGAAAGTGGGCCCTTTTGTCAAAAATTGAAGTTTCAAGGATAGTTAACTTTTGCCATTTCACAAAAATTTCCCAACTTCTCCAATGCATATCTTGCTCAAATTTGATCATATGAACATGTTCTTGGACATTTTGGAAAGGTCTTGAAGTCCTCTAACCAATGCCTTTGGTCCCATGTCATTTGGATTTACCAATCACAAGTTAAGGTCTTTGACTTAAAATGCCTTTTTGTTGACTTTTGAAAATGACCTATAATGTAGAAATTGATAACTTTTTGTGAGAGAATTTCTTGGACTTGGAATGTGAAGATGAGTTGTAGGAAATGTCATCCCCTTCAAAATTAGCATTGGATGGTATTTTTCTGATGAACCATGAAAAAGTTATGCCTTGGTCAAGTTACAGTTGACTTTTCAACTGTCCAAAAATGGAAACTTTTGCATCTTGATGATTTTTGAGCCATTCTTGTGGAATCATGATCAAGACTTGATCAAATGATGATTGTGGCCTCAAAATAAGATGTTTACCAACATTTTTGACTTTTGACTGCCAAATGACCATTTTACCCCTACAGTTGATTGTGAAGCAATTAGGGCTTTTGACTGTGCAACTTGATGTTATGAGCCTTGAAACTTGGCATGTAGATGCTTGACAACGTGTATAGGCATATGTGACTTGATTGAGCCATTAAAAACCTCAAATTCCTTGCAAGAACCAAAACCCTAATTTTGACTGCCTTAGGAGGCATTTGGGCTGTGCAACCCTTGAGTAGACTTGAGCAAATTGAGATGATGCTTGTCAAAACTTTGAAGAATATGGGAGGGAAAATTTTGGGGTACAACAGGAGGTCAAGGCAAAAGTTAGGGAATTAAAGCGTATGACTATGTCCCGTCGGATCACTTTGTGGACAATCTTTGGCTTCCACTGACAAACTCAGAGGCTCTGATCAATCCAGTCATCTTCGGACAAAGAAAAAATAGACAAGATACTCGGAGATACAAAGGCTATAGAAGAATGGAAACCCCATGGATTTTTTATACACATAGTTATCTTTTCTTTGTATCAAAATTTCCATTTTTTCGACAGCATTCTCTTACTAGAATGTTTGTCACCTTGTACAAAAATACTTATTCAAGCTCAATACAAAGAAATTCCTTTGAAAGTGAAAAAACTATTTGTCTTTTTCTTTACGCTTGTGTTTTGTTTGCAAAAACGTCCAATGATTCATTGTTGAACATATGCATTTGAACATAATTACTGTTTACAAATAAATAAAATGAGAAAGGCAATTATCGATAGGTTGAAAGGATAGGAAAATATCTCTAGAACATTCCATAATTACTCCTCAGTGGAACAAAGCTTCCAGTTTATCAATCCCTGGTAGAAATCATCCAATTTCTCCAGATTCCCCAAGCAAATTTTTCAAGCAGTACATGGAATTTCCCTTACAAACAGAGTTCATTTCTCTAAACGGAAATTCATCAACACTTCAACTTCACAACATGAAGATTTGCATATCCTCAGCAATATTCAGGGATTTATTTTCCCAAATCCAACGAGCAGTGCAGCAAATTAGCTCACATAAGCATGCATTACATCCATACATCATGAACATTGATAACACGAATATATTACACCATGTATTTCATACAACATGACTTTGCATTTTAGCTAACATTTCACCCTTTTCAGGATAAGGTTAACAACTACCATTAATAATGTTCAAAGGCACGTTTGATACAGTTCAGATACGCTCTAGACACGGATGCCATTCTGATACTCATTCAGATTCAACTTTCGATACAGTTCAGGTACGCTCCAGACACGGATGCCATTCTGATACTCATTCAGATACAACTTTTGATACAGTTCAGATACGCACCAGATACGGATGCCATCCTGATACTCATTCAAAGACAACTTTTGATACAGTTCAGATACGCACCAGATACGGATGCCATCCTGATACTCATTCAAATTTAACCTTTTGATACAGTTCAAATACGCTCCATACACAGACGCCATTCTGATACTCATTCAGATTCAACTTTTGATACAGTTCAGATACGCTCTAGACACAGATGCCATCCTGATACGCATTCAAAGACAGCTTTTGATACAGTTCAGATACGCACCAGACACGGATTCTATTCTGATACTCATTCAGATTCACCTTTTGATACATTTCAGATACGTTCCAGACACGGATGCCATTCTGATACTCATTCAGATTCACCTTTTGATACAGTTCAGATACGCTCCAGACACAGATGCCATTTTGATACTCATTCAAATTCAACCTTTTGATACAGTTCAGATACGCTCCAGACACGGACGCCATTCTGATACTCATTCAGACTCACCTTTTGATACAGTTCAGATATGCACCAGACACGAATACCATTCTGATACTCATTTAGATTCATCTTTTGATACAGTTCAGATATGCTCCAGACACGGATGTCATTCTGATACTCATTCAGATTCAACTCTTGATACAATTCAGATATGCTCCAGACATGGATGCCATTCTAATACCCATTCCGATTCAACGTTTGATACAGTTCAGATACGCTCCAGACACGGATTCTATTATGATACCCATTCAAATTCAACGTTTGATACAGTTCAGATACGCTCCAGACACGGACGCCATCCTGATACTCGTTCAAATTCAGCCTTTTGATACATTTCAGATATGCTCCAGACACGGACGCCATTCTGATGTTCAACTTACGAATTACATTTCAACAATCACTTTTGGATGGCATCTTCAAGCCTATCTCCAACAAGATCCTATCACCTCACCAAATGGCATCTTTAAGCCCATTCATCCAATCATCGCATCGCCGAGTGCAAATTTCTGGGCTCTCTAGTGTCCAATCATCTTCCACCTTCGAGTCACGAATGGCAAAACTCGCCAATCTAACTCTTCAGGTTTAAGAAGATTGAACAGGGGCAATTGTTGTACCCCAAAATTTGCCCTCTCATTTCTCAAGGAATCACCCCGGATCCTCAGGTTTGCTTCCATCTAATTCCAAGCTTTGAATTACAAATTTCTCAAGAAAGTCGCCTACAAGGGCAAAATGGTCGTTTTCACACTAAAAAGATAAACTTTGGCTTTTAGACCAAGACCAAGTTTTAAGAATCGTATTTCATCAAGACATGTTGAAATATGAAGTGTGTTTCATCAAGAACATAAAAGTCAATTTACTTTGGGAAAAGTCAAAATTTTAAATACTTAGAACTTTTCTAAGTGTTTAAGAAGCATGACAAAACTCAGAACTTTTGGCCAGATTTTCACCTTGGTGCAAATTGATTCTGGATCAACCTCTGAAACAAGAGTTATAGACCCCCCACAAGATCTAGAACGTTGTTGAACAAAGCTTCTCCCGGAAATGCTGGGATTTCAAGTTATAACTCCTCAGAGACACATCCTTGAAACTGAAACACTCAGCAAATTTTGTACATTTTCAAGACAGAGTTTGGTCAGAACTTCTGGGCAAGTTTTCACAAAGCTTCATCCAGAGTTTGCAAGGGTAAATCAAAGAAGGTTATAAAGCGTGATACAAAGCTTCCTGGAAATTCTGAAAGCTCCTTCAGAACATGCTGGAGCCAGAAGATAAGAGGATCAGAAGATTGAATGCTACGCTGAAGCAGAACTTCAGCCAGAGTTTACAAGGGTAAATCAAAGAAGATTACAAAGCATATTGCAAGCTTACTGGAAAGACTGAGGGATCCTTCAGAGCATGCTAAGGCAAAAAATACAAAGATCAGAAGTTGGATGTTTGTTCTAGGATACGCTGAAATGGAACTTCTGATCCAGAATTAAGCAATGATGCAAAATCTCACATTACAGGATTTCTGATTTTGACAAATCTCATCATCATTTAATGCTCATTTAATTCTCACAACCACTTTTGAGTGTTTATCCAAAGGATCTCCCCACGTGTGGCATAGAAATACCTTTGTTATCCTTAAAAGCAACTTTTGTACAAAAATAGGTGAGGGTCCATGCGTTACTTTTTTGCTTGTGGGTTTACTTTTCCTTAATCCCTGCTTGCTAATCCAGTCTAGGCTAAAAAAAACTGTCAACTATCACATCTTTTTTGAACTTTCTTCAAGAACAAGTCAGCATCTAGCGTATGATGTTGGCACCACTTGACATCTCCAAACTACAAAACCTTTGCCTATAAATAGAACACCTTTGGCCATTGAAAAGAGGTCGAAAATTTGAGAAAGAAAAGCCTTGAACCCCTTCCAAAATTCCAAGAGTTCCAAGAATTGTAAACACAACATACAAAACATGTTAACTTTTGATTCCTTGCGTTCAAACTCCATTTGTTCTCAAGTGTTTCTTAACTAAAACCATCCACACAGTTTCTGGTTCACATATTAGAAACTGCCCTAAATTATATATTCATACTACCATACACTCTCCATCCATCTACTCAAAGAAATCAGAACATCACCTCTTTGCTGCCCTAGAAGTTGAAAATCTCCAGCCTACTGAGTACGTGAAGAAGTTGCCCAGAACATCATCAGAGTTGAGGGTAACTCTGGTTCGCAGAACCTCTTCCAGCTGCAAGGTAAGATTCTGCTGACTCTCACCACATTACTTAAGCATTACCAGATTTGCATGCTAAAAAATATAATGTAGATATCATGTTTCTGGTGTTATACATATTCTGAGATTTCATGCATTTTGCCTGCCTAAGAAGGGAATAAATCAGTTCAGAACCTCTTGAAGAAATTAGAACTAAGAATTAGGATTAGTAAATTCATACTTGCCTCTGATTTATAGTTCTGATATTTCTTATTTCTGAAACACTATGACACCTGCCATGATTGTCCTATGCACATCTTCTGTTTTGTGGAGAAATGACCAAGTTGCAGATGTTCTGACTAACATAGAAAGAGAGACCAAGTTCTGCCAGTGGTATTAGAACTTCTGAAAACAACTGTGTCCCCATAGGACTCAGAACTTCTGACTTTACCTATTCTTCACTAACAGGATTTCTGTTTTGCAGTACGCCATAGTCAAAACTTCTGAATTCATTTAATCAGCAATACGCTAATTCTTTTTTTCCTTTTCTCATTATTTTTGCTATCAAATTCTATTCCATTAATCAACAAACACCAAAAACATTTCTTTCAGATTTATTTTATTTCTTAAAAACAAAATATCTAAAATATTTTCTTAAAATAAAACAAGTTCATTTCACATTTTCTTGTACATTCTTATACATTTCAATATGGTTGTAATAGTAACTTAGGACATATTTTCACTTGCAATCCTCATTCATAAACTTATACCCCTGTTGTAACCTAAAATTTTCCCTCCCATATTCCTCAATACTTGTCAAGAATAATCTTCAAGTTGCTCAAGTTGGCTCAAGAGTTGGACAGTCAAATCACCTCCTAAGGCAGTCAAGTCAAAATTAGGGTTTTGTGTTGCATCAAGGTCCTTACACCCAAATGGCCTCAAGTGCTTCCCAATTTATTAATATGTTCTTAAGTTCACCCATGTCAAATGTCAAGCCTTGCAGAGGAATTTTGGTCAGTCAATTGCTCAAGAGACCCAAAAGTCGACTGTGTTAGGGCAAAAGTCAACTGTGTCCCAAATACAGTCAAACCTCAAGATTTTATGTCAAAAATCTCATTTTGAAGGTTAATTCATCATTTGATCAAGGGTTGATCATGATTCATCAAGGATTGCTCAAGATTCATCAAGACTCAAAAGTTGCTAAATTAGGGTTTTGCAGGAAAAGTCAACTCAACTTTTACCAAGCATAACATTCTCATACTTTATGAGAAATGACCCATCCAAATCTCATTTTGAAGAGGATTCAATTTCCTACAATCCATCTTCACACCCCAAGATGAATAAATGCTCTCACAAAAAGTTACAAATTTGGATATTATAGGTCATTTTTGAAAGTCAACAAAAACACCTTTTTTGCCAAAGCTTATAACTTGAGCATGGAACATCAAAATGAGATGCGATCAAAATGGATTATTAGAGGACATCTCAAGGTTTCTAAAAAGTCCAAGAACACTTCCAAACGTTCAAAATTGAGAAAGTTATGCATTGTTGAAGTTGGGCATTTTTCCAAACTTGCCAAAAGTCAACTAACCTCAAAACTCCAATTTTTGACAAAAGGGCCCACTTTTTCCACTTGATATAGTCTTTTCATGCCACACACGTGTTCCATCTTTAATTTCATGACCAAACATTTATTTTTCTATTTTATTTCATTTTTATTGTTTTAATTCATTATTAATCAATATTAAATCAAATAAAATCTAAAAATTGACGTAAAGGGATTCTAGTGATCATTCCAGCTTGTAAATACCATGTGATACTTAATCAAACTCGTGCCAAGTCAATTCAAGCACAAAATCTCAGATTTGATGCAAATATGGTAACTTGGTTATGGTGATCAAAATCAAATATTCCATCTTCAATGCACATGGATATTGGTCCAAATTTTGACCTAAACTCATTCCATTATATGCACACAAGCAAGCCAAACCTAAAACACGCACAAAGCTCTGCAGAAACGGCAAAAACAAGTTTGTGAAAAACCTTGAAAAAGTGGAGATCGAATTTTGGTTTAGAGGCATTTTCCAACCAAAAGCTCAACACAGCTCTCTTCCCTGACATCTCCTGAAACTGTAGCAATCAAAACCAGTCCTTTATACGCCACCAATTGCATTGTAAGTTTCCATGAGTCTTGCTCTGAACATGATATCATGAAACCACTTCCTTGCATCCTCTTGCCAATATTTTTGTATAATCATGCTTGCCTTTAAATTTCCATTCGTTCTGCATCATTCAATTACTTTTTTGTAGCCTATAACTCCCTACCCGAACCTAGGGTTTTGGAGGTTTCCATTTGGGGTTTCGTTTTGCAGGGACAATTAGGATGAATCTTGGCCAAGGTTCAACTCAGGAGGAAGAGGCGACCACGTCCATGTGCTTGGATGGGATTGTTATGGCCTAAAACGTATTTTTGAATCGCCCCACGAATCTTCCTACGGATAAAAATTCGCAGGTAATAAAACCAGAGTTTCATTGGAGAAGATGACCAGACGTCGCCCTCCCATTGGCCCATTTGAAATTACGCGCTTTTATTTTATTGTTTCAGGCATATTAGTTTGTTTCATATATAATAGTTGCTTCTTATTATTATAACAATTAAGCAATGCAGTTGGGTTGGTGAGCGCATTGGCATGTGAGCAATGGGACCTGGGTTCGAATCCTAGGTCCCCCAAAACTTTGTTACAATTTTTCTTCAGGTATTCATGTGTAGCATTCCAGGCGTGGATTACCATATGCCCCAGAGATCAACATCCCAAGTGGCTTCAGGCCAAGATCCAGTGGCCAAAATTGAAGGACCACCATACTCCCTGGTCAACAAGCATGCGTTGGATCCCAAAGGTCAAAGCAGGATGGATGTTTTGGGCCAAGAATTACTGATCATACTCCCTTTTTAAGCCCAGCACCCCCCTGAGTTTGTTTTTATTTTCTTTTATTATTTTTCTATTTTCTATTTTATTATTATCTCAATTAATTTAATTAACCAATTAACATTTTTTTATAAAAAATAAGAAACCACCAAAATAATATTTTATTAATTCCACTAATTTATTTATTTATTTTGTAAATAACAATTAATTTATTTATTTAGTTTAATTAGGTACAACTTTAATATCTTTTGCATTAAATTAAAATTAATATAGAATTAGGATTTTTATTAACTTTTTAATCATTCTTATTTTATTTCCTCAATTAAAATAAAAACCCAAAAATATTTTCTTTTCATTAATTAATTCAATTATTAATTTAGACTAATTTTTAATTCAAAAATAACCAAAATATGCTTTATTTAATAAAAAGGGTCAAAACCCTAGGACACCCCGATTTAATTTTCTCGTGCGCGAATAGTTTTTGATCCATATTTCAATATTGTAACTGCTCCGGGAATGTAATAGTTTTTAAATTAGGATTTATTTACAGCTTTCATTTACTTTTTGCACTTTAATTTTAAAGGGTTTGTTTTTGGCGATGTAAATACCCGACGCCTTGTAATAACTTAGATTTATTTTCCGCAATTTAATTTCCGCAACCATTAACTGTTAGATGTTTGAATAATAGGAAATGCATGACAAGATCAATTTTAACTTAAAATCAACAGTAGCTCATCATAACATGTACAAAGATAATATAACTGAAAAACAATACACTCGCACATGCCACTCTTAGGGTATACCTCACTCGGTTGCCTCAAATGTGGTCATTGAGTATAGGAAGTTTTAGAGGTCGCCCTCTTGTCCAAAGATCATAAGTTGCCTCGAAACGGTTGCCTCGGATAAAAATGATCTAAGACATTAGGGTTACCGCTAAGGCATCCTAACATTGCTTTAGTGACCACACGTCCCTTAATCGAATTGACCCGAAAAACTCCAACGACGGTGCTACCTACTCATTCATAGTGGGATAGCATTGTCTAAAGGACATTTATACAGTTTAATTCCTTTTTGAGTAGGTAGATGTTCTTAAGTACTTGCTCCTTTTAAAACAAAACAAAACTTTTCGCACTTACACTCCTTTCAAACAAAAACTTCTTTCAAACCCACAAACACAAAGAAAAGAAAACTTTTGAAAACACAATGAGCAAGTACCTAAGGGCCCGTGGATAACCACAGATAGAAAGGGTGCTAATACCTTCACTTTCTATAATCTACCTCCCGAACCCGAGAAATATCTCAAAAAGGAATTTTCCTGTGCTTTTGTCCTTTCCTTGTTGGTTAAAATAAAAGACGGTGGTGACTCTTGCTTACCGCGACATTTTGCGAAAACAAACGCAAACGCGAACCAGCATTCCAAAACAGTCAGTTCTCATTCCCACCGATCACAGAACTGGCGACTCTGTTGGGGATAGAATATTCTTATAAGTGAGGTGTACCTTAGGATTAGATCACTATGTTTTCAATTGTATGCTTTGTATGCTTTAATTTTATGGGCTTGTATCGGAGTTCTATAGAACCTAACCCGGATCTGGGGATACCCTTTAGGTAAGTAGCAATAAACTGTGAGGGATGTGTCCGGCGTAGACCGACACGGATGAAGCAGTAGCTACGTTGGTGTGGCACCTTGGTCTATACCGATATCCCTTGTGTTGGAACGAGGAGAATATGGGTCTTCTAAGGAGTCATTAAGAACCAACTGACCTTAGAACCTTAAATTGACCAACTTGGCCATAGAACAGTAGCAGTATGCTACACTCATTGAGACTAAACTCTCGCGATGATTCTGGCTGCAAGAAAAGGTTGCTAAACTGGAATTATGACCTATTGAGGGTAGTCAGTGATATTGAGATCCTCTAGAACTCGATTATTATTTTTAGGACAGGTTTAAACCAACTGAACTGAAAGAGGGTAGTACCTAAGCTCCATGCTAGCCTGGAATCTAAGGGCTCTTTTGTGTGACTTGTGTGCCTTTACCATGTTTGCCTTTTGTAGATACTTGTGGTGTGCCTTTACCATGACATCATAACATTGCATACATCTTGCATAAGGACTAACCTATTTCAAAGACAAGAGGGTTCCATCTTTGCTCTGTTTTGTAGGTCATTATGATGCCTATACGTAGGAATACTATCCGGATCAACTTTGTCCAAGTACCTACCCTGCTTAAAGACTTGGTTGTCAGGATTCCAGACATTACTTCCTTCATCAGAAGGCATGATTCTCTTCTTAGTTTGGTCACTTCAAAATTGGACGAGCAAATGATGATTGTTCTTGTCCAATTCTATGATCTGTTGTACCATTGTTTTACTTTCCAGGACTTCCAGCTGGTTCCTACTCTAGAAGAGTTCTCTGAGCTACTCAGTATCTCTGTCTTGGAACAGACCCCGTTTACTGGATGGAAGAAGACTCTTAAACCCGAAGAAATTGCTACAGCCCTTCACTTGACCAAGGAGGAGGTAATGGCTAACTGGGAGACTAGAAGTGGAGCTAAGGGTTTTCTGACTAAGTTTTTGGTTGACAAAGCTAATTACTTCTGGGACAGCTTAGACTTCAAGGCGTTTGAGGATATTCTGGATCTCTTGATTTATGGTTTGGTATTGTTTCCGAATCCTAATACTTTTGTTGATATTAATGCCATAAAGATCTTCATCTCTCAGAACCCTGTACCCACTCTCTTGGGTGACATCCTTCATCAGCTCTATGCTCGTACTGCCCGAAAGCGGGGAACTTTTATGTGTTGTGCTCCTTTATTGTCAAGGTGGTTTATTTCGCACCTCCCTAAGTCTGTGCTGAAAAACAAAGAAGGAATGGGCTGGGCTTATAGGGTGATGTCTCTTTCTAATAATGACATTATCTGGACTCTCAAAGGCATGGATGAGGTGACTATCATTGATCGATGTGGAGAGTATCCTAATGTTCCATTGATTGGAACCCATGGAGGGATTTCTTACAACCCATGCTTAGCTCTCCGTCAGTTTGGAAGAGCCAGAAGAGAAGGGCCTCATGAGATGTTGATGCCCCATATCATCTTTGATTTTCAGGGAGATAGCGACGAGCTGCGTCGTAGATTCATAAGGGCTTAGGACAGAGTTCACCAATCTGACCCACATGAGTTGGGACCAAAGACTTCTCTGCCAATGGAGCCATACCTCAGATGGGTCCGCATCCGTGCCCAGAAGCTAGGTATGCCATATGAAGCTGTCAGGCCTATTACTCTTGAAGTTGCTGATGAAGAGGGGGTTCTTCCAACTATTCTCCACCCTTATATGCCCACTGATATTGGGGCACTGAAGAGGTCTTGGATGCAAATGAACGTGATTCTTATCGGGAGAGGTTCAATGAATAGGAGCAAAAGATCCAGAAGCTGACTAGGCATCTGGAGAACGAGCGGATCCTGAATGATTATGTTTGCACTGAGAAGAAGAGACCATGGGAGCATTGATGGACCTTTGTTGATTTATTTTACAGTTTTTATTTACTTTTTAGTATTTCCATTCTTATAACGCCTAAGGTCAATTTGTTGAACAATTTAAATTTTGAAGTTTAAACCTAATAAAGTGTGTTTCCATTCTTGTTTACAAATTTGAATCCCGATTGTCTTTGAAATCATAATCATACGCATTCCATCCCATGCACTCCATAAGCAGGTACCTATTACAAGTCTCTTACCTTCTTCGCTGTTTATTTCAGCAATTATCATGTCTGTTGAGCCTTCAACTGAGCAAGCTATCAAGGCCCTCCAGGCCCAGAATGCCCAATTTCAAGAGCTGTTCATGAATCTAGCTAAGGGTCAGCAAGACCTGAAGACCTTGATTCTGAAGGAGAAAAAGAAGAAGAAGAAGAGGACCATCTTGTTCAACACTGGACGCGAGTTTGGAAATGGGCTGCAGAATGAAGTTGATCTGACCACCTCATCTGGAGGGAAGGATAGTCCACAAGAAAGGAGGGCTCCTAGCCCTATGGTCTCCGACAACGAGATGGACTATGACGAAGAATAATATCCTCCTGCTGAGGATAAGTACAAACAACTGGAAGACCGTTTGAGCGCTATGGAAATACAGAAGGTGCCCGGTCTGGACTTCGGAGATCTGGGTCTATCATCTGGGGTGGTGATTCCCCATAAATTCAAGGCACCTGCCTTTGCCAAGTATGACGGAGTTTCCTGTCCGAAGTTGCACCTCTGGTCATATGTGAGGAAGATCTGGCCTTACACTGCTGATAAGAACTTGTGGATCCATTTCTTTCGACAGTCTCTGAGGGACTCAACTTGAGTGGTTCTATCAGTTGGACGGAGCCAGTATCCGCAGCTGGGAGGATTTGGCTACTGCATTTTACAGGCAGTATCAGTACAACTCCGTCCTCACTCCTACGCGTACCCAACTCCAGGGTATGTCAATAGGAACGGGTGAAGGATTTAAAGAGTATGCTCAGAAATGGAGAGACCTTGCCGGAAGGGTGCAACCACCTTTGGCTGATCGTGAACTTGTTGACATGTTTTTGGGGACCCTGTCTGGTCCATTCTTTAATCATGTGATTGGAAGCTCTTCAGCTGGGTTTACAGATCTTATTTTGACTGGTGAGAGGATTGAAGCTGGTATTAAGGCTGGGAATATACAGAAGTGTGCCTCATCGAGCACCAAGAAGAAACCGTTTAAGAAAGAGTCCAGTGATGTCTATAGTTCGAGAAGACAGAATAGACCTGAACACCGCCAAGTTGTCAATGCGGTTGTTATTTCAAAACCTGCTGGTGCTCCTCAGCATCACAATCAACAAAAGGACGAGAGACCTCGAAGGCAATTCACTCGTCTCAGCATGACTTTGTCTCAGATTCTGCCACAGTTTTTGAAGACCAATTTGGTGACTCTAAAAGAAGCTCCGAAGAATTCGAGTACCACATCACCAAAGTACAACCCTAATTCCCGCTGCACTTTTCACTCTGATAGCCCGGAGCATAATACAGATGATTGTTGGGTTTTAAGGAACAGGGTGCAAGACCTAATTAATGCAAAGGAGATTGAGTTTGAGGCGCCCGAAAGGCCTAATGTTGTGACTGCTCCCATGCCCAAACATGGAGTAAATGTTGTAGAGGAAGACTTGTTTGTAGTTTCCGTGGCTGATGTTGTTACCCCTCTGATGGCTGTCAAGAAGAACCTGTTGCTAGCCGGTTTATTTCCGGGTTATGGTGAAGGTTGCCATATATGTTCTGTTTTACCTACTGGTTGCCCATTTCTGAAGTCAGGTATCCAAAACCTGATGGATAATAAGGAGATCCTGTTTGAGAGGATTGTTGTTTCTTCCATTCCTACCGAAGAAGTTTCCATTATTACCATTTTCGACAATTCTTCCAAGGCTCCCTCGAGGAAGCCTGTTAGAATTACATCTGTTCTGAAGATCGCACCTGTAATCATCACTGTTCCGGGGCCCATCCCCTACACCTCTGACAAAGATGTCCCTTGGCACTATGGGGAAGATGTTTATGTTCTTGGAGTTAAGCAAGAGTTGGATGTTGATACCGGCGTCAGCAACATTACTGGGCCTACTAAAGTCACCCGCAGCGGTAGACTTTTCTCACCTGATATTGCTCCACCAACTGTCCGAAGACCTGTTGTCATTACACCTGCAAGTGTGCCTAATGCCATTCCTGATCAAGTTCTTAGTCCTACCCCTGTCGCCGAGTCATCTAACGCTCGGGGCAAAGGGATCACCACTGATGTGCCTGCCCAGACGGAGGCACCGGAGACCATTACTGTTGAAGCTTCCAAACAGGAGATGAAAGAGATTTTGAAGATTATTAAGAAGATTGATTATAACGTAGTTGAGCAACTGGGGCAAACCCCATCCAAGATTTCTATGTTGTCACTGCTGTTGTGTTCAGAGGCCCACGCCAAGGCTCTGATTAACTTCCTGAAAACTGCCCACGTGCCACAAGAGACATCAGCTGATCAGTTTACCGATTGTGTGGCCAATTTAACTACTGATAATGGTTTGGGTTTCTCTGACGCTGATTTGACTGCTAAAGGGAAGAACCATAACGATGCCCTGCATGTCTCCATTGAATGCAGGGGCACTAATCTTGCACATGTATTGGTTGATACTGGTTCCTCACTGAACGTCTTGCCCAAGAAAGCTCTAGACCGGTTAGATTGCAAAGGGTTAGAGTTAAAACCAAGTAACATCGTTGTCAGGGCCTTTGACGGGTCTAAAAGGATGGTGCACGGCGAAGTTGATATTCCAATTAAAGTTGGTTCTCAGGTCTTCAATTCTACATTCTACGTGATGGACATTCGGCCATCCTATTCTTGTTTGTTGGGTCGTCCATGGATCCACAAAGCTGGAGCCGTAACCTCAACGCTCCACCAAAAGCTGAAGTACCCGGTCAGAGGGAAGATTGTGACAGTTCAAGGGGAGGAGGAGTACATGGTCAGCCACCTCAATTCATTCAGATACGTAGAGATGGATGGGGAATTCATTGAGACCCCATTTCAGCACTTTGAAGAGGTTCCTCAGACACTGGCATCAGCTGAGACTGTGGTTGAAGATCCTCCTATAAAGATGGCTTCCTTAAAGGATGCCCGGGTTGTTATTAAGAAGGGTGAGTGTGCAAATTGGGGCCGACTTCCTGATTTTACACAGAAGACTAACAAGTTTGGTTTGGGTTTCACTGCAGAAGCTCAAAGGGTTGTTCAAAGTGCAAGGATGGGAAGACCTCATGTGTTCATCAGCAACTCGGGAGTAAATGCCATTGAAGATGATGTGGAGGAGTCTGAATTCGACAGCTGGATCTATCCTACGACCAATGGTGGACCAAGCAACTGGACAGCAAAGGACTTCATCCCTATTACTTTTGTTAACCAGTAATGAACTCTTTGTTTTGAATTTGTAACAGACAATGTTGTGAAACTTTATGGCCCGATGTCTTACCCGGGGCACCGTGGCTTCATTTGTGAGGGCTTTTGTGTGTCATTTTCATATATCATTAATAAAAGCATTGGACTTCTTTTGCATTTCAAATTTTGCGCTCCTTATTTTTCTTTATTATATATTGCAAAACAACTATTTACACACACTCACATATACAGGTCCACATCCACTCTGGATCTCACTGGTAACGACTCTGCTACTGCCAGTTATGACTTCGAAAATCAGATCAACTTAGCCGAAGACGAAGGTGAAGATGATTGCGAAGTGCCTGGTGAACTTGCAAGACTGCCACTCCAGGAAGAGAGGGCCATTCAACCACATGAAGAGCCAGTGGAAACAGTGAATCTGGGTACGGAGACAGACAAAAAGGAAGTCAAGATCGGTGCAAATTTGGAGCTTAGTGTGAAGCAGCGGTTGATACAAATGCTGCATGACTATGTTGAGATCTTTGCCTGGTCTTATGAAGATATGCCTGGGTTGGATACTGACATTGTGGTTCATCGCCTGCCTACCAAGGAGGACTGCCCTCCGGTAAAACAGAAGGTTCACCGTATGCGCCCAGAGATGTCTGAGAAAATCAAGGCCGAAGTTATGAAACAGTTTGACGCTGGTTTTCTAGAAGTGACTTCTTACCCTCAGTGGGTTTCCAATGTGGTTCCAGTACCAAAGAAAGATGGTAAGGTCCGAATGTGTGTCGACTACAGGGATTTGAACAGGGCAAGTCCTAAGGATGACTTCCCTTTACCTCACATCGACGTTCTGGTTGACAATACTGCTCAGCACAAGGTATTCTCCTTTATGGATGGTTTCTCCAGTTATAATCAGATAAAGATGGCTCCCGAAGACATGGAGAATACCACTTTTGTTACTCAATGGGGTACCTTTTGCTACAAGGTCATGCCTTTTGGGTTGAAGAATGCTGGGGCAACATATCAGCATGCCATGGTTGCTTTGTTTCATGATATGATCCATCATGAGATTGAAGTATACGTCGACGATATCATTGCGAGGTACCAGACTGAGGAGGAACACCTTGACCATCTACAGAAGCTGTTTGACAGGTTGAAGCTGTACAAGCTGAGATTGAACCCAAACAAGTGCACCTTCGGGGTGAGGTCTGGCAAACTACTAGGTTTCGTTGTAAGAGACAAAGGTATTCAAGTTGACCCTGCCAAAGTGAAAGCCATACAAGAGATGCCAGCTCGTAAGACAGAGAAGGAGGTCAGAGGCTTTCTGGGACGACTGAACTACATTGCCCGATTCATCTCGCACCTAACTTCTACTTGTGAGCCAATCTTCAAGCTGCTGAAGAAAGATCAAGTGGTACGCTGGAATGATGAATGCCAGGCCGCTTTCGAAAGAATCAAAGAGTATCTCCAAGAGCCACCCATTCTGATGCCACCAGTTGAAGGGAGACCTCTGATCTTATACTTGACAACTCAATGGGGTGTGTGCTGGGGCAGCATGACGAGTCTGGCCGAAAAGAGCATGCTATTTATTACCTTAGCAAAAAGTTTACCTACTGTGAGACCCGATACTCACTGCTTGAGAAAACTTGTTGCGCTTTGGCATGGGTTGCTCGCCGGCTGAGATAGTATATGCTGACTCACACTACTCTGTTGATTTCAAAGATGGATCCAATCAAGTATATCTTCGAAAAGCCTGCCTTGTCCGGAAGAATAGCAAGATGGCAGATGATCTTGACTGAGTATGACATCCAGTACACGACTCAAAAAGCAATCAAGGGAAGTGTATTGGCAGACCATTTGGCACATCAGGCAGTGGATGATTACCAGTCTATGAACTTCGAATTCCCGAACGAGAATATCATGCTGATAACTGATTGTGAGACACCTGGACCGGATGAAGGACCTGAGGAAGGATCCCGATGGTCTATGTACTTTAATGGAGCTTCAAACTCTTTGGGTAATGGAATTGGCGCTGTGATCATATCTCCTAAAGGCTCTCATACTCCGTTTACCGCCCGACTGTGTTTCAAATGCACCAACAATATGGCGGAGTATGAAGCATGCATCATGGGTCTTCGAGCTGCAATTGACCTAAGGATTAAGTTTCTAAGTGTCTTCGGAGATTCCTCTCTCATGATCAATCAGATCAAAGGCGAGTGGGATACGAAACACCTTAATCTTATTCCTTACAAGGAGTATGTATTGACGTTGCTTCCCTATTTCAAGGAGATAACCTTTGAACACTTCCCAAGAGAAGAGAATTAGTTGGCGGACGCGCTAGCTACGATGTCTTCTATGTTCAAAGTCAAATGGGACAACGAAGCCCCCCGGATCATCATTGAAAGATTGGACGAACATGCGCATTGCTGTGATATTGAGACTGAAGAGGTAACAGAAAAGCCCTGGTATCATGAGGTGAAGAGGTATCTTGAAGCTCAGGATTACCCCGAGGGTGCATCTGTTAATGACAAGAAGTTTCTGAGGAGGTTCGCAGTGAAGTTCTTCATCATCAATGGCATTCTTTACAAACGTAACCATGATTCGACCTTAATGCGTTGTGTAGATAAGATTGAAGCAGAAAGGATCATGGCGGAGCTGCATGAAGGTACTTTCGGAACTCATTCCAGTGGACATACCATGGCAAAGAAAATTCTTCAGGCAGGATATTACTGGTCCACAATGGAAGCTGACTGTTATCAGCATTCTCGGACATGTCACAAGTGCTAGGTCTATGCTGATAAGGTGCACATACCTCCAGTTCCTCTGAATGTTTTGACGGCACCTTGGCCTTTTGCAATGTGGGGCATTGATATGATCAGCGAGATCAGACCTACGGCATCCAACGAGAATCGTTTCATCCTAGTAGCGATTGATTACTTTACAAAGTGGGTTGAAGCAGCTTCCTTTGCTACCATAACCAAGAACGTCATGGCACGGTTCATTCGGCACAACCTGATCTGTCGATACGGTGTATCAGAGAGGATCATTACGGACAATGGTACCAATCTTAATAACAAAATGATCACTGAGCTCTGCGAGCAATTCAAGATACAGCATCATAACTCTTCTCCCTACCGGCCGAAGATGAATGGGGCTGTTGAAGCGGCTAATAAGAACATTAAGAAGATCGTGCAAAAGATGACAGTGACATACAAAGACTGGCACGAGATGTTACCGGTTGCTCTTCACGGGTACCGTACCTCAGCACGGACGTCAACAGGGGCAACACCCTATTCCTTGGTTTATGGAATGGAGGCAGTCTTTCCTATTGAAGTTCAGATACCCTCTCTCCGGATCATGAAGGATGCAGGTTTGAGCAAAGATGACTGGATCCAGACCCGACTCGATCAACTGAATCTAATCGACGAAAAGATAATTACTGCTATTTGTCATGGTCAGACGTACCAAAAACGGATGATCAAGGCATTTAACAAGAAAGTCAGACGACAAGAGTATCAAGTTGGGGACCTGGTAATCAAGCACATTATCTTACCTCAAGGTGATCCCAGGGGCAAATGGACCCTTACTTATGAAGGGCCATTTGTGGTTAAGAACATCTTCTCAGGAGGAGCTATGATTCTAACCACCATGGATGGTGACGACCTTCCTCACCCCGTCAATGCAGACATAGTGAAAAGATACTATGCATAATCAAAGACCCGCTAGGTTGACTGGCCTAGGAAAAAATAAGGGCTTCCCGACGAACCAAAAGGGTTCGGGCAAAAATAAGGGATGAAAATGAAAAAATCTGTACACCCGGCAAGTCGAAAACCTGAAAAGGCGGCTTGGGCAAAAATGGGTATCCCGGTGGACTGAAAACCCGAAAGGGCGGTCCATGCAAAAGTTAGGGATCAAAGCGTAATACTATGTCTCATTGGATCACCTTGAATCCAGACTTCGGTATCAACTATCAAGCTCGGACAGCACCAATCAAACAGATTGATCTTCAACTAAGCAGCAAAGTGATGAGACGCTTGAAGATATAAAGGCAATAGCAGAGTTGGAACCCAGTGGGATTATTCACATAGCTGTTTTGTTTTCTTTTCACAAAATTGTATAAATTCTATTTGTTCGGCGGCGTTCTCTTACTAGGACGCCAGCCTCTTGTACAAAAACGCCTATTTACAGGCAAACTTCGAAATCAATACAAATTCATGTTCAGACAAAATTCAAAGTTTTTTTTCTTTATCTGTTTCGTTTTGCAAAGAACATCCAATGTTCATTTTTGATATATGCATTTGACATTAATTGCTGCTCATAAATACTTACATGCGAAACAAAGGACGAATTACTGGTAATATCAGAAACAAGGACAATAAGAATTGTCCGAGCAATGTAGTTGCTCTGTCCACCAAGGTACCAAGGTAGGTTCAGCTGAAGAATATGATTAAGATACCGTCACCCCGCAGAGTAAAACCGTAATGGTAACTCTCCCCATTGAGACTTGCAACTACGAACGAATCAATAACACTCTCCCCAAGAAGAGTTAATCTACCATCAGCCCTGAAAAGGTTTGGTATCCCCAGAAGGTCTTAATATTCCTCAGTGGAGTATGAAGATATTCCCCAGCAAGTATCAGAATACCCCCGACAGTCTTAACATTCCTCAACGGAGTATAAGAATGTTCTCCGGTGGAATACAAGATACCCCAGTGGAGTCATTTCCCCAACGCAGTCTAAAAGCTTCCCCGCCAGAGTTGAATCATCTTACCCAGTAGATTCTGGAAGCTTATCCCCTGCAGAGCACAAATAAATCTCCCCAGCTAAATTCAGAAGGCTATCCTTACAAGAGTCTAATTGGGTTATCCTCAGCAAGTTGCAACTGAAAGATAGTCCCCAGCGAAGTTCTTTCTATCCCTGGCGGAGTTCATCATTAAAATCTCCAACAGAGCTTATCAACAGAATCCCCAGCAGAGTTATCATTAAAATCCCCAACAGAGCTTATCAACAGAATCCCCAGCGGAGTTATCATTAAAATCTTCAGCAAAACGTCTCTTCCCCACAGAGTAATTCCCCTCAGAATAATCTCTTCAGCAGTTTATTCCCCAACGGAGTTCTTTTCTCCTGCAGGCTTATCCTCACAATCATCTTCGTTCGTCATCCCCAGCGGAAATGAAGAACTCAACTCTATTCTCTAGTAGCTCCAGGATTTATTTTCCCTAGCTAAAACATCACATTTCCATACATCATGATACATGCATATACGCATCATACCATGCAGTCTCATTTATGTTGAGAACATCATTGCTTGATCCATCTCATGCATTGCATTTGACTGACATTTTACCTTTCAGGAAAGATGCAGTTAAGTCCCCAGCTTAGTCAAAGACCTGACCAGCTCTTAAATCTCAATTGATTTATCCTCGGTTGAATTTCAGATAAGGTTCTCAATCTCGGAAGTTTCCCTACGTCATAGTGTGGACGAGTACTATAACCTCAACGATATAATCCATTGAGCACGAGTCAGTTCCTAGATCTTGATGTTTTCCTCCGTCATAGTGTGGACGAGTTCTATAACCTCAACGGTATACTCCATTGAGCACGAGACAGTTCCTAGATCTTGATGAAGATGTTTCCCAATGTCATAGTGTGGACGAGTACTATAACCTCAACGGTATACTCCATTGAGCACGAGTCATTTCCTAGATCTTGATGTTTTCCTCCGTCATAGTGTGGACGAGTTCTATAACCTCAACGGTATACTCCATTGAGCATGAGACAGTTCCTAGATCTTGATGAAGATGTTTCCCTACGTCATAGTGTGGACTAGTACTATAACCTCAATGGTATACTCCATTGAGAACGAGTCAGTTCCTAGATCTTGATGTTTTCCTCCGATATAGTGTGGACGAGTTCTATAACCTCAACGGTATACTCCATTGAGCACGAGACAGTTCCTAGATCTTGATGAAGATGTTTCCCTATGTCATAGTGTGGACGAGTACTATAACCTCAACGGTATACTCCATTGAGCACGAGTCAGTTCCTAGATTTTGATGTTCTCCTCCGTCATAGTGTGGACAAGTTCTATAACCTCAGCGATATACTCCATTAAGCACGAGACAGTTCCTAGATCTTGATGAAGATGTTTCCTTACGTCATAGTGTGGACGAGTACTATAACCTCAACGGTATATTCCATTGAGCACGAGTCAGTTCCTAGATCTGGATGTTCTCCTCCATCATAGTGTGGACAAGTTCTGTAACCTCAGCGGTATACTACGTTGAGCACGAGACAGTTCCTTGATCTTGATGAAGATGTTTCCCCCCAGTTGAATTATGGACAGGTTCTTAAGACTCAGCCGAGGCATTCTTTCAGTTGAAGTACAGACAAGTTCCTAAATCTCCACAAAGGTTAGACTTCCCCAGTGGAATCTTTTACAACCACAGGTATGCAAGTTCTCGCTAAGGAATCTCTTATGCGATCGACATTCCTGAAGATGGCATCTGTAAGCCCATCCTTCTACCAACAATCTCCAAATGGCATCTGTAAGCCTATTCCCGACATCACAATGCTGATACACCATGCGAGTGCAAATTTCTGGGCACTCTAGTGTTCAATTATCTTCCACCTTCGGATCACGAAAGGCTCAAAAGCCAATCTATATCCTCAGGTTTAAGAAAATTGAAAAGGGGAAACTGTTGTACCCCAAAATTTTCCCTCCCATATTCCTCAAGACTTGTCAAGAATAATCTTCAAGTTGCTCAAGTTGGCTCAAGAGTTGGACAGTCAAATCACCTCCTAAGGCAGTCAAGTCAAAATTAGGGTTTTGTGTTGCATCAAGGTCCTTACACCCAAATGGCCTCAAGTTCTTCCCAATGTATTAATATGTTCTTAAGTTCACCCATGTCAAATTTCAAGCCTTACAGAGGAAGTTTGGTCAGTCAATTGCTCAAGAAACCCAAAAGTCGACTGTGCTAGGGCAAAAGTCAACTGTGTCCCAAATACAGTCAAACCTTAATATTTTTTGTCAACATTCTCATTTTGAAGGTTAATTCATCATTTTATCAAGGGTTGATCATGATTCATCATGGATTGCTCAAGATTCATCAAGATTCAAAAGTTGCTAAATTAGGGTTTTGCAGGAAAAGTCAACTCAACTTTTACCAAGCATAACTTTCTTATACTTTATTAAAAATGACCCATCCAAATATAATTTTGAAGAGGATGCAATTTCCTACAATCCATCTTCACACCCCAAGATCAATAAATGCTCTCACAAAAAGTTACAAATTTGGACATTATAGGTCATTTTTGAAAGTCAACAAAAACACCTTTTTTTCCAAAGCTTATAACTTGAGCATGGAACATCAAAATGAGATGCTACTAAAATGGACGATTAGAGGACATCTCAAGGTTTCTAAAAAGTCCAATAACACTTCCAAAAGTTCAAAATTGAGGAAGTTATGCATTGTTGAAGTTGGGCATTTTTCCAAACTTGCCAAAAGTCAATTATCCTCAAAACTCCAATTTTTGACAAAAGGGCCCACTTTTTCCACTTGATATAGTCTTTCCATGCCACACACGTGTTCCATCTTTAATTTCATGACCAAACATTTATTTTTCTATTTTATTTCATTTTTATTGATTTAATTCATTATTAATCAATATTAAATCAAATAAAATCTAAAAATTGATGTAAAGGGTTTCTAGTGATCATTCCAGCTTGCAAATACCATGTGATACTCAATCAAACTCGTGTCAAGTCAATTCAAGCACAAAATATCAGATTTGATGCAAATATGGTAACTTGGTTATGGTTAACAAAATCAAATATTCCATCTTCAATGCACATGGATATTGGTCCAAATTTTGACCTAAACTCATTCCATTATATGCACACAAGCAAGCCAAACCTAAAACACGCACAAAGCTCTGCAGAAACGGAAAAAACAAGTTTGTGAAAAACCTTGAAAAAGTGGAGATCAAATTTTGGTTTAGAGGCATTTTCCAACCAAAAGTTCAACACAGCTCTCTTCCCTGACATCTCCTGAAACTGTAGCAATCAAAACCAGTCCTTTAGACGCCACCAATTGCACTGTAAGTCTCCATGAATCTTGCTCTGAACATGATATCGTGAAACCACTTCCTTGCATCCTCTTGCCAATATTTTTGTATAATCATGCTTGCCTTTAAATTTCCATTTGTTATGCATCACTCAATTGCTTCTTTGTAGCCTATAACTCCCTACCCGAACCTAGGGTTTTGGAGGTTTCCATTTGGGGTTTCTTTTTGTAGGGACAATTAGGATGAATCTTGGACATGGTGAACTCAGGAGGAAGAGGCGACCACGTCCATGTGCTTGGATGGTATTGTTATGGCCTAAAACGTATTTTTGAATTGCCCCACGAATCTTCCTGTGGATAAAAATCCGCAGTTAATAAAACTAGAGTTTCGTTGGAGAAGACGACCAGACGTCGCCCTCCCATTGGCCCATTTGAAATTACGCGCTTTTATTTTATTGTTTCAGGCATATTAGTTTGTTTCATATATAATAGTTGCTTCTTATTATTATAATAATTAAGCAATGCAGTTGGGTTGGTGAGCGTGTTGGCATGTGAGCAATGGGACCTGGGTTCGAATCCCAGGTCCCCCAAAACTTTGTTACAATTTTTCCTCAGGTATTATTCATGTGTAGCATTCCAGACGTGGATTACCATATGCCCCAGATATCAACATGCCAAGTGGCTTCAGGCCAAGATCCAGTGGCCAAAATTGAAGGACCACCATACTCCCTGGTCAACAAGCATGCGTTGGATCCCAAAGGTCAAAGCAGGCTGGATGTTTTGGGCCAAGAATTACTGATCATACTCCCTTTTTAAGCCCAGCACCCCCCTGAGTTTGTTTTTATTTTCTTTTATTATTTTTCTATTTTCTATTTTATTATTATCTCAATTAATTTAATTAACCAATTAACATTTTTTTATAAAAAATAAGAAACCACCAAAATAATATTTTATTAATTCCACTAATTTATTTATTTATTTTGTAAATAACAATTAATTTATTTATTTAGTTTAATTAGGTACAACTTTAATATCTTTTGCATTAAATTAAAATTAATATATAATTAGGATTTTTATTAACTTTTTAATCATTCTTATTTCATTTCCTCAATTAAAATAAAAACCCAAAAATATTTTCTTTTCATTAATTAATTCAATTATTAATTTAGACTAATTTTTAATTCAAAAATAACCAAAATATGCTTTATTTAATAAAAAGGGTCAAAACCCTAGGACACCCCGATTTAATTTTCTCGTGCGCGAAGAGTTTTTGATCCATATTTCAATATTGTAACTGCTCCGGGAATGTAATAGTTTTTAAATTAGGATTTATTTACAGCTTTCATTTACTTTTCGCACTTTAATTTTAAAGGGTTTGTTTTTGGCGATGTAAATACCTGACGCCTTGTAATAGCTTAGATTTATTTTCCACAATTTAATTTTCGCAACCATTAACTGTTAGATGTTTGAATAATAGGCAATGCATGACAAGATCAATTTTAACTTAAAATCAACAGTACCTCACCATAACATGTACAAAGATAATATAACTGAAAAACAATACACTCGCACATGCCACTCTTAGGGTACACCTCACTTGGTTGCCTCGAACGTGGTCATTGAGTATAGGAAGTTTTAGAGGTCGCCCTCTTATCCAAAGATCATAAGTTGCCTCGAAACGGTTGCCTCAAATAAAAATGATCTAAGACATTAGGGTTACCGCTAAGGCATCCTAACATTGCTTTAGTGACCACACGTCCCTTAATCGAATTGACCCGAAAAACTCCAACGACGGTGCTACCTACTCATTCATAGTGGGATAGCATTGTCTAAAGGACATTTGTACAGTTTAATTCCTTTTTGAGTTGGTAGATGTTCTTAAGTACTTGCTCCTTTTAAAACAAAACAAAACTTTTCGCACTTACACTCCTTTCAAACAAAAACTTCTTTCAAACCCACAAACACAAAGAAAAGCAAGCTTTTGAAAACACAATGAGCAAGTACCTAAGAGCCCGTGGATAACCACGGATAGAAAGGGTGTTAATACCTTCCCTTTCTATAATCTACCTCCCGAACCCGAGAAATATCTCAAAAAGGAATTTTTCTGTGCTTTTGTCCTTTCCTTGTTGGATAAAATAAAAGACGGTGGAGACTCTTGCTTACCGCGACATTTTGCAAAAACAAACGCAAACGCGAACCAGCATTTCAAAATAGTAAGTTCTCATTCCCACCGATCACAACCCCATCCCCCTAAGGATTGTAATAGCGTAGAATCTTTATTTTCCGTACTTTTATTGTTTTCATATATTGTTAGTAATTAGGGTGTGTATGGCAAGACTAAAACTAATGTGTAGATCACCCTAATCAAAGACAAATGCATGCAATCAAACACACTTGCACACATGCACCCCTAGGGTAATCTCACTTGTTGCCTATCGGAAAAATAGTCATGTCCCTCGAGCATGGGAGTTTTAGCAAAGACCCTCGATAAAAGATCGTAGTCCCTCGATGACCCTCAATGTTGCCTTCGGTAAAAGATCTAGTCCTTAAACGACATTGCTAAAATGTCCCATATGTTGCCTTCTATGACTATACAAACGTCCCAACGCCCGTCCCTTCACATCCAACAATGGGGCTTCTTACCAAATCAATGGTAAGATAGTCACATCTAAAGGAGAAGGAAAAACACATATAAGACCTTTTGAGTAGGTAGGTTCGCTCTTAATTACTCGCTTGCTCACAACAAAAACATTTCATACACTTACACTCTCATCTTTGAACTATTTTCGAAACAAACAATTTGTATGCGTTCTTATAGAAACGAGAACCATTACGAAGTTCCATTTTCAAAAATACTTTTAAAAACACATCCCACAAACACCTCTTTGAACTATTTTTGAAACAAACACTTTGTATGTGTTCTTATAGAAACGAGAACTATTACAAAGTTACATTTTCAAAATACTTTCAAAACCACACAAAGCACATTCAAACAAAAGCAAGTGATCTAGCGAGTAACTAAGAGCCCATGGAAAGCCATGGATGAAAAGGGTGTTAATACCTTCCCTTTTCATAATCTACCCCCGAACTCAAAAACATCTCTAAAGGTCTTTCCTGTGCTTTTTCACCTTTCCTTTTTGGATAAAAGAAAAGTCGGTGGCGACTCTTGCTAAACCGCACATTTGCAAACACAAACACAAAACCTCAAGTCAGTTCTCCCACCGTACCACAAATGGTATATCTCATATTCAAGTCGAAGCCTGGACCCGACCAGATAACAACTTAATTTCTTCAAATCACCGAAGCCTGAATACGACCAAATAGCGGTATATCTCAGATTCAAGTTGAAGCCTGGACCCGACCAGATAACAACTTAATTTCTTCAAATCACCGAAGCCTGGATACGACCAGATAACAGTATATCTTAGATTCAAGTTGAAGCCTGGACCCGACCAGATAACAACTTAATTTCTTCAAACCACCGAAGCCTGGATTCGACCCGATAACGGTATACCTCAGATTCAAGTTGAAGCCTGAACTCGACCAGATAACAGCTTAATTTCTTCAAAACACTGAAGCCTGGATGCGACCAGATAACAGTTCAATGTTTACAATTACTGTAAAGCCTGGAACCAACCAGATAACAGTTAATTTCATATTCCCCAATAAGCCGCTGTGAAGCCTGGGACACGACCAGATAACAGTCAACCTTTGCAAGTTACTGTGAAGCCTGGATTTCGACCAGAAAACAACAAACTTTCGTCTCTCCAATCAAAAGATAACTCCCCAGTAGAGTAATGGAAAACCTAAGTTCCTAGACTCTATTCCCCACAAAGGTTTCCTCAAGTAGGAGAACAACATAAACCTCACATTCCCCAATGAATTCCTCCTCAAACAGCAGGAACAGGAACCACCAAAGGGACCATGTGTGAAATCAGCATCTACTTTGGATGGAATCTTTAAGCCCATCTCCGATGACTCTCTGTCATCTTATCCAAATGGCATATGTAAGCCCATTCCCTCCGTCATCAACAATCAGTGTTACTTTATGCGAGTGCAAAATTTTAGGCACTCTAGTGTTCAATCATCTTCCACCTTCAGATCACAAAAGGCAAATAAGCCAATCTACATCTTCAGGTTTAAAAAGATTAAATAGGGGCAGCTGTTGTACCCCAAAATTTTTCCTCTCATGTTTTCCAAGGTTTTCTCTTACATGGGTGGTCACAAACACTTGATTAAAGAAAATTTTTGAAGATAAAGAAGGAGTCTTCGACTGGAATTGGGGCAAGGTGCTTTTGATTGGTATGGACAGGAGTCTTCGATTGGCCTTGGCACAAGGTCTTTCAATTGGCATTTTAACAAGGTCCTTTGATTGGCATCTGAACATGATGTCTTTCGATTCGCATCTGGACAAGGAGATTCGATTGGGCATCTAAAACCCTTCGATCAGGCACTGGACCCCCTTTGACCAAGCTTGGTTCACAAGGCTTCGACTGTGAATTAGCTACTTCAGGCTTGCCTTCGATCCACAAGGCAGAGGCTTCCTCAGACTTGTCCTGGATTCACAAGGGCAAAGGTCTCTTCTATAATTATCTTCAATGCACGGGGCCAAGACTCCTCAACACAGATTTTGCACTATGACACCTAATATGAACCCTTCAAAAGAGTACTCCAAAGGCACATTCGAAGGACACACATTGGTGGCCCATTCGAGGGAGGCAACAAAAGACTATTCGAAAGACACTTAAAAAAGTCCATTTGAAGGAGGCCATCAGAACCATTCGAAGGAGCTGAATCAGAGCCATTCAAAGGAGATGAATCAAAGCCATTCGAAGGAGGCCATCAGAGTCATTCGAAGGAGAGCATTCAAAAGTCAAATGTCTAGGTTCATTCAAATTCAAAAAATGCCAAGATCTCATGTTTTTGGCCAACGTTACAAATTCTCATTCATGGATTTCAAACACATCACAATGGTAATTAAACTTTTTTCTTCTTGTCCCCACCCTCCTATTATATATAAGCAGCATGTTTGCAAGCCAAAAACAGACACATTGGAGATACACTGCCCACAAACCCACCAAAAGTTATCAAAATTTTCATAAGTGATCCAAGTCAAAGCAACCTTTAAACAAAGGTACCCATGCCCAGAAATGCCAAATCTAAGGTACCCACATCCAGAAAGTGCCAAATCGAAGGTTCCAACTATTGGTAAGAGAGGGTAAAAGATCAAACTTTGTATTTTCATAACACATCCACACTTATTTTTTCATTCGATCTGTTATTCAAGACTAAATACTTGGGTTCGATCCCAGGTATGCCATTGTTTTGCTTCTAACGCTTGTGGCAGATCCAGCATAAATAAGGCCAGCACGCACATAATCGAAGGACCTGGGTTTTGCACCCATGTCATGTCTTTCATTTTCGCTGAGATGCTTGCAGATGTAGCATCCTCACAAGTGATTCGTTAAGCAGTTTCCAGCAACACCCTCTATCTACATCTTGCCATTAGATTGAAGGGTGAAACCCTTCGTAGAATCGAAAGGCAACATCTCCATGGATCGTGACACCCTTCGTAGAATCGAAAAGAAACTTCTCCCTAATCGAAGGATGCCCCTTTGTATTATTATTTGGCTTTTGTCCTTTTCTTTATTTGACTTTTTTATCATTTAAATTAACTTTAAATCAAAAATAACAAAAAAATTAGGCTTAGACTTTTTTTCAATTAAATAATTAATTGCTTTAACTAATTAATTAATTAAATTTTAATTACTTTCTTAATTTAAAATGAATTAGAATGTAGGATTTAATTTATGTTTCAAATGCTTTTTTAAATAAAAAATGCAAAAAATATTAGAATTAGTTTAATCTCATTCAATATTTATCTTCTTAAATTAAATTTATATTTAATTATTTTCTTACCAAAATCAAAAAATATTTTTCTTGTTTACTTAGAATTTTTTCTTAGGTTTTTTAGACATTATTTTTAATTTCACGCGTGTTTATTTAGTTTTGCATTTTTATCACTAATGTATCTGCCCACTGGATGTAATAGGTTAAAACTAGGACATTTACTTCTTTATCCCCTCTCATTCTTGTCTAATGTAAACCCCCTCCCCAAAGCCATGTAATAGCGTAGGTTTTATTATTTGCACTTTACATTCTGAAATATATATTAACTGTTAGTAATTAGGCGTGTATGATAAGACTAATTATCGAACACTATCAAACTTAACAAAAAGATAAATAATTGAATTGAACACAATTGCTCGCAAGCACCTATAGGGTATCCCACTTTGGTTTCCTTTAAGAAATAAAACAGTCATGAGGCAGGAATTCTTTAGCAAAGACCCATAAATCAAAAAAGATCATAGTCCCTCGATGACCCTACAATTGTCTTTCGGTAAATGATCTAGTCCCTAAAACACAATTGCTAAAGCGTCTCCACAAGTTGCCTTCGTGACTATAAAACGTCCCTTTGATTGCCCCTCAAACATCCAATGATAGGGCTACCTACTCTAATAGTAGGATAACACTGTCTAGAGGAAAAGAGGAAAAGAACGACCCTTTTCGAGTATAAAAGTATATAGATGTTATAAGTTTTCTCAAACATTTTGCACTTACACAAAAAACTACTTTTCAAAAACAATTTCAAAACACTTTATATACTTTCTCTACTATCCCGAGAAACATTACAAAGTTCTCCGTACTAAGGCGTTTTCAAAACAGTTTCAAACACAAAGCACAAAGGTATTTTTAAAATGAGCAAACCTCTAAGAGGATGTAGATAACTACAGATGGAAAGGGTGCTAACACCTTCCCTTTCCATAATCTACTCCCCTTACTCAGAAAACATCTCGAGAAGGTCTTTTTCTGTTCTTTTCACCCTTTCCTTAATTTGGGTAAGAGAAAAGACAGTGGTGACTCTTGCTTACCGCATATTTGCGAATACAAAAGGAAGCAAATTATAAAAGACGCAAAAGGAAGCAAATTATAAAAGGTAGAAGGTCTAAAAGGAACCGAGTTGATGAAATCAATATGAACTTCAACTTATCTTTTATTAACATTAGTAGTCCTGCCAAATATCCATTCAGAACACCTCTATCCAATATCACTTCTTCAGGTAAATGCAATTGGAACTGTTCGGGCAAATGCATATAGATTGGACGTGGGTTTGAATCATGATGTGTTTTCCAATCTCCTTAAGCATTTTGGTTGTGAGAATTGATATTCTGCCTCTTCATCAATATTTAATCTCAAGACACCAACATCTGCATTAGGCAGCTCCAAATCTAACATTAATTCTGATCATGTGTCCCCACAACATTCATCGGCGTGTGCAAGGCAGAGAAGGAAGATAATTATTAGACAAAAGGCTAATGTGTCAAATATACATGATGATAATATTGTCAACAATAATGGTGGTGATGTGTTGAACTATTCTCCACTCACTTTAAATTCAGATACGGCTACATGTCGTATAACCTCCTCGTCGTATAATCAAAGGTACAATATTATACGTGCATCTTCAAGTGGATATGTGTTGTACCCTATAATTTTCCCTACCATTTTCTTTAAGACATGCTCACAAAGGTCTCCAATACTCAAAGCTACTCAAGGGTTGACCAGTCAAAGCAATGGGTCCACAACTAGGGTTTCATCTTGCACAAATAAAAATGTGTTTCAAAGGTCGCAAATGTTTTTCATGGTTCATCATAGGTCTTCAAAAATGCTCATGTCAAGTTTCAAGAGTTGCATCACAATTTTGCTCAGTCAATGGCTCAGATGATTGACAATCAACTATATTGGGTAAAAAGTCAACTACAATCAACATACAGTCAAACTTCAAGATTTTTGGCCAACATCAACATTTTTAAGTGATATTCATAATTTGATCAAGGGTTTATCATGATTCCTTAAGGAAATCACTCAAATCATCAAAAGTCCAAAGTTGCCATATTAGGGTTTCCTTAGGAGAAGTCAACTGAACTTTGACCAAGCATAACTTTCACATGCTTCATAAACTTTTCCCAAACCAAAGCCCATTTGAATGAAATCCTATTCTCTAAAACTTTGTATATGTATTCTCAAGTCAAAAAGTGCTTCATTTAAAAGATATGAGCTCATACATTACAAGTCATTTCAAAGGTCAACAAAAAGACACTTTTTGTCAAGGCAACTTACATCAAGATAAAGTTTCCAAATGCAAAAATGATCAAAATAGAAATTGTATAGGACATCTTGAGATTTCCAAAAAGTAAAATACCACCTTCAAAAGATGAAAATTAAGCAAGTTATGAGTTGCACAAGTTGGGAAATATTTGAGAAATGCATGAAATCTCAATTGAGCAAATTTGTGATTTTAGGCTATTGGGCCTAGGTTTTGGAATTCAAATGTGTCCATGACCTTATGAAAGACTCCTAAGCTCACTCATACCTTATTTTATATTTTCTTATTATTTTATTTATATTTATTTTGTTTTTATTCAAATAAATACAAAATAAATTAAATAAGGTACAAAACTAGTGGGCCAAGCGCATGATGGGTTTCTTAAGGCCCAAAACAACTTAGCATAACATGCCAAAAACGTGTGAGATAAAGAAGTGAAGTAATATCTCATATCTGGAAGTATTTTAATGTGTTTTATTCTTGTCCCATAATCCATGAATGCATTGTTTCCTTCCATACTTATTCACCCTCATTTCCTTCCTCTATATAAGTGCAAACAAATTAGATGCAAAGGGCACAAATATATTGACTGAATAGCCTCTTGAAAAATCCAGAAAAATTCAATGAAATTGAAAATCCGTAGCCTAACTTCCAGCCACTCTCACTTGATACTAAGGCCAACATTCGTTTCCTGGGGATCAAAGGAGTTTATCCAAGCCCATAACCGCATCTCTCAAGCACCAGAACACGATCTCTCCCTCGTGCCGTTTGTCAAGTTTGGTAAATTTCTAAACTTTGATTTCTTGTATTCTAAGTCATTTCTAATCTGTTTGATCTTATCACGTGCATCATTAAAACATTATTGACGTGTTTCATGTGAGGTTTGACACAGGAATCGTGTTTCACCATTATTAGGGTTCAAGAACTGTTGAGCTTAGAATATCACAACACAAAATGATTCAGGCCAAACTAACCATACCATTAGATTCACAAGGGTCCATTTATGTAATATGAGTGGTTTGTATTCATTATTTGATGCGTTTTGTAGGTTTTGGCATCTTTTCCTATCGGAGAAGATGACCAGAGTGTTGAATCCGGTGTCGCTTGGTCAATTGACCACAGTGACCTTGCATTGCTCCCTTCCATTCGCCCATTTAAAATACAGGGGCCCACCTGTTTTGACTGTGTTTTAAAATTAAAATTTTTAATTGTTTCCATTATATATTTAATTATTTGTGTTTGTATTAACGTATGAAACAATCGTCCCAACGGTAGAGTGAAGCGCGCAAAGGCATTGGTATACTGGGGCACGGGTTTGATCCCTGCCCCTGGTATATTTTGTTTTTATGTTTTCTTGTTCACAGATTTAGTGCAAGCTAGCTCAGCACGCTCAACAAATCCAAATCCAGCGCTCCAGGTCTGAGCACTCATGACAGGCCTCTTTGTAGAGATGCATGGGATTCTGAAGGCCTCCCTCCAGCGTTGGGGCCTAAGTTATTAGGCTTAGACAGTTTCTGATTCTACACCCCCAGTTTACTTGTTTCAGCCCCATTCTTTTTTTGTTTACATATTTATTTTGTTTTAATAATTAACTTTTTTTCTAATCAAATAATTAAATCAACTTTTTTTTAATTATTAAAATCAAATTAACTAAACTTTTTTTATTAAATTAATTAAATTGACTCTTGTGATCGGTGGATCTGGAACTGACTGTTTAACGCTGGTTCGCGAAATGTCGCGGAAGCAAGAGTCGCCACCGTCTTTTATTTTCTCCAAATGGAAAGGACAAAAGCACAGAAAAATTCCTTAAAGAGATTGCTCTCGGTTCGGGAGGTAGGTTATAGAAAGGGAAGGTATTAGCACCCTTTCTATCCATGGTTATCCATGGGCTCTTAGATACTTGCTCATATGTTTTCAAAATTGTTGTTTGCTTTTTAATGTGGGTTTAAAAAAGTTTCTTTGAAAAATTTCAGTTTGACTCATACGTCAGAGTGTTTGAAAAGTTTGCTTTGAAAGCTTTTGAAAATGTGTTGATGTGAAAAGTATTTTGATTTGTTTGAAATTAGAGCAAGTATCTACGAGTCATCCACCTACCCTAAGGAATTCGTCTGTGTAAATGTCCTTTAAAGTAGTGCCATCCCACCATTGAGAGGTAGGTAGCACCACCGTTGGAGGTGTTCGGGTCAATTCGAGGTTCGGGACATGGTGATCACCAGAGCAATGGGAAGACACCTTAGAAGCTACCCTCATGCCAGGTTCCCGGATCATGAGGACTTACTAAGACATCCTCTACTCGACGATCACCTTTCGAGGCAAGGCAACAGTGAGGCGTACCCTAGGGGTGGTGTGTGAATTTGTGTGTCATGTTCATTTATTTTTCTTGTCATGTTTGTCGTGTTCTACGCTTGATTTTAATTAGGACATTCATTCTTTCATGCTTGGTTAACCGTTGTAAAGTTGCGGGAAAATAAATCTAAGATTATTACAAATGGCACGGGTCCACATCGCCAAAATTAAACCGGACCCGATTTAGCGGAAAATAAATAAAGCGATAAAATAAAGGTGCGAAAAATCAAATTACATGGCCTTGGGAGAGATACAAAATTATTTAAACGATTATAAAAATAAATGCGCGAAATAAGGAAATTAAAACAAAACTAGGGCGTTGGGCCCTTTTACAAACAATTAAAATTAATAAGGAAATTAAAATTAAAATGTTTTTTTGTTATTTTGTGTTTTTTAGGTTTTATGAGAAAAAAGAGTTAATGGAAATTAAATTAAACGGCAAACCCTCATTCTAATATTTTTTTTATTTATTATGAAAGAATTAAAATATAATCTAAATTAAACCCTAATTTATTTATGTGCAATTTTTAATTTATGAAAATAAATAAATAATATTATTATTCTAAAAAAGGGAAAAATATTAAAAGGAATAAAAATATCAATTAACCTAATTCTATTTTGTTGGATTTTTGTTATGGAAAACATATAAATTAAACCTAATTTGAAATTAGTTTATTTACATGCTAATAAAATAATTATAATAAAATAAATATTATTTTTTGGTCTTTTTCTGATTTTTTATATTTTTGTAGAAAATAATTACTGAATAAAAACAATAAATAAATAAAATAAGAATTAAAAAGATATAAGGGAAATAAATGAAATTTCAAACCAGGGTGGGGTGTTGTCCCAAAATTGGAGGTCAGGCCTTAGCACTTCAGGCCCATTAAGTTTTGACATTCGTTGACTTTTTGGATTGTGTATGATGCAGTTGACCTGATATATGGTGCCCTTTGAATCTTAGTCATTGATTGGCTTTTGTAGGACGCGTGGCTAATGGGATACTGATGGAGTATGGTGGTCCTCCTCAAGCGCGCTGCATAAGAATTATTCATGAAAAATAATATGAAACTTTTGCCAGACCTGGGACTTGAACCCAGGTCTTGAAGGTTACAAGCACAACACTTAACCACTGAACCACGCACGTTAATTGGTATATTATTATAAACAAATAATGAAAAAGCAAAACCAACGCTCATTAACCAAAACGCGCGCAGATTTGAATTGACCAATGGCTGATGGACACGCACTCGTCTTCTTCCCCACCCTGTAAAACAAAACACTATGGGAACGGTTTTTGAAGCGTTGCAGAAAGGGACCTATTGGAAAATAGCGATTAGAACCATGGGCCTCATAAATTGTTCGCGAGATAGGTCTCTTGTTCGTTGGAGCACGCTGAGTTCAACCATGGTGGTTTCGAAGGCCAATTTTACTGTATTGACAAAGCCCCAATTTTTTCTTCTGAAAACCCTAAAGAACAAACATGGTAACTTGGCCAAAAACGCACGAAACTTCAATCAAAAGTTATGGTTAGCTTGCAAATTTCATATTGAACAAGAATTCATGAATAAAAATATACAATGATGCGTAAATTATGATATGCGATTTGGAAATTTTTGCTTCACAGTTTGAGGTCGTGATACCGTTTCAGGGCGTTTCAATGGATGTTCTTGGTTGGTATTTGATCAGGAGTGCCTGAGGATGCTAATGGAATGAGAGTTGATGCTTGAATCGACCTAAAACCTTGATTTCAGTTTTCAGTTTTAAGGCAATTTTCTCAAGTTTGTATATTGGGTTTTTGCGCAGCTTGCAGTCTAAGATCATTAGGGTTGTGATGCTGAGTATGTATAGAGCATGTTAGGTCAAAAAGGTTGAATAAAATCCATTGAATTCATTGTTTGAAGATTTGATTTGCTTAAGGATCTTTTCTAATCTTTTTCATGGTTTTTTGTGTTCAATCAGCTCAAGTCTTATCAAAACTTGCCATAATCAATCAAGCACGAAATATTGAGATTAGAATGTGCATAAAAAGATTTTTTTAGGTTAGGTTTATATTTTTTCATGTATTAAAATGATTTAAATGAATATAAATTAATATAAATTCAAATAAATAATTAAAAAATGTGAAAATACTTCCCTTTGGGCCTAGTGGTCGTGCATAGGCTTGGCATGAAGAAACTTGGAAGAAAAATGGGCCCATTTGCATTTTTAGGCCTTTTGCATCAATGTTGACTTTTCAAAATTTCCAAAAATTTCCCAACTTACACAAGGCATAACTTGGTCAATTTTCAAGCTTTTCACATGTTCTTGGACATTTTGGAAAGGTCTTTGAGTCCTTTAACCAATGCCTTTGGTCCCATGTCATTTTGATTTACCAATCTCAAGTTATGGCCTTTGACTTAAAGTCCCTTTTTGTTGACTTTTGAAAATGACCTATAATGTTGAAATTGATAACTTTTTGTGAGAGCATTTCTTGGACTTGGAACATGAAGATGAATTGTAGGAAATGTCTTTCTCTTCAAAATGAGATTTGGATGGAATTTTTCTGATAATCCATGTGAAAGTTATGCCTTGGTCAATTTCAGTTGACTTTTTCAGCTGTCCAAATATAGCAACTTTTGCATCTTTGATGATTTCTGAGCCAAATTTTGAGAATCATGATCAAGCATTGATCAAATGATGTTTGTGGCTTCAAAATGATATATTGACCAAAAATTTGAACTTTTGACTGTCAAATGACCATTTTGCCCCTACAGTTGACTGTAGTGCAATCTAGGGTTTTGACTGTGCAATTTTGAGCTGAATGCCTTGAAACTTGACATGAGGATACTTGACCATCTTTTTAAGCATATGAGACTTGATTGGGCCTTTGAAAAGTTCATTTTCTTGATCAGAACTCAAACCCTAGTTTTGACTGTATAGGAGACAGTTGAGCTGCACAACCCTTGGGGAATTTTGTGACCTTGACTTTGACAATTCTTGATGAATATGGGAGGGCAAATTTTGGGGTACAACAGTTGCCCCTGTTCAATCTTCTTAGGCCTGAGGATGCAGATTGGCTGACGTGCCTTTCGTAATCCGAGGGTAGAAGATGATTGGACACTAGAGTGCCCAGAAATTTGCGCTCACATAGTAGCAATGATGATGAGGGAATGGGCTTATAGATGCCATTTGGATGTTGCTTGGGTAGGATGATGGGCTTATAGATGCCATCTGGATGTTGATTGCGTAGGAGATTCCTTAGCGAGAACCTGCATACCTGCAAAAGAGAAAATGAGTACCTGACACGTTGTAGGAGTTGATTTTAGATGCTTGGTATAGATGTGTCCTGACTGGTTACAGGAGCTGAGTCTGGAGCTTCAAACGCTGATAGATGAACCAGGGATGGTTACTGCCTTAGCGTGAATGGTAAGAGAATCCTGAATGATTTCAACCTCAACAACGCTCGTCGAGAAAATCTTGGTGAGAACTACCATCTTCGTAGTGTCAGGAAGAGAACCAGAGGACCTTATAATCTCAACGGGAGTCACCTCACTCACCGTTGGAGAGGGAACTATAGGAAATTATAATCTGAAAGGAAATATCACCTCACTCGCCGCTGGAGAGGGAAACATCTGAAGAAGGAATTACCACCTCACACGCCGTTGGAGAGGGGACCATAAGAGAATATCACCTCACGCTCATGCCGGAGAGGGAAACATCTGAAGAAGGAATTACCACCTCACACGCCGTTGGAGAGGGGACCATAAGAGAATATCACCTCACGCTCATGCCGGAGAGGGAAACATCTGAAGAAGGAATTACCACCTCACACGCCGTTGGAGAGGGGACCATAAGAGAATATCACCTCACGCTCATGCCGGAGAGGGGAACATCTGAAGAAGGAATTACCACCTCACACGCCGTTGGAGAGGGGACCATAAGAGAATATCACCTCACGCTCATGCCGGAGAGGGGAACATCTGAAGAAGGAATTACCACCTCACACGCCGTTGGAGAGGGGACCATAAGAGAATATCACCTCACGCTCATGCCGGAGAGGGGAACATCTGAAGAAGGAATTACCACCTCACACGCCGTTGGAGAGGGGACCATAAGAGAATATCACCTCACGCTCATGCCGGAGAGGGGAACATCTGAAGAAGGAATTACCACCTCACACGCCGTTGGAGAGGGGACCATAAGAGAATATCACCTCACGCTCATGCCGGAGAGGGGAACATCTGAAGAAGGAATTACCACCTCACACGCCGTTGGAGAGGGGACCATAAGAGAATATCACCTCACGCTCATGCCGGAGAGGGGAACATCTGAAGAAGGAATTACCACCTCACACGCCGTTGGAGAGGGGACCATAAGAGAACTTCTACTGAGTCTTTATCAGAAAAATCTGTTTGGAGTCGATTTAACTGGACTAGAGAAGTCCTTGAAATATGTTTGAGAATTTCAACTGCACCCTTCCTGAAAGGTAGAGGTCAGTTATATGCGATGCATGATATGGATCAAGCAAACATGGATACGATTTATATGATATGAAGTGTACATGCATGCTATAATGATGTATGTGATGATTCATGTATGTTTTCGTCTAGGAAAATAAATCCTTGACGGGTGCCGGGAAGTCATATCCTGGGCTGATGTTGAGGAAGAGATTTTGCTTCCGCCGCGGATGATTGTTGCAAGAATACCGGTAGGAGAAGATAACTCCGTTGAGGAATAAACTTGGCAAATGAAATAATTCTGCGGGAGAAAGGATACTCTAGCGATCATGCTGGGGAGTGCTACTCTGTGGGGATAGCGATGCTTTGCTGAGTTGATGAAGATAACTCCGCTGGGGATATCCTTGTTGTCGGAAGTGTTGATAGACTTCGCTGGGGGTAGGAAGATACTTTGCCGAGGACGCTCTTTCCGTGGCTTTTGGCTGAGGATAACCCAGTTATATCCTGTTACGGAAATAACTCTTTAAATCAAGCCGGGACGACGCGTTCGTGCTCTGCGAGGGAATAAGCTTCCAGAATCTACTGGGGATAAGCTTGCTGCTTGGGGAGATATGAATTCCAACTTTCCTGGGGAAACTGGATTGGACTCTCCTGGGGGAAGTTTTAGACTGTGGGGAAGTGATTCCTTTGAATGGTGGTATACCGCCGGGGAACAATCTTTAGACCAAGACTGCCGGGGATGCTTTATGTATACTGCTGGGGAAGTATTGAGATCTACGGGGGGATACTCAATTTCCTTGATAATTGTAATTTTGCTTGGAGAGACATGTATTGTTTTACTGAGCTACTCTCTGGGGAATTAAGATACTCGGTCATGTTCTTTGGCTGAACCTACCTTGGTACCTTGGAGGATAGAACAATTAGACTGCTCAGACAACTCTTTATTGCCCCTGTTTCCAGTGTCACCTGCAATTAATTCCTTTGTTTCGTATGCAAATATTTATGAGTTAGCAAATTATTGTCAATGCATACATCACAAATTGAACCTTGGACGTTCTTCGCAAAACAAAACAGAAAAAAGAAAAACACTTGGGCACGTTTAACTGAAAATATATTTGTATTGATTTTGAATGGCCTGAAACTAGGCGTTTGGTGTACAAGAGGCTGACGTCCTAGTAAGAGGTACGTCGCCGAAAAAGAGTTTATACAAGTTTTGTACAAATGAAAATAAAACAGCTGTGTGAAATATGAATGATCCACTGGGTTTCAACTCTGCTATTGCCTTTATAACTCTGAGCGTCTCATCACTTGATGACCTTGGTTGAAGGTGAAGCTGACTGATCGATGTCGTTTGAGCTTAATGCAGATATCGGATTCTGGATGCAAAGTGATCAATGAGACATAGTTTTACGCTTTATCCCTAATTTTTGCCTGGACCGCCTTTTCGGGTTTTCAGTCCACCGGGATACCCCTTTTTGCCCAAGCCGCCTTTTCAGGTTTTCGACTTGCCGGGTGTACAGATTTTTTTCATTTTCATCCCTACATTTTGCCCGAACCCTTTTGGTTCGACGGGAAGCCCTAATTTTTGCCTAGGCATGTCAGCCTAGCGGGTCTTTGATTATGCGTAGTATTTTTTAACTATGTCTGCATTGGCGGGGTGAGGAAGGTCGTCACCATCCATGTTGGTTAAGATCATTGCTCCTCCTGAGAACACATGCTTAACCACAAATGGCCCTTCATATGTAGGGGTCCATTTGCCCCTTGGATCACTCTGAGGAAGGATGATTCTTTTGATAACCAGATCCCCGACTTGGTATTCCTGTGGCCTGACCTTTTTGTTAAATGCCCTGATCATTCGTTTCTGATACGTCTGACCATGACAGATAGCAGCAAGTCTCTTTTCGTCAATGAGATTGAGTTGGTCAAGTCGTGTCTGGATCCAATCATCTTCGTTCAGATTTGCATCCTTCATTATCCGGAGAGAGGGAATTTGCACTTCGATCGGCAAGACTGCCTCCATGCCATAAACCAGAGAGAAAGGAGTTGCCCCGGTTGACGTCCTGGCTGAGGTACGGTACCCATGCAGAGCAAACGGTAACATCTCGTGCCAATCTTTGTACGTCACTGTCATTTTCTGCACGATCTTCTTGATGTTCTTATTCGCTGCTTCTACAGCCCCATTCATCTTCGGTCTGTAAGGAGAAGAATTGTGGTGCTGTATTTTGAACTGTTCGCAGAGCTCAGCGATCATCTTATTGTTCAGATTGGTACCGTTGTCTGTAATAATCCGCTCAGGGACGCCGTATCGACAGATCAGGTTGTGCCGAATGAACCGTGCCACAACAGTCTTGGTTACCGTAGCGTAGGATGCTGCTTCAACCCACTTCGTAAAGTAATCAATCGCCACTAGGATGAAGCGATGTCCATTAGATGCCGTAGGTTTAATCTCGCCGATCATGTCTATGCCCCACATTGCAAACGGCCAAGGCGCAGTCAGAACATTCAGGGGAACCGGAGGAACATGCACCTTATCTGCATAGATCTGGCACTTGTGGCATGTCCTCGAGTGTTGGTAGCAGTCAGCTTCCATTGTGGACCAATAATATCCTGCCCGTAGGATTTTCTTAGCCATAGTGTGCCCACTGGAATGCGTACCAAAGGTCCCTTCATGTAACTCTTCCATGATTCTTTCTGCTTCAATCTTGTCCACACAACGCAGTAAGGTTGAATCATGATTCCTCTTGTACAAGATGCCGTTGCTTAGGAAGAACTTTGCCGCGAACCTCCTCAGGAATTTCTTATCATTGATAGAGGCACCTTCAGGGTATTCCTGAGCTTCCAGATATCTCTTCACTTCATGGTACCAAGGCTTCTCAGTCACCAATTCAGTTTCGAGATCGCAACAGTATGCCGGTTCGTCCAGTTTCCAAATGATGATCCGGGGAGCTTCATTATCCCATTTAACCTTGAACATTGAAGACATTGTAGCTAACGCGTCCGCTAACTGATTCTCTTCTCTTGGAAAGTGCTCAAAGGTTATCTCTGTGAAGTGGGGAATCAGGGTCAACACACATTCTTTGTAAGGAATCAAGTTTGGATGTTTCGTATCCCACTCTCCGTTGATCTGATTGATCACAAGAGCGGAATCTCCGAAGACACTTAGAAATTTGATCCTTAGGTCGATCGCAGCTTGAAGACCCATGATACACGCCTCATACTCCGCCATGTTGTTGGTACAGTTGAAACACAGCCGGGCAGTGAGTGGAGTATGAGTACCTTGTGGAGATATGATTATGGCGCCGATACCATTTCCCAAAGCATTGGAAGCTCCGTCAAAGTGCATAGACCATCGGGATCCCGGTTCAGGTCCTTCATCCGGTCCAGGTACTTCACAATCTGTTACTATCATAATGCTTTCGTCCGGGAACTCGAAGTTCATTGATTGGTAGTCATCTACAGCTTGATGAGCCAAGTGGTCTGCCAATACACTTCCCTTGATGGCTTTCTGGGTTGTATACTGAATGTCGTAGTCCGTCAAGATCATTTGCCATCTTGCAATTCTCCCAGATAGAGCAGGCTTTTCGAATATGTATTTTATCGGATCCATCTTTGAGATCAACAAGGTAGTGTGAGTCAGCATATACTGTCTCAGCCGGCGAGCAGCCCATACCAAAGCGCAGCAAGTTTTCTCAAGCAGTGAGTATCGGGTCTCACAGTCGGTAAACTTTTTGCTAAGGTAATAAATGGCATGCTCTTTTCGGCCAGACTCGTCATGCTGCCCCAGCACACACCCCATTGAGTTGTCTAGCACTGTTAGATATAGGATCAGAGGTCTCCCTTCAACCGGTGGCATAAGGATAGGTGGTTCTTGGAGATACTCCTTGATTCTGTCGAAGGCAGCCTGACATTCATCGTTCCAACGTACTACCTGATCTTTCTTCAGCAGCTTGAAGATTGGCTCACAAGTAGCAGTCAAATGAGATATGAATCGAGCGATGTAATTCAGGCGCCCTAAAAAGCCTCTGACCTCCTTCTCTGTCTTAGGAACTGGCATCTCTTGAATAGCTTTGACCTTAGCAGGGTCCACTTGAATACCTTTATCACTGACCACAAAGCCTAGCAACTTCCCAGATCTTACCCCGAAGGTGCACTTGTTCGGGTTCAATCTCAGCTTGTACAGTTTCAACCGGTCAAATAACTTCTGCAGATGATCTAGGTGCTCTTCCTCAGTCTGGGACCTAGCGATCATGTCGTCCACATACACTTCGATCTCATGATGGATCATATCATGAAATAAGGCAACCATGGCACGTTGGTAGGTTGCCCCAGCATTCTTTAATCCGAACGGCATGACTTTGTAACAGAAGGTGCCCCACTGAGTAACAAATGTAGTCTTTTCCATGTCTTCAGGTGCCATCTTGATCTGATTGTAGCCTGAAAAACCATCCATGAAAGAGAATACTTTGTGTTGAGCCGTATTATCAACGAGGACATCAATGTGAGGTAAGGGGAAGTCATCCTTGGGGCTGGCCCTGTTCAGATCCCTGTAATCGACACACATTCTGACCTTGCCATCCTTTTTAGGTACTGGCACCACATTAGCAACCCACTGAGGGTAAGAAGTCACTGCAAGAAACCCGGCATCAAACTGTTTCATGACCTCGGCTTTAATCTTCTCGGACATCTCTGGACGCATCCGACGAACCTTTTGTTTAACTGGAGGGCAGTCTTCCCTAGTCGGCAAATGATGGACGACAATATCGGTATCCAACCCGGGCATGTCTTCGTAGGACCAGGCAAATATCTCCATATAGTCATGCAGCATCTTGGTTAACCGTTGCTTCACGCTGAGCTCTAGGTTGGCACCAATCTTTACCTCTCTTCTGTCTGCCTCAGTACCCAGGTTTATGGTTTCCACTGGCTCTTCATGGGGTTGAATTGCCCTCTCTTCCTGAAGCAACAGTCTTGCAAGCTCGCCAGGCACTTCGCAATCATCTTCACCTTCGTCTTCGGCTAAGTTGATCGGATTTTCGAAGTCATAATTGGCATTAGCAGAGCTGTTATCAGTGAGATCCAGAGTGGATTGGAACCTGTATGAGTGAGTGTGTGTGTAAATACAGCTGTTTTTGAAAATTATGTAAAGGAAAGGAAAGATAGAAAAGGAACACAATATTTGCAATGCGAAAAATACGTCCAAGATTTTCATTCATGATGTATAAAATGACAGTTTGTATGCCCTCACAAATAGAACCACGGTGCCTCGGGTAAGACACCGGGCCATAGAGTTTATCATTGTCTATTACAGAATATCAAAACAAAGGGATTCATTACTTAGCAACAAAAGAAACAGAGATATTGTCCTTGGCGCTCCAATTGTTAAGTCCACCGTCAGTTGCCGGGTAAATCCAGCTATCAAACTCAGCTTCATCAACTTCCTCTTCGTCCCCAATAGCATTAACTCCATGAGCAGGCAGGGGAGCTGTCACCACATTAGGCTTGTCAGACGCCTCAAACTGTACCTCCTTAGCGTCAATGAGGTCCTGCAGCTTGTTCTTTAGTGCCCAACAGTCATCAGTGGCATGCCCCGGGCTGTCTGAATGGTAAGCACAACGGGCATTCGGGTTGTACTTAGGAGAGGTAGTGTTCGAGAACTTTGGCGCCTCCTTGACAGTCACCAAATTGGTGGATAGCAACTGTGGCAGGATTTGCGATAGGGTCATGCTTAACCGGGTAAATTCTCTCCGGGGTCTATCAGCCCTTTGAGGATTGTTTGGCCGGGGAGCGGCAGCAGGCTTAGCAATCATCACCGCACTGACAGATTGGCGGTGCTCCGGTCTCTCTGATCTCCTAGAACCATACACGGCACTAGACTCCTTTTTAAACGGCTTCTTTTCTGAACTAGAGGATGATGCCCCCTTTGCAATCTTCCCAGATTTCAGCCCAGCTTCGATTCTCTCTCCAGTCAAGATCAGATCAGTGAAACCAGCAGAAGAATTCCCAATGAGATGGTTAAAGAATGGCCCAGATAGGGTCCCCAAGAACATGTCCACTAACTCTCGATCAGTCAAAGGTGGCTGCACCCTGCCAGCCAGGTCTCTCCACTTCTGAGCGTACTCCTTAAAACCTTCGCTTACGCCCAACGACATACCTTGGAGTTGGGTACGTGTGGGGGCAAGGTCGGCATTATACTGATACTGCTTGTAGAAAGCAGTAGCCAGCTCCTCCCAGTTACGAACTTTGGTCCCATCCAGCTGATAGAACCATTCGAGATGAGTCCCTGAAAGACTCTCCTGGAAGAAGTGGATCCATAGATTCTTGTCCGCAGAGTACGGCTGAATTTTCCGAACGTAGGACCTCAAGTGCAGCTTGGGACAGGACGCCCCGTCATACTTGGAGAAGGTGGGTGCTTTGAATTTATGTGGAATGATCACACCAGTCGACAAACCCAGATCTCCGAAATCCAGCCCAGGTGCCTGTTGCACCTCCATAGCCTTCAACCTGTCCTCCAGTTGCTTGTATCTGTCATCTGCAGGAGGGTACTGTTCCTCATCAAAATCTGTCTCGTTGTCGGAGACCACTGGAGTAGGAACCTTTACTTCTGCCTGGGAAGGACTCTTGCCAACAGAAGAAACAGCCTCTTCATGTTGCAGAGTATTGCCCAGCCTTCGGCCCGAGTTGAATAGAACAGTTCTTCTCTTTTTCTTCTTTTTCAGGAGCATAGTCTTCAATTCCTCTTGGCCCTTAGCTAGACCCATGATTAGTTCTTGAAACTGCGCATTCTGCGCCTGGAGAGCCTTGATTGAAGTCTCTGTTGATTCAGATCCGGGATTCATGATGCTGAAATAAACAGCGAAGAACTGTAAGCAACCTGAAAAAGGGGAAAAACCTGCTATGCACATGATGTATGAAATGCGTATGGATTATGTTTTCAAAGACAATCGGGAATCAACTTTGTAAACAAAAAAGGAACACACTTTATTAGATTCAACTTTTGCAACTGAGATTATTCAACAAGTTGCCCTTAGGCGTTTACATGAAAGGAAACAACTGGAAAGGAAATAAAAACTGTAAAGGCACATTCAGAATTCCTCATTGATCCCATGGTCTCCTCTTCTCAGTACGGAGGTAGGCATTCAGAGCTCTTTCATTCTCCAACTGCTTTGTCAGCTTCTGGACCTTTGATTCCTGCTCGTTGAACTTTTCCCGGTAAGAATCCCGTTCTTCTTGCAGTTGCGACCAAGATCTCTTCAATGTCTCATAATCAGTAGGTATCTGAGGAGGAAGGACAGTTGGAGGAACACCATCTTTATCAGGACACTCAAGAATGACGGGTCTGACAGCTTCATACGGCATACCTAACTTTTGAGCACGGATGCGGACCCATTTGTAGTAGGCTTCCATAGGTAGAGAAGTCTTTGGCCCTAGCTCTTGTGGGTCAGCTTTATGAACCTTCTCCCAAGCTTTGATGAACCTACGACGTAGCTCGTCACTATCCACCTGAAACTCGAAACTGATGTGAGGCACCAACATCTCATGGGGGCCTGCTCTCCTTGCTCTTCCAAACTGACGGAGTGCTAGACATGGATTGTAAGAGATCCCTCCTTGAGTACCAATCAGAGGAACATTAGGATACTCCCCGCATCGATCAATAATAGCTATCTCATCCAAACCTCTGCAAGTCCAAATGATGTCTTTATCGGTGAGAGACATTAACCTGTGAGCCCAACCTCTTCCTTCTTGGTTCTTCAGTACGAACTTAGGGAGGTGCGAAATAAACCACCTCGCCAACAAAGGGATACAACACCATAGGGTTCCTCGTCTTCGGGTAGTACGAGCATGAAGTTGTTGCAAGATGTCACCCAAGAGAGTGGGCACAGGGTTCTGAGACATAAAGATCCTAATGGAAGTGACATTGATGAAGTTGTCAGGATTAGGAAACAGGACTAACCCATAGATTAGGAGAGCCAAGATGTCTTCGTATGCCCTAAAGTCCAAGTCATTCCAGAAGCTGTTAGCTTTACCAATCAGAAACTTGGCCAAGAAACCCTTAACTCCGCTTCTAGTTACCCAATTGTCTGTTACCTCTTGATGGGTCAAAGGAAGAGCTGCAGCAATGTCCTCCAGCCTGAGGGTCTTTTCCCAACCAGTAAAGGGAGTCTGATCCAAGATAGGGATACCAAGCAGATTAGAGAACTCTTCCAGGGTAGGGACCAGCTGGAAGTCTTGAAAGGTGAAGCACTGGTACTGAGGGTCATAGAATTGGGTCAGAACACTCATCAACTGTTGATCCCGCTTTGCAGTGACTAAACTGAGAAGAGAACCATGCCTCTGAATGAAGGAAGTGGTGTTTGGAATTCTGCTAACCAACTCATCAATCAACTCAGGTGAACGAACAAAATTGAACCGGATAGTATTCCTTCGCACAGGCATCATAATGTCCTACAAAACAGAGCAAAGATGAAACCCTCTTGTCTTTGAAATGGTCAGTTCTTATGCAGGATGCATGCAATGCTCATGATGCTATGATGTTATGATAAAGCACACCACATACAGATACAAAGGCAAACATAGTAAGGCACACAAGTCACACAAGGCAAGCCCCTAAAGTTTAGGCCAGCATGAGGTCTAGGTACTACCCTCTTTCAGTTTGTTGGTTCATACCTGTCCTAATCAAAAGTAACCGGGTTCTTAGAGGATCCCAATATCATTGACTACCCTCAATCGGTCATAACTCCAGCATCGCAATCTTTTCTTGCGGCCAGAACCATCACGAGAGTTTAGCCTCAATGGGCGTAGCATACTGCTACTGTTCTAAAGGCCAAGTTGTGTCAATTAAGGTTCTAAGGTTGTTGGTGCTTAATGACTCCTTAGAAGACCCATATTCTCCTCGTTGCGACACAAGGGATATCGGTACAGACTAAGGTGCCACACCAACGTAGCCACTGCTTCACCTGTGTCGGTCTACGCCGGACAGGTCCCTCACAGCTTATGCTACCTAAACAGGGTCTCCCCAGATCCGGGTTAGGATCTATGTATCTCCGATGCAACCCACAATAGTAAAGCAAGCAAAACAATACAAGTGAAAACACAGTTATGACCTAGCCCTAAGGTACACCTCACTTTATAAAGGTTCCCCAGCAGAGTCGCCAGTTCTGTGATCGGTGGATCTGGAACTGACTGTTTAACGCTGGTTCGCGAAATGTCGCGGAAGCAAGAGTCGCCACCGTCTTTTATTTTCTCCAAATGGAAAGGACAAAAGCACAGAAAAATTCCTTAAAGAGATTGCTCTCGGTTCGGGAGGTAGGTTATAGAAAGGGAAGGTATTAGCACCCTTTCTATCCATGGTTATCCATGGGCTCTTAGATACTTGCTCATATGTTTTCAAAATTGTTGTTTGCTTTTTAATGTGGGTTTAAAAAAGTTTCTTTGAAAAATTTCAGTTTGACTCATACGTCAGAGTGTTTGAAAAGTTTGCTTTGAAAGCTTTTGAAAATGTGTTGATGTGAAAAGTATTTTGATTTGTTTGAAATTAGAGCAAGTATCTACGAGTCATCCACCTACCCTAAGGAATTCGTCTGTGTAAATGTCCTTTAAAGTAGTGCCATCCCACCATTGAGAGGTAGGTAGCACCACCGTTGGAGGTGTTCGGGTCAATTCGAGGTTCGGGACATGGTGATCACCAGAGCAATGGGAAGACACCTTAGAAGCTACCCTCATGCCAGGTTCCCGGATCATGAGGACTTACTAAGACATCCTCTACTCGACGATCACCTTTCGAGGCAAGGCAACAGTGAGGCGTACCCTAGGGGTGGTGTGTGAATTTGTGTGTCATGTTCATTTATTTTTCTTGTCATGTTTGTCGTGTTCTACGCTTGATTTTAATTAGGACATTCATTCTTTCATGCTTGGTTAACCGTTGTAAAGTTGCGGGAAAATAAATCTAAGATTATTACAAATGGCGCGGGTCCACATCGCCAAAATTAAACCGGACCCGATTTAGCGGAAAATAAATAAAGCGATAAAATAAAGGTGCGAAAAATCAAATTACATGGCCTTGGGAGAGATACAAAATTATTTAAACGATTATAAAAATAAATGCGCGAAATAAGGAAATTAAAACAAAACTAGGGCGTTGGGCCCTTTTACAAACAATTAAAATTAATAAGGAAATTAAAATTAAAATGTTTTTTTGTTATTTTGTGTTTTTTAGGTTTTATGAGAAAAAAGAGTTAATGGAAATTAAATTAAACGGCAAACCCTCATTCTAATATTTTTTTTATTTATTATGAAAGAATTAAAATATAATCTAAATTAAACCCTAATTTATTTATGTGCAATTTTTAATTTATGAAAATAAATAAATAATATTATTATTCTAAAAAAGGGAAAAATATTAAAAGGAATAAAAATATCAATTAACCTAATTCTATTTTGTTGGATTTTTGTTATGGAAAACATATAAATTAAACCTAATTTGAAATTAGTTTATTTACATGCTAATAAAATAATTATAATAAAATAAATATTATTTTTTGGTCTTTTTCTGATTTTTTATATTTTTGTAGAAAATAATTACTGAATAAAAACAATAAATAAATAAAATAAGAATTAAAAAGATATAAGGGAAATAAATGAAATTTCAAACCAGGGTGGGGTGTTGTCCCAAAATTGGAGGTCAGGCCTTAGCACTTCAGGCCCATTAAGTTTTGACATTCGTTGACTTTTTGGATTGTGTATGATGCAGTTGACCTGATATATGGTGCCCTTTGAATCTTAGTCATTGATTGGCTTTTGTAGGACGCGTGGCTAATGGGATACTGATGGAGTATGGTGGTCCTCCTCAAGCGCGCTGCATAAGAATTATTCATGAAAAATAATATGAAACTTTTGCCAGACCTGGGACTTGAACCCAGGTCTTGAAGGTTACAAGCACAACACTTAACCACTGAACCACGCACGTTAATTGGTATATTATTATAAACAAATAATGAAAAAGCAAAACCAACGCTCATTAACCAAAACGCGCGCAGATTTGAATTGACCAATGGCTGATGGACACGCACTCGTCTTCTTCCCCACCCTGTAAAACAAAACACTATGGGAACGGTTTTTGAAGCGTTGCAGAAAGGGACCTATTGGAAAATAGCGATTAGAACCATGGGCCTCATAAATTGTTCGCGAGATAGGTCTCTTGTTCGTTGGAGCACGCTGAGTTCAACCATGGTGGATTCGAAGGCCAATTTTACTGTATTGACAAAGCCCCAATTTTTTCTTCTGAAAACCCTAAAGAACAAACATGGTAACTTGGCCAAAAACGCACGAAACTTCAATCAAAAGTTATGGTTAGCTTGCAAATTTCATATTGAACAAGAATTCATGAATAAAAATATACAATGATGCGTAAATTATGATATGCGATTTGGAAATTTTTGCTTCACAGTTTGAGGTCGTGATACCGTTTCAGGGCGTTTCAATGGATGTTCTTGGTTGGTATTTGATCAGGAGTGCCTGAGGATGCTAATGGAATGAGAGTTGATGCTTGAATCGACCTAAAACCTTGATTTCAGTTTTCAGTTTTAAGGCAATTTTCTCAAGTTTGTATATTGGGTTTTTGCGCAGCTTGCAGTCTAAGATCATTAGGGTTGTGATGCTGAGTATGTATAGAGCATGTTAGGTCAAAAAGGTTGAATAAAATCCATTGAATTCATTGTTTGAAGATTTGATTTGCTTAAGGATCTTTTCTAATCTTTTTCATGGTTTTTTGTGTTCAATCAGCTCAAGTCTTATCAAAACTTGCCATAATCAATCAAGCACGAAATATTGAGATTAGAATGTGCATAAAAAGATTTTTTTAGGTTAGGTTTATATTTTTTCATGTATTAAAATGATTTAAATGAATATAAATTAATATAAATTCAAATAAATAATTAAAAAATGTGAAAATACTTCCCTTTGGGCCTAGTGGTCGTGCATAGGCTTGGCATGAAGAAACTTGGAAGAAAAATGGGCCCATTTGCATTTTTAGGCCTTTTGCATCAATGTTGACTTTTCAAAATTTCCAAAAATTTCCCAACTTACACAAGGCATAACTTGGTCAATTTTCAAGCTTTTCACATGTTCTTGGACATTTTTGAAAGGTCTTTGAGTCCTTTAACCAATGCCTTTGGTCCCATGTCATTTTGATTTACCAATCTCAAGTTATGGCCTTTGACTTAAAGTCCCTTTTTGTTGACTTTTGAAAATGACCTATAATGTTGAAATTGATAACTTTTTGTGAGATCATTTCTTGGACTTGGAACATGAAGATGAATTGTAGGAAATGTCTTTCTCTTCAAAATGAGCTTTGGATGGAATTTTTCTGATAATCCATGTGAAAGTTATGCCTTGGTCAATTTCAGTTGACTTTTTCAGCTGTCCAAATATAGCAACTTTTGCATCTTTGATGATTTCTGAGCCAAATTTTGAGAATCATGATCAAGCATTGATCAAATGATGTTTGTGGCTTCAAAATGATATATTGACCAAAAATTTGAACTTTTGACTGTCAAATGACCATTTTGCCCCTACAGTTGACTGTAGTGCAATCTAGGGTTTTGACTGTGCAATTTTGAGCTGAATGCCTTGAAACTTGACATGAGGATACTTGACCATCTTTTTAAGCATATGAGACTTGATTGGGCCTTTTAAAAGTTCATTTTCTTGATCAGAACTCAAACCCTAGTTTTGACTGTATAGGAGACAGTTGAGCTGCACAACCCTTGGGGAATTTTGTGACCTTGACTTTGACAATTCTTGATGAATATGGGAGGGCAAATTTTGGGGTACAACAACTCTTTTTTAATTTAATTGAAAATTAATTAACTTAGTTTCTTTAAGTATTATTCATCAAATATTTTTAAATAATTTAGTTTTCTTTTTTTAGGTTGTAATCAGTTCACTTTTTTTTTTCAAAATAAAAAATAAATTAATCATTAAGATAGATTGTCAATCATTTTTTTACATTAAATAAATCTCTTCGTTTCTCTGTATAATCTTTGCGTGTTCTTTACTTTTAGCATTAGGTCTTTTATTTTTATTATTATGTAACTACTACAAGGTTGTAATAGCTTAAATAGGATTTTTTTTTTCTTTGCTTTCTTTCCCATTTTAATGGTCTATATCCCCTCCCCGAAGCTTTGTAATAGCGTAGGAAATTTAGTTTTTGTCTTTACCGTTTTCCTTATAACTCTGCTAGATGTATGCTAATAGGCTTGTATAGAAAGACTAAAAGCAACCACAGCTAACCCTAATCAAATATTAAAATAACTGAAACAACATACTTCGCACTCACGCACCTCTAGGGTAACTCCACTTGTTTCCTCGATAAAAAACAGTCATGTCCCTCGAACTTGGGACACTTTAGCAAAGACCCTCAGTTAAAAGATCGTAGTCCCTCGATGACCCTTAGATGCTGCCTTCGATAAACGATATTAGTCCCTTACGACAAATTGCTAAAGCGCCTTACGAGTTTCCTTTATAACCGTACGATGACCCGCGCTTGTCCCTTAAACAACCAATGATAGGGCTTCCTACTAACTAATGGTTTGATAGCACTATCTAAAGGAAGATGAAAATAACACAAAAGACTTTTGAGTAGGTAGATAGCTCGTAGTCACTTGCTCACAAACAAAAACATATTTCACACAAAACAGTTCTTTTCTAAAATATTTTCAAAACAAACACTTCGTATGTGTTCTCAATGATATAAGAATCATTACAAAGTTCTCCCCACTTAGGCATTTTCAAAATATTTTCAAACATACACAAACTCAAAGCATTTCAAAAGTGAGCTAGCGATTAAGACTCCGTAGATAACTACAGATGAAAAGGGTGCTAACACCTTCCCTTTTTATAACCTACCCCCCGAACTCAGAAAAGTTCTCAAAGGTCTTTCCTCTTCTTTTCACCCTTTCCTTTGTTGGATAAAAGAAAAGTTAGTGGCGACTCTTGCTATCCGCAACATTTGCAATAAAATGAAAAACCAAAAGTCAGTTCTCCCACCGTATTACAGAACTGGTGACTCTGCTGGGGAGAACTAAAAGTGGGGTTACCTTAAGAGCTAGGTCACCTTTATTGCTTTACTTGTTTGCCTTGTATGATTTATATTTCAGGATATGCTTGGGTTTATTTCTTGTATAGATACTATACCCATATCTAGGGGTATTTTAGGTAAGTAGAAATATATCGTGAAGATTGTACGGTGTATATCGATACAGTTGAAGTGATGGCTACGTTAGTGTGACACATTGGTTGGTGTTGGTGTCCCTTGAGTTAAGTCAAGGAGAATGTTGGGCTGCCACGTGGTGTCATAAAGCACTAATTGACTGTAGAACCTTAGTTGACACAACTTAGCCATTAGAAAGTAGTGAGATAGTCGGCTTTGGTGCAGACTGAAGTTAGTTGATACTTGATGCTACACTCAATGAGATCGGACTCCCGGGATATTTCATTCGCAAATCAGATGCTTGTGCTGAAACAATTCTCGGGAGAAAGATCAGTGATATTGAGGCTCCTAGAACCCGGTTACTTCTTTTAGGAAAGGTTGAGCCAACTAAAACTTCAAGAGGGTACTTACCTACAAACTCCATGTGAGCTTAAACCTAAGGCCTTGTGTGTGTTTGTTTTTGTGTGATTAATTGTTCGAACATGACATCATAACATCATGACGTCATACCATATCATTTTCACTAACCATTTCAAGGACCAAGAGATTTATCTTTGTTCTATTTTGTAGGCTATGGCCTCCGCTCGCAGAAATACTATCCAGATCAACTTTGTAAGGGTGTCTCTGCAGCTTAAAGAGTTAGTCTCAAGGGTTCCCGAAATTTCTCCATTCATCAAAATACATGGTCGAATACTCAGTCAAGTTACCCCAGGTTTTGACGAAGAATGATGAGTGCTCTACTCCAGTTCTTTGACCATACACATCACTGCTTTACCTTTCCTGATTATCAGTTGGTACCTACAATGGAGGAGTTCTCTCAATTACTGGGAGTACACGTTCATGATTAGACACCCTTCATCGGTTCAGAGGAAGCTCTGAAACCAGAAGATATTGCAGCGGCCTTACATCTAAAGTGGTCCGACATTGTATCTAACTGGGAAACGAGAAGTGGAGTCAAAGGCTTTCTGGCTAAATTTCTGATAGAAAAGGCTTAACTATTTATGGATTCTATGAGTTTTCAGGCTTTCGAGGAGATCTTGTGCCTACCTTGCTCGGAGATGTTGTGCATTCTATTCACACTCGTACCATGAAGAGGCGAGGAACCCTTATGTGTTGCATACCTTTGCTATCCAGGTGGTTTATTTTTCACCTTCCCCGCTCTATAATCAAGAACGAACAAGGTTTGAGGTGGTCGCAAAGAATAATGTCACTTTCTCATACAAACATCTACTGGTATTCCTGATCTCATGAGGATATCACTATCATTGACCAATGTGGGGAATTCCATAAGGTTCCACTCCTTGACATTAGGGGAGGTGTTGTAACCCAAAATTTGCCCTCTCTACTCTCAAGACATTTCTCACCAAAGATCTCAAACGCTCAAGGGTTCTCAAGGGCTTGATCAGATAAGCTCACCTCCTAAGCACTGAGCCTCCAAATTAGGGTTTTGATTTTTTTCAAAGACAATTGTACTTTTTATGTATAAAATTACTTTCATGGTTCATTATAAGTCTTCAAGATTTCTCATACCAAGTTTCAGGCCTTGCATCACAAATTTGCTCAATCAATTGCTCAGATGACCAAGAATCAGCTGTATTGGGTAAAAAGTCAATTGTGGTCAATATATAGTCAAACTTCATAATTTTTTGCCAACATCAACATTTTGAAGTGATATTTATCAATTTACCAAGGGTTGATCATAATTCCTCAAGAAAAGCACTCAAATCATCAAAGGGACAAATTTGTCAAAATTAGGGTTTTGACTGAGAAGGACTGATCAGTGACTTTTGACCTCGTACATGACCTAATGGCTTGAAACATGATATCAAGGACTCAAACACAAAATTTTGACCTAATTTCATGGTTCAAATCATTTCTCAATATCAATGGATTGATAGTTGAAATTTGATCAACTGATGAAAAGTCAACTGATACACAAAAAGTTAAACTTTGACTTTTTGGTCAATATTAAATTTCAAAGATCGAAATTCATCAAGACATTCAAAAATATCAAACCAAATCATCAAGAATCAGGAAAGTCAAAAAGTCAACAAAAAATTTAAGATTTCAAAGACTTAGAAAAATTCTAAGTATTTTTAACCTTAACAATTTCAATACTTCATGATAATTTTTCACCAAAATGTAAGATGATTCGAAGAAAAATTTCAACATGAAAGTTGTAGATCTTGATGAATTTTATAACTTTATCTCTTAGGGTTGATGTCCAAAAAATGCTTATATTTGACCAATTTTCACCTAGTTCCAAGATGATTTAGCCAAAGTGGTCAACGTGAAGGTTGTATAAAAAATTTCTAGCTTCCAAAATGTCAAAGAACTTGAAGAGATCATGCTTTAGCTAGGAGAATCAAGAAGAAGAAGTTAAGCTTTCATTCTTGAATTACAAGGCATCTTCATGAAGAACACACAACCAAATCCCACAACTATGCTGCATAATCTTGCTTTGAAGGCCTCTTGACTTGCAAACATATCCATAATCATAAGATTACACATACTTTTGATCCATGATCTAAGAGATTAAAGCTTTATCCAATCCATTTTGCCATTTAAGGGAGAAAGGTTAGACTTCCATTTTAATAAAGCATGCTTTTGCAAAATGTCAATGCATTGAGCTTTGTAGTGGTTATATTTGATCACAAGCAAGCTCAAAATCATGGAGAAAACCTTCTGCATTCAACAACTTTAGAACATGCTTGTACTTGAAGCATTGAAACTATGGAAATTCATCCAACTTGGTTTTTCACTTTCAACCAAACCATAACATGCTATCTTGAAAATATGATTACTTCAACCTCCAAAACCTCTTGCCTATAAATATAGAGCTCATTTGCAAGCCAAAGGAGAAAACAAATATGATAAAAAATAGAGGAACAATCCCGCAAAACCCTTTACTCTTAAAAAATCAGAATTGTCCACAAAACCTCCATATTTGAGTTTTGAAGTCCAAATCTTTGAATCTCTCAAACCTTGCAAGTTTTTCCCAAACAAATCATCCAAATACTTCACATAAATCATATAGAAGTTGTCCAATTAGAAGAACAACTTATGTAATATCATTATCACCATCTTCCAAATTCAAAAAACATGCTTTGCAAGTTGACTTGGTTGGGGAGATTCGAACACTTTTAGCATAAAGTCGGGATTGGAACAACTTCAAGGAGGTAAAATGAAGCTTAATCAATCATCACATTGCACATGGGATCATCCATACGTGTTCTGAGATTCTACTTCAAGAGGTAAGTTTTTCTCAAACGGTGATATCCTTGTCCATACATCATTTGCTTTTGTTTTCAAAAGAATAAAACAGGACAAATCGGAGCAGAAGAGTGAAAACATTCAGAATTACAAAAATGCTTCAGGAGCCCTGACATAGGTAGCCGTGTCACCTAACATGGGCCGTGTCAGGGAGAAAACGTAGCAAAAGGGAAAGACAAGAGCTGACACGGGTGCCCGTGTCACACGATATGGACTGTGTCAATTCAGCTGTTTGCATATAAATAATTGTTTGACAATAGGGAAATTTGTACGACGAATGTCCAATGAATGGAAATCCTCTCAGTAAATGGAATCACTTCAAATGGAAAGACGCTTCCAATGAAAAACCTTCCATAAGAAAGGGGGCATGACATGTTATTGTCTAACTCATCAGTGGCAGTCAAGTCGAGATTCAAAGAATCTCTCAAAAGTGCTGAGTAGCCAGGGGAAGATCTTCATCTGAATCACTTAGGGCATGTTACATTGATCAAGGGTTCCAACAAAAACCACTTTTAAATTTGAAACTTCAATATCATTAAATTTCTTATCTGTGCTAGTAGTATCAGATAGTGTCAGTATCATGTCTTCGGATCCTTCCATGACAGTTCTTAGAAATATACTGAGGAAGGTCAAGACTATCAGAAACTTTGAAATATATGGTTGATCAATAACTTCAAACATTAGGCTCCAGACTAACCCCAGGGGAAAACAGGCTCCCACATATGAAGGTCACTTGCGATCAAGCAAACATTTCCTGACATTATTACAACACTTACTACCATGGATAATGACAATTCTCCACGACCTATGAACACGGATATAGTCGAAAGATACTACGCATAAAAGATACCCGCTAGATTGACATGCCTAGGAAAAAGTGAGGGCATCCCGACGAACCAAAAGGGTTCAGGAAAAAATTAGGGATATATATACATAAATATGGTACACCCGACAAGTCGAAAACCTGAAAAGGTGACTTAGGCAAAAAAGGGTATCCCGGTTGACTGAAAATCTGAAAAGATGGTCCAGGGAAAAGTTAGGGATTAAAGTGTACGTCTATGTCTTGTTATCTCATCACTTGTCTATTAGCAAAAGACTTATCGCTCTTCTCAGCATTTACCAAGGACTTTAGGAGATAGGACAATGTTCAAGTCGTATTCATAGAGCAATCTCCTCGGGATTATCCTTACAAAGTCATCTTCACCAGCTCATCTTCAACAAAGATACATTTCCCGACAAGTCTAAAATGCCTTTGAACATAAAGTGTGGCATCTTCCATCTGATAACATAGTCATACTCACCAGCAAATCCCCTAGCGGATAAAGGAGCATGACCTTCTCCCCAGTAATATTGCCCGCTTACGGAGTTCCAATTAGTACAGTTCATAGATATTCTCTTCTCCAGCTGAGATTGAAAACTGTAAAACTCTTGCAGATCTCTTCTCTTTAGTAAATTCAAAATTCCCCAGGAGAGTTTGTTTCCTCAGCAGGGAATTTCTCTGACAACATGGTTTATTTCCCAAACAGATTATAAGTCTCCTTAGCTTGAGTCAATACCTCCGACTGCTACTAATCACTGGAAAAATTCCTCTTCCTAGAGAAGTCACTACTATCCCTAGAGAATTGCTACGAAACTTGGAACCAAACTAGATATCAGTCAAACTTTATCTTCCCCAGACGAGTTGGATGGTTATCCATCTCTTTTATCCCCAGTCAGGGTATATAATAATTATCTTCCCTATACGAATTGAAAGGTTATCCATCTCTTTTATCCTCAGTTAGGGTATATAAGAATTATCCTCCCCAGACCAATCAGAAGGTTATCCATCTCTTTTATCCCAAGTCAGGGTATATAAGAATTATCTTCCCCAGACGAATCAGAAGGTTATCCATCTCTTTTATCCCCAGTCAGTGTATATAAGAATTATCCATCCCAGATGAATCAGAAGGTTATCCATCTCTTTTATCCCTAATCAGGGTATATAAGAAATAAATTCCCCAGTAGAGCAACAGACGACCAAGCTTCCTAAACTCTACTCCCCGAAGCAGAAATCAATACATCCCCTGCAGAGTTCCCTCAAACAAGTAAGCAAGAATTCCTAGCGGAAGTATTCTAGACAAGATTAAAGATACATGTACTCTTCATCCCCAGCAATAATCAGGGATTTATTTTCCCATAAAAAGATATCATATAGGTCTACAAATACACTTCGACAACATTTCACATTCATACATCATAGTATATGCATACGACACGCATATAACACAGTCTCATTTTTTTTGAGGACATCATTACACAATGCATTTCATTGCATACATCTAACTCTTTACCTTTTCAGGAAGGACCAATCAACAGACGAATATCATCAACAATTTTCAAATAGGTCCAAGATTAATTACCGAAACAAGACGGGGCAACTATCTACGAGACCAGGTCAGAGATTAATTCCTGAAACAAGACAAGGGAACTATCTCAATGGCCAATAAAGGGCAAGCTCCAAATTAATTCCTGAAACAAGGCAGGGCAACTATCTGTGAAGAATAGATAAAGATCAATTCCCGAAACAGGACGAGGAGACTATCTTTATCACCATTAGTATGAACTCTCGAAACAGGACGAGTTTACCAACAAACTGATCATAGATCAAATCTTGAAACAAGACGAGGCAACTATCTACATGAAGACCAGCTACTCAAACACCTTTCCCAGAGTTTCATTCTGGAAAGCATGGTTCAAATACAGTCGAGCGAAGACTCATTTTGATCCACTTTAAGATACAGTCGGGCATAGACTCATTCTAATATATTTTTTAGATATATTTAAGAAAAGACCTCTACTGGTTCAGTTTAAATAGACCAAATATTTATTCTGATACTTTTCCAGTAGGCACTTTTTTTGGTTCAGTTTAAATCTACTAAAGATTTATCCTAATTCTTATCCAGTTAAAGACAAAAACAAGACATCTACTGGTTCAGTATAAATCGACCAAAGGTTTATTCTGATACTTCTTACAGTAGACACTTTTTCTGGTTCAGTTTAAATTGACTAAAGATTTATCCTGATTCTTATCCAGTTAAAGAAAAAAACAAAACATCTGCTGGTTTAGTTTAAATTGACTAAAGGTTTATTCTGATACTTCTTCCAATAGACACTTTTCTGGTTCAGTTTAAATTTCCTTAAGATTTATTATGATTCTCTCCAAATTAAAGACAGACACAGACATCTTCTGGCTCAGATTAAATCGACCACAAATTTATTCTGATACTTCACCCAGTTAAAGACAGACACAGACATCTACTGGCTCAGATTAAATTGACCAAAGATTTATTCTGATACTTCTCTCAGTAGACCTTTTTCTGGCTCAGATTAAATCGACTAAAGATTTATTCTGATACTTCTCTCAGTTAAATTTTTAAAGACATTTGTTGGCTCATATTAAATCAACCAAAGATTTATTCTGATACTTCTCTCAGTAGACCTTTTTCTAGCTCAGATTAAATCGACGAAAGATTTATTTTGATACTTCTCTCAGTTAAATATTTAAAGACATATGTTGGATCAGATTAAATCAACCAAAGATTTATTCTGATACTTCTCTCAGTTAAATATTTAAAGGCATATGTTGGCTCAGATTAAATCAGCCAAAGATTTATTCTGATACTTCTCTTAGTATACCTTTTTCTGGATTAGATTAAATTGACCAAAGATTTATTCTGATACTTCTCTCAGTTAAAGATTCAAAAACATCTGCTGACTCAGATTAAATCGACCAAAGATTTATTCTGATACTTCTCTCAGTAGACCTTTTTATGGCTCAGATTAAATCGACCAAAGATTTATTATGATACTTCTCTAAGTTAAATATTTAAAAACGTATGCTGGCTCAGATCAAATCGACCAAAGATTTATTCTGATACTTCTATCAGTAGACCTTTCTCTGGCTCAAATTAAATCGACTAGAGATTTATTCTGATACTTCTCTAAGTATACCTTTTTTTAGCTCAGATTAAATCAACCAAAGATTTATTCTGACACTTCTCTCACTTAAAGATTTAGAGACATCGACTGGCTCAGATTAAATCGACCAAAGATTTATTCTGATACTTCTCTCAGTAGACCTTTATTTGGCTCAGATTAAATCAACCAAAGAATTATTATGATACTTCTCTCAGTTAAATATTTTCAAACATCTGCTGGCTCAGATCGAATCGACCAAAGATTTATTCTGATACTTCTCTCAGTAGACCTTTTTCTGGCTTAGATTAAATCGACCAAAGATTTATTCTGATACTTCTCTAAGTTAAAGATTTAAAAACATTTGCTGGCTCAGATTAGATCGACCAAAGATTTATTCTGATACTTCTCTCAGTAGACCCTTTTCTAACTCAGATTAAATCTACCAAAGATTTATTCTGATACTTCTTTAGATACATGCGAGCGAAAACTCATTCTGATACTTCTATCAACAATTACCTCTGTATGACATCTATAAGCCCATCTCTGACGATTCTCCGTCACCTCTCCAAATGGTGTCTTTAAGCTTATTCCTGACACAATCAATAAACTGTTTTACTTCATGCATAAGAGAGTGCAAATTTCTGGGCACTTAAGTGTTCAATCATCTTCTACCCTCAAGTCACGAATGGCGAACAAGCCAATCTAACTCTTCAGGTTTAAGAAGATTGAAAAGGGAAAGTTGTTTTACCCCAAAATTTCCCTCTCTTTTCTCAATATGTTTATCACCAAAGATCTCAAACTCTCAAGGGTTTGATCAGATAAGCTCACCTCCTAAGCACTGAGCCTCCAAATTAGGGTTTTGATCTTCTCAAAGACAATTGGGCTTTTGATGTCTCAAATTACTTTCATGGTTCATTTTAAGTCTTCAAGATTTCTCATACCAAGTGTTGTACCACAAAACTTTCCCTCTCATTTATCAAGTATTTTCTCACAAGATCTCCTTTGGTTCAAGACTGCACAAGGGTTGATCAACTCAAGACACCTCCTTAAGCACTGATGACTGAAATTAGGGTTTGAGATTGCACAAGGATAATTGAACCTTTAATGCCTCATATAACTTTCATGGATCATTATGGAGCCTTAAGATTGCTCATGTTAAGTTTCAAGTCTTGGATCACATTTTTGTTCAGTCAATTGACCAGTTGACCTAAAAATCAGCTGTATTAGGGAAAAAGTCAATTATGGTCAATTTACAGTCAAACTTCATAACTTTTTATCCATATCAACATTGTGAACTCACATATGTCATTTGATCAAATTTGGACCATAATTCCTCAAGAAATTTGATCAGATCATCAAAAGGGCAAAATTGTCAAAATTAGGGTTTTGATTGAGAAAGGGCAATTTTAGATTTTTGACCTAGAAAATGATTGATTGGTTGGAAACACGACATCAATGTTTAAAATGCATCATTTTTACCTAACGGTATGACTCAAAACTTCCCTCAAGATTAATTGATTGATAGTTGATTTTCAGTCAACTGATCAAAAGTCAATTGTACACTAAAAAGTCAAACTTTGACTTTTTGGTCTAAAACTTACATGAAAGTTGTAGATCTCAATGAGATATAAAATATTGCTTTACACAACTCCTCCTATAAATTCTTGGATTTCAAGTTATTAATCCATGAAATCATGGTCATGAAACTATACACTTAGTGAAAATTTTGCCCTAGTTAGGCAGATTTTTGGTACCAACTTCATAGCAACTTTTCACATAGCTCCATTTGGAATTTGAAAAAGTGATTCAAAGAGGGGTTGTAGAGCATGTTACAATATTTCCAAAATGTCCAAGAACTCATTAAGATCGTGTTTGAGTAGGGAGAATCGAAGAGATGGAGTTAGGGTTTTACAAGCCATTTCATGATGAACAAGAATTCAAATCCAAGCCTAAGATGCATAATCTTTGCTTTGCAGGCCTCAAACTTGTTTGTCACTCCATAATTAAATGTTTACACAGATGTTAGAGCTTTAATCCAAGCACTTGAGACTTTATCCAAGTTACATTTCCATTTATGGCACAAAGTAACCATTCCATTCTTGTAAAGAAGCTTTAATCACAAAGTCAACGCATAAAGCTTTACACTTGTTCCTTCTGATCACAAGCAATGTTAAAGGAAAAATCAAAATTTATAGAGCCTCCCATAAACCCAGACCATGCTTGTACTATGCCTTGATACCATGTTTTCACTTTTCTTCAAAATCAAGTAACATAGCCATAACTCTAGATCTTGCACTTCTGACCCTCTCAAGTGCTAGAACCTTTTCCTTACTTATGCACAAGTTGTTTGCAAGATAACACACAAATACACAAGCTCTAAAACTCACAAGAAACTCAGAATTGTATCATAAACCACCATTGTTGCATATTCTGACCAAGAACTTCAAACTTCCATTTCACTCGTGTGTTTCTTGGCCTTTTGCTTCCAAAAGCTTCCAAACATCACACATAAGCCATCCTTATCCCTGTTACACGACTGTAACACCATCTTCACCCATTTCCAAGTTCAAAAATAAAGCATCACATTTGGACTTTTCCAGACCATTCTAGCCAACTTCAGCTCAAGCCAGCCATTGCATTAGCTTCCTAGAGGTCCAAGAAAGCTAACCTGATCATCACCATCACTTGAAACAAGCTCAAACTCATTTCACAATTTCCAGTTTTGAGGTATTTTTCTTGAACTTATATCTCATTATTTAGGAATTGTTAGGCTTGCATTTGTGAAGATAGAATGTAGATAACATTGCCTTGAAATTATACATGTCCATAGATTTAATTTATGTTGCTTAAGCATGGAGAATTTTGAGTTTGAACTTGCTGAAACATTTAGGTAAGAATTTGGTACTTTCATAAATTCATCCTTATCTTTGAATGTTAGCTTAAATTAGTTACATGGTTGGATTCGTGTTGGAAAAATGCACAAGTTTCATGTTTACATTTTTGAAAATAGTTTAGGAATGAGTAAGTTTGAAATCCTTTGGCTGGAGGTTGAAGATGAAGTATAGTCAGGGCAAAATATGTGTTATGTATTTATTGTTGTGCCAATGTTAATGGATGTATCACCACTCCAGTGATTAAAGCGCGCGCCTGTCACCCCTGGGACCTGGGTTCGAGCCCCAATGTCCGTTTTACCATTTTTTTTCCATTTTTCTGTTTTCCTTTTTTTGTTTGAACAGGTGGGGCCTCCAACTTGGGCCTGATTATTTTTTTACTAACCCCTGACTTACTTCAGCACCCCCTGGCCCAATTTTAATTATTATTTTCTTTTTCTCATTTTATCTTATTTCTTTTTCCTTTATTATTATTATTATTATTATTATTATTATTATTATTAATATTATTTTTATTGTTATTATTAAAAATCCAAAAATATTTTATTTATTATTTTTACACTTATTTAGTTTATTTGTTTTATAAAACTAAAAGAACAAAAAACATTTTCTTAATAAATTAATTTCTTTCTTAATAATTAATATTTAGGTTTAGGTTTAACTATTATATTATTTTCTTGTAATTAAAATTAATTTAGAACTTAGGTTTCTTTTAATTAATTAATATCCATATTATTTTTATTAATTTAAAACTTTTTCATAAATAAAACCCTAAAAAATTCTTTTTAGTTAATTTCTTTTCTTATTTAGTTCAAGTTAATTTTATTTAATTTTCTTTTATCATTTTTTAATTAGGTCAAGACTAAACCCTTTCATAAAAAAAAAACAAAATCATTTATTTTTTCCATTTACATTCTTGCTTTTTTATTTCAATTTTGTACAATATTCAATATGGTTGTAATAGTTAAATAGATTTAATTTTCTTGCAAAACCTGCATTTGTAAATTTGTACACCCCCTCCCCTATTGATGTAATAGCTTAGTATTTTTATTTTCCACAATTTAATGCTTTATATAAATGCTAGTAAATTAGGGTTTGTATGGCAAGACTAAAACTAATGCTTAGAAAACCCTAATTCAAAGACAAAACAATGCATTTAAATCAATACACTTGCCCACTTACACCCTTAGGGTAAATCCACTTTGTTGCCTTATGAAAATGGCCATATTATGCATGTGGGATATCTTAGAAAAAGCAATCAAAAATACAAGATCATAGTCCCTCGATGACGCTATCAAAGTTGCCTTAAAAAAATGATCTTAGTCCCTTAAAGAAAAGGGTGCTAATATCTTCCATTTTCATAATCTACCCCCCGAACTCAAGAAAACATCTCAAAGTTCTTTCTTGTTCTTTTCAACCTTTCCTTTTGGATAAAAGAAAAGTCAGAGGTGACTCTTGCTAACCGCAACATTTGCGATCAAACGCAAAACAACCAAGTCAGTTCTCCCACCGCGTTACAGAACTGGCGACTATACTAGGGACTAAACTTAAAAGTGGGGTTACCTTAGGGCTAGATCACATTTAATTGCTTTCTTTGTTTAACTTGCATGCTTTACATTATTGGTTCCTTGTTTGGGTTTATTTTGATCCTCTACCCGGATCTGGGGCACCTTTTAGGTAAGTAGCAATAGATTGTGGAAACTGTGCGGGGTATACCGAAATGGTCTAAGCAATAGCTACGTTAGTGTGACGCATTTGTTGGTACCGGTATCTCTTATGTTGAAACAAGGAGAATACAGGGCCGCTGAGCGGCGTTATGAAGCACTAACTGACCTTAGAACCTTACTTGACCAACTTGGCCATTAGGAAGTAGTGAGATAGTCGGTTTTGGTGTAAAGATGAAAATTGGTTGATACTCGATGCTACACTCATTGAGAATTGAATCCTGAGTTTTGTATAGTTGCGAGTCAATCGCCTATCGAACGAAGCTTGTGGGAAAGGTCAGTGATATTCAGATCCCTTAGAACTCGATTACTATTAACTAGGATAGGTCGAGCCAACTAAACTTCAAGAGGGTACTTACCTACAAGCTCCATGCAAGCCTAAACCTAAGGACTTGTCTGCTTTGTGTGTATATGATTATTTATATATAAACTTGCTTACTTTACATACTTATACATGACATCATACCATAGCATTTACAATAATCGTTTCAAGGATCTCAAGGGCTTGTGATGCAGGGTCACGTTGAACCAAACGTCTATCAAGGGAAGAGATGATTTATTTTCCTCTAACCAAACACCGTCAAAGATCAAGTACAACAACTGGAATTAAGGGATACAACCCACTTGATATGGTGAGCTTAATTCTTGTGGAAGGACATCCATCGATACAAGGTTCTCCAATCAAAGCTGTAAGTGACTACTAACATTTACCCCGCGAGATCCTTGAATACATACATCCACATATCATGCATCATATCATGACAATTTTCTCCCATACAGGCCTCCTCATCTTCCTACTGTTTATTTCAGTAAGATGGATATGGAACAAACGGTGAAATATCTCCAAGCTCAAAATGCTCAATTCTAACAAATGTTCATGGCTTTGGCTAAGGGGCAAGAGGACCTGAAGACTCTTTTTCTCAAAGACAAGAAGAAAAAGTCTAAGAAGTCAGTAGGCATCCTGAACTTGGGAAGGAGACTTAAAGGACCACTCAAGGGAGCTCTAGATCTTACAACTCCATCCAACATGGGGGATATTCATGAAGAAGACAACAGTCTGGAGATTGATGAAGTCGAAGCTGATTACTCTGAGGAACAATATCCTCCCGCTGATGACAAGTACAAACAGTTGGAGGATTGCCTCAATGCTATGGAGATTCAGCAGATACCTGGCTTTGATTTAGGAGACATGGGCTTGGTTTCTGGAATGGTCATCCCACCAAATTTAAATATCCCTACCTTTGCCCTGTACGATAGTGTTTCTTGCCCTAAGATGCACTTAAAGTCTTATGTTTGCAAGATTCATCCATACACAACTAATCTGAAGCTGTGGATCCATTTCTTCCAAGAGAGCCTGGTAGGGACTCGACTTGAATGGTTCTATCAATTGGAGAGTTCTCGTATCCACACCTGGGAGGATTTAGCTGCTTCTTTCTACAAGCAGTACCAGTACAACGCTGATCTTACACCAACTCATGTGCAATTTCATAACATGACCATGGGTTCCAACAAGAGCTTCAAAGGATACTACCAAAAATGGAGAGATCTGGTTGGTTGGGTGCAGCCCCCTTTAAATGACAGGGAGTTGATTGACATCTTCATGGGAACTTTGACAAGACCTTTCTTCAAACACCTAATCAGAAGTTCCTCAGCCGGGTTCACCGAGCTAATAATGACTCGCGAAAGAGTCTAAGCTGGCATCAAAAGCGGAAAGATTCAAGGATCTACACCCTCTGATGCTCAGAAAAAGCCATACAATGGGAAGAAAGAGCCTAATGTTGTGTATGGTCAAAAGAGTCGTTGTGACCAACACGTGGGGGCAGTCTTGATCTTTGGTTCTGTGTCGCACTGGCAACAGCAAAGGGGAAATCAACAAAGGCCAGACGAGCCCAAAAGACAGTTTACCAACATCAATATGTCGTTGTCTCAAGCGTTATAACACTTGTTGAGGATGAATCTGATTACATTGATAGGACCTCATCCAAACCCCAAAACTTCTTCTCCTAACTACAATCCTAATGCAACGTGTGATTATCATTCCAACAGTCCCGGGCATGATACTAACGATTGTTGGGCATTAAAGTACAAGATTCAGAATTGATTGACACCAAGGAGATCGAGTTTGACCCTCCGGAGACTCCAAATGTGATCACTGCTCCTATGCCGAATCATTGAGAGCGTCTTGTTCATTTTGAATTTTCAATTGTAATTTCTTTTGTTATTCAAACAATTATCTATTAATGTCAAACTTTATTTCATTAATGCATTGCATTTGTTTGTCTTGAATTCATCCATTCGTTTTCACTATATTTAAACTATGCTTTTTTCTCTCTTCATGATATTTAACTCTTGCTAAAAGTTACAGGCCTTTAGAGGGAGGATGACGAAAACAATGTCATAATCTCATACAGTATGCTTTTGGATAGACCTTGCTGAAGATGTACAGTCGTTTCTTTCAAATCCTAAACACTGGAGTTATAAGGAAGATAATCCCTAATCAACCCCTTCGAGCTAAAGAAGTAGAAGTTTTCTTCTTTTTTTTACACAAATTGAAACCTTCAATCAAAACCTGGGGCAGAGTAGTCTCTCAGTTAGTTCAAATGCATGTTTAAATCGCAAACTCTCATCCCGTAATACAGCGAGCAACATCAAAAACATTCCTTCTGAACCAAAAGATGGTGATGGTTCCCTATCAAATAGGCAGTCATTATCTCTCAAAAAATAAAATCCCACTTAGTCAAAACCTATGAATGAGACTTAAGAAAAGCTGGGGCATCCCGTTGACCGTAATCTCAAAACAAGAATAGTCAAGAAAAAATTAGGGATAATAAAAAAAAAGAGGTCACTGCAAATCCTCAACAACATGGAAAATGTTGCAAAAAATGACTGCCTTCCGATAAACTAAACTTGTCTGAACCATCACCAAAACGTCATTCCAGACTCAATTGGAGTTCAAATGTACAATTAGCTGAGTTTAGGACTGAAGAACATCACGAAGAACGGGCGGGTACAAATACACTTTGAGCCTTTATCCTTTGTTTCTTGAACTGTGAACCAAGCCACGTTACAACCCTTCAAAAGTCCTAATTGAAGCATGGGTTAGTTCGAAAGCATATTGTTACAAAAGGTATCCTGACTCCTGTAAGACTTTACTCTAAATCCTGAGTTTGAATTTTCTTAACAAAAATTCTTTACTTGCTGAAACGCATTTTCAAAATTTCAAGACAAGCATAAACTTTGCATTATTTGAATATCGTTTTTTGCATATGGCTATTTGTCGGACATCGGGGAAATTCACACAATGAATAACCAGTGAACAAAAGCTCTCTCGATGAACAAAATCACTTCAAATGGGATGACACTTCCAATGACAAATCTCCTATAAACAAGGGGCATGACATATCACTATCCAGCACACCTGGGGCAGTCAAGTCAAGATTCCCAGAAATCTCTCAAGAAATGAAGAATAACCAGGGGCAGGTCACCATCTCCATCACTTGGGGCTTTGAATGGGTTACGTACAGTCCAACATCTCCTGGCAGTGCCACAAACATTTTCTACCAGGGGTAGTGACAAATATCCCCAGAATCCTTCTAATAGGATGATTCCCCTTCCAGATTTCCAATCTCTAAAAACCTCTCCCCAATTGAGTCGACTTCATGAATCCTCGAGGATTTCTACAAATGAAGTCGTCGCCTGTCCAACAGGCTAAGCAACAGGGTTTATTTCCCCGACAAATGGCAGGATTCCCCAGCTTGAGGTGGCCTCCCCGAAAACTACAAATCAAAGGACCACAACTCCTCTTCCCCAGTAGACTACTCTACAATCCCCAACAAGTTACTGTGAAGCCTGGACCCAACCAAACATTAGTTCAACTTCGACTCCTCAGTAGAGCAATGGGCAACCAAGGCTCTTGAACTCTTTTCCCTAAGCAAGAATCAACACTCTCCACATAGTTTTCAGTATTCCTCAGCAGAGTTCTCCTCAAAACAACAAGACAGGAATCCCCGGTGGAAACATTCTAAGCAAAGTTTGAAGACGCACCTACTCTTCAACAACAGTCCGAGATTTATTGACTCCCTAGCATTTGTCAAGGATTTATTTTCCCAGACAAAAATACATTCATTAACATTTCACACATGATAAGTGCATACGACAAAATCTCATTTATTTTGAGAACATCATGACACCATGCATTTCATACATCATGATATTGCATACATCTAACGTTTTACCTTTTTCAGGAAAAGGTCAATAAACAGATGGCTACCATCAACCATTTTCAAGTTTCAGATTAATACCTATACAAGTCAGTGCATTTATCTATACGACCGATTGAAGCAACCCTACACAGGTTCCTCCTATTTCCAAGATGATGTTTTACACGGACTCGTTATGAAGCAACCCTACACAGGTTCCTCCTATTTCCAAGATGAGGTTTTACACTGACTCGTCATGAAGCAACCCTACACAGGTTCCTCCTATTTCCAGATGCAGTTTTACATGGACTCATCATGAAGTAATCCTACCCAGGTTCCTTCTCAGAAAATTCCAGATGTAGTTTTACGCGGACTCATTATGAAGCAGCCCTACACAGGCCCATCATAAATTGAAGAACATTCAGACCCCTGCTGGTTCAGTTTAAATCTCTCAATGATTTGTTCTAATTCTTCTCCAGATACCTTCCAGTTCAGTTTAAATCTCTCAACGGTTTATTCTGATTCTTTCCCGCAGACGTTTTGTCTGGTTTAGATAAATCTCTCAATGATTGTTCTGATTCTTCTCCAGATCCCCGCCGGTTCAATTTAGATCTCTCAACGGTTTATTCTGATGCTTTCCCGTAGACGTCTTCTCTGGTTCAGATAAATCTCTCAATGATTTATTTTGATTATTCTCCAAATCCCCGCTAGTTCAGATAAATCTCTCAATGATTTATTCTGATTCTTTCCTAGCAGGCACTTTCTCTAGTTCAGATAAATCACTCAAAGATCTACTCTAATTCTCTCCAGTTAAAGAATATTCAAAACCTATTTTGGTTCAGTTTAAACCTCTCAATGGTTTATCCTAATACTTTCCAAATGAACATTTCTGGTTCAGATAAATTGCTCCAAGATTTATTCTGATTCTTCCCAGTCAAATAACATACAAGACTTCTGCTAGTTTCAGATAAATCGCTCCAAAGATTTATTCTGATTCATTTCCAATTGAAATCAAGTTCAAACTTAGTCCATTTTCTGTCAAAAGTCGCCCTTGGATGGCATCTACAATCCCATCTCAGGAAAACCTCCATCATTCCTCCAAATGGCATATGTAAGCCCATTCACAATTCATCTTCGAGTGCAAATTTCTGGGCACTCTAGTGTTCAATCATCTTCCACCTTCAAGTCACAAATGGAGGATCCGCCAATCTAACTCTTCAAGTTTAAGAAGATTGAACAGGGGAAGCTGTTGTACACCCAAAATTTTCCCTCTCATTTATCAAGTATTTTCTCACAAAATCTCCTTTGGTTTAAGACTGCACAAGGATTGATCAACTCAAGACATCTCCTTAAGCACTTATGACTGAAATTAGGGTTTGAGATTGAATAAGGATAATTGAACCTTTAATGCCTCATATGAATTTCATGGTTCATTATGGACCCCCAAGATTTCTCATGTCAAGTTTCAAGTCTTGAATCACATATTTGCTCAGTCAATTGACCAGTTGACCTAAAAATCAGCTGTATTAGGGAAAAAGTCAATTGTGGTCAATTTACAGTCAAAATTCAAAAAAAATTATCTATATCAACATTTTGAACTCACATATGTCATTTGATCAAATTTGGACCACAATTCCTCAAGAAATTTGATCAGATCATCAAAAGGGGAAAATGGTCAAAATTAGGGTTTTGACTGAGAAAGGGCAATTTCTGATTTTTGACCTAGCAAATGATTGATTGGTTGGAAACATGATCTCAAGGTTTCAAATGCATCATTCTGACCTAATGGTATGACTCAAAACTTCCCTCGTGATCAATTGATTGATAGTTGATTTTCAGTCAACTGATCAAAAGTCAACTATATACTAAAAAGTCAAACTTTGATTTTTTTTGGTCAAAATCAAGTGTCAAAGATCACAATTCATCAAAACATGTCAAAATATGAAACTTTTTCATCAAGAAATCAAAAAGTCAAGATTTCATTTTGAAAAGTCAAAGTTTCCAAACTTAGAAATTTTTCTAAGTGTTGAAAACTTCATATTTTTCACAACTTTGAGCCATTTTTTTACCATGATGCAAGATGATTCAATGGAAACTTTCAAAAAGAAAGTTGTAGATCTCAATGAGATATAAAACATTTCTTTACACAACTCCTCCTAGAAATGCATTGATTTCAAGTTATTAATCCATGAAATCATGGTCATGAAACTAAACACTTAGTGAAAATTTTGCCCTAGTTAGGCAGATTTTTGGTACCAACTTCATAGCAACTTTTCACATAGCTCCATTTGGAATTTGAAAAAGTGATTCAAATAGGGGTTATAGAGCATGTTACAAGCTTTCCAAAATGTCGGGAAACTCATTAGGATCATGTTTGAGTAGGGAGAATCGAAGAGATGAAGTTAGCATTTTCAAACTTGAATTACAAGCCATTTCATGATGAACAAGAATTCAAATCCAAGCCTAAGCTTCATAATCTTTGCTTTACAGGCCTCAAACTTGTTTGTCACTCCATAATTAAACGTTTACACATCTGTTAGAGCTTTAATCCAAGCACTTGAGCCTTTATCCAAGTTACATTTCCATTTATGGCACAAAGTAACCATTCCATTCTAGTAAAGAAGCTTTAATCACAAAGTCAACACATAGAGCTTTTCACTTATTCCTTCTGATCACAAGCAATGTCAAAGGCAAAAGCAACATGTCTAGAGCCTCCCATAAACTCAGAACATGCTTGTACTATGCCTTGAAACCATGTTTTCACTTTTCTTTAAAATCAAGTAACATAGCCATAACTCTAGATCTTACACTTCTGACCCTCTCAAGTGCTAGAACCTTTTCCTTACTTATGCACAAGTTGTTTGCAAGATAACACACAAATACACAAGCTTCAAAACTCACAAAAAACTCAGAACTGTATCACAAACCACCATTTTTGCATATTCAGACCAAGAACTTTAAACTCCCATTTCACTCGTGCGTTTCTTGGCCTTTTGCTTCCAAAAGCTTCCAAACATCATACATAAGCCATCCATATCCCTGTTACACGACTGTAACATCATCTTCACCTGTTTCCAAGTTAAAAAATAGAGCATCACAGTTGGACTTTTCCAGACCATTCCGCCACCTTTAGCTCAAGCCAGCCATTGCATTAGCTTCCTAGAGGTCCAAGAAAGCTAACCTGATCATCACCATAAATTGAAACAAGCTCAAACTCATTTCACGATTTCCATTTTTGAGGTATTTTTCTTGAACTTCTATCTCATTATTTAGGTATTGTTAGGCTTGCATTTGTGAAGATATAATGTAGATATTATTGCCCTGAAACTATACATGTCCATAGATTTCATTTATGTTGCTTAAGCATGGAGAATTTTGAGTTTGAACTTGTTGAAACATTTAGGTCAGAATTTGGTACTTTCATAAATTCATCCTTATCTTTGAATGTTAGCTTAAATTAGTTACATGGTTGGATTCGTGTTGGGAAAATGCACAAGTTTCATGTTTACATTTTTGAAAATAGTTGAGGAATGAGCAAGTTTGAAATCCTTTGGCTGGAGGTTGAAGATGAAGTATAGCCAGGGCAAAATATGTGTTATGTATTTATTGTTGTGTCAATGTTAACGAATGTATCACCACCCCAGTGGTTAAAGCGCACGCTTGTCACCCCTTGGACCTGGGTTCGAGCCCCAGCGTCTGTTTTACCATTTTTATTACATTTTTCTTTTTTCTTTTTTTTTTGTTTGAACAAGTGGGGCCTCTAACTTGGGCTTGATTATTTTTTTTACTAACCCCTGGCTTACATCAGCACCCCCTGGCCCAATTTTCATTATTATTTTCTTTTTCTTATTTTATTTTATTTTATTTCTTTTTCCTTTATTATTATTATTATTAATATTATTTTTATTGTTATTATTAAAAACCCAAAAATATTTTATTTATTATTTTTACACTTATTTAGTTTATTTGTTTTATAAAACTAAAAGAACAAAAAACATTTTCTTAATAAATTAATTTCTTTCTTAATAATTAATATTTAGGTTTAGGTTTAACTACTATATTATTTTCTTGTAATTAAGATTAATTTAGAACTTAGGTTTCTTTTAATTAATTAATATCCATATTATTTTTATTAATTTAAAACCTTTTCATAAATAAAACCCTAAAAATCCTTTTTAGTTAATTTATTTTCTTATTTAGTGTAAGTTAATTTTATTTAATTTTCCTTAATCATTTTTAATTAGATCAAGACTAAACCCTTTCATAAAAAAACAAACAAAATCATTTATTTTTTCCATTTACATTCTTGCATTTTTTATTTCAATTTTATACAATATTCAATATGGTTGTAATAGTTAAATAGATTTAATTTTCTTGCAAAATCCCCATTTGTAAATTTGTACACCCCCTCCCCTATTGTTGTAATAGCTTAGTATTTTTATTTTCCGTAATTTAATGCTTTATACAAATGCTAGTAAATTAGGGTTTGTATGACAAGACTAAAACCAATGCTTAGAAAACCCTGATTCAAAGACAAAACAATGCATGTAAATTAATACACTTGCACACATACACCCTTAGGGTAAATCCACTTTGTTGCCTTATGAAAATGGCCATATTATGCATGTGGGATATCTTAGCAAAAGCAATCAATAATACAAGACAATAGTCCCTCGATGACGCTATCAAAGTTGCCTTTCAAAAATGATCTTAGTCCCTTAAAGAAAATGCTAAGATATCTTACAACATTTCTATTCATGACTATACGATGACCCTCGCCCGTCCCTTTTACATTCAGAGATACGGTTTCTTACCAAATCAATGGTAAAAAAACTTTCAAAAAAAAACTTCTTTCTAACTTGAAACATTTTCAAAAGATTAACACTTTGTATACATTCTTACGAACGAGAATCATTATAAAGTTTGCCTAAAAGATGGCGCCTTTTCAAAATACTTTCAAAAATCAAACAAAGCACATTTTTCAAACAAAAGCAAGTGATCTAGCAAGCAACTAAGAGCCCGTAGATAACTACGGAAGAAAAGGGTGCTAATACCTTCCCTTTTCATAATCTATCCCCCGAACTCAAGAAAACATCTCAAAGGCCTTTCCTGTTCTTTTCAACCTTTCATTTTGGATAAAAGAAAATTCTATGGCGACTCTTGCTAACCGCAACATTTTAGATCAAACTCAAAACAACCAAGTCAGTTCTCCCACCGCGTTACACCAAGTTACAAGCCTTGCATCACAAATTTTCTCAATCAATTGCTCAGATGACTGAGAATTAGTTGTATTGGGTAAAAAGTCAATTGTGGTCAATATACAGTCAAACTTCATAATTTTTGGCCAACATCAACATTTTGAAGTGATATTTATCAATTGACCAAGGGTTTATCACAATGCCTCAAGAAAAGCACTCAAATCATCAAAGGGAAAAATTTGTCAAAATTAGGATTTTTATTGAGAAGGATTGATCAGTAACTTTTGACCTAGTACATGACCTAATGGCTTGAAACATGATCTCAAGGACTCAAACACAACATGTTGACCTAATTTCATGGCTCAAATCATTTCTCAACATCAATAGATTGATAGTTGAAATTTGATCAACTAATGAAAAGTCAACTGATACACAAAAAGTCAAAACTTTGACTTTTTGGTCAATATTAAATTTCAAAGATCGAAATTCATCAAGACATTAAAAAAATATCAAACTTGATCATCAAGAATCAGGAAAGTCAAAAAGTCAACAAGAAAGTCAAGATTTCAAAGACTTAGAAAAATTCTAAGTATTTTTAACCTTGATAATTTCAATACTTCATGACAAATTTTCACCAAAATGCAAGAGTATTCAAGGGAAGCTTTCAACATGAAAGTTGTAGATATTGATGAATTCTACAACTTTGCCCCTTAGGGTTGATGTCCAAGAAATGATTAGATTTGAAGATATAAGCTCATAAAGACATGACATTTTTCATAAAACACACAGTGAAATTTTGAACAAGTTTAGGCAGATTTTTGACCTAACTTCTTGACCAATTTTCACCTAGTTGTAAGATGATTTAGCCAAAGTGGTCAACATGAAGGTTCTAGACAATGTTTCAAGCTTTCCAAAATGTCAAATAACTTGAAGAGATCATGTTTGAGCTAGGATAATCGAGAAGAACAAGTTGAGCTTTCATTGTTGAATTACAAGGCATCTTCATGAAAAACACATAACCAAATCCCATAACTATGCTGCATAATCTTGATTTTCAGGCCTCTTGACTTGCAAATATATCCATAATTAGAAGATTACACATACTTTTGAGCCATGATCCAAGATATTAAAGCTTTATCCAATCCATTTTGCCATTTAAGGGAGAAAGGTTAGACTTCCATTTTAATAAAGCATGTTTTTGAAAAATGTCAATGAATTGAGCTTTGTAATGGTTATATTTGATCAAAAGCAAGCTAAAAAGCATGGAGAAAACCCTCTGCATCCAACAATTTCAGAACATGCTTGTCCTTGAAGCATTGAAACTATGGAAATTCATCAAACTTGGTTTTTCACTTTCAACCAAATCATAACATGCTATCTTGCAAATCTGATTACTTCAACCTCCCAAACCTATTGCCTATAAATATAGAGCTCACTGGCAAGCCAAAGGAGAAGAAAAAAAGAGGAGAAAAAAATAGAGGAACAAGCCCTCAAAACCCTTTAATTTCAAAAAACCAGAATTGTCCACAAAACCTCCATTTTTTTAGTTTTGAAGTCCAAATCTCTGAACCTCTCAAACCTTGCAAGTTTTGCCCAAACAAATCATCCAAATACTTCAGATACATCATATAGAAGTTGTCCAATCACAAGAACAACTTCTGTAACATCATTATCACCACCTTCCAAATTCAAAAAATGTGCCTTGCAAGTTGACTTGGTTGGGGAGATTCGAACACTTTTAGCATAAAGTCAGGATTGGAACAACTTTAAGGAGGTCCAAGGAAGCTTAATCAATCATCACACTGCACATGGGAGCATCCATACATGTTTCGAGTTTCCACTTTAAGAGGTAAGTTTTTCTCAAACCGTGATATCCTTGTCCATACATCACTTGCTTTCGTTTTCAAAAGAATAAAACAGACAAATCGGGGCAGAAGAGTGAAAACATTCAGAATTCCAAAAATTCTTCAGAAGCCCTGATACGGGCGGCCGTGTTACCTGACACAGGCTGTGTCAGGGAGAAAAAGTATCAAAAGGGTAAGGCAGGAGCTGACACGAGTGCTCGTGTCACACGACACGACCCGTGTCAATTCAGTTGGGATAAGAAAAATGCGCAAGAGCAATAGCAGATTCTGATACGGGTGCCCGTGTCCGGTTACACCGCCCGTGTTCGGTTAGGTGCTAGAAATCCTAATTTTGATATTTTTGCTATAGTTTTGGATCATTAAAGGTACGTTGGATATTTTGCATTACTGGGAGATGACCTAACACCATAAAAACTTTTTCTAAACAAAACACCAAAAATATTTTCTAAATACTTAGAATTCTTTAGATTTTTTTAATTAATTTAATTTTCACAAAATTGATTAATTTAATCTCACCTTAATTCATTTATTAAAACTGTAAATTAAGTTAGAGATAGGTCTAACCTTTTATTTCACTTTTCAAATTTTTTCTTCTAAACAAAGAAACAACAAAAACATCTTTTTAACACTTGGAAACATTTTAGGGTTTCTCAAAACATTTTTCCCCTTTCCACCACCTTCGCGCATTTATTTTTCGCATTAATTATGTAATTTCTTATGGATTGTAATAGTTTAATTAGGGTTTATTGCTTTCCTCCCCCATTCACAAGTTTGTACCCCCCATTCCAAAAGCGTTGTAATAGTGTAGGACATTTAAATTCTGCAATTTATTGCTTTCCTTGTTATTTTTAGTAATTAGGGTTTGTATGACAAGACTGAAAGAAAACATAGCAAAACCCTAATCCAAGACAAATAATTAAATCAAGCAGACTTTGCACACATGCACCTCTAGGGTAAACCTCACTTGTTGCCTCAGATTAAAATAGTCATGTCCTTCGAACGTGGGATGCTTTAGCAAAAGACCCTCGATTAAAATATCATAGTCCCTCGATGACCCTTCAATGTTGCCTTCAATAAATGATCTTAGTCCCTTACGACAATTGCTAAAACATCTTACAAGTTTCCTCTTATGACTGTACAATGACCCGCGCCTGTCCCTCACACCTAATGATATGGCTCTCTACCAATCAATGGTAAAATAGAATTATTTAAAGGAGGAGGAAAAGAACAAAGACTATTTAAGTAGGTAGATTACTCGTAATTGCTTGCTCATAAACAAAACCATTTCCACACTTTACACTTTCAAAACACTATTTTCAAACAAACATTTTGTATAAATTCTCAATGATACAAGAATCATTACAAAATTTCCTTATATTTTCACCTTTAAAACATCTTTCAAACATTACTTTCCAAACAAATATTTTCAAAACCAACACTTTGTATACATTCTCAACGACGCGAGAATCATTGCAAAGTTTTCCAAACTTAGGCGTTTTCAAAATATTTTCAAACTTACACAAACACTAAAGAATTTCAAAGTGAGCTAGCAATTAAGAGCCCGTAGATAAATATGGATGAAAAGGGTGCTAACACCTTCCCTTTTCATAACCTACCCCCCGAACTCAAGAAAATTCTCAAAAGGTCTTTCCTATTCTTTTCACCCTTTCCTTTATTGGATAAAAGAAAAGTCGATGGAGACTCTTGCTATCCACAAAATTTATGCTAAAATGAAAAACACCCAAGTCAGTTCTCCCACCGTATCATAGGAGGTATTACTTACAACCCTTCTCTGGCTCTATGTCAATTTGGTTATGCTCGAAGATATGGATCTCATGACACACTTATCCATGGTATTATGTTCGATTACGAAAATGACCCTCAAGGTTATCGTCAAATGTTTATACATGCTTGGGGAAAGGTGAGCAAGATTGATAGTAAGGCTTTAGGATAGAAGAACTTCATTCCTCTGGATCCCTATCTCAAATTGGTACGAACTCGTTCTCAAAACCTTATGATGCCATATCCTGCTATCTTACTAGTAATCATAGAGCCTGTTGTCGAAGGAGATGTTTCTCGCACCATGCTTCATCTAGATATGCCTACTGACGTTGAAGAATTGAAAAAGTCATGGATTCAACTGAAGGAAGAATGGGACTCCTTTGAGACTCAATTCTATGCAAGTGACAAGAAAGTGTTGGAGCTCATAAAGCAACTTCACAAAGAGCAGAGTCTTAATGCATACATCAATATAAATAGGAAGCGTCTGTGGGAGACTCGAGTCTTAGGTTTTAGGAGTTTATATTGTTGTCTCTTTGAGACCCTTTTGTTTTCCTTGTAATCCTAAAAGGAAATTATAATTTTGAACTTACTAATAAAATTCTTTGTTTTTGTTTCCTCTTGGTTAGAAAATTTAAATATCCTAAGGTCCTTGAAAACATTGCATTTACATATCATGCATCATTACATAATAGGTTTTTCATACAGGTTTTCTCATCTACTTACTGTTTATTTCAGTATAAGATGGCCCTCAAACAAACTGTTAAGGATCTCCAAGCTCAGCATGCACAACTTCAAGAGACTCTTCGAAATCTGGCACAGGGACAAAAAGATCTGATGGCGTTCGTCGCCAAGAAAAAGAAGACTAAAAAGCCGACTGTTATCCTCAATATGGGGAGAATATTTAAAGGTCCTACTCAACCAGTTCAAATGGATGATATTTCCTCTAAAGAAGATGACAACCAAGAAGAGGAGGGTAGAAGCATCAAGCTTGAAGGTAGAAATAATCAGGTTTCTGAAGATGAAGACTATTCTGACGAACAGTATCCTCCTGCAGATGACAAGTACAAGCAGTTAGAAGACTATTTCAAAGCTATAGAAATCAATAAGGTGCCTGGATTAGATTTTAGAGAATTATGTCTGAACCTGGGGGTGGTCATCCCTCATAAGTTTAAGGTCCATGCCTTTGCTAAATATGATGAAGTCTCTTGTCCCAAACTCCATTTGAAGTCGTATATTCGAAAGATCCAACCTCATACTACTGACCAGAAATTACGGGTTCATTTCTTTCAAGAGAGTTTGTTTGACACTCAACATGAATGGTTCTATCAGCTGGAAGGAACCAACATTAATACATGGGAAGACTTGGTTGTTGCTTTCTACAAGCAGTATCAATAAAATGCTGACCTTGCATCGACTCGTGTGCAATTGCAAAACATGTCCATGGGCTCGAATGAAGGGTTCAAGGAATATGCACAAAATGGAGAGCTTTATCTGGAAGGGTGAAACCTCCCTTGTCTAACTGGGAGCTAGTGGATATGTTCATGGGAACTTTGATAGGCCCATTCTTTAATCTGTTGATTGATAGCTCATCGTCTGGTTTTACAGAGCTGATTCTGACTGGGAAAGAGTTGAAAGTGGTATTAAGAGTGGGAAGATTTCAACAGCCACGTCTTCTAATTCTGTGAAGAAGCCATTCGGTGGTAAAAAAGAAGTCAATGTTGTCTATAAGGGTCATAGTACAAATGTCTGCTATCATTCTGTGGGAGCGGTGTTGATCTCTAATCCGGCGCCTATTCAACAACAACAATAACAGGGCAACTGACAAAGGTCGGATGCTCCGATAAGGCAGTTTACCAAGATCGGCATGCCTTTATCTAAGGCATTGCAACATTTGTTAAAAGCTGAACTCATTTCACTGCGGGATCCTCCTCAGAATCTCAACACATCCTCTTCTAAGTACAATCTGAATGCGAGGTGTGTCTATCATTCTAACAGTCCTGGGCATGACACCAACACTTGTTGGGCCCTAAAAATAAAAATTCAGGACATGATTGATAATAAGGAAATTGAGTTCGATCCTCCAGAGACCCCGGACGTGATTACTGCGCATATGCCAAAGAATGATAAAGGCATAAGTGCTATTGAAGATGTTCGGTATGTTACCATTGTAGGTGATGTGGTTACTCCTATCTCAATAATCAAAAAGAATTTGTTACAAGTCGGCTTATTTTTGGATTATGTTAAAGAATGTTATTGGTGCACAGTCCAACCCAATGGCTGCAAGTTATTGAAGGAAGGCGTTCAGCGCCTGATAGATGAACATATAATTTTGATTGAGAAAGTTATGTATGCTAAGAATTTGTGCCAAGATTTATATGTTGTATTCAGTACTCCTGTCACGATCACTTCTGAAGGTCCTGTGAGGATTACCACCAATCCAAAAGCTTCTCCCTTGATCATTACAACCCCTGGTCCCATCCATATTCCTCGGAAAAATCTATCCTGTGGAACTATGGATATGACGTCTACTACCATGGCATTAAACAAGAGTTGTCTGATGAAGATGCTGACCCCAACATTGACAATATTGTGGGGACCAGCAAAGTTACTAGAAGCGGAAGGATTTTCTCCCCGGAAATCTCTCCGAAAAATGTTGCTACACCTATTCGAATTGTCGTTACTAAGTCAACTGCTGAAGCACGGGGTAAAGAGCCAATAGTAGAGCATGCCCAGACGGAGGCATTAAAAGAAATCACAATCGAGGACACCTCTGGACAAGAGTTGGAAGAGGTTTTAAAGATCATCTGCAAGAGTGACTATAAAATTATTGAACAACTGGGGCAGACCCCGTCCAAAATCTCCATGTTATCTTTACTGTTGTGTTCTGAAGCCCATGGACAGGCTTTAGTAAAATTCTTGAAAATTGCCCACGTGGCGCAAGAAATTTCGGCTGATCAATTTGCAAGTTATGTGGCTAGCTTAACAGCTGATAATGGATTAGGCTTCTCTGATTCCGACCTGACTCCGGAGGGGAGAAATCATAATAGGGCCATGTATGTCTCCATTGAATGCAGGGGCACTACGTTGGCTCATGTGTTAATTGATACTGGTTCTTCTTTGAATGTTCTACCAAAAGGCGCTCTTGACAGACTATATTTTGAAGGGGTTGTGCTGAAGCCAAGTAATATCATAGTTCAAGCCTTTGACGGGTCCAAAATAATGGTGCATGGAGAAGTGGACCTCCCAATCAGAGTGGGTTCACATATATTTGAGTCCACCTTCTATGTAATGGACATTCGGCTTGCCTATTCGTGTCTATTGAGACGTCCCTGGATCCATGGGGCAGGTGATGTTACCTCCACCTTGCACCAGAAATTAAAGTATACTGTAAAAGGAAAGATTGTTACTGTCTGTGGAGAAGAGGAGTACATGGTCAGCCACCTGAATTCATTTCGGTATGTGGAGATGGACGGGGAATTCATTGAGACTCCCTGTCAAACTTTTGAAGTAATTTCTCCTGCTATTGTTAAAGATGTTTCTACCATTCCAAATACTACCGGAATTCCGCACAAGATGGCTTCCTTGAAAGATTCCAAAGCTACTATAGAAGAAGGTGGTTGTACTATTTGGGTTCAACTTCCTGATATCCCCTATAAATCTGACAAGTTTGGTTTGGGCTTTACTGCAGAAGGTCAAAGGGTTGTTCGTCGTGCTCGTGCTAGAAGACCTCTCTTCCGTATTAGCAACAATAGAGTCAGTGTTATAGAGGATGTCGACAGCGATTGTGACTTCGACAGCTGGATATTCTCACCCATTGGAAATGGACTCGATAATTGGAAAGCGAAAGACATCATCCATATCTCCTTTATCTAGGAGTAATAGATACATTTCTATCTTATTTGCTTTTAAAAGATTTTGGTTATGTAATAAACAATGACTTTAAACCTTGTGTCTTACCCGGGGCACAATGGTTCATTTGTTAAGGGTTGATAATTCATAAAAATTGTTCATTTAATAAAAAACATTGGACGTTTTGCATTCAAATTTTGTGCTCCCTGTTTTTATTTTACTTATTTCATTTTCAAAATAGCTATGTTTTCTTACACACACCCACACACTATATTGCAGATCCTCATCCACTCTAGATCTCGTTGATAATAATTCTGCTATTTCCACTTATGACTTTGAAAAACTGATCTACCAAGCCGAGGAAGAAGGTGAGGAAGATTGTGAAATACTTGGAGAACTTGCCAGGCTCTTAATACAAGAAGAAAAGGCTATCCAACCGCGTGAAGAGCCAGTCAAAGTGGTAAACTTGGGTTCTGAAACAGATAGGAAAGAAGTCAAGATCGGCGCCAACTTAGAGAGCAGTGTCAAGAACATATTAATCCAGATGTTGCATGAATATGTTGAAATCTTTGCTTGGTCATACGAAGATATGCCAGGGATCGATACTGATATTGTGATTCACCGTCTGCCAATGAAAGAGGGTTGTTCTCCGATTAAGCAGAAGGTCCATCGCATGCGTCCCGAGATGTCCGAAAAGATCTAGGCTGAGGTTATTAAATAATTCAACACGGGTTTCATAGAAGTGACATCATATCCTCAATGGTTGCTAATGTCATTTAGGTTCCAAAGAAATATGGCAAAGTACATATGTGTGTAGATTACAGGGATCTGAACAGGGCGAGCCCCAAAGATGAATTTCCACTACTACATATTGATGTTTTGGCCGACAACACCGCTTAGCATAAGGTATTCTCCTTCATGGATGGTTTCTAGGGTTATAATCATATCAAGATGGCGCTTGAAGATATGGAGAAAACTACCTTCGTCACATAGTGGGGCACTTTCTGTTACAAGGTTATGCCTTTTGGGTTGAAGAACGTTGGGGAAACTTATCAGTGTGTCATGGTAATCTTATTTCATGACAATATTCATCACGAGATAGACGTCTACATCGATGACATGATATCCAGATCACAGACTGAAGAAGAGCATCTTGATCACCTGCATAAATTGTTTGAAATACTGAGGAAGTATAAACTAAGGTTAAATCTGAACAAGTGCACCTTTGGGGTGAGATTCGGTAAACTCCTGGGTTTCGTCGTCAGCGGTAAAGGGATTGAAGTTGATTCTGAAAAAGTTAAAGCTATTCAAGAAATGTTGGCTCCCCGTACCGAGAAGGAAGTCAGGGATTTCTTGGGACGACTAAATTACATTACCCGACTCATTTCCCATCTGATTTCTACTTGTGAACCAATCTTCAAGCTGTTGAAGAAAGATCAAGTAGTAAAGTGGAATGACGACTGTCAAAAAGCCTTTGATAAAATTAAGGAGTACTTACAAGAACCTCTGATTCTGATGTCACTAGTTGAAGGAAGACCTCTAATCATGTACCTAACAGTGCTAAAGAACTCAATGGGGTGTGTACTAGGGCAGCATGACGAGTCTGGTCGAAAAGAGCATGCAATATACTACCTTAGCAAAAAGTTTGCCGACTGTGAAACAAGATATTCGCTGCTTGAGAAAACTTTTTGCGCTTTACCACGGGCTGCTCGCTGACTAAGAGAGTATATGATGACCCATACCACTTTGTTGATCTCTAAAATGGATCTCATCGAGTACATATTCGAGAAGCCAGCTCTCTCCGTAAGAATAGCCTGATGGAAGATGGTCTTAACAGAATACGACATTCAATACAGCACTCAAAAAGCGATCAAAGGAAGTGTACTAGTAGATCATTTGTCACATCAAGTTGTAGACGACTATTAGTCTATGAATTTTGAATTCCTGGATGCGAATATTGTGTTAGTTATAGATTGTGAATAACCTGGACCGTATGAAGGACCTGAGCCAGGATCTCAATGGACTATGGTTTTTGATGGAGCTTCTAACGCACTTGGCAACGGAATTGGTGCGGTAATAATCTCTCCTCAGGGTTGTCATACGCTCTTCACTTCCAGACTTTTCTTTGACTGCACCAATAATATGGTTGAATATGACTCGTGCATCATGGGTATTAAAGCTGCTATTGGCCTGAGAATCAAGTTCTTGAGCGTATATGGGGATTCAGCCCTAGTAATCAGTCAGGTTAAGGGAGAATGGGATACGAAGCATCTGAATATTATCCCTTACCAAGAACATGTGCTAACCTTGATTCCGTATTTCGAAGAGATTACTTTTGAGCATATCCCAAGAGAAGAGAATCAGTTGGCAGACGCATTGGCTACCATGTCATCCATGTTCAAGGTCATATGGGACAATGAAGCTCCCAGAATTACTATTGAAAGATTCGACGAACCGGCACACTACTATGAAATTGACACTGATGGAGTAGAAGAAAAACTCTGGTTTCATGAAGTGAAAAGATACCTTGAAGCTCAAGAATACCTTGAAGGGGCATCAATCAATGACAATAAATTCCTACAGAGGTTCTCGGCTAAGTTCTTCTTGAACAATGGAATTTTATACAAGCGTAATCATGATTCAACTATGCTTTGTTGTATGGACAAGAAGGAAGTAGAAGAAATTATGCGAGATATGCATGAAGGTGTCTTTGGTACTCACTCTAGTGGGAATACTATGGCTAAGAAGATCTTGAGTGCAGGTTACTATTGGTCGACTATGGAAACCGATTGTCACCACCACTCGAGAACTTGTCATAAGTTCCAAATCTACGTTGATAAAGTTCATGTGCCTCCAGTACCTCTGAACGTCTTGACTGCTCCTTGGCCATTCGCAATGTGGGACATTGATATGATTAGAGAGATTAAGCCTACTTCCTCTAACGGACATCACTTCATCCTCGTCGCCATTGATTACTTCACAAAATGGGTTGAAGCAGCCTCGTTCGCCTTTGTTACCAAGAATATGGTCACCCGGTTCATCAAACATAACCTTATCTGTCGGTATAGCATCCCCGAGAGAATCATCACGGACATTGCTACCAACCACAACAACACTATGATCACAGAACTTTGAACGTAATTCAAGATCAAGCATCAAGACTCTTCTCTGTATCGACCAAATATGAATGGTGCAATGGAAGCTGCCAATAAGAACATAAATAATATTATATAGAAGATGGTTGTGACCTACAAACACTGGCATGAGATGTTACCGTTTTCTTTTCATGGCTGTCACACTTCTGCACGAACATCAACTGGGGAAACCCCATTCTCTCTGGTTTACGGTATGGAATCCGTCCTACCTATCAAAGTTCAGATTCCTTCTCTGAGAATTATGAAAGATGAAGACTTAGATAAATATGAGTGGATTCAGACCAGGCTAGACCAGTTGAACCTGATTGACGAGAAGAGGCCCACGACTGTCTGTCACGGTCAGATGTATCAGAAGCGTATAATTGAGGCATTCAACAAGAAAATCAAGCTTCAGGTATATCAGGCTGGTGACTTGGTAATAAAGCGCATCATTCTACCGTAAGGTGATCCCAGGGGAAAATGGACTCCCACCTACAAAGGGACATTTATAGTCAAGAAGTTATTTTCTGGCGGTGCTATGATACTAACCACCATGGACGGCAAAAATTTTACACATCCTTTGAACACAGACATAGTCAAAAGATACTATGCATGAAAATGACCCGCTAGGTTGACTGGACTAGGCAAAAATAAGGGCATCCCGGCGAACCAAAAGGATTCGGGCAAAAATTAGGGATATATATAAAAGATTGAACACCCAGAAAGTCGAAAACCTAAAAAGGCGGCTTGGGAAAGAAAGGGTATCCTGGTGGACTGAAAACCCGAAAGGGGGGTCCAGGAAAAAGTTAGGGATTAAAGGGTATGACTATGTCCTGTTGGATCACTTACAGCAAGCTTTATTACCAACATCAAGTTCAAATGGTACATATCATTTCAATCACTTTCTTCCGACAAGGAAAGATGAGAGGCTTGAAGGCAGTAGCAGAGTTGGAACCCGACGAGATTATTCCCACATACATATTATCTTATTTTCACTTTGTACTCTTTTTTTTCATTTTCACGACAAATTCCTCTTACTAGGATTTATGTCTCTTTGTACAAAATCGCATGTTTATGGGCAAACTATCAATATAAATACAAATTTCAAAATTCAAACTTTTTGTTTTTACTTTTTCTGTTTTGTTTGCAAAAATGTCCAATGACTAAAAATTGAATGAACATATACATATGAATATGATTAGTTGTTAACAAATATATGCATAAAAATATGAATAAGCAGTTACTCAAGACCCTAGGAGTTAGGATAATGTTCAAACCGTCACGTATCCCTATAGAAAAAATCCTTGTTGAATTATCCCCACAGAGTAGTCTTATCATACTCACTAGTCGATCGCTCTAGCAGATGAACGAATATGACCTTTTCCCCGGTAATGTCGCCAACCTACGGAATCCCAATCTGTACAGTTTATGGAAATTCTCTTCCCCAGCTGATTCTATTCCTCCAAAATTGTAAAATCCCCTGCAGATTTCTTTTCTCCAACATAGCGCATTTCCTCAGCAAGGGTGTTTCCTCAGCAGAGTATTTCTCTGTCAACAGAGTTTATTTCCCCAACAAGGTTTATTTCCCCAACAGATTACCATCTCCCCAGCTTGAGTTTGTTTCTTACCTCAAATTACCGGCAAAGTTCCCACCTCCAGCAAAGGGCAATCTGGCCTAAAGAGTTGCTAATGAATCTGAAATTGAATCAAATATTGTTTAACCTTATTCTTTCCAAAAGAGTCGGTATCCATATCAGAAACTCGGTCAGATAACACCTCGAAATTTTATCCATCTCTTTTATCCCCAATCAGGGTATATAAGAACTAAAATCTCGGTAGAGCAATGAATAACCAATGTTCTGGGACTCATCTCCCCAAATAGGAATCAACATTCTTCAGCGGAGTTTCCTCAAACAACAAGCAGGAATACCCATCAAGATCGAAGATACACATATTCTTCATCCCCACTAGCACTCAGGGATTTATTTTCCCAGACAAAGATGTTGCACGGTGTGATCGGTGGATCTGGAACTGACTGTTTAACGCTGGTTCGCGAAATGTCGCGGGAGCAAGAGTCGCCACCGTCTTTTATTTTCTCCAAATGGAAAGGACAAAAGCACAGAAAAATTCCTTAAGAGATTGCTCTCGGTTCGGGAGGTAGGTTATAGAAAGGGAAGGTATTAGCACCCTTTCTATCCATGGTTATCCATGGGCTCTTAGATACTTGCTCAATGTGTTTTCAAAATTGTTTGCTTGCTTTTCAATGTGGGTTTAAAAAGTTTCTTTTGAAAGATTTCAGTTCGACTCGTACGTCAGAGTGTTTGAAAAATTTGCTTTGAAAGCTTTTGAAAATGTGTCAGTGTGAAAAAGTCTTTTTGAGTTTGTTTTGAGATTAGAGCAAGTATCCTTGAGAACCTACCTACCCTAGGGAATTCGTCTGTGTAAATGTCCTTTAAAGTAGTACCATCCCACCATTGAGAGGTAGGTAGCACCACCGTTGGAGGTGTTCGGGTCAATTCGAGTTCGTAGGGACATGGTGATCACCAGAGCAATGGGAAGACACCTTAGAAGCTACCCTCATGCCAGGTTCCCGGATCATGAGGACTTACGAAGACGTCCTCTACTCGACGATCACCTTTCGAAAGGCAACAGTGAGGCGTACCCTAGGGGTGGTGTGTGCGAATTGTGTGTCGTTTTCATTGATATTAGTCTTTTGTCATGTCAAAGTGTTCTACGCTTGATTTTAATTAGGGCATTCATTCTTGCATGCTTTTTTAACAGTTAAAAATATTTGTGGGAAATAAATCTACAGCTATTACAAATGGCGCGGGTCCACATCGCCAAAATTAAACCGGACCCGATTTGACTGAAAAATAAATAAAGCAAATAAATAAAAGTGCGAGAAATTACAATGCTTTGGGACATGTACATAATTATAATAAGCGACAAAGTAAAATGCGCGAAACAAAATAATTAAAAATATGAACATGGGCGTTGGACCCTTTTGCAAAAATATTAAATTAATAAAGAATTAAGATAAAAAAAATTAAATGTTTTTGGTATTTTTGTGTTTTTTAAGATTTAAAAGAAAAAAGAATTTATTGAAATTAAAATAAAATATCAAACCCTAATTCTAATGTTTTTTAAGTTTATTATGAAAATATTGAATTTTTGACCTAATTTAAACCTAAGTTAATTTACATGCAAAAATTTAATTATAGAAAACAAATAAAATAAATATTATTATTAAAAAAGGGAAATTTAAAAGGTATAAAAGTTATTAATTAACCTAATTCTATTTTTGGATTTTTATTTATTAAAAGAAATAAAGTTAAAACCTATTTTATTAAATTTATTTACATGTTAATTATTTACAAGAAAATAAATAAAATAAATATTTTTTATGTTTTTATCCTTTTTCTGATTTTTTTGTGATGTTTTTATATTTTGTAAAGAAAACAATTAATTAATTAAAACAATGACAATAAATAACCTAATAATTAAAAAAAAACAATAAAACATGAAAAGAAAAGCAAACCAGGCCCATTAATCTTAAACTTGTTGACTTTGTTTGGATCATGTGTGATGCATCTGACCAGGTGTAGCGTGTCCCTCAAATCTAAGCCTTTAGTTTGATCTCCAGGGGGACGTGTCAAGGCTTGGTCCGGGGTATATGGTGCGTCTTCATTCCAGTATTGCATGGGAACGTCTTTGGAAAAATATTGTTGAGAATGATACAGACCTGGGATTCGAACCCAGGTCTTGGACTTTGCAAGGTGACACCTGCACCACTGAACCAAACGCTTCTAATTTAACATATAATAGCATATGATTATAATAAATAAAACATAATGTTAGTGGGTTAAAAACGCGCGAATTTCAAAAGCACCAATGACCATTGGACACGAGGTCATCTTCTTCAATTTTTCTGAAACCACAAAACAATGGCCACGGTTTTTTATGCGTGGGTTTAGGCAGCCTTAGAAGAAATAGCGAATAGCGCTATAGTGCATATAAATTGTTCGCGAATGTTGGTTTAGGTCCGTCTCAATGCACTGAATTCCATATCCATAGTCTGAAGCTTTGATTTTTCCTGATTGCAAAAACCCCAATTTCAAAACCTGCAAACCCTAATATCCAAACATGGTAGATTCGCATATATGGCACAAAAACAAAATTGAACATGTTGGTTAGCTTAGAAACATCATTATGAGCAAGAATCCATAAAGAAAAATGCAAAAGGATGCTTGAATTATGCTATGCGATTTCAAGAATTTTGCTTCACAGTTTGACTTATGGATACCAATTCAGGGCGTTTTGGTTGATGTTAGTGATTGAGAATCGTTCAATGATGTCTCAGGATGATGATAGAACAAGAATTGGGGCTTGAATCGAACTAGAGACTGGTTTTCAGTATTGACTTTTTTATGGAAAATTTCAAGTTTGTAATAGCCTTCTATGCGCAGCTTGCAGTCCTTTTTGGCTTAGGGTTGTGCTTCTGAATATGTATGGAGGCTTTTAGGTCAACAAAACTTGACAAAATCCAAGGCATTCATTGTTTGGATATTTGATTTTGTTAAGAATCTTTTCACATCTTTTTTCATGTTGTTTTTGCACAAATCATATCCCAATGCTCCAAATCTTTCCAAATTGGCTTAAGCACGAATTATTGAGCCTAAAATGTGTACAAAAAGATTCATTAGGTCAAGTTAGATATTTTCTATATATTTAAATAATTTAAATGAATTAATATTAATATAAATTCAAATAAATAATTAAAAAATGAGAAAATACTTCCCTTTGGGCCTAATGGTCGTGCATAGGCTTGGCATGAAGAAACTTGGAAGAAAAATGGGCCCATTAGCATTTTTGGATCATTTGCATCAATGTTGACTTTTCAAAATTCCAAAAAATTTCCCAACTTCCACAAGGCATAACTTGCTCAATTTTTAAGCTTTTCACATGTTCTTTGACATTTTGGAAAGGTCTTTGAGTCCTTTAACCAATGCCTTTGGTCCCATGTCATTTTGATTTACCAATCTCAAGTTATGGCCTTTGACTTAAAGTCCCTTTTTGTTGACTTTTGAAAATGACCTTTAATGTTGAAATTGATAACTTTTTGTGAGAGCATTTATTGGACTTGGAATATGAAGATGAATTGTAGGAAATGTCTTTCTCTTCAAAATGAGCTTTGGATGGAATTTTTCTGATAATCCATGTGAAAGTTATGCCCTGGTCAATTTCAGTTGACTTTTTCAGCTGTCCAAATATAGTAACTTTTGCATCTTGATGATTTTCTGAGCCAAATTTTGAGAATCATGATCAAGCATTGATCAAATGATGTTTGTGGCTTCAAAATGATATGTTGACCAAAAATTTGAACTTTTGACTGTCAAATGACCATTTTGCCCCTACAGTTGACTGTAGTGCAATCTAGGGTTTTGACTGTGCAATTTTGTGTTGAATGCCTTGAAACTTGATATGAGGACACTTGACCATCTTTGTAGGCCTATGAGACTTGATTGGGCCTTTGAGAACTTCCTTTCTTTGATCAGAACACAAACCCTAGTTTTGACTGTATAGGAGACAGTTGAACTGCATAACCCTTGGGGAATTTTGTGACCTTGACTTGACAAATCTTTGATGAATATGGGAGGGCAAATTTTGGGGTACAACAGTTGCCCCTGTTCAATCTTCTTAGACCTGAGGATGCAGATTGGCTGACGTGCCTTCCGTAATCCGAGGGTAGAAGATGATTGGACACTAGAGTGCCCAGAAATTTGCGCTCACATAGTGACAGTGATGGGGAGATGGGCTTAGATGCCCTTTGGAGATTGCTGGATAGGGTGATGGGCTTATAGATGCCATCTGGATGTTGATCGCGTAGGAGATTCTTTAGCTAGAACCTGCATACCTGCAAAAGAAAAAAACGAGTACCTGACACGTTGCAGGAGCTGATTTTAGATGCTTGGTATAGATGTGTCCTGACTGGTTACAGGAGCTGAGTCTGGAGCTTCAAACGCTGATGAATGAACCAGGGATGGTTACTGCCTTAGCATGAATGGTAAGAGAACCTTGGGTGATTTTATCTTCAACAGCGCTCGTTGAGAATAATCTTGATGGGAATTATTATCTTCGCAGTATTGGGCAGAGAACCATAGCCAATTATAATTTGAAAGGAATGATCACCTCACTCAACGTCGGAGAGGGAAACATCTGAAAAAGGGATTACTACCTCACATGCCGTTGGAGAGGGAAACATCTGAAAAGGACTTACCACCTCACACACCGTCGGAGAGGGAACCATAGGAGAATATCACCTCACACTCATCGTCAGAGAGGGAAACTTTTAAAAGGACTTCTGGAAGCAGTATCAGAATGTCACCATATCTGGTTTACATCTGAAACTATATCTGGAAGGAGATCTGGAAGCAGTATCAGAACGTCACCATCGCTGGGTTTACATCTGAACTATATCTAGAAGGGAATCTGGAAGCAGTATCAGAACGTCACCATCGCTGGGTTTACATCTGAAACTATATCTAGAAGGAAATCCGGAAGCAGTATCAGAACGTCACCATCGCTGGGTTTACATCTGAAACTATATCTAGAAGGGAATCTGGAAGCAGTATCAGAACGTCACCATCGCTGGGTTTACATCTGAAACTATATCTAGAAGGAAATCCGGAAGCAGTATCAGAACGTCACCATCGCTGGGTTTACATCTGAAACTATATCTAGAAGGGAATCTGGAAGCAGTATCAGAACGTCACCATCGCTGGGTTTACATCTGAAACTATATCTAGAAGGAAATCCGGAAGCAGTATCAGAACGTCACCATCGCTGGGTTTACATCTGAAACTATATCTAGAATGAATTGCGATAGTTGATAGTAAGCATTTTTGTATTGACCTTTTTCCTGAAAAGGCAAAACATAATTGTATGCAAAATCACGATGCATGAACTGTATGTTTTCAGAATTAATGAGATTCGTGTAGTATGATGCATATGCATGCTATAATGATGTATGTGACGTTTTATGAACGTATGTTTGTCTAAGAAAATAAATCCTTGACGGGTGCCGGGAAGTCGTATCCTGGGCTGATGTTGAAGAATAGTTGCAAGAATTCCAATAGACGAAGATAACTCCGTTGGGGAATAAACTTGGCGAATGGAGGATTCTGCGGGGAGAAAAAGATGTTCTAGCGACCATGCTGAGAAGCAGTACTCTGTGGGGAATGTTTTTGCTGAATTGTTGAGGATGACTCGCTGAGGATACCTTGCTGTATTGGAAGTATGAATGGACTTCGCTGGGGGATAATAAGATTCTGTCGACGACGCTCTTTCTTTGGCTTTTGGCTGAGGATAACCCAGTTATATCCTGTTAAGGAAATAACTCTTTAAATAAAGCCGGACGACGCGTTCGCGCTTTGCGAGGATAAGCTTCCAGAATCTACTGGGGATAAGCTTACCGCTTGGGGATATGAATTCCAAATTTCCTGGGGAAGCTGGATCGGACACTCCTGGGGAAGTATTGAACTGTATTGGTTATGTTCTTCAACGGAACTTACCCTGATGCCTTGGAGGATAGAACCATCAGATTGCTTAGACCACTCTTCATTGCCCCTGTTCTATGGGGGAGAGGAAGACCTGTGAGGTGCTGATAATTGTTGATGAGCAAACCTTCTTCTGGTAGGCAGGTAGCAGGACAACGGGACATAATCGTACGCTTTAATCCCTAATTTTTGCCTGGACCGCCCTTTCGGGTTTTCAGTCCACCGGGATACCCATTTTTGCTCAAGCCGCCTTTTCAGGTTTTCGACTTGCCGGGTGTATAGTTTTTTCATTTTCATCCCTTATTTTTGCCCGAACCCTTTTGGTTCGCCGGGAAGCCCTTATTTTTGCCTAGGTACGTCGACCTAACGGGTCTTTGATTTTGCGTAGTATCTTTCGACTATGTCCACGCTCTTAGAATGCAGGGGGGTGCCCCTGGCTGCTTTTGTTGCCATATTGCCAGAAGGTGTCTGATCGTGCAAGATTCGTTGCTGGAGTGCCCCAAATGACTTAGGCAGAGATTTGCCCCATGCTTTTTGGCCTTTTGAGAGATTCTCTGGATCTTGACCTAACTACCCCAGATGATGGACAATAGTCATGCCATGCCCCTTGATTGGAGATACTCTTGTTTATTAGACTTTCGTCATGCGAATTGCTGGGCTGTTCAAACAAAAAGTCATATGCAAACAAAGTTATGTTAAAAATGCAAAGCTTATGCCTGTCTCGAGGATTTTGAAAATGCATTCTTTTTCATAAAACAAATGATTGTTTGTAAAACGTGATGTCAACTCCGTATTTACCGTAAGCCTTAAGGAGTCAGGATACCTTTCGTAACAGTATGCTTTCGAACTAACCTATGCTTCAGCTAGGACTTTTAAGGGTTATAACGTGGCCTGGTTCACGGTTTAAGAAACAAAGGATAAAGGCTCAAATTATTTGTACCCACCCGCTCTTCGTGATGTTCTCCAAACCTAAACTCAGTTGATCATACGTTAGACCTTGTTTGAGTCTTTGCTCTGATTTTCCAGTGGTGGTTCGGACATTGATAGGCAGTCATTTTTTGCTTTGGTTGAGGGTTTGTGAGACCTCTTTCTTGATTTTTGTTATCCCTTTCTTTTTTTGCCTGAACTGTTCCTTTTGTGATTACAGTCAGCGGGATGCCCCGGTTTCATAAGTCCCCTTTGTAGGTTTAGACTTTTTGGGCTTTTCGTTTATGATTTTTTTTTTTTTGATAATGACTGCCTGTCCTTTTGATTGTTCTGAACCATCACTGTCTTTGTCCGTTTTGTAAAGATCTCTTCGGTGCCATTCGTCATGCACTTGGATCAACTGAGAGACTACCCTGCCCCAGGTTATGATTAAGGGTTTCAATTTTCGAAAATAAAACTCCTACTTCTTTGGCTCAGATGGGTTGACGAGGGATTATCTTCCTTATTACTCCAGTGTTTAGGAATTGAAACAATGTCTGTACCTCATCAGCGGGGTCTGTTCAAAAGCATACTGTAGATTATGGTATCGTTTTCGTCATCCTCCCTCAAGAGGCTCAGAATTATTAACCAAGAGTTGATCATCAGAAAAAATATGAAAAGAATTTTGAATATAATGAAAACAATTGTATTAACTCCCAAAACAGACATATGCGATGCATTGATAGAATAAAAGAGTTTGCTATGACATTAATTGTTTGTATAAGCAAAGAAAAATACAACTCAAAAATTCAAATAAACAAAAGATCTTCAACGATTGGGCAACAGAGCAGTGATTATGTTCGGAGTCTCTGGCACTTCAAACTGAATCTCTCCAGCATCGATCATATCTTGAATCTTATTCTTGAGAGGCCAGCAATTGTCTGTAGTATGCCCCGGGCTATCTGAATGATATGCGCACCTATCGTTGGGATGATAGTTGGGTGCAGAAGTGTTCGGATTCCGGAGAGGAGCCCTTAAGGTGATCAACCCTGCCTTCAACATTTGTTGCAGTGCTTGATCCAACGACATGTTGAGTTTGGTGTACTGCCGTTTCTCTTTGCGCTGCTGCCCCTGTCCTTGTTGAGCAGGTCCAGGGTTGGAGATCTGGATTGCCCCTGCCTCATGACGGCTCTTTTTACCGTGCACGGCATTGGATTCTTTCTTTCCATGATGAGGCTTTTTATCAGCAGGTGCAGCCTCTTGAATTTTCCCAGACCGGATACCAGCTTCTATTCGCTCTCCAGTCAAGATAAGATCTGTGAATCCAGCAGATGAATTCCCAATCAGATGGTTATAAAATGGACCAGACAAGGTCCCCAAGAACATGTCCACAAGTTCCCGATCAGTCAGAGGTGGTTGTACCCTTCCAGCAAGATCCCTCCATTTCTGCGCATATTCTTTAAAACCTTCACTTGATCCTAACGACATACCCTGGAGTTGGGTACGCGTAGGGGCAAGGTCGGCATTATATTGATACTGCTTGTAGAAAGCAGTAGCCAACTCCTCCCAGTTACAAACCTTGGTCCCATCCAGCTGATAGAACCATTCGAGATGAGTCCCTGAAAGACTCTCCTGGAAGAAGTGGATCCATAAATTCTTGTCCACCGTATATGGCTGAATCTTCCGAACATAGGACCTCAGATGCAGCTTGGGGCAAGATGCCCCGTCATACTTAGTAAAGGATGGTGCTTTGAACTTCTGGGGAATAACCACACCAGTTGACGGACCCAAATCTCCAAGATCCAGCCCAGGTGCCTGTTGCACCTCCATAGCCTTCATCCTATCCTCCAACTGTTTGTACTTGTCCTCAGCCGGAGGGTACTGTTCGTCATCGAAATCTGTTTCATTGTCAGAGACCTCTGGACTGGGCACCCTGTCCTCTTGATGACTGCTTTTTCCCACAGACGGAGTTGTCCTCTCAGTTTCAATCTGTGGTGCATTCCCAGATCTGCGTCTAGGGCTGAACAAGACAGTCCTCTTCTTTTTCTTGTCCTTCTTCAAAAGCAGAGCCTTCAGGTCTTGTTGCCCCTGGGTCAAATTCATGATCAGCTCTTGGAACTGGGCGTTCTGAGCCTGGAGGTCCTTGATAGTCTGTTCGGCTGATGATTCAGGATTCATGGCGATCGGCTGAAATAAACAGCGAGGAAGGGTAAGCAACCTGTCAAGGGATACCTGCAATGCAATGAGATGTATGACATGCATGTAATGTTTTCAAGGACCTCGCGGGATAAACAGAGAAATTGTTAGAGTTGAGAACCGGTAACTTGATTGAAGGAACTTCATGTTGTTGAGAGTCCTTCTTCAAGGGTCAAAGGCTCACCATATCCAGTGGGTCATAGCCCCTGACAACCTTAGCTAGAGGAAAATAAATCCTCTTTGCCCCTTGCTGGGATAATTGTTCATCATGACCTGCATCACAAGCCCTTGAGATCCTTGAAACGGGTTAGGATGTATGCAATGGTATGCAATGGTATGATGTCATGCTATGCATGGGGTGACGTAGGTAAGCCCTGCTATGAGTCCTAATTAAGGACTATAAACAGACCCTGCAAGAAATTCAGTATCCTGTTATGAGTCCCAATTAAGGACTATAAACAACCCTGCAAGAAATTTAGTATCCTGTTATGAGTCCCAATTAAGGACTATAAACAACCCTGCAAGAAATTTAGTACCCTGTTATGAGTCCCAATTAAGGACTATAAACAAGACCTGCAAGAAATCTAGTATACTCTGTTATGAGTCCCAATTAAGGACTATAAACAGAACCTGCAAGAAACCTAAGTGAAACCTGTCATGAGTCCCAATTAAGGACTATAAACAGAACCTGCAAGTGGTTAGTACACCCTGTTATAAGTCCCAATTAAGGACTATGAACAAAACCTGCAAGACATCAAGGGTCAGATAACAAGCATGCAAGTAGTCAAGTACGAAGGCACACAAGTCACACAAAAGAGCCCTTAGGGTTCAGGCCAGCATGGGGTCTAGGTATTACCCTCTTTCAGTTTGTTGGTTAAGACCTGTCCTATCAGAAGTAACCGGGTTCTAGAGGATCCCAATATCACTGACTACCCTCAATCGGTCATAACTCCAGCATCGCAATCTTTTCTTGCGGCCAGAACCATCACGAGAGTTTAACCTCAATGGGCGTAGCATACTGCTACTGTTCTATTGGCCAAGTTGTGTCATTTAAGGTTCTAAGGTTGTTGGTGCTTAATGACTCCTTAGAAGACCCATATTCTCCTTGTTGCAACACAAGGGATATCGGTACAGACCAAGGTGCCACACCAACGTAGCCACTGTTTCACCCGTGTCGGTCTACGCCGGACAGGTCCCTCACAGCTTATGCTACCTAAACAGGGTATCCCCAGATCCGGGTTAGGATCTATGTAACTCCGATACAACCCACAATAGTAAAGCAAGCAAAGAAGACAATTGAAAACACAGTTATGAACTAACCCTAAGGTACACCTCACTTTATAAAGGGTTCCCCAGCAGAGTCGCCAGTTCTGTGATCGGTGGATCTGGAACTGACTGTTTAACGGTGGTTCGCGAAATGTCGCGGGAGCAAGAGTCGTCACCGTCTTTTATTTTCTCCAAATGGAAAGGACAAAAGCACAGAAAAATTCCTTAAGAGATTGCTCTCGGTTCGGGAGGTAGGTTATAGAAAGGGAAGGTATTAGCACCCTTTCTATCCATGGTTATCCATGGGCTCTTAGATACTTGCTCAATGTGTTTTCAAAATTGTTTGCTTGCTTTTCAATGTGGGTTTAAAAAGTTTCTTTTGAAAGATTTCAGTTCGACTCGTACGTCAGAGTGTTTGAAAAATTTGCTTTGAAAGCTTTTGAAAATGTGTCAGTGTGAAAAAGTCTTTTTGAGTTTGTTTTGAGATTAGAGCAAGTATCCTTGAGAACCTACCTACCCTAGGGAATTCGTCTGTGTAAATGTCCTTTAAAGTAGTACCATCCCACCATTGAGAGGTAGGTAGCACCACCGTTGGAGGTGTTCGGGTCAATTCGAGTTCGTAGGGACATGGTGATCACCAGAGCAATGGGAAGACACCTTAGAAGCTACCCTCATGCCAGGTTCCTGGATCATGAGGACTTACGAAGACGTCCTCTACTCGACGATCACCTTTCGAAAGGCAACAGTGAGGCGTACCCTAGGGGTGGTGTGTGCGAATTGTGTGTCGTTTTCATTGATATTAGTCTTTTGTCATGTCAAAGTGTTCTACGCTTGATTTTAATTAGGGCATTCATTCTTGCATGCTTTTTTAACAGTTAAAAATATTTGCGGGAAATAAATCTACAGCTATTACAAATGGCGCGGGTCCACATCGCCAAAATTAAACCGGACCCGATTTGACTGAAAAATAAATAAAGCAAATAAATAAAAGTGCGAGAAATTACAATGCTTTGGGACATGTACATAATTATAATAAGCGACAAAGTAAAATGCGCGAAACAAAATAATTAAAAATATGAACATGGGCGTTGGACCCTTTTGCAAAAATATTAAATTAATAAAGAATTAAGATAAAAAAAATTAAATGTTTTTGGTATTTTTGTGTTTTTTAAGATTTAAAAGAAAAAAGAATTTATTGAAATTAAAATAAAATATCAAACCCTAATTCTAATGTTTTTTAAGTTTATTATGAAAATATTGAATTTTTGACCTAATTTAAACCTAAGTTAATTTACATGCAAAAATTTAATTATAGAAAACAAATAAAATAAATATTATTATTAAAAAAGGGAAATTTAAAAGGTATAAAAGTTATTAATTAACCTAATTCTATTTTTGGATTTTTATTTATTAAAAGAAATAAAGTTAAAACCTATTTTATTAAATTTATTTACATGTTAATTATTTACAAGAAAATAAATAAAATAAATATTTTTTATGTTTTTATCCTTTTTCTGATTTTTTTGTGATGTTTTTATATTTTGTAAAGAAAACAATTAATTAATTAAAACAATGACAATAAATAACCTAATAATTAAAAAAAAAACAATAAAACATGAAAAGAAAAGCAAACCAGGCCCATTAATCTTGAACTTGTTGACTTTGTTTGGATCATGTGTGATGCATCTGACCAGGTGTAGCGTGTCCCTCAAATCTAAGCCTTTAGTTTGATCTCCAGGGGGACGTGTCAAGGCTTGGTCCGGGATATATGGTGCGTCTTCATTCCAGTATTGCATGGGAACGTCTTTGGAAAAATATTGTTGAGAATGATACAGACCTGGGATTCGAACCCAGGTCTTGGACTTTGCAAGGTGACACCTGCACCACTGAACCAAACGCTTCTAATTTAACATATAATAGCATATGATTATAATAAATAAAACATAATGTTAGTGGGTTAAAAACGCGCGAATTTCAAAAGCACCAATGACCATTGGACACGAGGTCATCTTCTTCAATTTTTCTGAAACCACAAAACAATGGCCACGGTTTTTTATGCGTGGGTTTAGGCAGCCTTAGAAGAAATAGCGAATAGCGCTATAGTGCATATAAATTGTTCGCGAATGTTGGTTTAGGTCCGTCTCAATGCACTGAATTCCATATCCATAGTCTGAAGCTTTGATTTTTCCTGATTGCAAAAACCCCAATTTCAAAACCTGCAAACCCTAATATCCAAACATGGTAGATTCGCATATATGGCACAAAAACAAAATTGAACATGTTGGTTAGCTTAGAAACATCATTATGAGCAAGAATCCATAAAGAAAAATGCAAAAGGATGCTTGAATTATGCTATGCGATTTCAAGAATTTTGCTTCACAGTTTGACTTATGGATACCAATTCAGGGCGTTTTGGTTGATGTTAGTGATTGAGAATCGTTCAATGATGTCTCAGGATGATGATAGAACAAGAATTGGGGCTTGAATCGAACTAGAGACTGGTTTTCAGTATTGACTTTTTTATGGAAAATTTCAAGTTTGTAATAGCCTTCTATGCGCAGCTTGCAGTCCTTTTTGGCTTAGGGTTGTGCTTCTGAATATGTATGGAGGCTTTTAGGTCAACAAAACTTGACAAAATCCAAGGCATTCATTGTTTGGATATTTGATTTTGTTAAGAATCTTTTCACATCTTTTTTCATGTTGTTTTTGCACAAATCATATCCCAATGCTCCAAATCTTTCCAAATTGGCTTAAGCACGAATTATTGAGCCTAAAATGTGTACAAAAAGATTCATTAGGTCAAGTTAGATATTTTCTATATATTTAAATAATTTAAATGAATTAATATTAATATAAATTCAAATAAATAATTAAAAAATGAGAAAATACTTCCCTTTGGGCCTAATGGTCGTGCATAGGCTTGGCATGAAGAAACTTGGAAGAAAAATGGGCCCATTAGCATTTTTGGATCATTTGCATCAATGTTGACTTTTCAAAATTCCAAAAACTTTCCCAACTTCCACAAGGCATAACTTGCTCAATTTTTAAGCTTTTCACATGTTCTTTGACATTTTGGAAAGGTCTTTGAGTCCTTTAACCAATGCCTTTGGTCCCATGTCATTTTGATTTACCAATCTCAAGTTATGGCCTTTGACTTAAAGTCCCTTTTTGTTGACTTTTGAAAATAACCTTTAATGTTGAAATTGATAACTTTTTGTGAGAGCATTTATTGGACTTGGAATATGAAGATGAATTGTAGGAAATTTCTTTCTCTTCAAAATGAGCTTTGGATGGAATTTTTCTGATAATCCATGTGAAAGTTATGCCCTGGTCAATTTCAGTTGACTTTTTCAGCTGTCCAAATATAGTAACTTTTGCATCTTGATGATTTTCTGAGCCAAATTTTGAGAATCATGATCAAGCATTGATCAAATGATGTTTGTGGCTTCAAAATGATATGTTGACCAAAAATTTGAACTTTTGACTGTCAAATGACCATTTTGCCCCTACAGTTGACTGTAGTGCAATCTAGGGTTTTGACTGTGCAATTTTGTGTTGAATGCCTTGAAACTTGATATGAGGACACTTGACCATCTTTGTAGGCCTATGAGACTTGATTGGGCCTTTGAGAACTTCCTTTCTTTGATCAGAACACAAACCCTAGTTTTGACTGTATAGGAGACAGTTGAACTGCATAACCCTTGGGGAATTTTGTGACCTTGACTTGACAAATCTTTGATGAATATGGGAGGGCAAATTTTGGGGTACAACACACGGGTTTACAAACACACCTCAACAACATTTCACATTCATACCACATTTATGAACAACATAGCATATGCATACAAAACGCATATAACACGCTCTCATATATTTGAGAATATCATTACGCAATGCATTCCATACATCAATTGCATACAACTAACTCTTTACCTTTTCAGGAAAGATCAATCAACAGACATGCATCATAAACTACTTATATGACCAGACATTCTTCTCAAAGGCTACATCTGACAAATGGCTACTTAAGAAATTTCCTCAGAGGGTCATTCTCAAAGAGGCATATTTTCTAGTTGAAGTCGGGCGTAGACATCTTATGGCTCAAATTAAATCGAGCATAGATTTATTCTGATACTTCTTCTAGTTGAAGTCGGGCGTAGACATCTTCTGACTCAAATTAAATTGAGCGTAGATTTATTATGATACTCCTTCGGAAAAGTTGGGCGTAGACTTTTTCCAACATGTTTTCTAGTTAAAGTCGGGCGTAGACATCTTCTGGCTCAGATTGAATCAAGCATAGATTTATTCTTATACTTCTTCCAGTTGAAATCAGGCATAGACATCTTCTGGCTCAGATTAAATCGAGCGTAGATTTATTCTGATACTTCTTCCAGTTGAAATCAAGCGTAGACATCTTCTGCTTCAGATTAAATCAAGCGTATATTTATTTTGATACTTCTTCCAGTTGAAATCAGGCATAGACATCTTCTGGCTCAGATTAAATCGACCGTAGATTTATTTTGATACTTCTTCCAGTTGAAATCAGGCGTAGAAATCTTCTGGCTCAAATTAAATCAAGCATAGATTTATTTGGATGCTTCTTCCAGTTGAAATTAGGCATAGACATCTTCTGGCTCAGATTAAATTGAGCGTAGATTTATTCTGATACTTCTTCCAGTTAAAATCAAGTGTAGACGTCTTCGGGCTCAGATTATATCGAGCGTAGATTTATTCTGATACTTCTTCCAGTTGAAATCGGGCGTAGACATCTTCTGGCTCAGATTAAATCGAGCATAGATTTATTCTGATACTTCTTCCAGTTGAAATCAAGCGTAGACATCTTCTGGCTCAGATTAAATGGAGCGTACATTTATTTTGATACTTCTTCCAGTTGAGGACGAGCATAGACATTTTCTGGCTCAGATTAAATCGAGCATAGATTTATTCTGATACTTCTTCCAGTTGAAGACGGGCGTAAACATCTTCTGACTCAGATTAAATCGAGCATAGATTTATTCTAATTATCCTTTTGGACCAAGTTGGGCATAGACCCACTCCAAATACATCTTCCAAGATAAAGTCGGGCATAGACCTAGTATAATTCCTATCAACAGTTACTTTGGATGGCATCTATAAGCCCATCTCTGATGACTATCCGTCATCTCTCCAAATGCAAAAATGATCAAAAGAGAAATTGTAAAGGACATCTGGGTATTTCTAAAAAGTCCAAGATCATCTTCAAAACATGAAAATTGAGCAATTTATGAGTTGTACAAGTTGGGAAATTTTTTAGAAATGCATGAAATCTCAATTGAGCAAATTTGTGATTTAGGGCTATTGGGCCTGGGTTTTGGAATTCAAATGTGTCCATGACCTTATGAAAGACTCCTAAGCTCACTTATACCTTGTTTTATATTTTCTTATTATTTTATTTATATTTTTTTTATTCAAATAAATACAAAATAAATTAAATAAGGTACAAAACCATTGGGCCAAGCGCATGATGGGTTTCTTAAGGCCTAAAATAACTCAGCATAACATGCCAAAACCCTGTTAGATGAATAAGGCAAGATATATCTCATATTTGGAAGTATTTTAATGTGTTTTATTCTTGTCCCATAAGCCATGAATTCATTATTTCCTTCCATACTTATTCACCCTCGTTCCCTTCCTCTATATAAGTGTAAATAAATTAGATGCAAGGGCACGAAAATATTGACTGAATAGCCTCTTGAAAAATCCACAAAAATTCAAAGAAATTGAAAAAATCGATAGCCTAACTTCCATCCACTCTCACTTGAAAATAAGGCCAGCATTTTTTTCCTGAGGATCAAGGAAGTTGATCCAAGCCCATAATCGCATCTCTCGAGCACCAGAGCACGATCTCTCCCTCACGCCGTTTGATAAGTTTGGTAAATTTCTAAACTCCACTTTCTTATATTTTTAGTCGTTGCTAATATGTTTGATCTTCTCATGTGCATCATTAGAACAAGATTGATGTGTTTCATGTGAGGTTTGACACATAAATCGTGTTTCACCATTATTAGGGCTCAAGAGCTGTTGAGCTTTAAATCTCACAACACATAATGATTCAGGTGAAACTAACCATACCATCAGATTCACAAGGGTTCATTTATGAGATCTGAGTGGTTTGTTTCCATTAATTGATGTGTTTTATAGGTTTTCGCATTTTTTCCCATCGGGGAAGATGATCCATGTGTTGATTCCGGTGTCGCTTGACCAGTTAACCACGGTGACCTTGCGTGGCTCCCCTCCATTCGCCCATTCAAAATACAGGGGCCCTCATGTTTTGGCTGTGTTTTAAAATTAAAAAATTTAAATTTTTTTCATTATATATTTAATTATTTGTGTTTGTATTAACGTATGAAACAGCCGTCCCAACGATAGAGTGAAACGCGCAAAGGCATTAGTATAATGGGGCACGAGTTTGATCCCTGCCCCTGATATATTCTGCTTTTATGTTTTCTTGTTCACAGATTCAGTGCAAGTTAGCTCAGCACGCTCACCATGCCCTCTCACATCAACACCATCATACCTCAACAGATCTAAATCCAGCGCTCCAGATCTGAGTACTCATGATACGCCTCATGGATAGATGCACAGGATTCTGAAGGTCTCCCTCCAGGGCCTGTGCCTAAGTTATTGGGCTTAGACAATTTCTGATTCTACACCCCCAATTTACTTGTTCCAGGTCTATTCTTTTTTGTTTGTTTGTTTAAATATTTATTTTGTTTTAATAATTAAATTTTTTTCTAATCAAATAATTAAATCAACTTTTTTTATTAAAATCAAATTAACTCAACCTTTTTTTATTAAATTAATTAAATTGACTCTTTTTAATTTAATTGAAAACTAATTAACTTAGTTTCTTTAAGTATTATTCATCAAATGTTTTCAAATGATTTAGTTTCCTTTTTTTAGGTGGTAAATAATTCACTTTTTTAAAAAATAAAAAATCAATTAATCATTAGGATAGATTGTCATCATATTTTTCATTAAATAAATCTCTTCGTTTCTCCGTATAATCTTCGCGCGTTCTTAACTTTTTGCATTAGGTCTTTTATTATTATTATTATTACGTAACTGCTACAAGTTTGTAATAGCTTAAATAAGATTTTTCTTTGCTTTCTTTCCCATTTTCATGGTTTGTATCCCTTCCCCAAAGCTTTGTAATAGTGTAGGAAATTTAGTTTCTGTCTTTACCACGTTCCTTATAACTATGCTAGATGTATGCTAATAGGCTTGTATGAAAAGACTAAAATAAACCATAGCTAACCCTAATCAAAGATTAAAATAACTGAAACAACACACTTCGCACACACGCACCTCTAGAGTAACTCCACTTGTTGCCTCGGATAAAAAACAGTCATGTCCTTCGAGGGACCCTCAGTTAAAAGATCTTAGTCCCTCGATGACCCTTCGATGTTGCCTTTGGTAAATGATCTTAGTCCCTTATGACAAATTGCTAAAGCGCCCTACGAGTTGCCTTCATGATTGTATGATGACCCGTGCCTGTCCCTCAAACATCCAATGATAGGGCTTCCTACTAACTAATGGTAGGATTGCACTATCTAAAGGAAGAGGAAAATAACGCGAAAGACTTTTGAGTAGGTAGATAGATCGTAGTCACTTGCTGACAAACAAAAACATTTTTCACAGAAAACACTTCTTTTCTAAAATATTTTCAAAACAAACACTTCGTATGCATTCTCAATGATACGAGAATCATTACAAAGTTCTCCACACTTAGGCATTTTCAAAATATTTTCAAACATACCCAAACACAAAGCATTTCAAAAGTGAGCTAACAATTTAGAGCTCGTAGATAACTACGGATGAAAAGGGTCCTAACACCTTCCCTTTTCATAACCTACCCCCCGAACTCAAAGATTCTTAAAGGTTTTTCCTGTTCTTTTCACCCTTTACTTTATTGGATAAAAGAAAGGTCGGTGGCGACTCTTGCTATCTGCAACATTTGTGATAAAACGCAAAACCAAAAGTCAGTTCTCCCACTGTATTATAATACGTATATTCATCTAAAATACAGTTGAATGTTGGTGTCATTTAGTCGGTTGCTGCCAATATTTTCAATACCTTTTCAAACATGGATCATGGAGTGTCCTCTTCATCCATAAATCATTTACCATATATTAGAAATGCTAACATTTCTACTACAAGTACTAACATTGAAAGTGATGTGTCAGATGAAGAATGTTCAACAAATGAATATTTCAGTGATAGTTCATGTGAATTCATAGATAAAAAGGCTGGGGATGACAAATCTTCATGTTTAGATGACGATCAATACTATGATAGCATTTCTACACCGGTTAATTGTCCCAATTCTGGTACGTGTCGATATCTTAATATTTTATTAGTAGTTACACGCTTCTTAAATTTCAAAAACACCAATTTAAGATACTTAAACTTCCTGTTTTTTTACATGCTATGTTACTCTATCTTTGATTTATTTAGGTTATTCAGACATTGGTGATCCTACAATTAAATGCACCCATTGTGGAGCACTTATGTGGTATCAAGAAAAGACAGACAGACGAAAACATAATGCAGTTCACAAGTTCTAATTATGTTGTGTAAATGGGAAAGTTGTGTTACCACTTTTGAAAACACCACCACCATTACTCAAACATCTTTTGTTTCATAAAAATGATGTAGACTGTCGAAATTACCAGCAACATTACAAATTATACAACATTATGTTTTCCTCTACTTCTCTTGGAATGAAGTTTGACAATAGATTCCAAAATGGTAGAGGACCACCTAACATAAGAATACATGGACACTCTTGCCATAGAATTGGGAGCATGATACCTTTGCCTGGACAATCATCGAAGTTTACGCAACTTTATATTTACGATACTGATAATGAGATTCAACATAGAATTGAAGGAATAGGGTATTGCTTCAGTTCTTACCGAGCATGATGACATTAATTTTTTTATTACTTTTTTTATGAATGCTAACTATTATTTCTATTTTGCAGTAACAATCCCAATATTGTTACAGGAACTGTCAACAAATTGAAAGATATGTTGGATGAGTTCAACACACACGCTAAATCATTTAGAATGGTTGCAGATAGATTAAAATATACTCCCCTTCCTAATCTAAAGTTGAAGTTAATAGCTAACATATCAAAGGATGTAAGAACGTACAACCAACCGACTATTTCTGAGGTAGTTACACTTATCGTTGGTGATGTTGATACAGGTTCTAAAAGGGATATCATTATTGAAAAACAGAGCGGAAAGTTGAAAATAATAAGTGAGTTTTATCCAAGTTATCTTGCGTTACAATATCCCCTTCTGTTTCCATATGGGGAGAATGGTTTTAGACTTGGTATTCTACACAGAGAAACAAATGCAATAAAAAAAGGTAATTAAAATAAGCTTACCATTAGAGAATAGATAGCTTTTAAGATTAAAAGCCGTCAAAATGAAGCTCATACTCTTTTGAGGTCAAGGCAGTTGTTTCAACAATTTTTGGTCGATGGATTTACTATGATGGAGTCCCAAAGATTGAATTATATCCACAAGCATCAGAAAAAACTTAGAGTGTCTAAGTACTCCAATATGTCTTGTCCCGAACAAAGGGGAAACACTCAAGGGGCAAACAAAGGTAAAAGAGTCATTTTACCGTCAACCTATGTTGAAAGCCAAAGATATATGGAACAACTGTATTTTTATGGGATGGCAATATGCAGCTATAATACGGTAGGAGAACTGACTTGAGTTTTGCATTTTATCGCAAATGTCGCGGATAGCAAGAGTCACCACCGACTTTTCTTTCATCCAATAAAAAAGGGTGAAAAGAACAGGAAAGACCTTTTGAGAATTTTCTTTAGTTCAGGGGGTAGGTTATGAAAAAGGGAAGGTGTTAGCACCCTTTTCATCCATAGTTATCTACAGGCTCTTAATTGCTAGCTCACTTTGAGAAAATGCTTTGTGTTTGTGTATGTTTGAAAATATTTTTAAAAATCCTAAGTATGGAAATTTTGTAATAATTCACGTATCGTTGAGAATGTATACAAAATGTTTGTTTTGGAAAATATTTGTTGAAATGGAGTGTTTGGAAAGATGATTTGAGAATGCCAATGTAAGGCAATTTTGTAATGATTGTCGTCGTATCGTTGAGAATGTACAAAAAATGTTTGTTTTGAAAAAGTGTTTTGACAATGGTTGTTTTGAAAGTGTGAAGAGTGAAAATTGTTTTAGTTTGTGAGCAAGCGATTACGAGCAAGCGATTACGAGCAATCTACCTACTCAAAAAGTCTTTGTTCTTTTCCTCTTCCTTTAGATAGTTTTATCCTATCATTAGTTAGTAGAAAACCCTAATCATTGGATGTGAGGGACAAGTGTGGGTCATTATACAATCATAGAAGGCAACTTGTAAGATACTTTAGCAATTGTCCTAATGGACTAAGATCGTTTATCGAAGGCAACATCGAAGGGTCATCGAGGGACTACGGTCTTTTAACTGAGAGTCTTTGCTAAAGTATTCCATGTTTGAGGGACATGACTGTTTAAATCCGAGGCAACAAGTGAGGTTAACCCTAGAGGTGTAAGTTAAGTGTGCAAAGTGTGTTTGATTCAATTATTTTATATTGAATTAGGATTTTTCTATGTTTTCTTTTAGTCTTGTCATACAAACCTATTAAACTAACAATAATAAGAAAAACGATGAATTGCCGAATTTAAATGTCCTACGCTATTAAAATGCTTTGGAAATGGGGGTACAAATTATGAATGGGGATGGAAAGCAATAAAACCCTAATTATCTATTATAGACCATTTACATAGATAATAATGCAAAATAATAAAATGCTTAAAAATGTAAAGTAGAGGAAAGAAAAAGAAAGTGTTTTTGGTAGAGAAAAAGGTTTAAAGTTTTAACCTAATTGATTGACTTTGTATTTTAAAGAAATTAGTAAACCTAAATAAATCAAATTAAGATAAAAATTAATTTCATTAATCAAAAGCAAAAATAATTTAAATATAGAAAAACCTAAATCTAAATTAATTTAAAAGAGAAATTAATTGTTAGAAAATATTTTTGAGATTTTATTTGTTTGGAAAAATAAATGAAGTAAAAATAAAATAAAAAATAAAAAATGATTGAATAAAAATATTTTTAATCTAATTATTTTATAAAATATATATTTTTTATTTTTATTAAATAAAATAAAACAAATAAAGAAAATATAAAGAAATGTTAAATATTGGGCCTGAGTTGGAAGTAAAAAGGGGTGTTTGTAGAAATTATTTTTGGTAGGCCCAACATAAATCTTTTTAAAATCAGAAAAATGAGAATGTTTATAAAAAAAAGTAATGGGCCTGTGTTGTTATGATAATTTGGGGGGGTTAGAAAGTAAAAACAAAAAGCCCAAATCAAAGAGGCACAATGCTTGTTTGTAATCCAATGTGACTAGCCCTTTGAGATTCATCATGGGGTATGCGTGTGGAACGTTGGACCTTGATTGCTTGCAGATCTGATGGTGTTAATGTGAGGCTCATGGTAGGCGCGTATAATTGCAAGGTATGGGATCTGAAAGAACAAAATAAGTGAAAAATAAAAGGGTACAACTAGAGCTCGAACCTAGGTCCCTATAGTCACAGGTGCACGCTCTAACCACTGGGGTGGTGATACATCTGTTAGTTTATGCAAAAACCAATAAATATATTACAAACTCAATTCTAAATATTTTAACAAGTCATCTTCTTCTTCCTCACGCGCGCCAAGAACAACAACTCCATTTTTAATTTTGTAACTCCTTCATTTCTCAACCATTTTTAAAAATGTAAACATGAAAGTTGCTTGATTTTTCACCACGAATTCAACCATATAACTTTTAAAAGCTAAAGATCAAAGACTAAGATGAATTTGGATTAGTACCAAACTGAAACCTAATTTTTTCATAAACGTCAACTTCAAAATTCTCATCATACAGTTAACATAAATGAAAACTAAAAGCATGGTCAGTTTCAGAGCATTGATATCTACATTTTTTCTTTAGAAAGAAAGTGCAAATGATGCTTGAATAAAGGTTTCAAAGTTAGAAAAACTTACCTCTTGACACGAAATCTGAATGCTCTCTACACAACTTCCAGAAGTGAAAGGATGATTTGGTGAGCTTGCTTGGACATCCCTGAAGCTATTCCAATTGATAAAATATCTTGTAGCTTGCCCAACTATTCTGACCAAGTCAAGCTGCAGTGGTGGATTTTGAAAATGATGGATGGTGATGGAGGGATTACATAAGTGGTTCAAGTGTTTGAATCACTTCTATATGGTGTATAAATGATGTTTGAATGATTGAAATGGAAAATGCACGAGTAGATTAAGAGTTTGGTATTCAAGGTCAGAAGTTACCACAAAATGGAGTTTTGATGCAATTTCTGGTTTGAGGGAGTATGAGGGTGCTTTGAGGGCTATGAATTTGTGTGTTAGATTGTAAATAACCTCTCTATTTATAGATAAAAGCTTTGAGGGCTTGAAGTAACCAGAAATTCAAGATAGCATGTTAAGGTTTTAAAGCTTGGTTTTGAAGTAACTTGGAGAAATATTGTTCCAATGCATAGTAGGGTGGTTGATAGGATGTAGATGGTTGCTTCTTGGTGCTTAGATATTTTAAAATCAGAAGCATTGATGTATGGGCTCAAGGAGAGTTAACATTGTGTGTAAAGCAACTTTTCCAAAATGAAAGTGTGCACTTTATTCCAATAATGGAAAATTGTTTTGGACAAAGCTTGAACCAAGTGGATAATGGTTCATAAGTTTATGTAAACATTAAATTATGGTGAGATTTGAAAGTTAGGAGGCCTGCAAAGCAAGATTATGCAGCATGGCATGAGGATTTGGTTATGTGTTCATCATAAAATGCCTTGTATTACAAGAATGGATGCCTAATTTCATGCCTTCGTATCTCCTAGTTCAAGAATGATAAAAATGTGTTCTTGGACATTTTGGAAAGCTTGAAACATTGTCTAAAACCTTCACGTTGACCACTTTGTCTAAATCAACTTGGAACTTGGTGAAAAATTACCAAGTAGTTGGGCTAAAATCTGACCAAACTTGTGGGAAAGTTCTCTAAGTGTTTAGATAAAAATGTCATGACTTCATGGGCCTATATCTCCTAATCCAAGCATTTTTTGGACATAAACCCTCAAGGACAAAGTTGTAGAGTTCATCATGCTCTACAACTTTCATGTTGAAATTTTTCCTTGAATCATCTTGCATCATAGTGAAAAATGGTTATGAAGTAGTGAATTTAATAAGGATAAAACACTTAGAAATTTTTCTAAGTGTTGGAAAATTTTCCAACTTTTGAATTTTCTTGATTCTTGATGATCAAGTTTGATATTTTTGAATGTCTTGATGATTCTTGATCTTTGAAATTCAATGTTGACCAAAAAGTCAAAGTTTGACTTTTTGTGTGACTGTTGACTTTTCATCAATTTATCCAAATTTCAACTATCAATCCCTTGATCTTTTAAAAATTATTTGAGCCAGGAAATTAGGTCAAGATATTGTGTTTGAGTCCTTGAGATCATTCTTCAAGCCATTAGGTCATGTACTAGGTCAAAAGTCAATGATCAGTCATTCTCAGTCAAAATCCTAATTTTGACAAATTTTCCCCTTTGATGATTTGAGTGTTTTCCTTATGGAATTATGATCAACCCTTGATCAAATGATGAATATCACATCAAAATGTTTATGTTGCCAAAAAAATCTTGAAGTTTGACTGTATGTTGACCAGAGTTGACTTTTTACCCAATACAACTAATTTTCCGTCATCTGAGCAATTGACTGAGAAAATTTGTGATGCAAGACTTGAAACTTGGTATGAGAATTCTTGGAGACATATGATGAACCATGAAAGTCATTTGAGGCATTAAAAGTCCAATTTTCCTTATGAAAACCAAAACCCTAGTTGTGGACTCAGTGCTTAGGAGGTGAGCTTGTCTGATCAACTCTTGAGCATTTGAGAACTTTTGTGAGAAATATATTGAAGAAAATGGAGGGGGAATTTTGGGGTACAACAGCTACCCCTGTTCAATCTTCTTAAACCTAAAGAGTTAGATTGGCATGCCCCCATTCTTGACTTGAAGGTGGAAGATGATTGAACACATAAGTGCCTAGAAATTTGCACTCGCTTGTGCACGAAGTAATGTTACTGGTTGATTATGCCGGGAATGGGCTTAGAGATTCCATATGGAGAGGTAATGAAGATTTATCGGAGATGGGCTTATAAATTCCATCCAAAGTAACTGAGCCAGGAAATGTCTACGTATGTCTTTAACTGGAAGAAGTATCAAAATAAATCTTTGGTCGACTTAATCTGAGCCAGAAAAGGTCTACTGAGAGAAGTATCATAATAAATATTTGATCAATTTAATCTAAGACAAAAAAATTCTACTGGAAGAAGCATCATGATAAATCTTTGGTCGATTTAATCTGAGCCAGAAGAGGTCTTATGTCTTTAACTGGAAGAAGTATCAGAATAAATCTTTGGTCAATTTAATCTAACCCAGAAAAGGTCTACTGGGAGAAGTATCATAATAAATGTTTGGTCGACTTAATCTGAGCCAGAAGAGGTCTACTTGTATTTAAATAGAAGAAGTATCAGAATAAATCTTTGGTCGATTTAATCTGAGCCAGAAGAGTTCTTTTGTCTTTAACTGGAAGAAGTATCAGATTAAATATTTGGTCGGTTTAATCTGATCCAGAAAAGGTCTATTGAGAGAAGTATCAGAATAAATCTTTGGTCGATTTAATATGAGCCAGTAGATGTTTGAAGGAAGTGTACATCATGTAGATATTTTCCATGTCTTGTTTCAGGAAATGACCTACAATCTATTTTGAGGATTTGTTGATGATATTGGTCTGTCGATTGATCTTTCCTGAAAAGGTAAGTAGTTAGTTGTATGCAATGTCTTGATGTATGAAATGCATTGCGTAATGATGCTCTCAAAATAAATGAGACAGTGTTGTATGCGTTTCGTGTGCATATGTTATAATGTATGAATGTAAAATGTTGTTGAAGTGTATTTGTAAGCCTGTGTTATATCTTGTATGGGAAAATAAATCCCTGACTATTATTGGGGATGAAGAGTATGTGTATCTTCAATCTTGTCTAGAATGCTTCTGCTGGGGATTCTTGCTTGCTGTTTGAGGAAACTCTGTCGGGGAATGTTAATTTCTGCTTTGGGGAGAAGAGTTCAGGAAACTTGGTCGTTTGTTGCTCTACTGGGGAATTTAATTCTTATATACCATGATTGGGGATAAAAGAGATGGATAATCTTCTGACTTTTCTGGGGAGGATAACTCTTAGATACCCTGACTGGGGATAAAAGAGATGGATAATCTTCCGACTCATCTGGGGAGAATAATTCTCATATACCCTGACTGAGGATAAAAGAGATGGATAATCTTCTGACTTGTCTGGGGAGGATAATTCTTAGATACTCTGACTGGGGATAAAAGAGATGGATAACCCTTCGACTAGTTCGGGGAGGATAAAGTTAACTGGTATCTGATCCGGTTCTAAGTTTCGTAGCGACTCTCCGGGGATAGTGGTGGATTCACTGAGGAGAGGAATTTTGCTTGTGATTTGTGGAATTTTGAGGAATAGGCTCAAGCTGGGGAGATTTTAATCTGTTGGGAAAATAAACCTTGTTGACGGAGAAGTATTCTGCTGAGGAAATAAGCTCTCTTGGGGAAATTGGCTTTACAGTTTTCAAACTCAGTTGGGGAAGAGAATTTTTGTGAACTGTACTGATTGGAACTCCGTAGGTTGGGGAAAATGCGGGGAATATATCCTTGTTGGGGATGAATTTGTGAAGATTACTTTGTGGGGATTCATGGACAGCTTGAACATCAACCCAACTCCTAGAATCTTGAGTAAATGATTATTCATGTTCTTATGCATATATTTGTCAACAGTTAACCCTGTTCATATGCATATGTTCATTCAATTTTAGTCATTGGACATTTTGGCAAACAAAATATAAAAAACAAAAGGTTGAACTTTAAGGTGTATTTGTATTGATGATTTACCTATAAACAGACGTTTTTTTGTACAGAGACACATAGATCCTAGTTGTTGTACCCCAATTTTTGCCCCTAATATTCCTCTATCATCTCATACCATCACAATACAACAAGATCATGCATTAGGGTTTGGTTACTTCTTCTACAGTGTCTTATCTTTAATTTTTCTCTTGAGAGATCACCAAGCACTTTGAATCGTGTATCTTGTATATATGTGTTTTATATTCTACTGACCTCTAACCAAAATCCAAGAATATGTTTTGTTTATTTTGTTTCTTATAAGACAGGGTTTGCGATCAAGAAATTCGGGTGATGATTCTCCGATTAGAGTTGTGGTTTATTGAGGCCAAAGATGGTTCCCAAAAGACTATGTTTCATAGTGATGATCTATAATCTTAGGTCACACTATCCTCAAGCTTTATTTGGCATGGTTAAGGCGAGTTTGTTGGCTTAATTCTCGAAATTCTTCAAGATAGGTTCATGAGTTTATTTCCATGCCTTCTTTGCGAATAGTCTCAAGTTTAGAAAGTTGTGAGCATGATTTAATCAAGACTTCATTATTTCAAGTCCATGTGAGATTCAGAATGCCCGGGGTTTTAGAAAAGGATAAAGTTTGCAATTTTGCTTTAAGGATCAAGTGTCATTTGTGCTTAGAAAGCTTTGATTTCTTTTGGAACTTTATACATTTTTATGGCCCCCAATTTCAAATTGCACCGTGAGTTTTCTTAAAAGAATTGATGTTTTAGGTGGGATACATTAATAAAGAACTGAATTACAAAATGTTGAATCATTACATGAACTTGATATTTCCTTGTGATCGAAGCTTTGTTATCTGTTCTTGTTGCTTAAAATACAAAGTCGATTCAGATGTGAGAATTGAACTAGAGAATTGACACTTTTCTTGTTTGAGATCAACACCATGGATTCATTTTGGTTTTGAAATTTTCATTTGGAATTAAATGTCTTAAACACATGTGTGACAAGATTAATTCAATAGAGACATCATACACCTTCAACATCTTCGAAATTTCAAGACAAATTTCATCAAAGTTTCAAACATGTTTTTCAAGACATCGTTCCAAGTTTCATTCTCAAGAATCCATTTTTCTTCATACAAGCTTCAATATCACAAGAATTCAAGTTTTCATACAAGTTCCAAATTTACAAAGAAATCAAGTTCGCTCACAATTTCAATCACATCATTTCAAGGGACTTTATTTCCTAAGTTTCAAGTCACATAATTCAAAAATCCATTTCAATTTTCTGAAGCTAATACTTCAAGCATCTTTTACAGAAAAAAATCATTCAAGTTCAAGGCATATCATTCATTCTCCAAGAGAAATACAAGTTTTAGGGTCTAATACTTAAAATTACATAATTGGTTTGAAAAGTTAGTAGTTGAATGCATACATGACAATTTTGTATGCTACAAGGTGTAATTCAAGTTTCTATGCTAAGCTTAAGGTTACATCAGTTTTACACAAATTATATGACCTAAGTTATGCTTCTGCAAGTATACTTCATGGTCTACATCTTTGTAAATTCTTTGACGCCACAAGTTTCACGTTGGCCTCGGTTTGTCTTCTTCTCCAAACCCTCGCCATTCATGTTATCTCATCCTTTATGCACTCAACATTGTTGCCATCACATGAAACAAGGAAAAGTAAACACAAAATTATTAGTAGGCAATCATCAAGAACATAAGCACTTGAACATAAAGAAAGAGGTTTCTTTTCAAATTCATCATTAGGGTTGTAAAGGGAATCAGAATCAAGGGTTATCCAATCATGTTCATAAAACCAACAAAAAGGCCTCATTTTTTTCTTGACAAATAATCAGAATTGTTGTCCAATTATTGGCCCGTGACCTCTATTACAAATCACAAATCCAAACTTTGGTTCACAATAGAGGTTGAAAAGGAAATTTGCTACAAGTTCAAAAACAATTATCATGGTATCGCAAGTAAAAGAAAAGTCAAAATCGCAACAGCCCAACAAGTAAATTGTTGTAGCAAACATTCAAAGCCTCATACATTTGTTTCATAGCAAATCATATTTCAATTGAATCATGGGCCTAAATATATCTTTTGCAAATCAAAAGCAAAGCTGGTTCACAAAAGACAAAATCTAAAGAAGGTCCAAAGCAGAATTGCAAACAGCCCAGCATAATAAACTGCAGCAAAACAACACAATATAGAAAATTGGAGGCTCCAGCCCAAAATAACAAAACAGAAGTAACAAAGTCAAAGCCCATGAAAATTCGCAAGGAAGCCTGCAGAAGATCAACTCATAGTCCCAATATCATGTAAAAAAACAGAATTCTCTAATAGTATAAAGGGAACCAACTGCATTAAAAAATAGTTCACAAATATCAGAAAAAACTGCGCACCTCACCATCACAATGAAAAACCAAAAAAGGATTTCAACATCATTTTCCAAAAAAGGCAAACCCTTCAGAAATTCTTTGTTTTTAGAAATCACAAATTCCGATTACAGGGAAAGAGAAGAGAAAAAGTTCAAAGTAGACATAAGAATGATCTCACCCAAAATTGACTGAAACCTTTGTTCTCGCTGAAAAACCAAACTCGAACCAGAATCACCTCCCAAACCGCCCCAGAACTCACTTTGTCTCGCCGGAAAAATCTTCCTTTTCCGCCGTTCTTCCTCTCTTCTTCTTCTCAAAGGTTGAGAATCTTGCTTTGAAACCGATTTCATCCTTTATTTTCTACTTTTGTGTTGATTTGATTTTATTTAGAACAAAAAAATTCTTGAACTTTCTCTCTAGATCTCCGCCTTTCGGTAAATCTTTTGAAAATAACTTGAGATTTGAGTAGAAGACAAGATCACGAATGTTTTAATGTAAAAAAGTTTTAAAAAGTTGAAGTTCAACGGTAGTGCATCGGAGCTCTGCAGGAGCACCACCGTAAATTATCTCCCTCTTCCATCGTGCTTCCCTCACTCTCTGTTTCTTTTTTTTGCTTTAATGAACATAACAAGTATTGATGTTGTATAACATAGAAGAGAGTGAGAGAAATTATTATAAAAAAATGAAAGGGTGTTATTAATAACATAACAATATTGTTTACTGTGATACGGTGGCCAGAACCGGACGGTTTTTGGAATGCTGGTTTGCGTTTTGCGTTTGTTTTCATAAAATGTCGCGGTAAGCAAGAGTCGCCACCGACTTTTATTTTATCCAACAAGGAAAGGAAAAAAGCACAGAAAAATTCCTTTTTCGAGATATTTCTGAGTACGGGGGGGGGGGGGGGGGGGGGGGGGGGGGGGGGGGGGGGGGTAGATTATAGAAAGGGAATGTATTAGAACCCTTTCTATCCGTAGTTATCTACGGGCTCTTAGGTACTTTCTCATTATTTTTAAAATTGTTTTCTTTGTGTTTGTGGGCTTTGAAAAGTTTTTGTTTTAACTTCGATTTAACTCTTGCTTCTGTCTTCAAGAGTGTAATGAAGTGTTTTTTGAAAACTTGTTTGTAAAAGAGTGTAAGTGTGAAAAAGTTTTGTTTTGATTGAGCAAGTACTTAAGAACTAATCTACCTACTCGAAAAAGGAATCGTTCTATGCTATTTTCCTTTAGACAATGTTATCCCACTATTAGTGAGTAGGTAGCACTGTCGTTGGAGTTTGAGGGTCAATTCGAAAAAGGGACGTACGGTCACTAAAGCAAAGTTAGGACGTCTTAGTGGTAACCCTAATGTCTTAGCTCATTTATTCGAGGCAACAATATCCAAGGCAACCTTTTCAAGGCAACTTTCATCTTTTAGATAAGAGGACGACCTCTAAAACATCCTATACTCAATGACCGTTTTAACGAAGGCAACCAAGTGGGAGTGTACCCTAGGAGTGCGCATGTGCGAGTGGTTCAGTTTCAGATTTATTTATCTTTGCACATTTAGGGTGATCTAACCATTTTAAGATTAAACATACATTCTTGTCATGCAGTCCCTAATTATTCACATATCTAACAGTTAAATATTTGCGAAAATTAAAGTGCGGAATTTAAACTAAGCTATTACAAGGCTTCGGGTATTTACATAGCCAAAAACAAACCCTTTGAAATTAAAAGCGGTAAATGTAAATGAATTGTCCTAATTAAATTATTACAAACTGGGAGCAGATACAATAATTGGGTAAAATAATAAAGCGCGCGATGGAAAATTAGATCGAATGCGAAATTAGAGTTTTGACCCTTCTATCCTAATTAAAAGAAAGAAATGTTTTTGTTGTTTTTAATATTTTTTAAAGAAAAGAATTAAGTTTTTATAAATTAAATACTACATTAATTAGTGATTAAATAAATTAATGAAAATAATTAAATGACATATTTTTTTGGGTTTTTTTTTAGGTAAAAAATAAATACAATTAAGTTAGTATAAATCCTATTGATTCTAATTGATTTTAATTATTTGCAAAAAGAGAAATTAAAGTTTCCTAATTTAATCAAACCTAACTAAATTAATTAATTTATTGATAAAAAATAATATTCTAATTTTAATTTGGACATAAAAATATTTTTTTGTGATTTTTTGATAAAAAAGAAAATTATTTTTGGTTAGTAAATAAATAAATAAAATTAAATGAAATATAAAAAATAATAATAATGAAGGATAGAGATTGGGCCTGAGAATGGGGTGTCAATAGCAAGAATCTAGGCCCATTTGTGTTGGAGTCCGTTTGACCTTTGTGATCCTGTGCGTACGCATTGACTATGGCTTATGATGTACTTTCAGTGGTGGCCACCAGATTTGGCCATCTGGCCATCTGGCACGTTTGATGATGAAGACCTATGGTGGTCTTCTGACTTGCACATGCATTGGATCCTGAAAGGAAAAACATTATGGAGAATTTGGGGGACCTGAGATTCGAACTCAGGCCCCAAGGCGAATTTCATGCTATGCTCACCACTTGACCATTGGCTTATGTTTGTACATAATACATATAACAATAATAATATATAAAACAAGTAAAATAATAGAAATTTTGTGCGAAATTCAAACGGGCGAATCAGGTGGATCCACGTCTTCATCTCCTTCCTCTTTCTGTAGCTAAAAGTTTAGGGACCTATACCCATGAACAATGTCCGTCACTATAGCCATGCCAATCCTCAAAATCATGTACATGCAATATAAATGACCACCAAGGCCATGGTTAAAACCGTCTCCTTCTTCTAAACACAATGGTACCTTTTATCAAGGTCAATTTCACCTGTAAATAAAAGCCCTAATTCGAAGCTCTAAAACCTAACAATGGTGAAATCCTATATATGCCATAAAAACGCAATTAAAGAATACAGAGAGCTTGCAAACATGATTGTGATCAAGAATGTATAATTATTTCAACCTAACATTGCATAAATCGTGAGATTCGAATTCAAGAACAGGGGCGTATCGTGAATGACTTACAGAGCGATTCGGGGCTTGAACGGCTTAGTTCTTGATTGATTTAGGTTGCTGAGAGTGCCAGGAAGCGATTGGGATCGTTCAATGGTCTTGAGAATGCTTCTAAGTGGGATTTCGATCTCACACTTTTCTTGACTTTTTTCAGATTTGGTTCTCTCTCTCTCTCGCCTGTTTCTAACTTGTTCTTAGGTCTGCACGCACTCTATATGTACCAAGCAATGCATTAGGGTTGATAATTGTATCCAAATCTTCCTCCTTCAATGCTTTTGATATTTTATTTTATTCACTTTGAAAACCTTCCAAATTTGGCTTATTTCCAATCTTTTTATGCACATATGCCTTTACACGAGTTTGAATGCTAGCAATCTGTAATTTAAGACCTGAAATAATCACAAAATCCTTGGTTTTCAATATTTTTGATTTTATATGATTTGTTTTGATTTAAATTGAATTAATTCAAATAAAAACCAAAATAAATAATAAAAATAAAATATGGACAAGTGGAAAAGTCTAGAGCATGTGGGCTATGCTGCCAACTCAAAACAAGTGAAAAAGAATGGGCCCATTTGGCAAAATTTGAAGTTTTATGGATAGTTGACTTTTGGCAATTTTGCAAAAAAGGTCAACTTCACCAATGCATAACTTCCTCAATTTTGACTCTTTATAGGTTTTCTTGCACTTTTTAGAAAGCTTGAGATGTCCTCTAAGCAACACTTTTGGTCTCATCTCATTTTTATATTCCATGCTCATGTATGAAGCTTTGATAAAAAAGGTGTTTTTGTTGACTTTTCAAAATGACGTATAATGTCCAAATTCATAACTTCTTGTGAGTGCATATTTTGAACTTGGGAGCTTAATATGGATTGTAGGGAATTGCATCCTCTTCAAAATTAGCTTTGGATGGGTCATTTATCATAAAGTATGAGAAAGTTATGCTTGGTCAAAGTTGAGTTGACTTTTCCTGCAAAACCCTAATTTAGCAACTTTTGAGTCTTGATGAATTATGAGCAACCCTTGATGAATCATGATAAAACCTTGATCAAATGTTGAAATATACTTCAAAATGAGGATGTTGTCCAAAAATCTTGAATTTTGACTGTATGTGGGCCACAGTTGACCTTTGCCCTAGCACAGTCGATTTTCAGGCTTTTGAGCAATTAACTGAGCAAACTTCCTCTGCAAGGCTTGAAACTTGACATGGATGATCTTGAGAACATATTAAGATATTGATGAGCACTTGGGATCACTTGGACTCAAGTTTCTTGATGCAACATGAAACCCTAGTTTGGGGTAGACTGCCTTAGGAGAGAGCTTGTCTGGCCAACCCTTGGACTACCTTGAGCAACTTGAGGATCTTTCTTGCAATGTTTTGAGAAATATGGGAGGGAAAATTTTAGGGTACAACAGCTGCCCCTGTTCAATTTTCTTAAACCTGAGGATGTAGACTGGCTTCCGTTCCTTACGTGATCCGAAGGTGGAAGATGATTGAACACTAGAGTGCCCAGAAATTTGCACTCGCATGAAGTGGTAATTGTCTTGTGATGTCGGGAATGGGCTTACAGATGGCATTTGGAGATTGCTGACGGGAGATGGGCTTAAAGATGCCATTCGAAGGAGTGTCGATCACATAAGAGATTATTTTGCGAGAGATTGTATACCTGTCATTGAGGAAGATTCCACTGGGGAAGTCTGATCTTTGTTGAGAGAAGTAGAATTTTAGGAGCTTCGGCGTCCGTTATTCTGCTAGTGAGTCGTCTCTGTTGATATTTAGGAACTTCGATCATCCGTACTCAACTGAGGAATCATCTATGTTGATATTTAGGAACTTCGATCGTCCTTACTCAACGGAGGAGTCATCTCTGCTGATATTTAGGAACTTCGATCATCCGTACTCAACGGAGGAGTCATCTCTGCTGATATTTAGGAACTTCTATCGTCCGTACTCAACGGAGGAGTTATCTCTGCTGATATTTAGGAACTTCGATCGTCCGTACTCAACGGAGGAATCATCTCTGCTGATATTTAGGAACTTCAATCGCCCGTACTCAACGGAGGAATCATCTCTGCTGATATTTAGGAACTTCGATCGTCCGTACTCAACTGAGGAAACATCTCTGCTGATATTTAGGAACTTCGATTGTCCGTACTCAACTGAGGAAATATTTTTTCTAAGATTTAGAAACTCGTCCGTAATTCAACTGAGGAAACATCTCTGTTAAGATTTAGGAACTCGTCTGTAATTCAAATGAGGAAACATCTCTGCTGAGATTTAGGAACTCGTCCGTAATTCAACTGAGGAAACATCTCTGTTGAGATTTAGGAACTTGTTTGTAATTCAACTGAGGAAACATCTTTGCTGAGATTTAGGAGCTCGTCCATAATTCAACTGAGGAAACATCTCTGCTGAGATTTAGGAACTCGTCCGTAATTCAACTGAGGAAACATCTCTGCTGAGATTTAGGAACTCGTCTATAATTCAACTGAGGAAATATCTCTGCTGAGATTTAGGAACTCGTCCGTAATTCAACTGAGGAAACATCTCTGCTGAGATTTAGGAACTCGTCCATAATTCAATTGAGGAAACATCTCTGTTGAGATTTAGGAACTCGTCCATAATTCAACTGAAGAAACATCTCTGCTGAGATTTAGGAACTCGTCCGTAATTCAACTGAGGAAACATCTCTGCTGAGATTTAGGAACTCGTCCAAAATTCAACTGAGGAAACATCTCTGCTGAGATTTAGGAACTCGTCCGTAATTCAACTAAGGAAACATCTCTACTGAGATTTAGGAACTCGTCCGTAATTCAACTGAGGAAACATCTCTGCTGAGATTTAGGAACTCGTCCATAATTCAACTGAGGAAACATCTCTGATGAGATTTAGGAACTCTTCCATAATTCAACTGAGGTAAAAGCTTTATAGCTTGAATTTTGTGAGAATTTGGTTGTATCTTTCCTAAAAGGTAAAGGTTAGCTGTATGTAATGCATGATATGTATAAAGCAATGATGTTCTCAAAATAAATGAGATTGTGTTGTATGATGTGTATGCATGTCATGGTGTATGGAAATGTGATGTTTTTAGCTAGGGAAAATAAATCCCGGATTGCTATTGGAGAAAAGAATTGAATTCTTCATTTCCGCTGGAGATAGTGGATGAAGATGCTTGTGAGAATAAACCTGCAGGAGAGGATAACTTCGCTGGGGAATAAACTAATGAGGAAATGGCTATGTGGGGAGGACATGCTCTGTTGAGGATTCCGTTGATAAATTCGGTTGGGGATGAATTATCGTTGCTGGAGATATTGAATCCTGTTGGGGATTGAGTTTCTATTTATGAAAGGAATGAACTTCACTGGGGATGATCTTTCATTTGTGACTTCACTGGGGATAACCTTTTAGACTCTACCGAGGACAAACTTCCGGAGTCTACTGGGGATGATTCTCCAAACTCCACTGGGGAAGATTTTCCAGACTCCACTAGGGATAATTTTTTAGTGCTGATGATGGATAAACTCTATTTGGGGAGAATATTGTCGACTCATTTGCGGTTGCGAGCCTCAGTTGGGGAGAGTTAACATTACTGTCTTTTTCTTTCTCTGCGGGGAGTAAATGTACCTTAGCCATATTCTTCAGCTAAATCTACCTTTGTACCTGGTGGACAGAGCAATTGTAAGGTCTGGACAATTCTTATTTTCCCCAGTTCTTGATATTACGAGTAATCGTCTTTTGTTTCGCATGTAAATATTCATGAGCAGCAATTATTGTCAAATGCATATATCAAAAATGAACATTGGATGTTCTTGCAAAACAAAACAGAAAAAGGAAAAATAGTTTGAAATTTATTTGTGGAAATGTATTGTATTGATTTTGAAGTCAGCCTGTAAATAGGCGTTTTTTTATAAGAGGCTGGCGTTCTAGTAAGAGAACGCCTCCGAACAAATAGAATTTATACAATTTGTGAAAAAAAACAAAACAGTTATGTGAACAATCCCACTGGGTTCCAACTCTGCTATTGCCTTTATATCCTCGAGCATCTCATCACTTTGCTACTTTGTTGAAGGTAGATCAGATTGATTAGTGTCGTCCGAGCTTGATAGTCGATACCGAAGTCTGATTACAAGGTGATCCAATGAGACATAATGTTACGCTTTGATCCCTAATTTTTGCCTGGACCGCCCTTTCGGGTTTTCAGTCCACCGGGATACCCTTTTTTGCCCAAGCCGCCTTTTCAGGTTTTCGACTTGCCGGGTGTATAGATTTTAATTTTCATCCCTTATTTTTTCCCGAACCCTTTTGGTTCTCCGGGAAGCCCTTATTTTTGCCTAGGCCAGTCGAACTAGCGGGTCCTTGATTATGTGTAGTATCTTTTCACTATGTCTGCATTGACGGGGTGAGGAAGGTCGTCACCATCCATGGTGGTTAGAATCATAGCTCCTCCTGAGAAAATGTTCTTAACCACAAATGGCCCTTCGTAAGTAGGGGTCCATTTTCCCCTGGGATCACCTTGAGGTAGGATGATACGCTTGATCACCAGATCCCCGACTTGATACTCTTATCGTCTAACTTTCTTGTTAAATTCCTTGATCATCCGTTTTTGATACGTTTGACCATGAAAAATAGCAGTAAGTCTCTTTTCATCGATTAAGTTCAGTTGATCAAGCCAGGTTTGGATCCAGTCATCTTCTCTCAAACCTGTATCCTTCATAATCCGAAGAGAGGGTATCTGAACTTCAATGGGAAAGACTTCCTCCATACCATATACCAAGGAGTAGGGGGTTTCCCCTGTTGACGTTCGCGCTGAGGTGTGGTACCCATGAAGAGCAAACAGTAACATCTCGTGCCAGTCTTTGTATGTCACCATCATCTTCTGCACAATCTTCTTAATGTTCTTATTAGCCGCTTCAACAGCCCCATTCATCTTCGGCCGGTAGGGAGAAGAGTTGTGATGCTATATCTTGAACTGCTTGCAGAGCTCGATGATCATCTTATTGTTGAGATTTGTACCGTTATCCGTAATGATCCTCTCGGGTACACCATATCGACAGATCAGATTGTGTCGAATGAACCATGCCACGAAGTTCTTGGTCACTGTAGCAAAGGAAGCTGCTTCAACCCACTTCGTAAAGTAATCAATAGCTACCAGGATGAAACGATGCCCGTTGGACGCAGTAGGTCTGATCTCACCAGTCATGTTGATGCCCCACATTGCAAAAGGCCAAGGTGCTGTCAAGACGTTCAGAGGTACTGAAGGTATGTGCACCTTATCAGCATAGACTTGGCACTTATGACAGGTCAGAGAATGCTGATAACAGTCGGCTTCCATAGTAGACCAATAATATCCTGCCCGCAGGATTTTCTTTGCCATGGTGTGCCCACTGGAATGAGTTCCGAAAGTACCTTCATGTAACTCTACCATAATTCTTTCTGCCTCATTCTTATCCACACATCGCAGTAAGGTTAAGTCATGGTTACGCTTGTAAAGGATACTGTTACTGATAAAGAACTTCGCCGCGAACCTCCTCAGAAACTTCTTATCATTAACAGATGCACCCTCGGGGTATTCCTGAGCCTCAAGATACCTCTTTACCTCGTGAAACCAGGGTTTATCTGCTACCTCTTCAGTCTCAATGTCACAGCAATGTGAAGGTTCGTCCAACCTTTCAATGGTAATCTGGGGAGCCTCGTTGTCCCACCTGACCTTGAATATAGAAGACATTGTAGCTAGCGCGTCCGCTAACTGATTCTCCTCTCTAGGGAAGTGTTCAAAGGTTATCTCCTCGAAATGCGGAAGCAATGTCAACACATACTCTTTGTAAGGAATAAGATTTGGGTGCTTCGTATCCCACTCGCCTTTGATCTGACTGATCACGAGAGCGGAATCTCCGAGCACACTCAAGAACTTAATCCTTAGGTTAATTGCTGCTCGAAGACCCATGATGCATGCTTCATACTCCGCCATATTGTTGGTGCAGTTGAAACATAGTTGGGCGGTGAACGAAGTATGAGAGCCTTCAGGAGATATGATCATAGCGCCAATGCCATTACCCAAAGCGTTCGAAGCTCCATCAAAGTACATAGACCATCGGGATCCTTCCTCAGGTCCTTCATTCGGTCCAGGTTCTTCGCAGTCAGTCACCAACATGATGTTCTCATCCGGGAAGTTCATAGACTGGTAATCATCCACTGCCTGATGTGCCAAATAATCTGCCAACACGCTTCCCTTGATTGCTTTTTGGGTCGTGTATTAGATGTCATACTTAGTCAAGATTATCTTCCATCTTGTTATTCTTCCGGACAAGGCATGCTTTTCGAAGATATACTTTATTGGATCCATCTTTGATATCAATATAGTACTGTGAGTCAGCATATACTGTCTCAGTCGGCGAGCAGCCCATGCCAAAGCGCAACAAGTTTTCTCAAGCAACGAGTATCGGGTCTCGCAATCAGTAAACTTTTTTCTAAGGTAATAAATAGCATGCTCTTTTCGGCCATACTCGTCATGCTGCCCCAGCACGCACCCCGTTGAATTGTCGAGTACTATCAAGTATAAGATTAGAGGTCTCCCTTCAACTGGAGGCATCAGAATGGGTGGATCTTGGAGATATTCCTTGATACTTTCGAAAGCGGCCTGACACTCATCATTCCACTTCACCACTTGATCTTTCTTCAATAGCTTGAAGATTGGATCACAAGTAGCAGTTAGATGTGAAATGAATCGGGTAATGTAATTCAACCGTCCCAAAAAGCCTCTGACTTCTTTTTCTGTTCGGGGAGCTGGCATTTCCTGTATAACCTTCACCTTTGCAGGATCCACTTGAATACCTTTATCACTTACGACGAAACCTAGTAGCTTACCAGATCTCACCCCGAAGGTGCACTTGTTCGGGTTTAACCTCAGCTTGTACAACTTCAACCTGTCAAATAGCTTCTGAAGGTGGTCAAGATGTTCTTCCTCAGTCTGAGATCTTGCAATCATGTCGTCAACGTATACCTCAATCTCATGATGAATCATGTCGTGGAACAAAGCGACCATAGCATGCTGATATGTTGCCCCAGCATTTTTCAATCCGAAAGGCATGACTTTGTAGCAAAAGGTACCCCACTGCGTAACAAAAGTTATCTTCTCCATATCTTCGGGAGCCATTTTAATCTGATTGTAACTGGAGAAACCGTCCACAAAAGAGAAGACCTTATGCTGTGCGGTATTATCAACCAGAATATCGATATGAGGCAGAGGGAAATCATCTTTGGGGCTCGCCCTGTTCAGATCCCTATAGTCAACACACATTCGAACCTTACCATCCTTTTTCGGCACTGGAACCACGTTGGCAACCCAGTGCGGGTAAGAAGTAACTGCTAGAAAACCGGCATCAAAATGTTTTATAACCTCAACCTTGATTTTCTTAGACATCTCTGGGCGCATTCGGCGAACTTTCTGTTTTACTGGAGGACAATCTTCCTTAGTTGGCAAGCGGTAAACCATAATATCAGTATCCAACCCAGGCATATCTTCATAAGACCAGGCAAAGATCTCAACGTAGTCACGCAACATCTGTATCAACCGTTGCTTAACACTAGGCTCCAGATTTTCACCGATCTTGACCTCTTTCTTGTCTTCCTCTATACCCAGATTCACTGATGCCACCGGCTCTTCATGCGGTTGTATGGCCCTCTCTTCCTGAAGTAACAGTCTAGCAAGTTCTCCAGGCACTTCATAATCATCCTCACCTTCGTCTTTGGCTTGGTTGATCGGACTTTCAAAGTCATAATCGGCAGTAGCAGAGTCGTTATCAGTGGGATCCAGAGTGGATGTGGACCTGTATATGTGAGTGTGTGTAAGACAATAGTTGTTTTGCAAGATAGAAAAAGAAAAACAAGGAGCACAAAATTTGTAATGCAAAAAACATCCAATGCTTTTATTGATGATATATGGAGATGACAAATATAAAGCCCTCACAAACAAAGCCACGGTGCCTCGGTTAAGACACCGGGCCATAAAGTTTAAAAATTGTCTGTTACAAACTTAAAACAAAAGTCTCATTACTGGGTAATAAAAGAAACGGGAATAGAATCCTTCCCCGTCCAATTGCTCAAGCCGTCATTGGTAGTCGGGTAAATCCAGCTGTCAATGTCAAACTCTTCTTCATCATCCCCAATAGCATTCACTCCCGCGTCATGTTTGGGCATAGGAGCCGTTATAACATTTGGCTTCTCCGGAGCTTCAAATTCAATCTCCTTAGCATCAATCAGATCCTGCACTTTATTCTTCAAAGCCCAGCAATTGTTGGTATCATGCCTTGGGCTATCAGAGTGATAAGCACAGCGGGCGTTCGGATTGTACAGCGGTGATATGGTGTTGGAATTCTTTGGAGCCTCCTTCAGAATTACCAAGTTGGTCCTTAACAACTGCGGAAGAATTTGAGATAGAGTCATACTAAGCCAAGTAAATTCTCTTTACGGTCTCTCTGCTCTTTGCTGATTGTTGCATTATGGGGCAACAGTTGGTCTCGCTATAACTACCGCATTCACTGCTTGGCGGCGTTCGGGTCGGTTATGGCTCCTCGAGCTGTAAACTGCACTAGACTCCTTCTTGAAAGGCTTCTTCTCTGTACTTGACAAAGCACCCTTATGTATCTTTCCGCTCTTGATATCAGCCTCAACTCTCTCCCTAGTCATAATCAATTCGGTGAACCCAGCCGATGAACTACCGATCAAATGGTTAAAATATGGACCAGACAAAGTCCCAAGAAACATATCCACCAACTCCCTGTCATCCAGAGAGGGTTGTACTCTTCCCGCAAGATCTCTCCATTTCTGAGCGTAGTCCTTAAAACCTTCGCTCGCACCCATAGACATACCCTGAAGTTGGGTGCGCGTGGGAGCAAGGTCGGCATTATACTGGTATTGCTTGTAAAAAGCAGAGGCAAGGTCCTCCCAGTTACGGACGTTATCTCCTTCCAGTTGGTAGAACCATTTAAGTTGAGTCCCTGAAAGACTATCTTGAAAGAAATGAATCCGGAGGTTCTTATCAGCAGTATATGGTTGAATCTTTCTAACATACAAACGAAGGTGTAGCTTTGGGCAAGAGACCCCGTCGTACTTAGTAAAGACTGGTGCTTTAAACTTGTGGGGAATCATCACCCCAGAGGCCAAACTCAAATCTCCGAAGTCCAGCCCAGGTATCTTCTGGATCTCCATCGCGCTTAACCAGTCTTCAAGCTGCTTATACCTGTCCTCGGCAGGAGGATACTGGTCTTCATCAAAGTCAGTGTCATGGTCAGAAACCATAGGTCTAGGAGCCCTCCTTTCTTCTTGATTCTCTCCCCCTCCAGATGAGTGAGATAAATCAACATCCTGTCTCAGTCTGTTCCCAAACATGTGACCCATATTCAGGAGGACCATTTTCTTCTTATTATTCTTCTTATCCTTCAAGATAAAAGTTTTCAGATCTTGTTGGCCCTTAGCCAAGTTCATGAACATTTCTTGGAACTGAGCATTTTGGGCTTGGAGAGCCTTGATAGCTTGATCAGTAGATCTTTCAGAAGACATGTTTGTTGAAAGAAACAACGAAAAAGATGAGAAACTTGTAAGGGTACCTGTAATGAGGTGCATGGCAATGGAATGCATATGATATGATTTCAAAGACTTTAGGGAGATTCAAATTTGTAAACCAAAATGAAACACACTTTATTAGATAAAAACTTGAAACAATGTTTATCAAATGCCTTTAAGGCGTTACAAAAGCAAATCTAAGCTAAAAACAATAAAAGACATCAGCGCTCCCATGGTCGTTTTCCTTTGGTGCTGACATAGTCGTTCAAGACCCTCTCATTCTCCAGCTACCTTGTAAGCTTCAGGATCTTCCGCTCCTACTCATGATACTTCTCTCTGTAAATATCTCATTCTTCCCTTAGCTGGATCCAAGACCTCTTCAATGCCCCAATGTCAGTAGGCATGTATGGATGGAGAATGGTAGAAGGAGCCCCTTCTTCATCAGTATGCTCCACTATCATAGGTAAGACAGCTTCATAGGGCATCCCTAGCTTTTGAGCACGGGCTCGAACCGACTGGAGATACGGTTCCATCAGGAGAGAAGTCTTCATGCCTAGCTCATGTGGATCAGACCTGTTCACTATGTACCAAGCTCGTATAAATCTGCGGCGATGTCCCTCAACATCTCCCATGAAGTCAAAGACAATGCTTGGAAGCAGCAACTCATGAGGTCCGTCCCTCCTAGCTTTCCCAAACTATCGTAAGGCCAAATAAGGATAATAGGTGATCCCTCCTCTAATTCCAAGTAATGGAACATTGGGGTATTCCCATAGCGATCAATAACATCTACTTCTTCCATGTCTTTAGTACTCTAGATGATGTCCGTATGAGTAAGGGACATAATTCTGTAGGCCCAACCCATGTCTTCCTCGTTCTTCAAAAAAAATTTGGGGAGGTGAGAAATAAACCACCTCGCCAGCAATGGTGCACAACACATAAGGGTTCCCCGTTTCCGAGCAGTACGGGCATAAAGAGCATGTAGAATGTCATCTAAGAGAGTGGGCACTGGATTACGGGACATGAATATCTTCACCGTGTTCACATTAACAAAGGAATCTGAATTTGGGAACAGAACCAAGCCATAGATAAGAAGAGCCAGGATGTCTTCAAATGCTTGAAAGTCTAAACTGTCCCAGAACTGATGAGCCTGATCAACCAAGAACTTAGCCAAGAAGCCTTTTATCCTACTCCGAGTTTCCCAATTAGACACCACATCAACCCTTGTAAGATGGAGGGTTGAGGAAATATCCTCTGGCCTAGGAGCTGTCTCCAAACCTATAAATGGGGTCTACTCTAGAATAGAGATGCCGAGTAGATCAGAGAACTCCTCCAAAGTAGGGACCAACTGATAGTCCGGGAAAGTGAAGCAGTGGTGCAACGGGTTAAAGAACTGGAATAAGACACTCATCATTTGTTCATCCAGCTTGTAAGTGACTAGGCTGAGGAGGTGACCATGTCTTCTGACAAAAGAAGAAGTATCAGGGACCTTTGAAACCAACTCTCTAAGCTGAGCAGGAATCTGTGCGAAGCTGATCCGAATAGTGTTTCTGCGCATAGATGACATGATCTGCAAAACAGAACAAAGATGAATCCCATTGGTCTTTGAAATGGTTAGTCTGGTGAAAATATGCATGCAATGTCATGATGCATGATGTCATGATAAGAACACACCACAGGTATCACAGATAGCAAACATGGTAAGGGAAAACAAGTCACACAGTAGACCTTAAATTTTAGGTTGGCATGGAGTTTAGGTACTACCCTCTTTCAGTTTAGTTAGTTCAACCTGTCCTAGAAATAGTAACCGGGTTCTAGAGGATCTCAATATCACTGACCATCCTCGATCGGTCATAATTCCAGTTTAGCAACCTTTTCTTGCAGCCGGAATCATCGCGAGAGTATGGTCTCAATGAGTGTAGCATACTGCTACTTTTCTATGGCCAAGTTGGTCAATTATAAGTTCTAAGGTCAGTTGGTGCTTAATAACCCCTTAGCAGCCCTATATTCTCCTTGTTCCTCCACAAGGGATATCGGTACAAACTAAAGTGTCACACTAACATAGCTATTGCTTCAACCGTATCGGTCTACTCCGTACAGTTCCCTCACAGTCTATTTCTACTTACCTAAAAGGTATCCCCAGATCCGAGTTAGGATCTATAGTAACTCTGATTCAAACCCACAAAGATAAAACATACAAATTAAACAATTGAAAACAATATGAACTATTCCTAAGGTACACCCCACTTATCATCCCCAGCAGAGTCGCTAGTTCTGCGATACGGTGGCCAGAATCGGACGGTTTTTGGAATGCTGGTTTGTGTTTTGCGTTTGTTTTTGCAAAATGTCGTGGTAAGCAAGAGTCACCACCGACTTTTATTTTATCCAACAAGGAAAGGAAAAAAGCACAGAAAAATTCATTTTTCGAGATATTTTTGAGTATGGGGGATAGATTATAGAAAGGGAAGGTATTAGCACCCTTTCTATCCGTAGTTATCTACGGGCTCTTAGGTACTTGCTCATCATTTTCAAAATTGTTTTCTTTGTGTTTGTGGGCTTTGAAAATTTTTTGTTTTAACTTTGATTTAACTCTTGCTTCTGTCTTCAAGAGTGTAATGAAGTGTTTTTTGAAAACTTGTTTGTAAAAGAGTGTAAGTGTGAAAAAGTTTTGTTTTGATTGAGCAAGTAATTAAGAACTAATCTACCTACTCGAAAAAGGAATCGTTCTATGCTATTTTCCTTTAGATAATGCTATCCCACTATTAGTGAGTAGGTAGCACCGTTGTTGGAGTTTGAGGGTCAATTCGAAAAAGGGACGTACGGTCACTAAAGCAAAGTTAGGACGTCTTAGTGGTAACCCTAATGTCTTAGATCATTTATTCAAGGCAACAATATCTGAGGCAAACTTTCCGAGGCAACTTTGATCTTTTAGACAAGAGGACGACCTCTAAAACATCCTATACTCAATGACCGTTTTAACAAAGGCAACCAAGTGGGAGTGTACCCTAGGAGTGCGCATGTGCGAGTGATTCAGTTTCATATTTATTTATCTTTGCACATTTAGGGTGATCTAACCATTTTAAGATTAAACATACATTCTTGTCATGCAAGCCCTAATTATTCACATATCTAACAGTTAAATATTTGCGGAAATTAAAGTGCGGAATTTAAACTAAGCTATTACAAGGCTTCGGGTATTTACATAGCCAAAAATAAACCCTTTGAAATTAAAAGCGGTAAATGTAAATGAATTGTCCTAATTAAATTATTACAAACCGGGAGCAGATACAATAATTGGGCAAAATAATAAAGCGTGCGATGGAAAATTAGATCGAATGCGAAATTAGGGTTTTGACCCTTCTATCCTAATTAAAAGAAAGAAATGTTTTTTTTGTTTTTAATATTTTTTAAAGAAAAGAATTAAGTTTTTCTAAATTAAATACTACATTAATTAGTGATTAAATAAATTAATGAAAATAATTAAATGACATATTTTTTTGGGTTTTCTTAATTTTAGGTAAAAAATAAATACAGTTAAGTTAGTATAAATCCTATTGATTCTAATTGATTTTAATTATTTGCAAAAAGAGAAATTAAAGTTTCCTAATTTAATCAAACCTAACTTAATTAATTAATTTATTGATAAAAAATAATATTCTAATTTTAATTTGGACATAAAAATATTTTTTTGTGATTTTTTGATAAAAAAGAAAAATATTTTTGGTTAGTAAACAAATAAATAAAATTAAATGAAATATAAAAAAATAATAATGAAGGATAGAGATTGGGCCTGAGAATGGGGTATCAATAGCAAGAATCTGGGCCCATTTGTGTTGGAGTCCGTTTGACCTTTGTGATCATGTGCGTACACGTTGACTATGGCTTATGATGTACTTTTAGTGGTGGCCACCAGATTTGGCCATCTGGCACGTTTGATGATGAAGACCTATGGTGGTCTCCTGACTTGCACATGCATTGGATCCTGAAAGGAAAAACATTATGGAGAATTTGGGGGACCTGGGATTCGAACCCAGGCCCCAAGGCGAATTTCATGTTATGCTCACCATTGGACCATTGGCTTTTGTTTGTACATAAGACATATAACAATAATAATATATAAAACAAGTAAAATAATAGAAATTCAAACGGGCGAATCAGATGGATCCATGTCTTCGTCTCCTTCCTCTTTTTGTAGCTAAAAGTTTGGGGACCTATACCCACGGACAATGTCCGTCACTATAGCCATGCCAATCCTCAAAATCACGTACATGCAATATAAATGACCACCAAGGCCATGGTTAGAACCATCTCCTTCTTCTGAACACAATGGTACCTTTTATCAAGGTCAATTTCACCTATAAACAAAATCCCTAATTCGAAGCTCTAAAACCTAACAATGGTGAAATCCTGTATATACCATAAAAACGCAATTAAAGAATACAGAGAGCCTGCAAACATGATTGTGATCAAGAATGTATAATTATTTCAACCTAACAATGCATAAATCGTGAGATTCGAATTCAAGAACAGGGGCATATCGTGAACGACTTACAGAGCGATTCGGGGCTTGAACGGCTTAGTTCTTGATTGCTTTAGGTTGCTGAGAGTGCCAGGAAGCGATTGGGATCGTTCAATGATCTTGAGAATGCCTCTAAGTGGGATTTCGATCTCACACTTTTCTTGACTTTTTTCAGATTTGGTTCTCTCTCTCTCGCTTGTTTCTAACTTGTTTTTAGGTCTGCACGCACTCTATATGTACCAACCAATGCATTAGGGTTGATAATTTTATCCAAATCTTCCTCCTTCAATGCTTTTTATATTTGATTTGATTCAATTTGAAAACCTTCCAAATTTGGCTTATTTCCAATCTTTTTGTGCACATATGCCTTTACACGAGTTTGAATGCTGGCAATCTGTAATTTAAGACCTGAAATAATCACAAAATCCTTGGTTTTCAATATTTTTGATTTTATATGATTTGTTTTGATTTAAATTGAATTAATTCAAATAAAAACCAAAATAAATAATAAAAATAAAATATGGACAAGTGGAAAAGGCTAGAGCACGTGGGCTATGCTGCCAACTCAAAACAAGTGAAAAAGATTGGGGCAATTTGGCAAAATTTGAAGTTTTAGGGATAGTTGACTTTTGGCAATTTTGCAAAAAAGGTCAACTTCACCAATGCATAATTTCCTCAATTTTGACTCATTAGAGGTGTTCTTGGACTTTTTAGAAAGCTTGAGATGTCCTCTAAGCAACCCTTCTGGTCTTATATCATTTTGATATGCCATGCTCATGTATGAAGCTTTGAGAAAAAAAGTGTTTTTGTTGACTTTTCAAAATGACCTATAATGTCCAAATTCATAACTTCTTGTGAGTGCATATTTTGAACTTGGGAGCTGAATATGGATTGTAGGGAATTGCATCCTCTTAAAAATGAGCTTTGGATGGGTCATTTATCATAAATTATGAGAAAGTTATGCTTGGTCAAAGTTGAGTTGACTTTTCCTACAAAACCCTAATTTAGCAACTTTTGAGTCTTGATGAATTATGAGCAACCCTTGATGAATCATGATCAACCCTTGATCAAATGATGAAATATACTTAAAAATTAGGATGTTGTCCAAAAATCTTGAAGTTTGACGGTATGTGGGCCACAGTTGACCTTTGCTCTAACACAGTCGATTTTCAGGCTTTTGAGCAATTAACTGAGCAAACTTCCTTTGCAAAGCTTGAAACTTGACATGGATGATCTTGAGAACATATTAGGACATTGGTGAGAACTTGGGATCACTTGGACTCAAGTTTCTTGATGCAACATGAAACCCTAGTTTGGGATACACTGCCTTAGGAGAGAGCTTGTTTGGCCAACCCTTGGACTACCTTGAGCAACTTGAGGATCTTTCTTGCAATGTTTTCAGAAATATGGGAGGTCAAATTTTGGGGTACAACATTTACTAATTTTTTTTGTTTCTTCCTCTCCCTGCCTCGAGATTTCTGTTAGTCAGCTTGTGGTGGATAAGTGGCCATCGATGCCACTTGTCACCACCGGAGAAAAGGATGTTGGAAACTGATTCTCCATATGCCATACCACAGTATTACCATGTGCCTTAAATTGGGACCTCTTGATGCAATTACTTCACCTGAGTTGACCAGATCTAAGGACTGACATTATTCCTGTTTAAATTTCTTTACTATTTTTTATTTTAATTTATTTTGTCTTCTAAAATTCATTTTAAAATCTTTTTTCGCCCAAAAATTCTGAAAAAATTTATAAAAATCATTTTCTTTATTTCTGACTTTCTGGAATTTTTATAGAATTTTATTTTAGTTTTTACTATTTTTAATCATTTTTCACTTATTTGAGTAGTTTTAATTAGTTTAAAAATAGTTTCTGACTTTAAAAAATTACAAAAAAAAATTAAAAATATATTTTAGTTCATTTCTTATTTTTTTTCTATGGTCTCACTTAATTTTTCTTGGGTGTTTTGAATATAGTTGTTATTATTCCCTTTATTTTCACATTAAAAAACCATTTTAAAACCCTTTTTCTTTTATTTAAAATACTATTTCATTTTTATATATATTCTGACTATTTGATTTTTGATCATGGACTTTATTAACATCATTGGATCTTGGGTGTTTATTTTAACTCCACTAAAATGGATGAATGATTTTAATGTTAGTTTGATTAAATTTTTTATTTCATATATACCCCTTCCATCTTCATCTCATCCTTTTCTTATTGTGTTACATGTTGTTGGAGGATGATCTACATCTCATCTCTCCAAATATATGACACATAGATTGTTATTGACCGGCCTCAAAATAGGTGCGACTTCTATATAATTCCACTTACGATTGCTTCCAATAGCGCTAAATTTCTCCCGATTCGAGAAATGATCATTTATGGCCCAAACCCTAGTTTGCAAACCCAAGGATGTTTAATTTGAAACCTTTAATCCAATAATCTTGAGATTCATTGTTAGGAGGCTTTGGTCTTATCAATCCTCTAATGAATCTTCATAAACTTTTGGATAAGTGAATCATTTAAACATTATTTATTATAAGTTATTACATTGTGAACTTGAAATGAATGATATACTTGACAAAAAGCAAATGAAACTTGTTGTTGAGAGGCTTTGATTTTATCAATCTTCTAATGAGTTTTCAAATGTAAGTTTCAAGATGTTCATTCAACTAACTACTAATTACTAATTCATTAACATTTGACTTTTACTTTATACTTTTTACTTTATGCTTTTATTTTATACCTTTACTTTTATGCACCATTTATTTTAGCATTTACATTTCATGTTATTTTTATCTTTACTCACTTGAGCATTTACTTTTATGTCATTTTTATTTTGCTCACTTGAGCTTTTCATTTCTTTTTGAAGATACCTAATAATCAACTTGAATCATAAAAAACTTTAATGTTACTTGGACTATTTGGTTACTATCCTTGGCATTTTGGAGTTATGGACTTCTTGGACTTAGGATTAGAGAACTTTACCTACCTTGAGACCTTGTGACTTCTATTGCAATATTGTCTGGAGTTCTTGGGGTTTCCAAGATATTGGGTTATTTGTTTTCTTTGTGTGCAGGTTATTCTGATTATATGCTTTGTCTGTGATTAGGAATTCATCTGTATACAACCATTACTCTGCCCAATTCTTGTGAAGACTTAATGCCTTTGAAGCTTGGTTTTCTTAAGAGGTTTATTATCCTTGCTTGTTTGGTTTTAATCCAAAGGATGTGAATTCTACATTGACTCATAATGTCAAGTATTGGCTCATTGTTGGTTAGACGGTTCTTTTCCCTAGATTTTACCTTATGCTTTAGGATAGTCCCTTCATCTCCTCCCGTCTTCTTTAATTTCAAAAATATTCTCCCTCCTTTGAAAAATCTTCTTGTTTTTAAACTTGAACCGCTTTCACAATTAACTCGGACTTAGTAGGTCCATGCATTTTATAAAATATTTTCTTAATCAAACTTTAACCAACTTAATAATACTTTAACATTTTTTGTGAGAAGACTAAAAGTCAATCAATCACACTCAAACCATTTTTGCCACTTTGGCTTTTTGCTTTAAAATTTTCTCAAAATATAAAGTCTTATCAATCCTTGTAGTGATGTGAGCTACTATACTTATACTATATATAGTGAAGTGAGATATTTTCCACTTGGGTGTTGAGTGAAGCTTTGTTGATTTTAAAATCCAAGCTATATCCTCCACTTTGAGATGACGTAAATTCTCCTTTCTCATAATTGTGGATAGTAAGTATATTCTTCCATTCAGATAAGATGATGATGTCTCGTCTCTTAAAATTAACCAACACACTTATGTTTTAAAATTTTTAAAGGTGAACTACTAATACCCTAATCCCCTATTGCACGGAAGGTGGTATGTATGCACTAAAGGTTCGCAACTGTGGCGGGTGTCAAAATTATAAATAAATACTTCTTTCCTCATATACACCATCTATTTTTGTATACAACATTTATAGCCAAAATACACAGATTTTCAAAGAGGTTCCTACAGAGTACCGTAGATGTTTAGGGTGCTAATACCTTCCCTTTTCATAAACAACCCCCGAACTTATATTCTCTCCCCTTCTTTTTGGGTTATTCGCTCTTTTCCCATTCCTTTGGAAATAATAAAGCACGGTCGTGATTTTTATTTGATATGTGTGAGTTAAGTCAATCCAATAGCTTAGTCTCAACATTTCTACCACTATAGAAAAATGGTGACTCTGTTGGGGAAAGATCAACCTATTGTCGGTCCATCCCTAAGTGGGTTGAACCTATCTTTGTTTATCTATGTATGTTTTATTATTTGTCTTATATTGTGTGTTATATATATGTTTGTCTGGATTTTCCTGGTTTTCAGGGTGTTTTGTGATTTCTCATAAGTCCTATACCTGGACTTGGGAAAACTTAAGATAGGACGGGCGGTATAGTCATGTTAACTTTGAGGGAGTAATCCCAAAAAAGGACACATGAGATCCCCCACTCAAGGGAGGCCCCTTTTTGACTGTAGTGTCATTTACTGAGTAATTTGGAAAACGTGCTGCTTTTGACGTGGGAGCCTGCTAAAACTAAGGACCGTATAACATTTAACCCATCTTGGCCTTTTAGGTGTAGTGCGGAAGCTATGACGGAGTAATCCGGAAATGGTTGTCACGCAATACTATGCTCAGGCAATTTTTTCCTGAGAATATTACTAATTATCGAGTCAATCAGGACGTTGGTAATGTCCCAAGGAAGGATGTAGATTCTAGGAACCTCTTAGAACCTTGTTCTGCAGGTGGTAAACTTTTATATCATACCTTGTGGGTAGTACCTTTGACCTCATACTCGTGACGTCGAATCTATGAACCCTCATGTTTGTGATCTTGTGTGTGATTGTTGCATCATGCATTCATGTACCCATTAGCATCCTTTAAAACATTTTGTTTCAAGGGACTTAAAGTTGACTCTTTGTGAATATCTCGGGTACTTTTAACCATGGATTCTGGAAAAAGAATGACTCGGAAGTACAATTTCAAATATCCCAAGATATATGAGTTGGTGAGTCTGATTCCCGAGATCGAGAGTTATATAGATTTTCGGAGGAAGTATGGGTCCATCTTATCTCTTATGAAGCTCAAGATGAAAGAGGGTGTTCTCTCGACTTTGGTCCAGTTTTATGATATGATATATCAATGCTTTACTTTCCCTGATTACCAGTTGATGCCTAAACTAGAAGAGTATTCTTATCTACTGGGTTTACCTATTACCAATCGTGTTCCTTTCACTGGTTTGGAGGGTGAGCCAAAATATCATGAGATTGTTGCTTTGGTTCATTTAGGGAAGTCTGAGATTGAGGCCCACATGACTACTAAATGAGATATCATAGGATTACCCGCTCAGGTTTTATTAGAGAAAGCTCGTTACTTTGCTAGGATGAAGAGTACGGTTTCTTTTGAGGCCGTCTTTGCTCTACTTACTTATGGATTGTTCTTATTTCCCAATGTCAACAAATTTGTTGATATCAATGCCATCATGATATTTTTAATTGGGAGTCCAGTCCCTACATTATTAGGAGATGCTTATTACTCCATTCATCTTCGAGATTCTTATCATGGAGGGATGATCATTTGTTACACGCCTTTATTGTATCAATGGTTTATTTCTCACTTACCTTGGTCCGACGCTTTCTGGGATGTCAGGAAGGAACCTCGTTGGGCTCTAAATATTATGGTCATCACTCATTCTGATATTGTTTGGTATGATCGGGCTTACTATGATGTGGAGATTGTCGATAGTTGTGGTAGTTTTCCCAATGTACCTCTTCTTAGTACAAAGGGAGGAATTAACTACAATCCTGTTGTGATACGGTGGCAGAATCGACTGTTATATAGTGGTTTACATTTTTTGTTTACAAATGTTGCGATAAGCAAGAGTTGCCACCGTCTTTTCTTTTATCCAAATTAAGGAAAGGGTGAAAGGAACAGAAAAAAGACCTTTTCGATATGTTTTCTGAGTAAGGGGTAGATTATGGAAATGGAAGGTGTTAGCACCCTTTCCATCTGTGGTTTTCCAAGGGCTCTTAGAGGTTTACTCATTTTAAAATACCTTTGTGCTTTGTGTGTTTGAAAATGTTTAGAAAATGCATTAGTACAACGAACTTTGTAATGTTTCTCGGGATAGTGGAGAAAATATACAAAGTGTTTTGAAATGTATTTTGAAAAGTAGTTTTTTGTTTGTAAGTGCAAAAATAGTTTGAGCAAACTTCTAACAGCTATCTACTTTGTACTCGAAAAGGTTGTTATTTTTCTCCTTTCCTTTAGACAGTGCTATCCTACTATTAGTGAGTAGGTAGCCTTATCGTTAGATGTTGAGGGAAAATCGAAGGGACGTCACAGTCACGAAGGCAATTTATGGAGATGCTTTAGCAATTCTGTTTTTAGGGACTAGATCATTTACCGAGAAGGCAACTGTAGGGTCATCGAGGTACTATGATCTTTTGAATTACATGTCTTTGCTAAAGCATTCCTGCCCCATGACTGTTTTATTGAAGGCAACCAAAGTGGGATACCCTAGAGGTGCTTGTGTGAAATTGTGTTAAGTTCAATTATTTTTGTCTTTTTTGTTAGCTTTGCTAACGTTTGACTTCAGTCTTTGTCATACATGTCTAGTTACTAGCAGTTAATATGAAAAGCAGTAAAAAATGCAGAAAATAGAGGTCTTACGCTATTACAATGCTTCGGGGAGGGGATTTACATTATACAAGGATAAAGGGGGATAAAGCAACAAATATCCTAATTTTAATCTATTACATCCGGTAGGCAGATACAATAAAAGTAAAAATACGGAATTAAATAAACGCGTATGAAATAGAAAAGACGTCTAAAAATCCTAAAGAAAAGAAATCTTTTTGTTGTTTTTGGTATAAAAGAAAATAAAGCCTAAGTTTATTTAATTTTAATTTTAAGAAAAAGATGTCAAAATAATTAATTTATTTATTTACAAAATTAATTTAGTTGGAAAAAATAACTAGCCTAATATTTTTGTGATTTTGATTTTAATGTAAAAATAAAAAGAAGTCAATGAAAACAAAAACAAAATGTAAGGGACACCCTTCGATCCAGGGAGGAAAGGGGAGCTTCGATCCTAGGAGAGATGCGGTCTTTTCGATTAAGGAGAGATGCCTTCTTTCGATTAGGCTAGGGAGTGGGCGTGAATATCCTTCGATCCAGGGAAGGGGATTGCCCTTCGATCCTGGGGAAAGGGAATGCCTTTCGATCCAGGGAGGAGAGTTATGGTCTTTGATACAGATAAGGTGTCTCCTTCGATCAGGGATGATATACCTGCAAAAGTATGTTAGCAAAATAAAACGCAGGACCTGGGTATCGAAACCCAGGTCCTTCGATCCTGTGCTCGTTGGGTCTTTTCAGGCTGTATCTGCAGCAAGTGTTAGCAAATGAAGAACATGACCTGGGTGCCAAACCCAAGCCCTTTGATTCTGTCTAGAACGATAAATCGAATGGAACAAAAAAATATGGATATGTTATGCAAATGCAAAGTTTGACAATTTACCCTCTCTTACCAGTAGTTGGAACCTTCGATTTGGGCACTTTTTGGATGTGGGCACCTTCGATCCGGGACTTCTGGGCGTGGATACTTTTGTTGAAGGGTGGCTTTAGCTTGGAAAAATTGACAACCTTTGGTGGATTTTATGGGCATCGTCTCTCCAACCTTTTTGTCCTCTTTCCTCTCTTTTTTTTGATGCAACACTTGTGATCTCTTTATATAGAGGGGGTAGATAAGACAAGAAGGCAAAGGTTTAAACAGACTTGATTATGTGTTTGAAAGCCATGAATGAGAATTTGTAACGTTGGCCAAACACATGGGATCTTGTCCTTTTTTTTTAATTTTGAGTGATATGTAACTGGCCTTCGAATGCTCCCTCTAGAAGGGGCTAATGGCTTCTTCGAATGGACCTTTACATGTTCTTCGAATGGACCCTTTGAAATCTTCTTCGAATGGACCTTTTGAAAGCTTCTTCAAATGGACCTTTGTCCATGCCAATCGAAGGGCGCCATGTAGATGCCAATTGAAAGGCATTTTGGAGATGCCAATCGAAAGGAATTTTGGAGATGCCAATCAAAAGGCATTTTGGAGATGCCAATTGAAAGGCATTTTGGAGATGCCAATCGAAGGAAACTTAAAAACATCACTCACAAATTTTGCTTTTCTTTAGGCAAAGGTTTGTGACCAACCATGTAGGGGAAGACCTTGAAAAATATGAGAGGGTAAATTTTGGGGTACAACGGTTGCCCCTGTTCAATCTTCTTAAACCTGAGGATGTAGATTGGCTTGCATGCCTTTCGTGATCTGAAGGTGGAATATGATTGAACACTAGAGTACCCAGAAATTTATACTCATCTAAAGTGATACTGTTGGTGAATAATGTCGAGAATGGGCTTACAAATGCCATTTGGAAAAGATGGCAGAAGACTGTCAGAGATGGGCTTAAGATGCCATCCAGATGAATGTTGATTTCATGGGATGTTCCTTTGTGGGAATTCCTGCTCTTGCTATTAGAGAGGACTCCGCTAAGGAATGTTGGTCTCTGTCTTGGATCATAGAGTTTTAGGAGCTTTAGTTGTCTGTTACTCTACTGGGGAGTCATCATTTGATTGAAGAGACGGAAGTGAACTGCTATCTGGTCAGGATCCAGGCTTCACAGTGACTTGCTAAGGATGATAAGGATGACTACTATCTGGTCGTATTCCAGGCTTCACAGCGACTTACTGGGGAAATGAGATTAAACTGTTATCTGGTCGTACCCAAGCTTTGCAGTTTGAAGAAATTAAGCTGTTATCTGGTCGGGTCCAGGCTTCAACTTGAATCTGAGGTGTACCGTTATCTGGTCGTATCCAGGCTTCGGTAATTTGAAGAAATTAAGTTGTTATCTGGTCGGGTCCATGCTTCACAGCACCTTATACTGTTATCTGGTCGAAATCCAGGCTTCACAACGTCTTAAATTGTTGGTTGACTATTATCCGGTCAGGTTCAAGGCTTCATAGTAACTGATAGGGTAAAATGATATATGGTCGGATTCCAGGCTTCGTAGTGCTTTATACTGTTGATTGACTATTATCTGGTCAGGTTTCGGGCTTCACAGTAACTGACAACAAACTGCTATCTGGTCGGATTCCAGGCTTCACAGTGCTTTATATTGTTATCTGGTCGAAATCCAGGCATCATAGTGTCTTAAATTATTGGTTGACTATCATCTGGTTGGATTCCGGGCTTCATAGTAACTGAAAGGGTAAACTGCTATCTGGTCAGAATCCAGGCTTCCCAGTGTATGAAAAAGTTAACTATTATATGGTCGAAACCCAGGCTTCACTGTGTCTTTGAAGAAGTGAACTACTATTTGGTCGGATTCCAGGCTTCGCAGCACCTTATACTGTTATCTGGTCAAAATTCAGGCTTCACAGTTTCTTCAATTGGAATGGAAATCAGAGAGATCTTAGTGTCGATATGACTGAACTGGAGAAGGTCTTGGATTAACTTTGACTAGAATGGAAATCATAAGAATCTTAGCATCAATTCAACTGGACCAGGAAAAAGTCTTTGGAATATCTTCAACTGGAATAGAAATCAGAGAGATCTTAGTGTCGATCTGACTGAACCAGAGAAAATCTTGGGAGGACATCTTTTTGAGGAAATTGTTGAAATAGTCGTTCATCAGACGTAGCTTTTGAGAAGACTACCAGGTCACATAAGCAATTGTGTTTATTGATTTGATCTTTCCATGAAAAAGGTAAAGAGTTAGTCATGTGCAATGTCATGATGTATGAAATGCATTGTGACGATGTTCCCAAAATAAATGAGATTATGTTGTATGCGATGTGTATGCACATGCCATGATGTATGAATAGGGGATGTTGTTGAGATGTTTCCCAGTCTAGGAAAATAAATCTCGGACTTCTGCTGGAGAGTATTGGGAATCTGAATCCTTCATTTCCGCTGGGGATGATGAATGGAGATGATTCGCTGGGGATTTCCTCTTTCGGTTTGAGGATAACCTGGTGGGGATTGATTCTGTTTGAGAATTGATTCTGCTTGATAATAAATATGTGGAGAGATATGCTTGTTGGAAGATTCTGTCGATGTAGACAAATAAACTTTATTGGGGAATGAACTTCTGTGGTTAGAGAAATAAACCCTACCTGTGAGGAGGTTTTATAATTGTTTGAACTGGGTTAGGGAAAACAGACTTCAGTTGGAGAAGGTAATCCCTGCTTGGGTAAGAAGAGGGAAAAACTCTGGTTGTTTCTGCTCTGGGGAACATAGATGTCACGGACGTATGATGAGTATACGGCGATGACTTTGCATCAGGACGTTTCTTCCCCTGTGCCTTCTGGAGATTTTGTGGATGGATCTATGTCGTGATTGTACTTGAACAAGTATTGAATGAGTGTCAGAATAATATCTGCCTTTGGATTGTATATGCACTTTACTTGAAACATGTGTTGAATGAGTGTCATAATGACATCCTTCTCTAGATCGTATCTAAACTGTACTTGAGACATGTGTTGAATGAGTGTCAGAATGACATCCATCTCTGGATCATATCTGCACTGTACTTGAAACATGTGATGAATGAGTGTCAGAATGACATCTGTCTCTGGATCGTATCTTCATTGTAATTGAAACATGTGTTGAATGAGTGTCATAATGACATCCGTCTCTGGATCATATCTCCACTATACTTGAAATATAGTCTGAATAAGTATCAAGATGACATCCGTCTCTGGATCGTATCTGAACTGTTGCTAGAAGATAATATGGAATAAGTATTAGGATGATATCCGCCTCTGGATCGTACCCGAACTGTACTTGAATAATGTGTGAATAAGTATCAGGATGATATCCGTCTCTGGATCGTACCTGAACGGTTGCTAGAAGATAGTCTGGAATAAGTATCAGGATGACATCCGTTTTCGTATCATACCTAAATTGTTGCTAGAAGATAGTCTGGAATAAGTATCAGGATGACTTCGTTTTTTGGATCGTACCTGAACTGTTTCCAGAAGATGATAAGTATCAGGATGATATCCGTCTCTGGATCGTACCTGAATTGTTGCTAGAAGACAATATGGAATAAGTATCAGGATGACATCCGTCTTTGGATCGTACCTGAACCGTTTCTATAAGATGATGAGTATCAGGATGATATCCATCTCTGGATTGTACCTGAACCGTTTCTAGATGATGATAAGTATCATGATGATATCCGTCTCTGGATCGTACTTGAACCGTTTCTAGGAGATGATAAGTATCAGGATGATATCCGTCTCTGGATCGTACCTGAACTGTTTCTAGAAGACCATCTGGAATAAGTATCAGGGTGACATTCATCTTTGGATCGTACCTAAAGCATTTCTAGATAATGTGTTGAAATAAGTGTCAGAATGACATCCGTCTCTAGATCGTATCTGCACTATACTAGGAGAGAATTTGGAGTAGGTGTCAGGATGATATTCGTTTCTGGATCATACCTGAACCATTTCTAGATGATAATTTGCTTTATTCAGAATGTTTCTGTTGGGAATTCTTGTTTTGTTGTTTTGAGAAGAAATTCATTGAGGAACATTGATTTTGCTTGATTATATGTGATTCGTTGTTGGAATTCATGTCTAATGCCCCAAGTGATTCAGATGGAGATCTGCCTCTGGTTGCTTGGCATTTTTGAGAGATTCCTTGAATCTTGACTTGACTTCCCCAGATGATGGATAATGATCATGTTGTGCCCCTTTGTTGGAAGTGTTTTTCCACTTGAGGTGAAACTTTTCATTGAGAAAGTTTTTGTTCACTAGATATTTGTCATGTGAATTTCTCTGTTGTTGAACAAATAGTCATATGCAAATATGGTATTCAAATAATGCAAGGTTTATGCTTGTCTTGAAGTTTTTGAAAATTCATTTTTTAGTAAAACAAATTTTGCAAGAGTGATATCAACTCAGGATTTATAGCAAGTCCTACAGGAGTCAAGATACCTTTTGTAACAGTATGCTTCCGAACTAACCTATGCTTCAGTTAGGACTTTTAAGGGTTGTAGCGTGGCCTAGTTCACGGTTTAAGAAACAAAGGATAAAGGCTCAAAGTTCATTTGTACCCACCCGCTCTTCGTGATGTTCTTCAGTCCTATGCTCAGTTAATTGTGCGTTCAGATCCCAATTAAGTCTGGCATCTTGTCCTTGATATTCTGATGATGGTTCGGACACTGAAAGTTCATTTTGAAGAGGCAGTCATTTTTGCAATCTTCTTTTGTCGATGATTTGTAGTAACCTTTTTTTTTGGTTTTGTTATCCCTTCTTTTGCCTGAATTGTTTCTTTTGTGATTACAGCCAGCGGGATGCTCCAGTTTTTTTTCTTAAGTCTCCTTCATAGGTTTTGACTTAATGGGCTTTTATTTTGAAAAATAATGACTTCCTGCTCTTAATGATTATGCGAAACCATCACCGTCTTTTGATTTGGAAGGACATCTTCAATGCCATTCATTGTGTACGAAGTGGAAGATTGCGACTAAATGCGCGTCTGAATTAACTGAGAAACTACCCTGCCCCAGGTTAAGATTAAGGGTTTTAATTTGTGTGAAAAGAAAAACTCATACTTCTTTGGCTAAAAGGGGTTGACTAGGGATTATCTTCCTTATAACTCCACTGTTTGGGATTTGAAATAACGCTTGTACATCATCAGCAAAGTCTGTTCAAAAGAACATTGTATAGATTATGGTATCGTTTTCGTCATCCCCCCTCTAAAGGTTTAGAGATTTCGATCGAGAGTCGAATATCATGTAAAGGAAGCAAGAAAACAATTTAAATAAAATGAAAATGAAATCTATCAAGACAAACATATGCGATGCGTTAATGGGAAAACCAAAGTTCGGCATAACAGTAATTGTTTGAACAACAAATGAAATTACAAATAAAAAATGAACTGGACGTTCTTAATGATTTGGCCTAGGGGAAGTGATCACTTTGTGAGTCTCTGGAGGGTCGAATTCAACCTCTTTGGCATCAATCATATCCTGAATTTTGTTCTTCAGAGCCTAGTAGCCATTGGTATCATGTCCCGGACTATCAGAATGGTATGCACACCTTTCGTCGGGGTGGTAACTAGGATCATAAGTATTGGGATTTCGTAGAGGAGCCTTTAATATAATCATCCCCGCTTTCAACATGTGTTGTAATACTTGAGCAAGTGACATGTTGATTCTAGTGAATTGTCTCTTAGGCGTGACCTATTTATGCTGGTTCCCCTGTTGGTGTCGTTGCATAGGTGTAGAGTTAGAGACCAGTATTGCCCCTACAGCTTGATTGTGGTCGTCGGCCTTATTGCGACCCTTCTGGCCATATACGACATTGTCTTCCCTCTTACCAGCAAATGGCTTTTTCTCAGCATTAGGAGATGTAGCCATCGGGATCTTCCCACTCTTGATACCACTTTCTATCCTTTCTCCAATCAGAACCATTTTTATGAACCCGAATGAGGAACTCCTAATCAGCGAATTGAAGAATGGGCCTGTCAGAGTGCCCATGAACATATCTACCATTTCATGATCATTCAGATGAGGTTGTACCCTTCCATCTAGATCCCTCCATTTTTGCGCATATTCCTTAAACCCTTCTCTTGAGCTCATGGACATATTCTGCAATTGCACTCGAGTTGGTGTCAGGTCAGCATTGTATTTGTACTGCTTGTAGAAAGCAGCAGCCAAGTCTTCCCAGGGATGGATGTCAGTTTCTTCTAGTTGATAGAACCAATCCAGTTGAGTGCCAGCTAAACTTTCTGACATATGACCTCAAGTGAAGCATAGGACAAGAAACACCGTCGTATTTTGCGAAGATGGGGACCTTGAACTTGGGTGGGATGACCACCCCTGGAACCAAACCTAATTCTTAGAAATCCAGACCGGGCACCCTTTGATTCTCCATGGAATTGAGCCGATCCTCCAGCCATTTATATTTATCGTCAACAGGAGGATATTTATCCTCAGAGTAGTCAGGTTCATCTTCTTCAAACGTTGGATTGTTGTCTCCTTCATCTGATTCCTCGTCTTCTTCCTCTTGATTACCTCCTCCCTTTGATGGAGTTGCAAAATTTAGAGCTCGGTTAGCTGGTGTTCTTCTTCCCACACTCAAAACACGAGCTGGTTTCTTTGCCTTCTTAGCCTTCTTTTTGATGATCACAGCTTTCAGGTCTTCTTGCCCCTGGGTCAGAGTCAGGAACATTTGTTGGAATTGAGCGTTTTGAGCCTAAAGGTCTTTGACTGTTTTTTCAAGAGCCATTTCTTTACTTGCTGAAATAAACAGTGAAGAAGATGAGAACCCTGCTTTGAAACCTATTTATGTAATAACATGTATGATATGCGTATGCAATGTTTTCAAGGACTCGCGGGGTAAACAAGAAGATGTCAGCAGTTGAAATTTGTAGCTTTGAAGAACTTTGTATCATTGAAGGTCCTTCTACAAGAGTCAAGCTCACCATATCAAGTGGTTCATAGCCCCTGACTCAAGTTGTTGAGTTTTGATCTTTTGACGGCATTGGCTAGAGGAAAATAAATCCCCTTGCCCCTTGCTAGACATCTGATTTATCATAATCTGCATCACAAACCCTTGAGATCCTTGAAATGGTTAAGGAAATGTTGTGGCATGATGTTATGATGTGTATGTTATGCGTTAAGCAAAAACGTAAGGTGATGTAAGCAAGTAAACCTTACAAGAAATCCAAGTTATTGGATAACGACTGTAAATAAATCCTGCAAGGAAATCATGTTATCAGATAATAAAACCCTGCAAGTAGTTCAAGTTGAAAGCAAACAAGACACACAAGTATCCTTAGGTTTAGGCTTGCATGAGGTTTGTAGGTAAGTACCCTCTTGAATGTTTAGTTGGCTCAACCTGTCCTATTAATAGTAAGCGGGTTCTAAGGAGCCTCAATATCACTGACATTCCCTTCAGAAATTGTTTCAGCTCCGCACCGAAGTATTGCAGCCAAAAAATCCTAAAAGTCTAGCCTCAATGAGTGTAGTATCGAGTATCAACCAATCTTCAGTCGGAACCAAAGACGGATATCTCACTACTTCCTAAGGGCTAGGATGAGTCAATTAAAGGTTCTAAAGTTCAGTTAGCGCTTAGTGACACTATGAGGAAGCCTAATGTTATCCTTAACTTACTCAAGAAACATTAGTACAATCCAAAGTATCACGCTAATGTAGCCACCACTTCGTCCATATCGGTCTATGTCGTACAACCTCCATGGTTTATTGCTACTTACCTAATAAGGTTCCCTAGATCCGGGTGTAGGATCTTTTAGTAACAACCCAAGCAACCCTCAAAGATAAAGCAAACAAAACACACAATGTAGTTAAATAATGAACTAAATCCTAGGTAACCCCACTTTTTATTTAATCCCCAGCAGAGTCGCCAGTTATGTGATACGGTGGCAGAACCGACGGTTATATACTGGTTTGCATTTTTTCTTCGCAAATTTTATGATAACCAAGAGTCTCCACCGTCTTTTCTTTTATCCAAATTAAGGAAAGGGTGAAAAGAACAGAAAAAAGACCTTTTCGAGATGTTTTCTGAGTAAGGGGGTAGATTATGGAAAGGGAAGGTGTTAGCACCCTTTCCATCCGTGGTTTCCACAGGATCTTAGAGGTTTGCTCATTTTAAAATACATTTGTGCTTTGTTTGTTTGAAAATGTTTAGAAAATGCCTTAGTATGGAGAACTTTGTAATGTTTCTCGGGATAGTGGAGAAAATATACAAAGTGTTTTGAAATGTCTTTTGAAAAGGAGTTTTTTATGTGTAAGTGCAAAAATAGTTTGAGCAAACTTCTAACAGTTATCTACTTTGTACTCGAAAAGATTGTTCTTTTCCTCCTTTCCTTTAGACAGTGCTATCCTACTATTAGTGAGTAGGTAGCCTTATCGTTGGATGTTGAGGGAAAATCGAAGGAAAGTCACAATCACGAAGGCAATTTATGGAGATGCTTTAGCAATTCTGTTTTTAGGGATTATATCATTTACTAAGAAGGCAATTGTAGGGACATCGAGGTACTATGATCTTTTGACTTACATGTCTTTGCTAAAGCATTCCTGCCCCATGACTATTTTATTGAAGGCAACCAAAGTGGGATATCCTAGAGGTGCTTGTGTGCAATTTTGTTATGTTCAGTTATTTTTGTCTTTTTTGTTAGGTTTGCTAATGTTTTACTTCAGTCTTTTTCATACATGTCTAGTTACTAGCAGTTAATATGAAAAGCAGTAAAAAATGCAGAAAATAGAGGTCCTACGCTATTACAATGCTTCAGGGAGGGGATTTACATTATACAAGGATAAAGGGGGATAAAGCAACAAATATCCTAATTTTAATCTATTACATCCGGTAGGCAGATACAATAAAAGTAAAAATACGGAATTAAATAAACGCGTATGAAATAGAAAAGACGTCTAAAAATCCTAAAGAAAAGAAATCTTTTTGTTGTTTTTGGTATAAAAGAAAATAAAGCCTAAGTCTATTTAATTTTAATTTTAAGAAAAAGATGTCAAAATAATTAATTTATTTATTAACAAAATTAATTTAGTTGGAAAAAATAACTAGCCTAATATTTTTGTTATTTTGATTTTAATGTAAAAATAAAAAGAAGTCAATGAAAACAAAAATAAAATGCAAGGGACACCCTTTGATCCAGGGAGGAAAGGGGAGCTTCGATCCCAGGAGAGATATGATCTTTTTGATTCAGGAGAGATGTCTTCTTTCGATTGGGCTAGGGAGTGGGCGTGAATAGCCTTTGATCCAGGGAAGAGGATTACCCTTCGATCCTGGGGAAAGGGAATACCTTTCGATCCAGGGAGGAGAGTTATGGTATTTGATCCAGATAAGGTGTCTCCTTTGATCTAGGATGCTATACCTGCAAAAGTATGTTAGTGAAATAAAATGCAGGACCTGGGAATCAAAACCCAGGTCCTTCGATCCTGCGCTCGTTGGGTCTTTTCAGGCTATATCTGCAGCAAGTGTTAGCAAATAAAGAACATGACCTGGGTGCCAAACCCAAGCCCTTTGATTCTGTCTAGAATGACAAATCAAATGGAACAAACAAATATGGATATGTTATGCAAATGCAAAGTTTGACAATTTACACTCTCTTACCATTAGTTGGAACCTTCCATTTGGGCACTTTCTGGATGTGGGCACCTTCGATCCGGGACTTCTGGGCGTGGATAATTTTGTTGAAGGGTGGCTTTAGCTTGGAAAAATTGACAATCTTTGGTGTATTTTGTGGGCAGCGTCTCTCCAACCTTTTCGTCCTCTCTCCTCTCTTTTTTTTATGCAACACTTGTGATAGCTTTATATAGAGGGGGTAGAGGGGACAAGAAGGTAAAGGTTTAAACAGCCTTGATTATGTGTTTGAAAGCCATGAATGAGAATTTGTAACATTGGCTAAATACATGGGATCTTGTCCTTTTTTTTTTGAATTTTGAATGATATGTAAATGGCCTTCGAATGCTCCCTCTCGAAGGGGCTAATGGCTTCTTCGAATGGACCTTTACATGTTCTTCGAATGGACCCTTTTAAAGCTTCTTCGAATGTACCTTTTGAAAGTTTCTTTAAATGGACCTTTGTCTATGCCAATCGAAGGGCGCCATGTAGATGCCAATCGAAAGGCATTTTAGAGATGCTAATCGAAAGGAATTTTGGAGATGCCAATCGAAAGGCATTTTGGAGATGCCAATCGAATGGAATTTTGGAGATGCCAATCGGAGGAAACTTAAAAACATCACTCGCAAATTTTCCTTTTCTTTAGGCAAAGGTTTGTGACCAACCATGTAGGGAAAGACCTTGGAAAATATGAGAGGGAAAATTTTGGGGTACAACACTTGTTCTTGCACGACGATAGCTTAGATATCCGATGAGGGATAAGCCAAATAATATTCATCTGAGTGGTTTCTTCCTTAAAGAGGGAGATGTTCATAAGGAAACTAAGGAGGAGATTGCAAAGGCTTAGTGTAATATTCACAGGAAGAGTAGAAAGGACCTGGGACCTATAGGAGTTGTTTCTTTGGAGCTTTATATTCAGTTGGTACAAGCAAGAGCCATCCAGTTGAAGATGTCATATTCCCGTGATGCACCCATTCCTGATATGTTTGTGAAGACCACTCCTCCCCTATTAGATGATGTGGAAGAGCTTCAACTTACTCTAGTCAGGATGCAGCAACAAAAGGAGGCTTGGAAGAATAAGTGTCAGACTTTAGAGGTGTCCTACCGAGAAGACTCGAAGGAGAAATATGACCTGATTGAGATTCTTGAGAGTCGTGTTATAGATATGATGGAGAGGAAAGATAATTTATTTTCCTCTAGAGCTCAGTCAGGACCTAGTTGCTCACTTCCTGACTCTAGTGATTGGAAAGAGGTCACCGACAAGTATGCAGAAGAGAACAAGCAGTTGAAGGTCCAGATTGCAAGACTCACAGGGAAATGTCAGTGTGTGGAGTGATCTTCATCAGCTTTACTTTCTTAGGATCTTATATTTTTATCTTATCTTGTACTTGGGATTATTGAAACTTGTACTAAAAAGTTGTAATTTGTTTTAAAGTTATTATAATGAGATTTTCAGTATTTCAAATGTGTTAGTACTTTAATATTTGCAAATTGTCTATAAATCTTTGAGTCCCTTGAAATATTAATAATAATAGTAAATCATGTGCGTTGCATATCATGCATTATCTTGTACATACTTCTTGCATTTCTATTCATACCCAAGTGTCTTACTGTGTTTCTCTACTTCATTCAGAAGCAAGTTGTCTCACCAGTACAATACTCGGGCTAATTCCAAGAAGAAAATGGAGAATCTTGAACAAGAGAATCGCGAGTTGCACAAAGAAGTTACTGCTTTGAAGTCCGGTATGTCCAATCTAACTGCTTTGATGTAATCATTGGTGACTACTCAGAATCAGCCACCAGTTGCTCAGCCTCAATAGACAACGATTGCTTCTGAAGCTCCGACAGTTCCCATTTCTGTTACTCTAGTTATTGTTGTTCAGAATCATATGCGTCAGGGTTATCTACGGGGGATGCCAGAGAACTTCATGCCAAAAGGTTATAATCATGATACTCAAGTTGCTCCATTTTCTCCGACTGTTGTTATTTATGCGCCTCCTGTAATGCATGTTACTCATATGGTTAGAAAAGAGATCCATTATACTGCACCTCTTTAGGTGAATGCTATGACATTTGCTAATGATGAAGTTAATCGTCTTGTTCCTCCACCGAGTGAAAGTATGGGTTTCTATAACCGATTGGATGACTTTCAAGACCGGTTTAATGAGATGCAAAAGGAAATGAAGGCCCTTCGAGGAAAAGAATTGTTTGGACAAAATGTCAGTGAACTTTGCCTAGTTCCCAATGTAAAAGTCCCAGCGAAGTTTAAAGTATCAAAATTTGAGAGGTACAAGGGAAACTCTTTCCATCGTGCCCACCTTGGATCATTTTATTATGAAAGGATGGTCGCCAACGCGCCTAGTGATTTTACCGAGATGGTAAGAATGGGTGTTCGTTTGGAAGAGGCTGTTAGAGAAGGGTGCTTGACTAAAGATGAGGGGACGAAGAAGTTGTCATATGGTTTCTCCCAAAAGAAAGAGACTGAGACTAATGCTATTATTGGGGAGAGAAATATCAGACCACCCAGAAGACATCAATGATACCAGCAACAGGTTGCTTCTGTGGCTCCTGTTGTCAATGTAGCTCTAACCACTGTTGCCTACCAGAGACCACCCCCTCAGGGAAATCAAGGGCAAAGTCAGAAGAGAGAGGCTTTTGACTCTATTCCAATGAGCTATGCAGATTTACTTCCAGATTTGATTCAGAAGAAGTTGGTTCAGACCAAGCCACCCCCTGCTATACCATCACATTTACCTTGATATTATAAGGCAGACTAGACATGTGCTTTCCATCAAGGAGCACCAGGGCACAATATTGAGAACTTTTATCCTTTGAAGTTCGAAGTACGAAACATGGTGAGATCTGGCCTCTTATCCTTTAAGGATGTTGGCCCTAACATGGAAGATAATCCTTTTCCACAGCATGGAGGATCAAATGTAGTAAACATGGTTTACGGTTGTCCAGGGGACTTTCAGATTTTTGATATCAACCTGGTTAGAGGAGATTTGGTAAAGATGCATGCTGACCTATACGAGTTTAGTTACTATACGCAAGACCATGCCAGTTGTGGTATCTGCAGTACAGATACACAGGGGTGTGATAAGATAAAAGATGATCTTCAGGAAATGAGGGATGGAGGCCTCATTCATATAATCAGGCCTAGGGAAGAATACGAGGAAGATGTGAATATGGTCTACGGATGTCCTGATGAATTCCCTATTTTTGACGTGAATCATATGAATGAAGATTTGGTGCAATTGCATGCTACCTTCTATCACATGGATGGTCAAGAAGAACACCATAACGGGTCTTGCCGGATCTGCTGCAGAGATTCTCGTGGTTGTTCCATCGTGAGAAGGGGTATTCAGTTGTTATTAGATAACGGTACTATCAAAGTTTCAGGCAATAGAGATGATTACAATGAGATTAATTTGATTGAAGATTTTTTGGATGAGACTGTGTCAGATGATGAGTATGCTTCTGTAGATGAATTCTTTTCCTCAGATGAAGATATGTTCTCCAGCAATGATTCTGTGATGCCCAAGTATTTTGAAGAAGGGGTGAATGTTATTGTTCCTTGTTTTAGTGTTCCCGCCCCTATTGAGATTGAGTATTGTAGCAAGCCAGTTGTTTCTCCAGTGGGGATTTTCTTGTCGGGTCTTGTTCCTTACGAATCAAACAAAGTCGTACCATACAAATACAATACCACAATCTTGGAGGATGGTGTCAAAGTTCCCATCCAACCTTCGTATCATGTCAAGAATATCGTTGAGGCCAACCGAGCGACCCGTAGTGGTCGTGTTTTCGCACCTGTAATTCGAGGGAATGTTAATACTGATAAGAGGATTGCTGAAAGTGTTGAACCTAAGAAAGCAGTGGGGGAATCTAGTGGAACTACATTGGAAAAATACGTGGATGATATATTGAAGATTATAAAGATGAGCGACTACATGATCATGGATCAATTGTTGTAGACACCATCAAAGATATATATTCTAGCCTTGCTAATGAACTCTTCTGCCCACAGGGAATATTTGATGAGAGTATTGGGTCAAGCTTTTGTGGAAAGTGATATGCCATTGGACCAATTCAATAATGTTTTCGAGAATATTACATCTTGTAATAACCTGAGTTTCTGTGATGACGAATTTCCTGATGAAGGAAAGAATCATAATTTGGCTCCCCATATCTCCATGGACTGTAAGAATGATTCATTGTCAAATTTGCTTATTGATAATGGGTTCGCTTTAAATGTTATACCGAGGAGCACGCTTATGAAGTTGAAGTATCAAGGAACTCCCATGCACCCAAGTGGCATAATTGTGAAAGCTTTTGATGGATCAAGGAAGTCTGTCATCAGGGAAGTAGATTTACCCATTCATATAGGCCCGCATCCTTTTTAGATTAATTTCCAAGTTATGGATATTGTGCCCGCTTACAGTTGTTTATTGGGACGACCGTGGATACACGAGGCAGGGGCTGTCACTTCAAGTTTACACCAGAAGATGAAGTTTGTTCGTGAAGGAAAGATGGTCATCATAAATGGAGAGCAGGCATTGTTAATATCTCATTTATCCTCTTTCAGTGTTCTGGAAACGAATGAAGCTATTGTTGAAACCCATTTCCAAGCTTTATCAATTGATAATATAAGAGGGAATGATAATTCTATGGCCTCATTCAAGGATGCTCAGTAGGTAGTGCGTAACAACCCAAGTAAAGTATGGGGGAAGATTGTTGATCCATATGTGAATAAGAATAGAGTTGGTTTGGGTTTTTCTGTGAAGGATGGTAAATGTGAGAATATGAAGCCGAAGTCTACTTTAGGCAAATATCAGGATATCTTTCACAGAAGAGGCTACCTTCATCCAGTTGTTCCTAGGATTAATGCTATTCTGGAAGGTGAAGAAGAGCAAGAGATGCCGAACTACGTGACTTATGGAGTCATAGTCCAGAACTGGGTCACTATTGATGTTCCCTCTTGCATTCATATCTCAAAGTAATTATTTTTTTGTTAATCTTTTCAAAAAGCTTTCACTTTGCACAAGGTGAAAGAATTGATATTGTACGGGTATATCTTTTGCTTTGATCATTAAAATCATTAATAAAAGTTGTCTTTAATTCTCAAATTGTGATTTTATTTTATGTTTTTTCTTGGAAAATGGTAATAAAAAAAACCTTTCAAAATAAATAATAACTGTAAATAAATCTGCATAATCACTTGTTATAATGTCAGTTTCTAAAAGCAATCATAAATCATATGTGTAGATTAATTAAAAAACATGTTGAATACAATGACCCTGCACCCTCTCCCAACTTTGAATATCCTGTGTATATGGCCGAAGAAGAAGAATATGATGAAATTCCAGAAGAGGATTCATGGTTTCTCGAGCGTGAGGAAAGTGCCATTCAACCGTATAAAGAGCCGCTGGAGACAATCAATTTGGGTTCATAGGAAGTTCCAAAGGAAGTTAAGATTGGAGCATTGTTGCATCCTGATGTAAAGAGCATGTTGATTGAATTGTTGAAAGAGTTTGTGGACGTCTTTGCTTGTTCATACCAAGACATGCCTGGTTTGGATACTTATATTATGGAGCATCATTTGCCGCTAAAGCCAGAGTGCCTGACAATCAAGCAGAAATTGCAAGAACTCACCCAGATATGTCAGTGAAAATTAAAGAAGAAGTTTTAAAGCAGATTAATGCTGGTTTTCTTGTGACATCATTATACCCTCAGTGTATTGTCAATATTGTCCCAGTACCAAAGAAAGACAGAAACATTCGCATGTGCGTTGATTATAGAGATTTAAACAAAGCTAGTCCAAAAGATGATTTTTCATTGCCGCATATTGATATATATGTTGGTTGATAGCATAACAAAATTCAAAGTATTCTTGTTCATAGACATATTTTCCATATGTAATCAAATCAGAATGACTCCTGAGGACATGGAAAACAACGTTTATCACACCCTGGGGAACATTCTATTACAGAGTGATGCCCTTCGGGTTGAAGAACGTTGGTGCAACGTACCAGAGGGCTATGACAACCCTATTCCATGATCTGGTGCACAAGGAAATTGGGGTATATATTGATGATATGATTGCTAAATCCCAGACTAAAGAAGGGCATATAAAAGATTTGTTGAAATTATTTCAGCGTTTGAGGAAGTATCGTCTCCGCTTGAATACAAATAAATGCACCTTTGGTGTTCGATCAGGAAAATTGTTAGGTTTCATTGTCAGCCAAAAAGGAATTGAAGTTGATCCTGATAAAGTTAAGGAAATTCAAGAAATGCTAGCGCCAAGAACTGAAAAGCAAGTTAGAGGCTTCCTTGAGCGTCTGAATTATATTTCCAGATTTATTTCCCATATGACTGCAACGTGTGAACCGACCTTTAAGTTGTTAAAGAAAGATCAAGGTTGTGTGTGGACAGATGATTGCCAAAAGGAATTTGAAATTATTAAAGAGTATCTTCTTGAACCTCCAATCTTGCTCCCGCCTGTTGAAGGAAGACCATTGATCATGTATCTTACATTGTTAGATAATTCTATGGGTTGTATTTTGGGACAACAAGATGAAACAGGGAATAAGGAATATGCCTTTTATCATCTCAGCAAGAAGTTTACTGACTGTGAGTCATGGTATTCTATGCTGGAAAAAACATGTTGTGCTCTGGCCTGGGCGGAAAAGCGGTTGTGGCAATATATGTTGAATCATACTACTTGGTTGATTTCCAAAATGAATCCAATTAAGTATATTTTTGAGAAGCCTGCTCTCACTGGGAGAATTTCCTGTTGGCAGATGCTATTGTCTGAATATGATATTGAATACCATATTCAGAAGGCTATAAAAAGCAGCGTGTTGGCAGATTATCTTGCTCACCAACTGATTGATGATTATCAGTCTGTTAGATATGATTTCCCTGATGAGGATGTTATGTTTTTGAAAACAAAAGATTGTGATGAACCTTTGCCTGGGGAAGGTCCTGATCCTGAATCCCGGTGGGGTATGGTATTTGATGGAGCTGCGAATGCTTATGGGAAAGGAATTGGTGTTGTGATTATCACTCCTCATGGATCACATATTCCTTTTACTGCAAGGCTGACCTTTGATTGTACCAATAATATGGAAGAGTATGAGGTTTGTATCATGGGTCTCGAGGAGGCTATTGATCTCAGAATCAAAATTCCAGATGTGTATGGCGATTCAGCTTTGGTAGTAAATCAGATTAAAGGAGAATGAGATACTCGTCACCTTGGCTTGATTTCTTACAAATATTATGCTAGTAGATTATTACCTTTCTTTAATAAAGTTGAATTCCATCATATTCCCAGAGATGAAAATCAAATGGCGGATGCGTTGGCCATTTTGGACTCTATGTATTAAGTAAGTACTTGGAATGATGTGCCTCGTATCACAGTGCGACGCTTGGATAGATGACTCATGTGTTTACGGAAGAGGAAATGTTAGATGAGAAACTGTGGTATTATGATATCAAGCATTTTCTCCAGACTCAGGAATACCTGGCTGGTGCATTAAATAAAGATAGAAAGACATTGAGAAGGTTGGCAGGTAACTTTTTCCTCTATGAAGGTGTGCTATACAAAAGAAATTATGACATGGTTTTGCTCAGATGCGTGGATAGACACGAAGCAGACATGTTGATGCATGAAATCCATGAAGGTTCCTTTGGTACCCATGCCAATGGACATTCGACGGCAAAAAAGATGCTTAGGGCAGGTTATTATTGGCTGGCAATGGAATCTGATTATTATAAATTTGCAAAGAAGTGCCATAAGTGTCAAATTTACGCTGACAAAATGCATGTGCCTCCTACACTTCTTAATTTTATTTCTTCCTCGTGGCCTCTCTCTATGTGGGGTATTGACATGACTGGAATGATTGAATCAAAGGCGTCAAATGGACATCATTTTATCTTTGTGGAAATAGACTACTTCACGAAATGGGTGGAAGTAAGTTCATATGCTAATGTCACTAAGCAGGTGGTAGTACGCTTTATCAAGAACAATATTATATGTTGATATGGTGTGCCAAGCAGGATTATCACTGACAATGGCTCGAATTTAAATAATAAGATGATGACAGAACTTTGTGAAGAATTCAAGATTGTCCATCATAATTCATCTCCTTACAGGCCAAAGATGAATGGGGTTGTTGAAGCTGCTAATAAAAACATCAAGAATATCATCCAGAAAATAGTTGTTACTTATAAAGATTAGCATGAGATGCCCCCTTTTGCTTTGCATGGGTATCGTAAATTCACCCGCACTTCAACAGGGACTATGGTATGGAAGCAGTGCTCCTGATCGAGGTTGAGATTCCCTTTTTACGCGTGATAATGGAAACCAAGTTGTCAAAGGTTGAATGGGTCCAGAACAGGTTTGACCAATTAAATTTGATTGAAGAAAAGAGAATGACAGCCTTGTGCCATGGCCAGTTATACCAAAGGAGAATGAAGAAAGCTTTTTATAAAAAGTTCAAGCCTCGTGAATTTAGAGAAGGCGACCTCGTGCTCAGGAAGATCATGTCTTTTAATGCCGATTATAGGGGTAAGTGGACTCCCAATTTTGAAGGCCAAAAAAGGGCTTGTTTTATATTTAAGTATCTTCAATCACGTCGACAAGAGGATTTTAACCTTCGTTTCTCCGGATAGAAGAAACTTAAATAAGGGCAGTTATTGTACCTCGATTTTTCCCCTAAGATTCCTCTATAATCTCATACCATCATAATGCAACAAGATCACGCATTAGGGTTTGGTTACTTCTTCTACGGTGTCTTATCTTTAATTTTGCTCTTGAGAGATCACCAAGAACTTTGAATTGTGTATCATGTATATATGTGTTTTATATTCTAATGACCTCTAACCAAAATCCAAGAATATGTTTTGTTTATTTTGTTTCTTGTAATACAGGGTTTGCGATCAAGAAGTTCGGGTGATGATTCTTCGATTAGGGTTGTGTTTTATTTAGGCCAAAGATGGTTCCCAAAAGACTATGTTTCATAGTGGTGATCTATAATCTTAGGTCACACTATCCTCAAGCTTCATTCGACATGGTTAAGGCGAGTTTGTTGGCTTAATTCTCGAAATTCTTCAAGATAGGTTCATGAGTTTATTTCCATGCCTTCTTTGACGAATAGTCTCAAGTTTAGACAGTTGTGAGCATGATTTAATCAACACTTCATTATTTCAAGTCCATGTGAGATTAAGAATGCCTGGGGTTGTAGAAAAGGATAAAGTCTGCAATTTTTCTTTAAGGATCAAGTGTCATTTGTGCTTAGAAGACTTTGATTTCTTTTGGAACTTTATAGATTTTTATGGCCCCCAATTTCAAATTGCACCGTGAACTTTCTTCAAAGAATTTGATGCTTTAGGTGGAATACATTAATAAAGAACTGGATTGCAAAATGTTGAATCATTACATGAACTTGAGATTTCCTTGTGATCGAAGCTTTGTTATCTGTTCTTGTTGCTTCAAATTCAGAGTCGATTCGGATGTGAGAATTGAACTAGAGAATTGACACTTTTCTTGTTTGAGATCAACACCATGGATTCATTTTGGTTTTGAAATTTTCATTTGGAATTAAATGTCCTAAACACATGTGTGACAAGATTAATTCAAAAGAGACATCATACACCTTCAACATCTTCGGAATTTCAAGAAAAATTTCATCAAAGTTTCAAACATGTTTTTCAAGACATCGTTCCAAGTTTCATTCTCAAGAATCCATTTTTCTTCATACAAGCTTCAATATCACAAGAATTCAAGTTTTCATACAAGTTCCAAATTTACAAAGAAATCAAGTTCGCTCATAATTTCAATCACATCATTTCAAGGGACTTTATTGCCTAAGTTTCAAGTCATATAATGCAAAAAGCAATTTCAATTTTCTTAAGATAATACTTCAAGCATATTTTACAAAAAAAATCATTCAAGTTCAAGGCATATCATTCATGCTCCAAGAGAAATACAAGTTTTAGGGTCTAATACTTAAAATTACATAATTGGTTGGAAAAGTTAGAAGTTGAATGCATACATGACAATTTTGTATGCTACAAGGTGTGATTCAAGTTTCCATGCTAAGCTTAAGGTTACATCAGTTTTACACAAATTATATGACCTAAGTCATGCTTCTGCAAGTACACTTCATGGTCTACATCTTTGTAAATTCTTCGACGCCACAAGTTTCACGTTGGCCTCAGTTTGTCTTCTTCTTCAAACCCTTATCATTCATGTTATCTCATCCTTTATGCACTCACCATTGTTGCCATCACATGAAACAAGGCAAAGTAAACACAAAATTGTTAGTAAGAAATCATAAAGAACATAAGCACTTGAACATAAAGAAAGAGGTTTCTTTTCAAATTCATCATTAGGGTTGTAAAGGGAATCAGAATCAAGGATTATCCAACATTGTTCATAAAACCAACAAAAAGGCCTCATATTTTTTTTCTTGACAAATAATCAGAATTGTGGTCCAATCATTGGCCCGTGACCTCTATTACAAATCACAAATCCAAGTTTTGGTTCATAATAGAAGTTGAAAAGGAAATTTGCTACAAGTTCAGAAACAACTATCATGGTATCGCAAGTAAAAGCAAAGTCAGAATCGCAACATCCCAACAAGTAAATTATTGCAATAAACATTTAAAGCCTCATAAATTTTTTCATAGCAAATCAGATTTCAATTTAATCATGGGCCTAAATATATCTTTTGCAAATCACAAGCAAAGTTGGTTCACAAAAGTTAAAATCAAAAGAAGGTCCAAAGCAGAATTACAAACAGCCCAACATAATAAACTGCAGCAAAATAACAAAATACAGAAAATCGCAAGCTCCAGCCTAAAATAACAAAACAGAAGCAACAAAATCAAAGCCCACGAAAATTCACAAGGAAGCCTGCAGAAGATCAACTCATAGTCCTAATATCACGTAAAAAATAGAATTCTCTAACAGTATAAAGGGAACCAACTGCATTAAAAAAACATTTCACAAATATCAGAAAAAAACCGCGCACCTCACCATCATAACCTCACCATCATAGTGAAAAAACAAAAAACGATTTCACCATCATTTTCCAAAAAAGGAAAACCTTTCGGAAATTCTTTGTTTTGAGAAATCACAAATTCAGATTACAGGGAAAGAGAAGAGAAAAAGTTCGAAGTAGCGATAAAAACAATCTCACCCGAAACCGACCTAAACCCTTTGTTCTCGCCGGAAAACCAAACTCGGACCGGAATCACCTCCAAAACCGCACTGGAACTCACTCTGTCTCGCCGGAAAATTCTTCCTCTTCCGTTGTTCTTCCTCTCTCCTTCTTCTCAAAAGTTGAGAATCTTGCTCTGAAACCGATTACATCCTTTATTTTCTACTTCTGTGTTGATTTGCTTTTGTTTAGAACAAAAAAATTCTTGAACTTTCTCTCTAGATCTCCACCTTTCGGTAACTCTTTTTTGAAAAATAACTTGAGATTTGAGTAGAAGAGAAGATCACTAATGTTTTGATGTAAAAAAGTTTTTAAAAGTTAAAGTTCCACGGTGGCGCACCGGAGCTCTGCCAGAGCACCAGCGCAAATTATCTCCCTCCTCCGTCGTGCTTCCCTCACTCTGTGTTTCCTTTTTTTTTGCTTTAATGAACATAACAAGTATTGATGTTGTATAACATAGAAGAGAGTGAGAGCAATTATTATAAAAAAATGAAAGGGTGTTATTAATAACGTAACAACATTGTTTACTGATTTGTTTTTTTTTCTTCCTCTCCCTGCCTCGAGATTGCTGTCGGTCAGCTTGTCGTGGACAAGTGGCCACCGATGCCACTTGTCACCATCAAAGAAAAGGATGTTAGAAAATGATTCTCTGTATGCCATACCACGGTATTACCATGCTTAAATGGGGACATCTTGAAGCAATTACTTCACCTGAGTTGACCAGATCTAAGGGCTGACGTTATTCCGGTTTAAATTTCTTTACTATTTTTAATTTTAATTTATTTTATCTTCTAAAATTCATTTTAAATTCATTTTTAGCCCAATAATTCTGAAAAAAATTTATAAAAATCATTTTCCTTTATTTCTGACTTTATGGAATTTTTATAGAATTTTATTTTATTTTTGACTATTTTTAATCATTTTTCACTTATTTGAATAGTTTTAATTAGTTTAAAAATAGTTTCTGACTTTAAAAGATTACCAAAAAATTATAAAAATATTTGAGTTCATTTCTGATTTTTCTATGGTCTCACTTAATTTTTCTTGGGTGTTTTGAATATAGTTGTTATTTTTCCCTTTATTTTCACATTAAAAAAACATTTTAAAAACCTTTTTCTTTTATTTAAAATACTATTTCATTTTTGTATATATTCCAACTATTTGATTTTTGATCTTGGGTGTTGAGTTTAATTCCACCAAAATGGATGAATGATTTTAATGATAGTTTGATTAAATTTTTATTTCATATATACCCCTTCCCTCTTCATCTCATCCTTTTCTTATTGTGTTACATGTTGTTGGAGGATGATCTACATATCATCTCTCCAAACATATGACACATAGATTACTATTGACCGGCCTCAAAATAGGTGCGACTTTTATATAAGTTCATTTACGATTGCTTAACATGGCGCTAAATTTTGTCCCAATTCGAGAAATGACCATTCGTGGTCCAAATCCTAGTTTGCAAGCCCAAGGATGTTTAATTTGAAACCTTTGATCTAATAACCTTGAGATGCATTGTTAGAAGGCTTTTGTCTTATATATTCTCTAATGAATCTTCATAAACTTTGGGATATGTGAATCATTTAAACATTATTGATCATATGTTGTTACATTGAGAACTTGAAATGAATGATATACTTGACAAAAAGCAAATAAAACTTGTTATTGAGAGGCTTTGATTTTATCAATCTTCTAATGAGTTTTCAAATGCAAGTTTCAAGATGGTCATTCAACTAACTACTAATTACTAATTCATTAACATTTAACTTTTACTTTATGCCCTTTACTTTATGCTTTTATTTTATGCCTTTACTTTTATGCACCATTTATTTTAGCATTTATATTTCATGCTATTTTCATATTTGCTCACTTGAGCATTTACTTTTATGTCATTTTTATTTTGCTCACTTGAGCTTTTCATTTCTTTTTGAAGATACCTAATAATCAACTTGAATCATAAAAAACTTTAATGTTACTTAGACTATTTGGTTACTATCCTTGGAATTTTGGAGTTATGGACTTCTTGGACTTAGATTTAGAGACCTTGACCTATCTTGAGAACTTGTGACTTCTATTGCAACATTGTCTGGAGTTCTTGGGGTTTACTCCAAGACATTGGGTTGTTTGTTTTCTTTGTGTGCAGGTTATTCTGATTATATGCTTTGGCTGTAATTGGGAATTCATCTGTATACAGCCGTTACTATGCCCAATTTTTGTGAAGACTTAATGCGTTTGAAGCTTGGTTTTCTTAAGAGGTTTATTATCCTTGCTTGTTTGGTTTCAATCTAAAGGATGGGAATTCTACATTGACTCATTATGTCAAGTATTGGCTCCTTGTTGGTTAGACAGTTCTTTTCCCTAGCTTTTACCTTATGCTTTAGGATAGTCCCTTCATCTCCTCCCATCTTCTTTAATTTCAAAAATCTCCTCCCTCCTTTGGAAACTCTTCTTGTTTTTAAACTTGAACCACTTTCACAATAAACTCAGACTTTGGTCCATGCATTTTCTAAAATATTTTATTAATCCAACTTTAACCAACTTAATAATACTTTGACATTTTTTGTGAGAAGATTAAAAGTCAATCAATATCATTCAAACCATTTTTGCCACTTTGGCTTTTTGCTTTAAAATTTTCTCAAAAGATAAACTCTTGTCAATCCTTGTAGTGATGCGAGCTACTATACTTCTACTATATATAGTGAAGTGATATATTTTCCACTTGAGTGTTGAGTGAAGCTTTATTGATTTTAACATCCAAACTATATCCTCCACCTTGAGATATCACAAATTCTCCTTTCTCATAATCGTGGGTAGTAAGTATGTTCTTCCACTCGGATAAGATGATGATGCCTCATCTCTTAAAATTAACCAACACACTTGTGTTTAAAAATTTTAAAGGTGAACTATGAGTACCCTGATCCCCTATTGCATGGAAGGTGGTACGTAGGCACTAAAGGTTCGCAATTGCTGCGGGTGTAAAAATTATAAAAAATACTTCTTTCCTCATCTCCACCATCTATTTTTATATACAACATTTATAGCCAAAATACACAGATTTTCAAAGAGGTTCTTGCAGAGTACCATAGATGTTTAGGGTTCTAATACCTTCCCTTTACATAACCAACCCCTGAACTTAGATTCTCTCCCCTTCTTTTTGGGTTATTCGCTCTTTTCCCATTCCTTTGGAAATGATAAAGCGCGGTGATGATTTTTATTTGATTTGTGCGAGTTAAGTCAATCCAATGGCTTAGTCTCAACATTTCTACCGCTGCACTAGTAAGAGGAAATTATCGTGAAATGAAAAGAATACAAAGTGAAAACAAAACATATAGCTATGTGGAAATAATCTCGTTGGGTTCTAACCTTGCTATTGCCCTTATGTCTTTGAACATCTCATCCCTTGCTGTCAGAAGAAGTTGATTGAGCTGATATGTACCATTTGAACTTTTGACCTTGGTAATAAAGCTTGCAGTAAGTGATTCAACGGGACACAATTATACTCTTTTAATCCCTAACTTTTTCTCGGACCTCTCTTTCGGGTTTTCAGTCCACCAAGATACCCTTTCTTGCCCAAGCCGCCTTTTCAGGTTTTCAACTTGTCGGTTGTATAATATTTTACATGTATATCTCTAATTCCCGAACCCTTTTTAGTTTGCCGGGATTCCCTTATTTTTGCCTAGGACAGTCAACCTAGCGGGTCAGTTTTATGCGTAGTATCTTTTGACTATGTTCGCTGTGATACGGTGAGAGAACTGACTTGGGTGTTTTGTATTTTATCGCAAATGTTGCGGTTAGCAAGAGTCACCACCGACTTTTCTTTTATCCAAAAGGAAAGGCTGAAAAGAACAGGAAATACCTTTGAGATTATTTTTTTAGTTCGGGGGGTAGATTATGAAAAGGGAAGGTGTTAGCACCCTTTTCATCCATAGTTATCTATGGGCTCTTAGTTTCTTGCTAGGTCACTTGATTTTGTTTGAAAATGTGCTTTGTGGTGGTTTTTGAAAGTATTTTGAAAAGGCGCCTTCGTTTAGGCAAACTTTGTAATAGTTCTCGTTCGTAAGAACGTATACAAAGTGTTGGACTTTAGAAAATGTTTCATGTTTGGAAAATGTTTTGAAGCTGTTTTTGAAAGTGTTTGGTGTTTGTTTTGAAAATAAGCAAGGATGTTTGTTTTTAAAATGAGCAAGCAACTAGCAATCTACCTACTCAAAAGTCTTTTTTCATTTCTTCCTTTCCTTTGATATTGCAACCTTACCATTGATTTGGTAAGAAGACTTATCTTTGGATGTAAAGGGACGGGTGTGGGTCATCGTATAGTCATGATATCAATATTGTAAGATGTCTTAGCATTTCTCTTTGAGGGACTAAGATCATTTTGAAAGGCAACATTTATAGCGTCATCGAGGGACTATGATCTTGTATTTTTTATTGCTTTTTGCTAAGACATCTCACATGCATAACATGGCCATTTTTGTAAGGCAACAAAGTGAAATTACCCTAAGGGTGTAAGCGTGCAAGTGTGTTTGATTTACATGCATTGTTTATCTTGAATTAGGGTTTGCTACTTGTTGATTTTATCTTTCCATACAAACCCTAATTACTAACATTTATGTTAAAGCGATAAATTGCAGGAAGTAAAATTACTATGTTATTACATCAATACGAGAGGGGGTGTACAAATTTACAAATGGGGATTTGCAAGAAAATTAAACCTAATTATCTATTACAACCATATTGAATAATGTACAAGAATTGAATAAATGATGTAAGAAAATAAATGGAAAAAGAAATGATTTTTTTGTTTGATTTTTGTTAAGGGTTTTAACCTAATTACTAAAAGGGGAAAATAATTGATTAAAGACAAATAGAATTAAACCTAAATTTATTAAGAAAAGAAATTAGGTTTAAAAAGTAATTTTTAGGGTTTTTTATGAAAAGGTTTTAAACTTAATGAAAATAATATGGTAACTAATTAACTAAAAGAAACTTAAATTCTAAGTTAATTTTAATAAGAAAATAAAAATAATGATTAAACCTAATTATCTAATATTAATTAATTAAGAAAAAGAAATTAATTTATTAAGAAATTTTTTTTAGTCTTTTTGTCTTTATAAAGAAAAGAAAATAAATAAGTGTAAAAAAATTAAAATTTTTTGGATTTTTTTATTAATAAAAATAATAATAATAATAATAATAATAATAATAATAATAATAATAAAAATATAAAGAAAAATAAAATAAAATATAAAATATAAAAGAAAAGGAATTAAATAAAAATAAAAAAAGGTTTGGGTCAGGTGTGTAAAAGTAACTGGAAGGGTGAGAAGAAGCAAAAAAGGCAAGTCCCAAAGGTGGAGTCCCAGGCGCTGCTGTTTGAAATAAAAAAGAGGAAAGATGTGAGAAAAATGCACAAATGGTAGCGCTGGGTATTGAACCCAAGACCCTTAGCATACACGCACGGTACCTTTGCCACTGAGGTGGCTGTACATCCGGTAACATAAACAAAACAACAAATACATAACACAAGTTATGTCCTGAATATGACTTCATCTTCAACCTCCATCCTGAACATCTGTAACTTCACCATTTCTCAATAAAAATGAAAAATGCAAAGATGAAAGTTGCTCCATTTTTCCATACGAATCCAACCATATAAATACCATAAGCTATAAATCAAAGATGAATGAGAATTTCTAAAAGTACCAAATTCTGACCTAATTATTTTCATAGATTCAAACCTAAAATTCTCTAAGCTCAATCAATATAAATGAAATCTATGGACATGTACAGTTTCAGGGCAATGATGTCTATATTTTATCTTCACAAATGCAAGCCTAACAATGCCTAAATGAAAAGATAGAAGTTCAGAAAATGTACCTCAAAACTGGAAATCGTGAAATGCAAATGAGCTTGATTTAAGGTGTTGCAATGATCAGGTTAGCTTCCTCAAGTTCCCAGGAAGCTAATGCAATGATTAGCTTGAGCAATGGATGGCTGGAATGGTCTAGAGAAGTCAACTTGCAGTGCTCTATTTTTGGTTATGGAGGATGATGGAAATGGAGTTACAGTTATGCAACAGGGTCAGATATGGACTATTCTTGATGTATAGGAGCTTTTGGAAGTGAAAAGCCAAGAGACGCACGAGGGAAATGGGAGTTACAAGTTCAAAGTCAGAAACTGTGCAACAATGGTGTTTTTGGACAATTTCTGGCTTGAGGGAGTTTGAGAGAGTTTCATGGTGCTTAAGCTCGTGTCTAAGCTCACAAATAGTTCCTCTATTTATAAGCAACAAGTTTGGATACTTGTATCTGATCAAAATTCAAAATCACATGTTTAAGCTCAACGTGTGATTTTTTTTTTGAAAAATCAAGTTTCAATGCCTTTGTACATGTTAATGTAGAGTGGTTATGCTTTAAAAAAACTTTCTTCTGACTTTTTAGATAGAGTGTGATCAGAGGGAACAAGTTAGAGGCTCAAGAATTGACTCTGTGCATAAAGCTTGCTTTTCAAGAATGGCATTCTTCACTTTCTTCCAAAAATGGTAATTTAAATTGGAAAAAGCTTAAACCACTTGGCTTATAGCTCAAAAGTTTGTGTAATCCATTAATTATGGATAGATACACAAGTTAGAAGGCCTGCAAATCAAGATTATGTAGCCTAACAAAGAGATTGAATTATGTGTTCATCAAGAAATGACTTGTAATTCAAGAATGAAACCCTAACTTCTTGCCTTCGATTCTCCGGGCTCAAATATGATGTCAATGAGTTCTTGGACATTTTGGAAATCTTGTAGAATCCTATACAACCTCTATATTGGACATTTTTTAAGATTCATCTTGGAACTATGTGAAAAATTGCCATGAAGTTAGGTCAAAATCCTGCCTAAACTAGGGCAAAATTTCACTAAGTTTTTCAAGTTTCATGAACATGTCCTCTTAAAATCATAACTTGAAATACATGGATTTATAGAAAAATATGTGTTCTACAATGTTTTATATCTCATTGAGATCTATAACTTTTATGTTGGAAGTTTCTTTTGAATCATCTTGCACCATGGTGGAAATTCGGCTCAAAGTTATAAAAAAATGTGAATTTCCAACACTTAGAAAAATTTCTAAGTTTAGAAATTTTAACTTTTGAAAATGAAATCTTGAATTTTTTATTTCTTGATGAAAAAGTTTCATATTTTGACATGTCTTGATGAATTATGATCTTTGATACTTGATTTTGACTAAAAAATCAAAGTTTGACTTTTCAGTGTTCAGTTAACTTTTCATTAGTTGACTGAAATTCATTTGTCAATCAATTAATCTTGAGAGGTGTTTTGAGCCATGTCATTAGGTAAAAATGAAGTATTTGAAACCTTTAGATCATAACTTAAACCAATCAATCAATTTCTAGGTCAAAAATTAGAAATTGCACCTTCTCAGTCAAAACCCTAATTTTGACCATTTTCCCTTTTGATGATCTGATCAAATTTCTTGAGGAATTATGGTCCAAACTTGATCAAATGACATATATGAGTTCATAATGTTGATATAGATAAAAAAATTATGAAGTTTTACTATAAATTGACCATTGTTGACTTTTCCCTAATACAACTGATTTTAGGTCAACTGATCAATTGACTGAGCAAAAATGTGATCCAAGACTTGAAACTTGACATGGGCAATCTTGAGGGTCCAAAATGATCCATGAAAGTCATATGGGGCATTAAAATTCCATTTTCCTTTGTGCAAACTCAAACCCTAATTTTCACTTATCAGTGCTAGAGGAGGTGTCTTGAGCTGATCAAACCTTGTGCAGTCTTCAACCAAAGGAGATCATGTGAGAGATTAACTTGAGAAGTGAGAGGGAAAATTTTGGGGTACAACATCCGCGTTCACAGGGTGTGGGAAATCTTCTCCATCCATGGTGGTTAGTATTATAGCACCGCCCGAAAATACTTACTTGACAACAAACGGGCCTTCGTAAGTGGGAGTCCATTTTCCCATGGGATCACCTTGTGGTAGAATGATGTGCTTTATTTCCAAGTCTCCAGCCTGATATACCCGATGTTTGATCTTCTTGTTGAATGCCTTGGTCATACTCTTATGATACATATGACAGTGACAGAAAGCCGCAAGCCTCTTTTTGTTAATCAAATTCAACTAATCCAACCTAGTCTGAATCCACTCATCTTCGCCTAAGTATGCATCTTTCATAATCCTTAGAGAAGGAATCCGAACTTTGACAGGCAGGACAACTTCAATGCCATAGACTAAAGAAAACAGGGTTGCCCCAATTGATGTTCTAGCTGAAGTGTGATAGCCATGAAGAGCAAAGGCTAACATCTCATGCCAGTCTTTATAGGTCACAATCATCTTTTTCACAATTTTCTTTATGTTCTTGTTTGCGGCTTCCATTACGCCATTAATCTTTGGTATGCATAGAGAAGAGTTGTGGTTCTTGATCTAAAACTGTATGAAGAGCTCAGTGATCATAGTGTTTTTAAGTTTGGTACCATTATCAGTGATGATTCTCTCAGGGATACCATATCGACAGATGAGATTATGCTTAATCAAACGAGCCATAACACTCTTGGTAACAGAGGTAAACGAAGTTATTTCAAACCATTTTGTGAAGTAGTCAATGGTAACGAGAATGAAGTGATGTCCATTAGATGCAATAGGCTTGATTTCTCCGATCATATCAATGCCCCACATTGTGAATGGGCAAGGAGCAGTCATAACCCTCAAAGGTATTGGAGGCACATGAACTTTATCAGCATAGATCTGGAACTTATGGCAAGTTCTCAAGTGGTGATGACAGTCGGTTTCCATGGTCGACCAATAGTAACCCGCTCTCAAGATTTTCTTAGCCATAGTATGTCCATTGGAATGAGTACCAAAGATGCATTCGTGCATATCCTCCATAATTTTCTTTGCTTCCTTCTTATCCATACAACGAAGCAGAGTTGAATCATGGTTGTGTATGTACAGAATTCCATTTCTCAGGAAGAACTTAGCTGAGAACCTCTGTATAAATTTCTTGTCATTGATAGATTTTCCTTCAGGGTATTCTAAAGCCTCAAGATACCTTTTTACTTCATGGAACCAAGGCTGATCTTCTACTCCATCAGTATCAATTTTGTAGCAGTGTGCAGGTTCGTAGAATATTTCAATGGTAATTTGGGGAGCCTCGTTGTCCCATCTGAGCTTTAACTTGGATGACATGGTAGTCAAAGCGTCCGCCAACTGATTTTCTTCCCTTGGGATGTGCTCAAAGGTAATCTCTTCTAAGTACAGAATCAAAGTTAGCATATTCTCTCGGTAAGGGATAAGATTTGGGTGCTTTGTTTCCCAATCTTCCTTGACTTGAATGATTACCAAGGATAAATCCCCATATACGCTCAGGAATTTGATTCTTAGGTCAATAGAAGCTTTAAGACCCAAGATGCACGCTTCCTACTCAGCCATATTATTGGTGCAGTCAAAGAAAAGTCTAGCAATAAAAGGTGTATGGAAACCTTGAGGGGAGATGATTACATCACCGATTCCCTTGCCAAGTGCATTAGAAGCTCCGTCAAAAACCATAGTCCATCAGGACCCTAGCTCAGATCCTTCATACGGTCTAGGTTCTTCACAATCTATAATTAGCATAATTTTCTCATCTGGGAATTCAAAGTGCATAGGCTGATAGTCGTCTACAGCTTGATGCGCCAAATGATCTTCCAGTACACTTCCTTTGATTGATTTTTGAGTGGTGTATTGAATGTCGTATTTAGTCAAGATCATTTGCCATCGGGCTATTCTTCCCGAGAAAATTGGCTTCTCAAATATGTACTTCATGGGATCCATTTTAGAAATCAATAGAGTAGTGTAATATGGTGGGAGAACTGACTCGGGGTGTTTTGTGTTTGATCGCAATTGTTGTGGTTAGCAAGAGTCGGCACCGACTTTTCTTTTATCCAATGAAGGAAAGTGTGAAAGGAACAGAAAAGACCTTTGAGATTATTTTCTTGAGTTCGGGGGGTAGATTATGAAAAGGGAAGGTATTAGCACCCTTTTCATCCATAGTTATCTATGGCCTCTTAGTTGCTTGCTAGATCACTGGCTTTTGTTTGAAAGTGTGCTTTGTGATATGGTTTTTGAAAGTATTTTGAAAATCACCTTTGTTTAGACAAACTTTGTAATGGTTCTCGTCTCATAAGAACGTATACAAAGTGTTGAACTTTTGAAAATATTTCATGTTTTGAAAGTGTTTGGTGCGTGTTTGCAAGGATGTTTGTTTTGAAAGTGAGCAAGCAACTAGGAACATTTCTACCTACTCAAAAGTCTTTGTTCTTTTCCTCCTTTTTCCTTTGATATTGCTATCTCACCATTGATTGGTAAGAAGCCTTATCTTTGGATGTAAAGGGACGGGCGGGGGTCATCGTATAGTCATGATAGCAATGTTGTGAGATATCTTAGCATTTCTCTTTGAGGGACTAAGATCATTAGAAAGGAAACATTTAAAGCGTCACCGAGGGACTATGATCTTGTATTTTGATTGTTTTGCTAAGACGTCTCACATGCATAACATGACCATTTTTTAGGCAACAAGTGGAGTTAACCCTATGCGTACATGTGTGAATAGCGTGTTTTATTTGCATGTATTTAGTCTTTGATTAGGGGTTGTCTACTTGTTGACTTTATCTTCCCATACAAATCCTAATTATTAGCATTTATATGAAAGCGATAAATTGTGGAAAATAAATATTCTATGCTATTACAATCATTAGGGGGATGGGGTGTACAAATTTACAAATGGGGATTGCAAGAAATTTAAAGTCCTAATTATCTATTACAACCATATTGAAATAATGTACAAGAAATACAAAAATGGATTTGTTTTGTTTTTTTTAAGAGAAGAAATAAATTTGCTTAAGAAAATATTTTAGTCTTTTGTTTTAAAAGAAATAAAGCAAAGTGTATGAATATAAAAATATTTTTGGTGTTTTGATTAATGAAAATAAGAGTGATGATAAAAATAATAAAGGAAATGAATAAGAATCAACGCATTGCTGGAATAAGAGAGAACAGAAGTTCTGACTTTGGTACACTGCAAGTCAGAAAGAAAATGTTAGCAGAAATGGGGAAGATCAGAAGTTTTGGATCCGGATACACTAAAGTTCTGAGATTGCTGTGAACAAAAGAAAGTCTAGAAGTTCTGATTGTTGAGGGAGTCTAGAAGCTCTAGTGCAGATGGGAATCTAGAAGTTCTAATGTCACTGATAGGTCAGAAGTTCTGGTCATCTGAGAGAGACTATAAGTTCTAATGCAAATGGAGACCTAGAAGTTCTGATAGTGGGAAAGTGAAGTGTCAATGTTGTTGGATGAGAATATCTAGAAGTTCTGGTCCATGGTCACTATTTTGACAAACAAATAAAGGGAATTGACCTAGAAGTTCTGATCCAACTAATGGGGTAATAAATGTCAGGAAATAAACATAAGAAAAAAGGTGTTTTTGGGGCTAGAACTCAGGACCCTTGACACTAATGTTTTATGCACACGTTCTCTACCACTGGGGTGGATATACATCCGGTATTAGAAGCAAAAACATAAACATGTATTACAAAGTAAACTCTGATGATGAATTTCATCTCCTTCTCCACGCCAGTCAGAGCATATGCAGCTTAGCCATTTCTCAACAAAACAGAAAATGCACACATAGCAGTTATGGAAGGTTTCATCATGGTTTCAGAAACATAAAAATATCAGGACTGTAAATTAGAAGCAAGCATGTATCTTGTTGATCCTAATTCTAAATCCTAATTTCCTTAAGAAGTTCTGAACTGAAATTTTTCTACTTAGGAAAAAATACATGAAAACTATTAATATGTACAGAATCAGAGTCAGGATGTCTACATTGTATTTTTTTTTTAAATGCAAGCCTAATAATTTCTAAGTAATGTGATAAAAGTTAGCAGAAGCTTACCTTGCAGCTAGAGAATGTTCTGTGAACTAGAGCTTGATTCTGACTGCTGTGATGTTCTGGTCAGCTTTTCTCACGTTCCCAGAAAGCTGAAACAAACCTCCACTTGAGTTATGAATGGATGTAATGTTATGGAGCAGCCAAGTAGCAAAGTTCTGATTTTTGAAATGGAAGTTGGTGGAGATTGAATTGCAGTCTGTAGACAGAAGTTTGGATTGTTTCTAAATGTATATTAGAAACTGAGTGGGTGATTTGGCCAAGAGGTGTGCAAGAAAATTAGAGTTTGGGCGTAAAAAGAAACAGAAGCTTAGCAGGTTTTTGTGTTTATGTTTTTAGTTTCCAATTCTTTGAAATTTCAGCAAGGTTTCAAGGCTAATTTTCGAATTCTTGACCTCTTTACAGTTGCAAATGAAGTTCAATTTATAGGCAAAGATTTAGTAGCTTGGAGAAATCAAGAGTACAGCCATCATATACTAGGGCGCTGACTTGTTCTTGAAGCAAGTTTAAACAAGTATGGTGGTTAGCAGCTTTAGCCGCGCTTCATATGAATTTGTAAGCATGAATTAAGGAAAAGTACCCTCATAAGCAAAAGAAAAACATGGGCCCAACATAAACTTGTACAAAAGTTTTCTTTTGAAGGAAAGCAATGGTACTTGTATGTCACACGTGGGGAAATCCTTTGGATAAAGACTCTAAAGTGGGTGTGAGCATTAAATGATGATGAGATTTATCAAAACAATAAACCTGCATTATGAGATTATGCATCATAGCTTGGATCTGGATCAGAAGTTCAGCATCAGCGTAACTTCGAACAAATATCCAATCTTCTGATCTTTGAATCTCCCTGCTCCAGCATGTTCTGAAGGAGTTCTCATACTTTTCAGAAAGCTTGTAATATGATTTGAATACCTTCTTTGAACTAATCTTGCAAACTCTGGTTGAACCTTCGTGAAAGCTGGCCCAGAAGTTGTAATCCAAATTCTGATTTGAAAATGCTTAGAATTTACTAAGCTTCAGTTTCATGGACGTGCTTCCGAAGATGTATAACTTGAAATCCCAACATTTCTAGAAGAAGTTCTGTTCTGCAATGATTTAGATCTCATTGAGATCTACAACTCTTGTGCTAGAAGTTCTTCCTGAATCAACTTACATCATGATGAAAATCTGGCCAGAAGCTTTGAACTTGTCATATTTCTTAACACTTAGAAAAATTTCCAAGTCTTTAGAATTTAGACTTTTCCAAAGCAAATTTGACTTTTGATTTTCTTAATGAAATAACATTCATATTCTAACATGCCTTGATGAAATATGATTCTTGAAACTTGATTTTGATCCAAAAGTGAAAGTTTGACTTTTCAGTGTGTAATTGACCATTTTGCCCTTGTGCCCATTCCAAACCTAAATTAATGTATCAGTGCTGCAAAATTGATGTCATGTAAAACCTTGTGAGAGAATCCTTGAGAAATGAGAGGGAAAATTTCGGGGTACAACAAGTAGTATGAGTCAACATATATTGTCTTAGTCGGCGAGCAGCCCATGCCAAAGTGCATCAAGTTTTCTCAAGCAGTGAATATCTTGTTTCACAGTCGATAAATTTTTTGCTAAGGTAGTATATTGCATACTCTTTTCGACCAGACTCGTCATGTTTCCCCAGCACACACCCCATTGAAATCTCTAGCACTGTTAAGTACATGGTTAGAGGTCTCCCTTCAACCGGTGGCATCAGAATCGAGGGTTCTTGTAAATACTCCTTGATTTTTTCAAAATCCATTTGACAGTCGTCGTTCCATCTGACTACTTGATCTTTCTTCAGCAACTTGAAGATTGGCTAACAAGTAGAAGTCAAATGAGATACGAATCGATAAATGTAGTTTAGTCGTCCTAAGAAACCTCTGACCTCCTTCTTAGTACGGGGAGCTGGAATTTCTTGGATAGCTTTAACTTTTGCAGGATCGAGTTCAATACCTTTACCACTGACGACGAAACCTAGGAGTTTTCCAGACCTCACCCCAAAGGTGCATTTATTTAGATTCAGCCTTAGTTTTTACTTCTTCAACCTCTCAAACAGCTTATGTAGATGGTCAAGATGTTCTTCCTCATTTTGTGATTTGGCTATCATATCATCGACATAGACTTCTATCTCTTGATGAATCATGTTATGGAATAAAGCTACCAAGGCACGTTGATAGGTTTCCCCTACATTCTTCAACCCAAAAGGCATGGCCTTGTAACAGAATGTGCCACACTGTATGACGAAAGTAGTTTTCTCCATATCTTTAGGCGCCATCTTGATCTGATTATAACCCGAGAAACCATTCATGAAAGAAAATACCTTGTGTTGAGCGGTGTTATCGACCAGTACATTAAAATGTGGAAGCGGGAAGTCATCTTTAGGGCTTGCCTTGTTTAGATCCTTGTAATCTACACAAATACGTACCTTACCATCTTTCTTCAGTACAAGAACAACATTGGCAACCCATTGAGGATACGAAGTCACTACTAAGAACCCTGCATTGAACTATTTCATGACCTTGGCCTTGACCTTCTCAGACATCTCGGGATGCATGCGATGAACTTTCTGTTTAATTGGAGCACAACCCTCTTTCATCGGCAGACGGTGAACCATAATATTTGTATCGAGCCCTAGCATGTCTTCGTATGACCAAGCAAAGACCTCAACATATTCGTGTAACATTTGAATCAATCTGATCTTGACGCTATCCTCCAGGTTGGCACCAATCTTGACTACCTTCCTATTTGTCTCAGAACCCAAATTTACCACTTCGACCGGCTCTTCATATGGTTGGATAGCCTTTTCTTCTTGAATTAAAAGTATGGCGAGTTCTCCAGGTACCTCACAATCTTCCTCACCTTCGTCTTCGGCTTGGTAGATTGGATTTTCAAAGTCATAGACGGCAATAGCAGGATCGTTATCAACGAGATCTAGAGTGAATGGAGATCTGCAATATAGTGTGTGGGTGTGTGTAAGAACACAACAATAAAGTAAAAGAAAGACAGAGAGCACAAAATTTGAATGTAAAACATCCAATGTTTTCATTAAATGAAGATATGACATATGAAATGATAACCCTTAACAAATGAACGATTGTGCCCGGGGCAAGACATAAGGTTTAAAGTCATTGTTTTAAAATAAATTACATAACTAAACTTCTTAAAGAAATAAAACAGAAATAACTATTACTCTTGACTGAAAAAATTGGTACAAAGTCTTTAGCCTTCCAGTTGTTAAGTCCACCGCCAGCGGTTGGGAATATTCAGTCGTCCAAGTCACCATCACTATCAGTATCTTCCAGAGAATTGACTTCATTATTGTTAATACGAAAAGGAGGTCTTCCAGCTTGAGCGCATCAGACTGCCCTTTGACCTTCTGTAGTAAAGCCCAGACCAAATTTGTCAGATTTGTAAGGGATATCAGGAAGCTTCCCCTAAACAGTATATCCGCCTTCTTCTATCACAGCCCAAGCATCCTTCAGAGAAGCCATCGTTGGTTCATCCTTGATAATCTTAGGAGTAGCAAGAGTAGCTTTAGCAACGACAATCATCGAAGGCATTACTTCAAATGCCTGGTAGGGAGTTTCAATTAATTCACCATCCATTTCAACATATTTGAAAGAATTCAAATGGCTGACCATATATTCTTCTTCTTCGCAGATTGTAACGATCTTCTCTTTCACTGGATACTTCAATTTTTTATGTAGGGTAGAGGTAACATCATCTTCCCTATGAATCCAGGGGCGTCCGAGCAAGCAAGAATAGGCCAGGCGGATATCTATTACATAAAAATTGGAGTTGAAAACCTGAGGTCCCACCTTGATCGGAAGATCAACTTCTCCGTGCACCATTCTTTTTGACCCATCAAAGGCTCTTACCACAATATCGATGGGTTTCAGCACCAACCCTTCATAGTCCAATCTATCCAGAGCACATTTTGGTAATACATTCAGGGAGGAAACTGTATCAACTAACACATGCGCCAAAGTAGTTCCCTTACACTCAATAGAGATGTGTATAGCCTTGTTTTGATTCTTCCCAGTCGCAGTTAAGTCAGCATCAAAAAATCCTAAACCATTATCAGCAGTTAGGCTTGCAACACAATTCTTAAACTGATCACTAGAGTTCTCTTATGGTACATGATCATTCTTAAAATATTTCAACAAATCATGAGCGTGGGCTTCAGAACATAATAACAAGGACAACATAGATATCTTGGAAGGTATCTACCCCAGTTGTTCAACTATTTTGTAATCACTTTTATGAATGATCTTCAAAATTTCTTCCATCTCTTCATTTGTAACATCCTTCGAGGTTGCCTCCATATGGGAAGTCTCAGTCGCTTTCTCTTTGCCCCAGGCATTAACAGTTGACCCAACAATAGAAACATGAACAGGTGTAGTGATAGTTTTTAGAGGAAAGATCTCTGGGGAGAAGATACTTCTCGTTCGAGTAACTTTACTAGTTTCGACAATATTTTTGACATTGAGATTGGTAACTTCATAATCTTCATCTTCGTAATTTATGGCTCTTTCTTAACACCATGATAATAAACTTCTGCCCCATAGTTCTAGGGAACAACCTTGTCATAGGAATAGGGGATTGGCTCCGGTGCGGTGATGATTAGGGGAGCCACTCTTGGCTCAGCATGAATCATTATAGGGCCTCTAGAGGTGATCCTTATAAGAGTATTGGAAGTTGTGACTATAGAAACATCTTCAAGTCTCAGTTCTTGGGATATACTTTCATGCAAACTTTTCATGGATGGAGTTTTCTCGAACAAAATTTCATGGCTATCAATCAAGTGTTGAATACTTTTCTTCAGTCACATACAACCATTAGTTTGGGAAGTACAATGGTAACAATTTTCAGGACAACCCAGAAATAAACTGGCTCTCAACAACCCATATGAATCTTGCTCTCACAAGTCAAAATCAACCCAGTAAACCCTGATGAAGAGCTCCCAATCAAAAAATTAAAGAATGGACCCGTCAGAGTGCCGATGAACATATCCACTAATTATCGATCAGTCAAAAGGGGTTGCACCCTTCCAGTCAGGTCCCTCCATTTTTGAGCATACTCCTTAAAGCCTTTGTTTGAGCCCATTGTCATACTCTGTAATTGCACACAAGTTGGTGCAAGGTCAGCATTGTATTGGTATTGTTTTTAGAAGGCAGCAACTAAGTCCTCCCAAGCACGAATATTAGTCCCTTCTAACTGATAGCACCATTCCAATTGTGTCTCAGATATGCTCTCTTGAAAGAAATGAACCCATAACTTATGGTCGGCATTGTATGGTTGAATATTTCGGACATATGACCTTAAGTGGAGTTTCAGACAAGAGATCCCATCATATTTGGCGAAGACAGGGACCTTGAATTTGTGAGGGATGACCACCCCCGAGATCAAACCTAGGTCTCCAAAGTCCAATCCAGGAAATTTTTGAATTTCCACGGCTTTAAGTTGGTCTTCTAGCTGCTTGTATTTATCATCCGCCGGAGGGAATTTCTCATCGGAATAGTCTTCATCCTTAGAAATCTGGTTATTTCCGCCCCTAGCCCTGGTGCTTTTTACATCCTCTTCTTGATTGTCGTCCTCCTCAGAGGAAACATCTTCTGCTTGAACCAGTCGGGCAGGACCATTGAACCTTCTTCCCATGTTAAGGATAACAACCCGCTTCTTATTTTTATTCTTTGTGACGAGGAGTGTCATGATCTCTTGCTGTCCTTTGGCTAGGTTCAGGAGAGTCTCTTGGAAATGTGCGTGTTGAGTTTGCAGATCTTTAACGGTTTGCTCGAGAGCCATCTTATACTGAAATAAATAGTAAATAGATTAGGAAACATGTATCGGAAATCCTGCTTATGAAATGATGCATATTATGTGGATGTAATGTTTCCAAGGACCTTAAGAGATTTAAATTTGCTAGCCAAAAAAGAAACATAAACAAAGATTTCATTAATAAGTTCAAGAATTACAATTTCCCTTTGGGCTTACAATGAAGAAAAAAAGAAGAAAAAAGGTCTCAAAGAGACAACAAAATGTACTCCTAAAACCTAAGACTCAAGTCTCCCACGGACGCTTCCTTTTTGTGTTGATGTATGCATTAAGGCTTTGCTCCTCGTGAAGTTTCTTTGTGAGTTCCAACACTTTCTTCTCACTTGCATAGAATTGAGCTTCAAATGTGTCTTATTCTCCCTTGAGTTGAATCCACAACTTCTGCAATTCTTTGAGGTCAGTGGGCATGTCTGGATGGAGAATGGTATAAGGAATGTCCCATTTGGCAATGGGCTCCATAATCACTAGTAGGATGGCTGGATATGGCATCATGAGGTTTTGGGTGCAGGCTCGTACCCATTTGAGATAAGGCTCTAACGGAATGGAGTTCTTATGTCCCAAAGTCTTGCTATCAATCTTGCTTACCATGCCCCAAGCTCGTACAAACCTTTGACGATAACCTTGAACATCGTTCTTGTAGTGGAACATAATACCCTGGATAAGCGCGTCATGAGGACTATCTCTTCGAGCGTAACCAAATTGTCGTAGAGCCAGAGAAGGGTTATAAGTAATACCTCCCCTAATGCCAAGCAGTGGAAAATTAGGGAATTTCCCACAACAGTTAATGATAGTAATATCTTCTAGAGATCGGAAACACCAATGAATATCCGAATGAGAGAGCGACATCATCCTTTGCGACCACCTCAAACCTTGTTTCATTCTTCAATACGGATCGGGGAAGGTGCGAAATAAACCACCTAGATAGAAATGGTATGCAACACATAAGAGCCCCTATCTTCCTCATAGTACGAGTGTAAAGAGAATGCAGAATGTCTCCGAGCAAAGTAGGCACAGGGGTTACGAGAAATGAAGATTTTGACAGCATTCACATCTATGAGTTGGTATGGATTAGGGAACAATACTAACTCATAAATTAGAAGAGCCAAGACCTCTTCAAAATATTGAAAATCCGTAGCCTCCAAAAACATTCGAGCCTTCTCTAACAGAAATTTAGCTAGAAAACCCTTGACTCCACTCCTTGTTTCCCAATTAGATACAATGTCAGACCGCTTCAAACGCAAGGCTGATGCAATTTCTTCAGGTTGTGGATCTTTCTCTCAACCGATGAAAGGTATTTGATTGAGAACAGGAACTTCCAATAATTGAGAAAACTCTTCCATTATGGGTACCAAATGATAATCAGGAAAGGTGAAGCAGTAATGTACAGGGTCAAAGAACTGGAAAAGAACACTCATCATATCTTTTTCAAAACCCAAAGTAACCAAACCGAGTAGTCGACCATGCCTTTTGATGAATGGAGAATTTTCGGTAACCCTTGAGACTAACTCCTTAAGTTGAGAAGGTATCTTCATAAAGCTGATTCAGATAGTGTTTCTGCGAGCGAAAACCATAACCTACAAAATAGAACAAAGGAAAATCCCTAGGTCCATGAAATGGTTAGTGAAAATGATGATGTTATGATGTCATGATGCTATGATGTCATGTTCGAACAATTAATCATACGCAAACAAAGCACACAAGGCCTTAGGTTTAAGCTTGCATGGGGTTTATAGGTAAGTACCTTCTTGAAGTTTTAGTTGGCTCAACATGTCCTAAAAGAAGTAACCGAGTTCTAGGAATCTCAATATCATTAATCTTTCTTCATCAGGCATTGTTTCAGCACAAGCATCAGAACTGCAACCGAAATATCCTGAAAGTCTGATCTCAACGAGTGTAGTATCGAGCATTAACCAAATTCAGTCTGCACCAAAGCCAGCTATCTCACTACTTTTTAATGGACAAGTTGTTCAAATAAGGTTCTATGGTCAGTTAGAGCTTTATGACACCACATAGCGGCCTCGTATTCTCATTGGTTCAACTTAAGGGACATCGGTACCAACAAATGTGTCACACTAACGTAGCCATCGATTCAACCATATCGGTATGCATCGTACAGTCTTCACGATCTATTTCTACTTACCTAAAATGTCCCAGATCCGGGTATAAGATCTATATAAGAAATAAACCCAAGCATAACCCAAAAATGTAAAGCAAACAAGGCAAACAAGTAAGGTAATACAGGTGATCTAGCTCTTAAGGTAACCCCACTTTTAGTTTCTCCCTAGCAGAGTCGCCAGTTCTGTAATACGATGGTAGAACTGACTTGAGTTTTGCGTTTTATCGCAAATGTTGTGGATAGCAAGAGTTGCCACCGACTTTTCTTTTATCCAATAAAGGAAAGGGTGAAAAGAACAGGAAAGACCTTTTGAGAATTTTCTTGAGTTCGGGGGGTAGGTTATGAAAAAGGGAAGGTGTTAGCACCCTTTTCATCTGTAGTTACCTACGAGCTCTTAATTGCTAGCTCATTTTGAGAAAATGCTATGTGTTTGTATATGTTTGAAAATATTTTGAAAACGCCTAAGTATGGCAATTTTTTAATGATTCTCGTATCGTTGAGAATGTATACAAAATGTTTGTTTTAGAAAATATTTGTTGAAATGGAGTGTTTGGAAAGATGTTTTGAGAATGCCAATGTAAGGCAATTTTGTAATGATTCTCGTATCGTTGAGAATGTATACAAAATGTTTGTTTTGAAAAAGTGTTTTGACAATGGTTGTTTTGAAAGTGTGAAGAGTGAAAATTGTTTTAGTTTGTGAGCAAGCAATTACGAGCGATCTACCTACTCAAAAAGTATTTGTTCTTTTCCTCTTCCTTTAGATAGTGTTATCCTACCGTTAGTTAGTAGAAAATCCTAATCATTAGATGTGAGGGACAAGTGTGGGTCATCCTAAAGTCATAGAAGGCAACTTGTAATATACTTTAGCAATTGTCATAAGGGACTAAGATCGTTTATCAAAGGCAACATCGAAGGGTCATCGAGGGACTACAATCTTTTAACCGAGGGTCTTTGCTAAAGTATCCCACGTTCAAGGGACATAACTGTTTTATACAAGGAAAGAAGTGAGGTTAACCCTTTAGGTGTAAGTGTGCAAAGTGTGTTTGATTCAATTATTTTATGTTGAATTAGGATTTTGCTATGTTTGCTTTTAGTCTTGTCATAAAAAACCTATTAAACTAACAATAATAAGGAAAGTAATAAATTGTGGAATTTAAATATCCTACGTTATTACAATGCTTTGAGAATGGAGGTACAAATTTATGAATGGGGATGGAAAGCAATAAAACCCTAATTATCTATTACAGACTATTTACGTAGATAATAATTTGAAATAATAAAATGCACAAAAATGTAAAGTAGAGGAAAGAAAGAGGAAGTGTTTTTGGTAGAGAAAAAGGTTTAATGTTTTAACCTAATTGATTGACTTTGTATTTTAAAGAAATTAGTAAACCTAAATAAATTAAATTAAGATAAAAATTAATTTCATTAATCAAAAGGAAAAATAATTTAAATATAGAAAAACCTAAATCTAAATTAATTTAAAAGAGAAATTAATTGTTAGAAAATATTTTTGAGATTTTATTTGTTTGGAAAAATAAATGAAGTAAAAATAAAATAAAAAATGATTGAATTAAAATATTTTTAATCTAATTATTTTAGAATATATATTTTTTGTATTTTGATTAAATAAAATAAAATAAATAAATAAAATATAAAGAAATAAAAAATATTGGGCTTGAGTTCGAAGTAAAAAGAGGGGTGTGTAGAAATTGTTTTTGGTAGGCCTAACATAAATGTTTTTAAAATAAATAAAAAATGAGAATGTTTATAAAAAAAGTAATGGGCCTGCGTTGTTATGAGAAATTTAGGGGGGGGGGAGGTTAGAAAGTAAAAACAAAAAGCCCAAATCAGAGAGGCCCAATGCTTGTTTGTAATCCAATGTGACTAGCCCTTTGAGATGCATCATGGGGGTATGTGTGTGGAACATTGGATCTTGATTGCTTGCAGGTCTGATGGTGTTAATGTGAGGCTCATGGTAGGCGCGTATAATTGCAAGGCATGGGATCTGAAAGAATAAAATAAGTGAAAAATAAAAGGGTACCACTGGGGCTCGAACCCAGGTCCCTATAGTCACAGGCGCACGCTCTAACCACTGGGTGGTGATACATCTGTTAGTTTATGCAAAAACCAATCAATATATTACAAACTCAATTTGGAATATTTGAACAAGTGGTACCCTTTTAATTTTGTAACTCCTTCAATTCTCAACCATTTTTAAAAATGTAAACATGAAAGTTGCTTGATTTTTCACCACGAATTCAACCATATAACTTTTAAAAGCTAAAGATCAAAGACTAAGATGAATTTTGTTTAGTACCAAACTGAAACCTAATTTTTTTCAGAAACTTCAAATTCAAAATTCTCATCATACAGTTAACATAAATGAAAACTAAAAGCATGGTCAATTTTAGAGCATTGATATCTACATTTTTCTTTAGAAAGCAAGTGCAAATGATGCTTGAATAAAGATTTCAAAGTTAGAAAAACTTACCTCTTGACACGAAATCTGAATGCTCTTTACACAACTTCCTGAAGTGAAAGGATGATTTGGTGAGCTTGCTTGGACCTCCCTGAAGCTATTCCAATTGATAGAATGTCTTGTAGCTTGCCCAACTGTTCTGACCAAGTCAAGTTGCAGTGGTGGATTTTGAAAATGGTGGTTGGTGATGGAGGGATTATATAAGTGGTTCAAGTGTTTGGATCACTTCTATACCGTGTATAGATGATGTTTGAATGATTGAAATGGAAAATGCACGAGTAGATTAAGAGTTTGGTGTTCAAGGTCAGAAGTTACCATAAAATGTAGTTTTGATGCAATTTTTGGTTTGAGGGAGTATGAGGATGCTTTGAGGGCTATGAATTTGTGTGTTAGCTTGTAAATAACCTCTTTATTTATAGAGAAAAGGTTTGAGGGCTTGAAGTAACCAGAAATTCAAGATAGCATGTTATAGTTTTGAAGCTTGGTTTTGAAGTAACTTGGAGAAACATTGTTCCAATGCATAGTAGAGTGGTTGATAGGATGTAGATGGTTGCTTCTTGGTGATGAGATGTTTTTAAATCAGAAGCAACAATGTATGGGCTCAAGGAGAGCTGACATTATGTATAAAGCAACTTTTCCAAAATGGAAGTGTGCACTTTGTTCCAATAATGAAAAATTGTTTTGGACAAAGCTTGGACCAAGTGGATAATGGCTCAAAAGTTTGTGTAAACATTAAATTATAGTGAAATTTTCAAGTTAGGAGGCCTGCAAAGCAAGATTATGCAGCATGACATGAGGATTTGGTTATGTGTTCATCATAAAATGCCTTGTATTTCAAGAATGGATGCCCAACTTCATGCCTTTGAATCTCCTAGCTCAAGCATGATAAAAATGTGTTCTTAGACATTTTGGAAAGCTTGAAACGTTGTCTACAACCTTCATATTGACCACTTTGACTAAATCAACTTGGAACTTGGTGAAAATTTTCCAAGAAGTTGGGACAAAAATCTGGCCAAACTTGTGGAAAATTTCTCAAGTGTTTAGATAAAAATATCATGACTTCATGGGCCTATATCTCCTAATCCAAGCATTTTTTGGACATAAACCCTCAAGGACAAAGTTGCAGAATTCATAATTCTCTACAACTTTCATGTTGAAAAATTTCCTTGAATCTTCTTGCATCATAGTGAAAAATGGTCATGAAGTAGTGAATTTAATAAGGATAAAACACTTAGAAATTGTTCTAAGTGTTGGAAAATTTTCCAACTTTTGACTTTTCTTGACTTTTCCTGATTCTTGATGATCAAGTTTGATATTTTTGAATGTCTTGATGATTATTGATCTTTGAAATTCAATGTTGACCAAAAAGTCAAAGTTTGACTTTTTGTGTGACTGTTGACTTTTCATCAATTGATCCAAATTTCAACTATCAATTCCTTGATCTTTTAGAAATGATTTGAGCCGTGAAATTAGGTCAGGATATTGTGTTTGAGTCCTTGAGATCATTCTTCAATCCATTAGGTCATGTACTAGGTCAAAAGTCAATGATCAATCATTCTCAGTCAAAACCCTAATTTTAACAATTTTGCCCCTTTGATGATTTGAGTGCTTTCCTTGAGGAATTATGATCAACCCTTGATTAAATGATGAATATATCATCAAAATGTTGATGTTGGAAAAAAATCTTGAAGTTTGAGTGTATGTTGACCACATTTGACTATTTACCCAATACAGTTGATTTTCAGTCATCTGAGCAATTGACTGAGCAAATTTGTGATGCAAGACTTGAAACCTTGTATGAGCATTCTTGGAGACCTATGATGAATCATGCAAGTCATTTGAGGCATTAAAAGTCCAATTTTCCTTGTGAAAACTAAAACCCTATTTGTGGACTCAATGCTTAGGAGGTGAGCTTGTTTGATTAACTCTTGAGTATTCTTGAGCATTTGAGAACTTTTATGAGAAATATCTTGAAGAAAAGGGAGGGAAAATTTTGGGGTACAACAGCAACCATATTGGTTTTCCGGACCTTTTTATCACTTTTACGTGCAATCCAAATTGGCCATAAATTCAAAGGTTACTTAACAAAATTAATCTGCAACCTCGTGATCGTCCATATATTATATCAAGAGTGTTTAAAATTAAGTTAGATAAGTTGTTGTGTGATCTAACAAAGAAGCATGTCTTAGGGAGAGTGGTTGCATGTAAGCTGTATTTACTAAATAATTGTCAAGTTCTCATTATGTGACTTTCTCTATATAAAAGGAATATATTTTATATACATCTTTTGTTACTAATATCAATATTTTCATATATATACACAATTGAGTTCCAAAAATGGGGATTACCACATGCACATATTCGGCTATTCATGCATCCCTCAAGCAAGTATCCCACTCCAGATGACATAAACAATATCATTTCAGTAGAGATACCATCTGAAAATGATGATAGACAGTTGTATCATTTGGTCAATACACATATGATTCATGGGCCATGTGGTTTAGCAAATCGGTCTTCACCTTGCATGAAAAATGGGAAGTGCTCTAAATTCTTTCCCGAACAATATCAGCCTCAAACAGTTGTTGATCACGATGGATATCCTATGTACAGAAGAAGGGAAATTGGAATTACAATGATGAAGAAGAATGCAGTTCTCAATAACAGATATGTTGTTCCTTATAACCCATTTTTGTTGAAGAAATTTCAGGGACACGTCAATATGGAGTGGTGTAATCAGGGTACTTTGGTTAAGTACTCATTCAAGTATATTAACAAGGGGTGTGATAGAATTACCGCAGTTATTGTTGATAATGAGACAGACGGAAGTTCACATATTATAAATGTCGACGAAATCAAGCAATATCTTGATTGTAGATATGTCTCACCAAGTGAAGCATGTTGGAGGATCTTTTCATTTACTATTCATGGGTGATCTCCTACAGTTGAAAGGTTGTATTTTCATCTTGAGGGTGACAATCCGGTTTACTATAGTGATTATGAACTGATAGATGAACTCCTTGATAAACCGAGTGTGAAAGAATCAATGTTTACCGCTTGGATGGAAGCAAACAAGACATATGCATAGGCAAGAAATCTGACATACTCTAATTTTTTGACCAAGTTTGTTTATGATAAAAGATATCGACGATGGAGACCACGTAAGAGAGGTTATACAATTGGAAGACTAATTTGGGTTCCTCCAAGTATCGGTGAGTTGTATTACCTAAGAATGATGCTTACATTTTTCAAGGGGCCAACAAGTTATGATGATATTTAAAAAGTGGGTGGAATAATTATGGATAGTTTTCGGGACGCATGCTTCAAAATAGGCTTTCTTAACGACGACAAGGAGTATGTTGCAGCCATAAATAAGGCGAAAGATTGGGGTTCTGGACATTTTTTGAGAAAGTTATTTTTTATTATGCTATTGTCTGGAATAATTAATAGACCACGACATGTTTGGGAAAAACTTGGAGGAAGTTATATGATGGTATTCTTTATCAACAAAGACAAGCAACAAATACAAGAGGTACATTCCAGTTTTTTAATTATTTATAGTACATTAATATATATTTTAATAGATGATCGACCGGTGTTACTGTTACATTTATATATCAGCAAGATATTGGATACAAATTATTTATAAACATTATAATAGGTATTATTTAAAAACGATACACACAATTATTTATTGTAATAGACTTCCCATTTAATTGAACAATGATGCTACTGAAAAAATCTGCATATGGCTGATACTGATGTATATCTTAATGCAACCATGTAAAATTAATATTGATGTACATGTTGTTGTTATTGATACAATTAATTTGTTGTTGTCATTTTGTATTTTATGCTGCTATTGTAATTTCACTTTAATGCAACATTGTCAAATATATACTCAATGTTGCCGTAAATTTTACTTTGCCGTTAATTTATATAATTTGAACATTTATGTGATTATTGTCATAAATTTGTACGTGAAGTGTTGGTTGTATATTTTTATAGATATGCAGTTGTCAATAACAGAGTTGAAGAATTTGACACTAATTGAGATTGAGAATATGTTGCAATCAAATCGAAGAAGTTTGCATGAATTTAAATATATGCCTTATCCAGATTCATATGACACACGCCACGTGGGAAATCGACTAATTTAGGATGAACATAATTACAATTCCCAAACTGAACAACAAAATTTCCAAACTCTCTATCGCACACTTACAGGTTATTCTTTTAATTTGTATTCACAACCTGTGATATTATAGTCGGGGTTTTTTTGTTATACACATAGTAATGTTTCCATTTTAATTCACAGATGAACAACGTTCAATATTTGATACGATTATGGAAGTTGTAGACAAACAAAGAGGAGGGTTATTTTTTCTACATGGTTATGGAGGTACCGGTAAAACTTTCATGTGAAGAACATTATCAAGTGCACGTTGTTCGCAGAAAAAAATTGTTCTTACCGTTGCTTCAAGTGGCATAGCTTCTTTATTATTGTCAGGTGGAAGAATTGCTCACTCAAAGTTCAAAATACCAGTGCCAACATTTGACAACTCTACTTGCAATATTGACAAAAATGACGAACATTCAAAGTTATTTAAAGCAACCGGTGTTATAATATGGGACGAACCACCTATGTCTCATAAGAACAATTTTGAGGCATTGGATAAGACACTCAAAGATGTCTTGAGCAAACACGGTATTGCAAATAAAATCTTTGGTGGGAAAGTTGTTGTTTTGGGAGGAGATTTCGTATAGATACTTCCAGTTGTTCCAAGAGCAGAGCGTTCTGATATTGTCCATGCATCAATATGCTCATCATATGTATGGGACTATTATCAAGTTCTAACACTAACAGAAAACATGAGGCTGCAGCGGGGAAGAGATAATACAAGTTCGAATGAACTAGCTGAGTTTTCAAAATGGATCTTAAATGTTGGGAATGGTATGATATGTGAATCAAATGATGGATCGGTTGAGATAGAGATTCCTCAAGAATTATTGATATCCAATTTTTATGATCCTATAAAAGCTATTGTTGATAGCACATATCCCAATTTGCGTGACAATTTTCAAGATGTTGGATACTTACAAGGAAAAGCTATTCTTGCATCAACTATTGAAGTTATGGACAAAACTAACCACTATGTACTGGACATGATACCAGGTAATATAATTTTAACTTTAATCTATATATATATATATATATATATATATATATATATATATATATATATATATATACACAACTTCCAGCAACAAGTTTATATCATGTTGGTTCTATTAATGTATTAATATTTACACTTCATAACATATTTTAGGAGAAGATAAAAAGTATCTAAGTTTCGATTCAATTGATAGAACCGGTACAACTTATACTGAAGCTTATGAAGTTATAACCCCATAATTATTAAGTAAACTATGAACATCGGGGCTTCCAAATCATAGGATCAAATTAAAGATTGGTATCCCCATCATGCTAATGAGAAAATTGGATCAAACTGATGGATTATGCAATGGAACAAGATTAATTGTTACAAGGTTAGCAAATCATGTCATTGATGCAAAAATTATGTCAGGAAAGAACATAGGTAACATTTTTTACATTTCTTGAATGTTTATGTCACCTTCTGAATCACCGTGGCCATTCAAGTTGATTAGGAGACAATTTCCAATCATTGTCTCATATGCAATGACAAGTAATAATTCTCAAAGTCAATGACTTGATAATGTCGGATTATATTTGCCTACACCTGTTTTTAGTCATGGGAAATTGTGTTACAATTTCGAGTGTTACAGTCAAAAGTGGTCTTAAAATTTTAATACATGACAAGCAGAATGCACTGTGTTCGATCACTACGAATGTTGTATATAAAGAAGTCTTCAAAGAACTTTGTTAGTTGGTAATCCTTTTCACCTATTCCTTTGTGATATAAATTAAATCCCAATATTTAATTTATGTGTTTAAATACCACATATTTACATTAGTTTTTTAAAAAATATTTAATATTTAATATCTAATTTGATATATTTTCCCATGCAGGTGTATGATGTGAGTCGTTGTTGTTGGTTGGTTCATTCATTGACAAGTTCAACTATGGAATATATAATATTGAAAAGTATACATTTGGACTTATAATGCTGAAAAATTAGGTATTATCAGTGCAAGCATATAAAATTTATTGTTTAAATTACTATTTTGTTCAATATTGATTGCAATTTGATTGTTTTTTATTAGTTTAATTTTGACACAAGATAGAACTTTACAAATCAATATTAGATTATACGCACGAGTTCCCCACTAGTTCCAATAATACCATATAATTTAGTTTTGATTCATGAATATAATTCATTTTCATACAACTTTTTAAATTGATAATATCTATTTATAATAACTCTTTACGATAGTTGAATTAAGTGTTAATGTGTTCTTGATTAATATAATTAGTAGTTATCAGTTAAAAAAAGGGTATGTGACATAACAACGTAGAATATTTTTTTAAAGGTGTTGCTAACCAGTACTCTTGGGGTACTGGATAAATATTAAATACTCATTGTTTTTACTAATATTGAATTAAGAATTTTTTTTAATAATTATTTAAAAAAAACTTAAATAATCACTTTTTCAAAATATTTATCAAAGTAACTATTTTTTAAATAAAAAAAATCACCACACAGAGGAGGCGCCACACTGTATGACTTGTCCTTCTATGTAAAGTCATGCAGCATGACGCATGCATGTATAATTAGAGAGGAAGCACCACCTTCTGTGGCTTGACAATTGTATATGGTTTTCTATAAATGCAACCACTCATCTTCTTTATTTTTTCACAGCATTTCTCACATCAGTCTTAGAAAATGTCTTCCACTCCCTTGTCTAGGTTTTCACTGATTAAAGGAGATGTGCGTGTCATTTTTTTAGCGACAAAGCCTCTGATGAAGATCAAACTCTAGAATACGCAGACATTCGAGCATTTTCAGAGACACTTGATTTGCTGGTTAAAAGGAGACATTCTCGAAGGTGGACAAATCAGAAAAATTGAAAGACAAATTACAGTGAAGAACAGAAATGGAGTAAGTCGATCATGGAAAAAGGTGAGATACGACGCTGATGTCATAATGATGATGCTTGGACCAGACGATATTGTGTTGATGGTTTTTATCTCTTAGATATTATGATGTGTTTAGTTATTTTTTCTTCTTATCACGTTGTTGTGTTGTTGTTCTGAATTTGTCGTGTTGTAATTTTTTGGGTCATTATCTGAAGGTTGTTGTAATTGAATGATAAATTGAACACGAAATAATTTTAATTGAAATTTCTTGCTTACAACAAATTAATTACTCCAGAAAATTTGCTATAAAAAAATTAGGATGCAGAGCTAGACCCAATATTCGGACAATTTTTTCGATTGTGTCTGAGAAGACGACATGTACTGCATAATCTTATCATTTTGTTGGTCGTGTGCATTTCAGTTCTAATACGAGTGCTATTGGGGCGTCCCTTTTTCTTCCATCGCATTTGTTCATTGTGCCAAACATTGTCCCCTTGATACGCAGGCCAATAATCCTCCTTTGCCAACACGGAGAAGGTACTGATGTACACACTTAAAACGCTCTTTACTCTGTAAACGGGGGATATATGTCGTATTGGATCCAAGCGAACATGCATGATCAACATAGAGGAACTCTCTTGACCATGGTGATCAACATAGAGGAACTCTCAACAATATTGAAACATTTGTAAGTTTATTTTCTTCAATACTTGTTAGTACGTAAATCTTATATTTCTTATACGTAATTTATGTTTTTAATAGGATTTTAAAAGATTTCGTTGTCGTGCCCATGAGTATGTCCCTTACGATGTACAAATTGAACTGTACTTACGACAAACTGGTTTTAGTCTGTTACTCAACATAGTTAATTACCATGTTGACTATAAAATTATTCTCGCATTAGTGGAAAGATGGAGACCCGAAACTCACACCTTTCATATTCCATGTGGTGAATGTACCGTCACACTAGAGGATGTGTACATGTTATTTGGTCTACCGATCGATGGTAAGGCTGTCAATGGTCGAGTCAACCAAGACAACACCATATGCGAGGAACTTTTGGGAGCCTGTTTATTTGAACAAGGGTCTAGAGGCCAAGGTATTAATCTTCGTCTTCTTAGAGAATATCATAGTAGTCTCGTGATAACCGAAAACTCTACCGAGAAAGAAAAAATTGTGAAAGCTCTGTGTTACATAATGATATCATTTGGTCACTTTTTATTTCCTGAAACAACAAGTAATACTGTTAATATCATGTATTTACCTTTGTTAAGACATTTTGATAAAATAAACACATATAGTTTGGACTCTGTTGTTTTAGTCCATCTGTATAGTTCCTTGTGTAAAAGCGCATCAAACGACAATTGTTTTTGCTATTCCTGTGCCTTTTTGCTCCAGACATGGTGCTGGTAGAGAATGGTGACACTCGCCCCCCGCAACACAAGGTCATTCATATCCCCCTTTGCTACAAAGTAAGATTACAAAAACACGAATTTTATATACTATATACTATAACCAACATGTATTAATTTATTACCCGTTTTTTCTATGTATGTGGCCTGTTCCTGGGATGAATTACAATAAATCCCCTAGAAACACAATAGTAGTCTACCGAAATATTATTGATCATGTTGAACTCATAGAGGTATTAAGCTTACATATTTTATACAACACTTTCAATAGGTTAATTAAGTTTAATATTAATATTAGATTAACACTCTTTTTTCTCTACAGTTTGTATGGAGGTCGTATAAGGATCTCGACCATGAGATTAATTCAGCAGATGCTGAAGTCTGAACGGTAAAAATAGCGCTCATCAGGTTCACTACTGTGGAGATGCACCACAATGATCGTGTGAAGCTACAGTTCGGCATGCAACAGGGTATCCTAGACCCCATACATGTTTGAGACAATGGCATCTACTCAGAGTTGACGACCAATGGGGATTTACTGATTTGACAGACTTTGCTAGAAATCAATTTTGTCAATGGAGGCATCGACGTGAATTGGTCCTAAGGGAGCCGATCTCGTAAGATGACTTAAAACCAACTCTCTAATATTTGACATCGTACATATCGGTTTCAACAAATTTGTGTTTGTCCCATGAGACATATTTGATCGATCTACGCCAAAGAGATGCATCATACGCCCAACAACAACCCCAACATCTAACCCCTCATCAATACCAAACCCAACAACAATGTCAACCCACTCAAACCCAACAACCATACACCACCACATCCAATCAAATCCGTCATCAATTCATGTCACACACAGAAACACAATACCAAGAGCATGAACTGACCCACCACCAACAATATGCACCCTCCACATCCTACCACAACACCCAAGATACGTATGATACCTCTCTTTCCTACCATACCACCCAACCTACATACAGTTAAACATCACACCATCGAAGTACCCAACCATCATATGGATTTCATATACCACAAGAACCGTTGTTTCGTTTCCAAAACGATTCAACATCTCAATATTATCAACCACCCCACCCACACATATCCCAACCAACAAGACTAAACTTCAACAACATGGACACCGATCTCTTTGGAAGCACGACACAGTGGGGCAAAATGATCGATGAGATGTATGATCCTGATGTACCAGGACCATCACATCAAGCACCTCATCATCAAGCGAGTCAGAGTAGACCCCAAACACCTCAGAGAAATCAACAGAGAGGAGTGGGTCAAGGGGTGAGGCAAAGACGAAGTCGTTTATGTCATACTAGGACCCGCTTAGGTTGAGGGGACGTCCGAAAAAATATGTATACATACATTGTGTAATTTAAAATGTTAGTGTCAAATATTTTTAGTTATTTTTATTTTTATTTTTAAAAAAATTAATAAATACAACCGTCAAGCCACACAAGGTAACGCTTCCTCTCTAATTATACATGCATGTGTCATCCTACATGTCTTTACATAGGAGGACAAGTCATGCAGCGTGACGTCTGTTGGTGATTTTGTATCACCAATGTATTTTAGTAGTAATGTGATTTCTAAAGGCCGATGCAATTATGCGTTAAGTTCGGAGACGAGTTAGGGAAGTGCGGAGTGCACGCTCGTCGAGCCAATACATAATTGAATACGAATAATTGAAACGGGGTTCCAAGGGGCGAAGCCCCTGGCGGGGTGCGGGGCATAACTGTTCCCCAACGGACATAACTGTTTCCCAACGGACATAACTGTTTCCCAACGGACATATTCGTTTCGAACAAATGTGTCTCTTCGTAAGGAGTCGTTCGGCCTCGGTCTCGCATACAGAAAAACGCATCCTTCTCTCTATAATTACAATTCGTTTCTTTTGTCGGAAACAGAATTTCTTCGAGAATTATCCCCACAAAGATTTCGTGAACCCAGACAAGAATAGGGTCGAAATACTTTGTTCGGAAAGTGTACGAACACGATTCATCGAAGTTATCCAGGATTATCACACCCTAAATTTCTAACAAACGAACAAAGTATTCTTTCTGATAATCATGGCTGGAGGAAGCACCATCAAGGAGATGACAACAAAGTTCGGAAAATTGGACAAGTTTCAAGGACAAGATTTCAGGCGTTGGCAGAAGAAGATGCACTTCATGTTGACAACGTTGAAAGTGGTACACGTCCTGTCTACACCGATTCCAGAACCTCGTGAGGATGAATCAGTCGAAGATATAAGACGCAGATCAAAGTGGGAGAACGACGACTACATATGCAGAGGGCACATTCTTAACGGTATGTCTGATCCCTTATTTGATATTTACCAAAACGTGGAATCTGCTAAAGAATTGTGGGATCAACTCGAATCCAAGTACATGGCAGAGGACTCATCCAGTAAAAAGTTTCTGGTAACCGATTTTAACAATTACAAAATGGTTGAATCGAGGTCTGTCATGGAACAATTCAATGAACTCCTTCGAATCCTTGGACAATTCACACAACATGGATTGAATATGGATGAAACAATATCTGTCTCAAGCATCATAGACAAATTGCCTCCTTCGTGGAAGGATTTCAAACACAATCTGAAACATGGAAAAGACGAACTGTCTTTGATCCAACTTGGAAGTCATTTGCGCATAGAAGAATCTCTAAGAGCGCAGGAAGATGACAAAGGAAAAGGCAAAGGAATTGCTGGACCCTCGGTTAATATGGTCGAAGAGGGTGGTAAGAACAATAACAACAAAAACAAAGGAAAGAAGCGTGCCTTCAAGAACAAACAGGGCGGTTTCGGTAATAATAAGAAACCAAAACTAGAATGCTGGAAGTGTGGCAAAACATGCCACTTCAAGAGGGACTGCCGTTTCGGTAAAAAGAACGACAACGCGAATGCAAGTGGTTCAGGAAAGGGGTCTAAGGACCACTCCGAAAACCAAGGTCAGAAATCAATTCGTGATTTGAATAGTTTGATTAAACATTCGGTTTCACTAAATTCTGAAGCATTTTATGTGCAGGATGATGCTGCCGCGTGGTGGATTGATTCTGGTGCCACAACACATGTTTGCAAGGATCGTTTCTAGTTCAAGACTCTTGTTCCAGTGGAAGATGGTTCTGTCCTCTACATGGGAGATGATCACTTCGCCCCCGTTGAAGGCAAAGGAAATGTGGTGCTAGAATTCAGTTCTGGAAAGACTATTACTTTGTTTAATGTATTGTATGTTCCTAAATTACGTAAGAATTTAATTTCTGGTCCTGTATTAAACAAGCTTGGATACAAGCAAGTGTGTGAATCCGATAAATATGTATTATCGAAGTCTGGTGTGTTTGTAGGATTTGGATATTATAATAATGGTATGTTTATGATGAATTTGAATGGAGTTCCTAATGAATCTGGTTCTGTTTTTATGTCCTCGTCAAATGTTATTAATTTTTCGTTATGGCATGCTCGTCTAGGACATGTACACTATAAAAGAATGCATGAAATGTCTAAAAATGATTTGATTCCTAATTTTAATGGAAATGTAGAAAAGTGTAAAACTTGTATGTTAACAAAGATCACTAGGCAACCTTTTAAAAGTATAACAAGGAAATCTATCATTCTTGAATTGGTACATAGTGATTTATGTGATTTGCATGCTACTCCTTCGTTAGGGCATAAAAAGTATTTTATCACCTTCATAGATGATGCGTCTAGATTCTTCTATGTTTATTTGTTGCACGCTAAGGATGAAGCCTTAGGTAAATTTAGAATCTATAAAACTGAAGTTGAAGTGCAACAGAATGTACTGATTAAAACATTACGTACAGATAGAGGTGGTGAATATTATGATCCTGTGTTTTTCCAGTCCGTAGGAATCATTCATGAAACTACGGCACCTTATACACCTCAACAAAATGGTGTGGCTGAAAGGAAAAATAGAGTTCTTAAGGAAATGGTGAACGCCATGTTATCCTACTCTGGTCTGAGTGAAGGGTTTTGGGGAGAAGCTATGTTAACGGCTTGCTATTTGTTAAATAGGGTTCCTAATAAAAGGAACAAGACTACCCCATATGAACTTTGGTATAAGAGACGACCCAACTTAACATTTCTACGTGTTTGGGGTTGTAGGGCCGTGGTTAGACTCCCGGACCCAAAAAGGAAAACTTTGGGTGAAAAGGGTATAGCTTGCATCTTTGTTGGATATGCTGAGCACTCCAAGGCCTATAGGTTTTATGTTATAGAGCCTAATGACTCGATTTCTATTAACACAATAATAGAATCAAGAGATGCCATATTTGATGAGAATTGTTTCTCTTCTATACCTAGGCCAAATATTTCTATACCTAATTCAGATGAATCTCCAAAGGATGATCATTCAAATGATGTGCCAAGTGAGACACTTGAACCTCGTAGGAGCAAAAGAGCTAGAAAATCTAGAACTTATGGATCTGATTTTCAACTATATTTGGTTGAGGGATCAAAGGATCAGATTGATACTCAATACTATTATTGCTATAGTATAGAGGAGGATCCAAGAACATATGATGAAGCTGTGAAGTCTCGAGACTCTGTTTTTTGGAAAGAAGCAATTGATGAAGAGATTGGTTCTATCATGGAAAATAATACTTGGGTATTGTCTGATTTACCACCAGGTTGCAAACCATTGGGTTGCAAATGGATCTTCAAAAGGAAGATGAAAGTCGATGGTACAATTGACAAGTTTAAAGCTAGATTAGTTATCCAAGGCTTCAGACAAAAGGAAGGGATCGATTATTTCGATACCTATGCTCCAGTTGCTCGTATCACTACTATTAGACTGTTGATTGCCTTGGCGGCTATTCATAATTTAGTGATTCATCAAATGGATGTCAAAACAGCATTTCTAAATGGTGATTTGGAAGAAGAAGTGTATATGAAGCAACCTGAAGGATTTGTTATGCCTGGTAATGAGCATAAAGTGTGTAAGCTAGTTAAGTCATTGTATGGGCTGAAACAAGCTCCGAAGCAGTGGCATCAAAAGTTTGATGAGGTTGTTTTGTCTAATGGTTTCATTCTAAACCAAGCTGACAAATGTGTATATAGCAAATTTGATACATCCGGTAAAGGAGTTTTCATTTGTCTATATGTTGATGACATGTTGATCTTTGGCACCGACCAAAATCAAATTGATAAAACAAAGAATTTTCTGTCATCAAAATTCTCCATGAAGGATATGGGAGAAGCGGACGTTATTCTTGGTATTAAGATTAAACGGGAGAATAAAGGGATTGTAATTACTCAATCCCACTACATTGAGAAAATACTCAAGAAGTTCAATTGTGAAAGTTGTTCTCCAGTAAGTACTCCCATGGATCCGGGAGAAAAACTCATGCCAAATACAGGTAAACCTGTGGATCAACTCGAATACTCAAGAGCTATAGGCTCTTTGATGTATGCTATGATTAACACTAGACCGGATATTGCTTATGCGGTTGGAAAGTTGAGTAGATTTACTAGTAATCCTAGTAGACACCATTGGCATGCAATAACTAGGGTATTCAAGTACTTGAAGGGTACTATGAATTATGGATTGTCGTATATGGGATTTCCTTCGGTGTTAGAAGGTTACTCAGATGCTAGTTGGATAAATAATGCTGAAGATTCATCCTCAACAAGTGGATGGGTGTTCTTGCTTGGGGGAGGTGCCATTTCCTGGGCTTTCAAGAAGCAAACATGTATAACCAGTTCCACAATGGAATCTGAGTTTGTGGCATTAGCTGCTGCTGGTAAAGAAGCGGAATGGCTAAGGAACTTGGTATATGAGATTCCGATATGGCCTAAACCAATATCACCAATATCTATTTGTTGTGACAGTACTGCCACATTGGCTAAGGCTTATAGTCAAATATACAATGGGAAGTCTAGACATTTGGGTGTTAGACATAGTATGATTAGGGAATTAATCATGAATGGGGTGATATCTATTGATTTTGTTCGGTCGCAACAAAACTTAGCTGACCACTTGACGAAGGGGTTAGCTAGAGACTTAGTGAAGAAGTCGGTAATTGGGATGGGATTAAAGTCCATTTAAATCCGTTAGCTATGGTATACCCAATTCCCTTCTAATACAACGTTAGAAGCAAAATTCAATGTGGAAAGATCATAGTTAGGGATTGGAGCACTCGTGTTTATCTTCCCAAGGTATGTGCTCAGACCTGCAAGTAATGACTAGGTTGAAGTATATCTTCTTAATGGTTCTCTTTGAAAAATTGCAAATGCAGGTGCAAGATTAAAGGGATCACCTATGTGAGCATGAAGTTTTGCCGCTTCAGGAAGCTTGGACTTGGCTTTCTATATGCTTATTAATGGATAAGGACACATGGCTTGTAAAAGTGTCAAGAATGAATAGTAGAGTATTGTAAGAAACATATGTGTACTGTATCTTCAAATGTTCAAATGGATTGACGGGTTCAATCTTTATGACACCCCGATTTTCAAGTATTTGGAATGTGTATTTGTACTAAGATGAAAATTCAATCGTAAGACATTTTCGTTTATGCATGTGTTTAATCGTTTTACCTGTAGATTGTACCCTTGTATACAACTATATATACTGAGTTAATCAAGGATTACACTAAAATGGGGGGGATTTGTTGGTGATTTTGTATCACCAATGTATTTTAGTAGTAATGTGATTTCTAAAGGCCGATGCAATTATGCGTTAAGTTCGGAGACGAGTTAGGGAAGTGCGGAGTGCACGCTCGTCGAGCCAATACATAATTGAATACGAATAATTGAAACGGGGTTCCAAGGGGCGAAGCCCCTGGCGGGGTGCGGGGCAGCGCCCCGCGGGGTCCAAGGGGCGGAAGCTGTTTCCCAACGGACATAACTGTTCCCCAACGGACATAACTGTTTCCCAACGGACATATTCGTTTCGAACAAATGTGTCTCTTCGTTTCAATTACTGTTCTCCTATATAAGGAGTCGTTCGGCCTCGATCTCGCATACAGAAAAACGCATCCTTCTCTCTATAATTACAATTCGTTTCTTTTGTCGGAAACAGAATTTCTTCGAGAATTATCCCCACAAAGATTTCGTGAACCCAGACAAGAATATGGTCGAAATACTTTGTTCGGAAAGTGTACGAACACGATTCATCGAAGTTATCCAGGATTATCACACCCTAAATTTCTAACAACGTCTACACTCTATTTTATATGCATCGCCACACAGAATGACGCCTCCTCTGTGTGACGAATTTTTTTTATTTGAAAAATAGTTACTTTAATAAATATTTTTAAAAATAATTATTTAAATATTTTTTAAATAGTTATTTAAAAAAAATTCTCAATGAATAATTATTATCTAACGTACTGCATGCTGTTGCTAATCAAATTATTAACTATAATTAATAATTTATTTATTGACTCTCTATAATTAAATACTATTGAACAACAGGAGTAAATTTATTTATTGACTCTCTCTCGTATAATAATTATTATCTAACGTAATGCATGCTGTTGCTAATCAAATCATACAGTAAATGTTCAATTCTACTATATAATAATAAGTGTGAAACAACTTGTTTTACTAGTTTTTCTTTAAAAAGCTGGAAACAAAATAAACTGAAAAAACTCAAAATAAATTAACAATAAAATATAACATAAAAACAAAATAATGATAAAAAAACTCAAATAAAAATTCATATTCTATTTAAATATCAAATACAAAAATTTGAATATTTTAATAAAATCTAAAATATGAAAAAAAAATACTCAAACAAAATATGATTGAAACTGTATAGTTTAAAAAACCATGTACGTGTAAGTGCTTTGAAAGCAACAGTGATATGAAAAATAGCATTGGCAAATGAAAAGTAGCATTGGTTAAAAATGAAAAGGCAAGCAATAATATTTACAACGCGTGCATTTTTATAGTCAACAATTTGCAACGTTCCAATTTTATTCTACTTTAATGATCACTTTTAATAACCTCTGTTTTCTTAAAAATATTAATGAGTCTATAATGCATTTAATGACTCTTAACCAGTGCCGTGCCCGGGGCACTGGATAGTATTTCTTCTTTTTTTTAAAAAGGATATTTTTTATTTTATGAAGGTAAATATTATTTAGAAGATACAAAAGAGATACAACGGGACTAGGCCAAACCCTCTATCAAGAAGCAACAAGCTTAAAGTTAAGCAGCCATAACTTATTCATAATGATGCTATTACAAAGTATCCTAGGCATATCATTAAAGTATATGTAACCAACCATTCAGGCCTTCATTAGAAAGAATATCAGCACACATGTTTCATTTCCTATGTCACAAAATCTCATGGGTTTGTGATTCAAGAGGAAGCGAGTAAGGTGTATAAGTAGCACAAAACGCTTTATGGCCTCAAACATGCATCTAGGGTATGGAACAAGAAGATCGATTCATACTTAGTCGAATTAGAATTCTCCAAATGCAAATCTGAGTATGATGTTTATGATCGGGTTGTGGCACAAGATATAACAATCATCTTCTTATATGTTGATGACTTGCTAGTAAATGGAAATAACTTAGAGAACTTGTCGAAGTTCAAAGAGATGGTGATGAGAGAATTTGAAATGTTGGATCTGGAAAAATTCTCTTATTTCCTAGGCATGGAATTTCAAATGTCGAAGCAAGGAATGGTGCTACATCAAAGGAAGTGTGTCAAAGAGATGCTCGGGAGATTTTGAATGGATGGTTCGACTCCATCATTTTCGCATGTCGAACCAAATTTGAAGTTGGAGAAGCATGGAGAGGAAGACAAAGTCGATGTAACTTTGTTTAAGCAAATTGTTAGATCTCTGAGATATGTGTGCAACAGTCGACATGATATAAATTTTGCAATTGAATTAATAAAGAAATACATGAGTGAACCAAGGGTGTCACACATGAAGGTTGGAAGAAGAACTCAGAGATACTTAAAAGGATCAATAAACTATGGAATTATATTTCGAAGAAATTCTGAAAGTAAAGAAGCTATGGTTACTTGCTATTCAGATGATAATTGGTGTGGAAATAAGGAAGATCGAAGAAGAACAATTGGTTATTTCTTTCAAGTCTTTGGTGCCCCAATCTCATGGTGCTCGAAAAAGCAACTTGTGGTGGTATTGTCATCGTGTGAGGACGAATATATAGCATGATCCTATACTGCGTGCCAAGCAATTTAGATTAGGTCTATGTTAGAAGAGATTGAGGTCGAAGTGAAGAAACCTCTAGTGCAGCAGATCGACAACAAGTTAGTCATTAATCTTGCAAAGAATTCAATTTTGCATGGAAGGAGCAAGCATATCAAAGCTAGATTTCATTTCTTAAGGGAGAAGGTAAATCAATGTGAACTTGAAGTAAGACATTGCTCAAGTGAAGCACAATTGACTGGCATTTTCACCAAAAGATTGAAGATCGACATATTCCTAAATTTGAGAAAGAAAATAGAAATAGTTCAGATCGACTAAGAATAGTAAATGTTCGACAACTTGGATTATAGGGGGGTGTTGAGATATTTGACATAATCCAAGTTGAGTAATTCAAGCCCGAGCCCAATTAGGATTTGCTAGCCTACTTAAGATACAAGTTAGTTGTATATAAATAGACATAGTTTGTAATTAAGTTTGTACAATATAATGCAATAATATCATTCCTTATTGTTTTATTCTCTCTTTCTCTCTTTATTAAAAATGCATCATGCACTAATAAGATTACAGATTGGACGATGAACACAACTCATTAAAATTTTGAACGGATTGAATAGCATGTTAGGCTAAATCTAGTTCGATACAACTCGTGTACATCCCTTAGAAAAATAGAGGAACACTGATATTATTCTGGTAGCGAATAAGACATGTTTCCAATCTTATATAATAAAGTTGTTAAGTCTCTTAAACAACTTTTAGAGTCAAAATTAAAATTGTTTTAGTAATTTTATATTTTCATTTTATTTTATTAGTTTCAATAACTCTTAATTTTATATTACTATTAATATTATTTTTAATTAATTATCATTATTAATCAAACTTTCTCCCACTAATTTTTAATAAATAACCAACCATTTATTTAAAAACGTTAACCCATTTTTTTTAACTAACCACTAACTATCTTTTTTTAAGTTTTAATTTTTATTACTACCATTTGTTTACTTTATTGTTATCATTATTTTTCTATTTTATTTTTTATTTTTCACTAATTTTTTTATTGATTCTCTTAAACCTTATTTTTTATACTCTTTATTAATTTTTAATTATTGATTCTCCTTAATCTCTTTTAATTTTTAAAATTCATTATTTTTAACACATTTTAAATTTTTTAACTCTAATTATTTATTTTTATAAAATAAAAATAAGTAATTAATATTTTTAAGTCTCATATATGTAAGTTATTATTTGAGATGAACTTTCAATAATTTTTAAAAATTGCATTGAAGATGTTGATACGTCTTTAAGGACTATATTTAAAGTTTCTGATGTAAGAAATTTTAATGGAGATGTTGATATGTCTTTTAAGACTATATTTAAAATTTTTCTAATATTAGAAGTTTAAATATATTTTAGGGAGAAGAAACTGTCGTCTTGAGTAATTATTTCAAACAAATTTTTTATGTCATTTCAAATGGTGCAAGATAAGATATTTTAATTGTTATTATTTTATTATACTTTTGACAACTTTTTCATGTCTTAACATTATCAAAAAAAATATGAAACTCCAATCTACGTCTTCATGCTCTGATATCATTGAAATGAAATAGATTTTAAATTGAATTTTAAAATTTCAAGGAGAAAAATTGGATTGAAATGAAAGAGATTTTAAATTGGATTTTAAAAGTTTGAGAAGAAAAATTGGAACAAATGATGATAGAGAAACAAAAATTGAAATATCATAGGACATGTTGATCAAGTATTTAGATAATCATATTACTTCAATTATTAATACCATATATCCATCAAATATGGATAATATAAATGACCTTTTATTTTTTTTAAATAACAATTTTAGCACCTACGAAAAATATTATTGATATATTAAACAATTACATTATGACTTTGATTCCAGACGACAAACATATATACTAAGTGTTGATAATTCATGTTTACTCGGTAGAAATAATAATAGTCTTGATAATATTCATACTTTTGGTTTTCAACAATGTTATTGACAAGTATTGACCAATAGTTACATGCTACTTGACTTAAATGGTGAATTATGTAATTGGAACAAAAATTACATCATAAAGTGGTATTGAATAAAATGCTTTTATCTTGAGATTGTCTTTAATTTTATATGACCCTAGAATTTCATTCACATTTAATATAAATAATTTTTTAATTTCGTTTCATCTATAATGAATAAAATTGCGACTTAAATTAGAATAAATTTTAATATTAAAATGATTTTAAAGGCGTTACTTTGTACATATGTGTTATTTGTCACGCTCTACCATAATTAGGGTGTGTTTGTTTTAAAGGTTAGAAAAAATATTTTCAAGAATATGACTATGGGAATGCAATATTCTCATGTTTGATGTAAGTTTTAAAAAATTATTCCAAAGAACTTTTTATTCCTAGGAATCTTATTCACACGTGATTCTTTTAATTTTATTCCAAGGCTTAAAGAAAAGGGATATAACATTTCCATGGGAATATATTCAATCGACTATAACTTCTCACTACTAATCACATTTATTTTTATTTTTATTTTTTATTTATTTTAAATTACACAAATTTATAATTATTTCTAGAAAACTTTAATTTCTACTAAACACATAAGTAGCAATAATATTCCTGAAAATAATAACTCTAGGAAAATCATTCCAAGAAATATAATTTGAAATCTTGAAACAAACACACTCTTAGATTTGACTTCTTCTCTTTATAATTAAATACCTGTGAATATGGAAAATTTGTTACCACTTACAAGTGAATTTATTAGTACTTACAATTTTTTGTCTCATTTGTGGTGATTATCAAAATACATATATTTTAGAGCTCAAGACCCTTGTATTGAAAGTGGACATCGCTCGGTCACTAGGCTATTAGTAAGACCCTTGTATTGAAAGTGGGCAGCTGAGTCACTAGGCTATTAGTATTTCCTTTACCGTTCATTGCAACAAGTGTATGTAATACATACTCCTTCTGTCTTAAATTATAAGAAAAATTCATTTTTTAGATTCATTGAGTAGTTAATGTATCTCACTACAAAAATATATGTCCCCAGCGACATATATTAGCGACGTGCTTATCACGTGGGTAGTAGCGACGTGATAACCACGTCGCTAATATATTTTAATGACATTTAATGCAAATTGGTGAACGTTTTTCAGGGGGAAATTTGAATTTTTGTAGCGACGTGATAGCCACGTCGCTATATTTTTGGGGGAAAAATAAATTTCGCTGATGACAGAGTTGCAGTGTTGGAGAGAGAATAATATTTATGTTTAGTTTGTAGCGACGTGATTATCACGTGGCAACGTTGCGACGTGACAGTCACGTCGCTACTAGAAGTTACATGTTCACAATTTTCATTTACAGTCGCGTGCTTTCTTCTTCCTTTCCTTGCTCCTCTCTCAAACATTACAGCAACTTCCTCACAAACCCAAAATTGTTCCTCTCAAACCCAATTTCCCGAATCAATTTTCTTCCATTCCAATTTGTTGAAGAAAACTAAGGTATTCATATTTTGATAAATGTTTATTTCGTTTGTTCATTATTTATTATACTGGAATGAAATATTAAAAATGGTATTTGTTCGTTTGTTTATTATTATTTGTAGAGAAATTTGAAGAACACCAAGAACTATCCAAGAAGACGCAAATTTATTGAAGAAATTATATAGAGGTATTTATGCATTTTTTTTTAGATTTTATATGTATTATATAGATTAGATTTGTATATGTATTTTGTGGTTAGGAAGTATATATGTATTTTGTTAGTAGTATATATGTACCGATAATAAAAAATTTTAGTAAACATAAAATTAAAAAAAAAAAAATTTATAGATGTATATATATATATATGTTAACAAATATATTTGTTCAGATTGCATATTTTTTAATAACATATTTAATATATTTTTTAAAAAATTTTAGAAAACATAAATTTAATAACATATTTAATAACATATTTTTTATAGATGTATATTATATTTATTATAATAGTTTTATTTTTTTATTTATATGTTAAAGATATGGAAAAAAAATTATATATTAAAATAAGAATTTATAAAAAACATAATTAAAAAAAGAATATATATATTATATTATTATTTTAATATTATTGTTATATATATAATAAAAAGTATATATGTTACATTATTTGTTTTCTAATATTATTGTTGTATATATAATAAAAAGTAAATATGTTATATTATTGTTTTTTGATATTATTGTTATGTAATAAAAAATTATATATTTTACATTTGAATATTTATTTATATGTTAGTATATATATAAAAAAGAAAAATTTATATTTTTAAGAATAGTATTAAATAGTTTAAGAATAATATTATTAAGTTGATTAATATTTCTAATGAAAAAGACAATGATTGTATAAATGTGCAGTATGGAATATTATCGGTATTATCGCAGTTGGATGTACGATAGAACATATCCAGGAAGAAGTGGACTTAAACCCAATTTTATAGTAGGAGTTAATGGGTTTATTAAGTGGGCGTTTGCTCAGGATTGTTGTCGAAGCGAAGGAGGGGTTAGATGTCCCTGTCTTAAGTGTGAATGTAGACCAATAATTAGTGACCCAGAGGAAGTAACACGTCATCTGCATAGAAGGGGATTCATTGAAAATTATTGGGTTTGGACGTATAATGGTGAAGAACTACCGGTTAATGTACCAGAGACTAGCAACACGCATGCTTCAAGTAGTCGACCGGTTATGGAGTATGAGGAGAACTTTAATTTGATCGGTGACATGGTTGAGGATGCTTTTGGTGTGAACGTGACATATGATGAACCTGAAGATTTTGACGGGGAAGAGTTGCCGAATGAGGAAGCGCAATAATGTGGATGAAGACAATGATGAAGAGTTTGAATCCGAGGACAATATTACATCGGATGATGAACATGATATGGATAACGAGCATGAAGATTTAGATTAATTAATCACTTAATGTAATATTAATGAATATCTATTGAACATGTATATATTGAATTTGTCAATGAATATATATTTATGTCAATGACTTTATTATCTTTGTTTATGAAAATATATATAACTAGGTAAAATGGCACCGAAGAATAAGGATACCGGTAAGAAGTCTCAGCGTCCGAGGGTAGTAACATGTGAGTCTCCTCACTCAGCCATGTGCCCACCCCCTCAGAGTCAGGTTGATCATATGTCCCTGGCCAGTACTCAGGGTTTTGTCCCATTACTCTCCTCCCATACATTCCCGTCTGGGATACCTGCATCTTTTGTGCCACCTGGAGGCCCCGGTTTCCTTTTCCCACACTCAGATGCCGTCTTCCTTCCAGCATGCAGGAGGATCTAGTTTCCCTTTCCCACCGACCCAGATGCTGTCATCCTTCCAGCAGGCGGGAGGATCTAGTGTTCCTTTCCCACAGACTCAGATGCCATCTTCCTTCCAGCATGCGGGAGGATCTAGTTTCCCTTTCCCACCGACCCAGGTGCCTTCATCTTTCCAGCAGACTGGTGTCCCCTCATCATTCCAGCAGACGGGGGGAGGACCCAGTTTTCCATTTATACAGACTGGCGTGCCTTCATCATTCCAGCAGACAGGGGGACCCACACAGATGTATTCATCCTTCCAGCAGGCGGGAGGGTCCAGCACCCCACACTCCACACACATTGGAGGACCCAGCAGTCCACGTCCGACACAGGCTGCAGGATCCCGCGCCCCACGTCCTAGACGGACCGGAGGGTCACGCACCCCTCATCCCACACAGGCTGCAGGATCCAACACCCCACGTCCTACACAGGCTGACGGTGATGCAGATGTCGTAGCTGATGATATAGATGGAGCTGATATTCGTGAGAGATCAGATGATCCGAGTGAGATTCATGTCATTGACGGGAGGTTTTGGATTTGGCCCGAAGGAAGCAAGTAAGTTTCTTATATAAACTTTTATTTAAGTACATATTCATTTTAATATTTTGTATAAATTTATAATTAATATTGTTTATTCAAAATCTTGTTGTTTAGTTTCGCGCCGAGTCGGACGGCTGCCAAGGTTATTAATTATATAATCCAGCAGATGTATAAATCCTCTTGGAAGAACTTTGGCGAGGTTACAAATAAAGAAGAATGGTTTAAAAAATTTAAGGTATTGTTATTTATTTAAGTTGTAAATTTATTATATTTTTTTAGTATTGTTATTTAAGTCACATTTTAATGATAATTGCTTAACTTTTTATTTTAATGTCATACAACATTGCAGGAAAAATGTGTGTGGGATCCGTTGAATGAGAAAATTATGGAAAAAATCTATTATAGCAGAACTTCTAGAAGATTTTCTGATATAATGCGGCGGGTTAGGGAGAATTATGAGCTGCATGGTATCCGTCCTAACTGGATAGGCGTAGAGGTTTTTGGCGAACTTCGTACATATTGGGGTTCGCCAGAATTCAAGGCCAAATCCGAAAATTTTAAGAAGATGAGGGCATCCGAAAAGGGGGGATGTGCCAATACTGTTGGAAGTATTAGCACTGCAGAGCATGTCCGGCGGATGGTAAATATTACTAATTTTTTAAGTTATATATATTTTTATTCATAATATTTTTTACTAATTATTTTTAACTTTATTGTTTAGACTAAGGAGATGGGGAGACCACCATTGATCATTGAGTTGATTACGAGGACTCGGACAAAGAAATCGGGAGGTTTTGTCGACGACCGCACCCAGAAAGCTTTTGTAAGTAATTAAACTTATGTTTTTTTTAAGTTAATAACAAAAATAGTGACGTTATTTCCACGTGGCAATCTATAAGTTGTGGCGTGATTATCATGTGGCAACTGATAAATTGCCAGGTGACTGATTTTCATGTGGCAACTGATACATTGCCACGGGAAACTCACGTGGCAATTCATAAGTTGATTTGTGAAAATCACGTGACAAATTTTTAATATATTTGAATTTAGTATAATTTAATATATAAATGTTTTAATTTTTTTTAATTGTATTATTTAATGTATGTGTAGGATGATTATCAGACATTGCTAGCACGTTTTCTGGAACACAATCCGCAATATAGGCCAGCAGAGGGGGAGCCGCTTAATGGGGATGTTGATTTCTATATTTGGAATGAGGTTGTTAATGGAAAAGGGCCTAATGGTTGCTTTTTTGCGGGAGGAAATTTGGCCGCCGGCTTGAGAGTTGGTGATCGTAATCTGTTTCAAAGACTTAGAGATGGAGAAGGGGGGTCACGTCAACCCAATCTGACTCAGGTTCAACTTGAAACAGTACGACAATTGGCGGCCAGTGAAGTGAGACGCGAAATGGAGGCCCAAATGACGACAATGAGGCAAGAGCAGGAGCGTCAGTTAGAGATCATGCGGAAGCGGCAATCTGATATGGAGGAGCAGATGAGACAGTTTATGCAAGGCGGTCGAAATCAAAATGTTCCTGATCATACACAGCCGGATGATGACGGACTTGATGACTTTGATCTTGATAATTTTCCGGGTGAAGATGCCCCGTGAAAACATTTTTTTAATTTCGTTTTTATATTTGCATTTATGTAAGATATTTATTTTTATCATTTTAAATTATTAAATTATATAACATTTAATTATATGAATTTATTTTATAAAATTCTATTATTCGAAATATAAAATAAAATACTATTATTCTAATAATTTTAATATATAAATTTTATTATATAAAATTTATTATATAAATTTTAATATATAAATTTTATTATATAAATTTTATTATTTAAATTTTATTATATAAATTTTATTATATAAATTTTATTACATTAATGAATTAATATAAAAAATAATTATTAACAATTTTTAAAAAAATAAAAACGTCCCCTGTAGCGACGTGGGAATCATGTCACAAATTAGTGACATGACTCTCACGTCGCTAATAAAGCTGCCATTAACAAATATGTAGCGACGTGAATATCACGTCACAACTTTGTGACGTGGGAATCACGTCGCTACTTGCTTGCCACTTACTCCCCAGCGACATAAGTCACCACGTCGCTAATTTTGTTTTGCCACGTGATTTTGATGTTTGCCACGTGATTTTCACGTGGCAAATAAGCTTCTTTTTTATAGTGTCTGATCTATATATAGATCCGATACATTAATTATTCAATGAATCTAAAAAGTAAATTTCTCTTATAATTTGGGACAGATAGAGTAGTACCTTTACAATATTACAAAATAAATTATTTCAATTGCACTTTCATTTTAATTTCATATATTTCTCTTACACTTATCATTTATTTCATTAATTTATTTTTCATATTTAATAATATTAGTTTTTACATAATAATAAAATTATATTATTAAATGTTAATTTATGTAGTAATATAAATGAATATATATATATATATATATATATATATATATATATATATATATATATATATATATATATATATATATATATATATATATATATATATATATATATATATATATATATATATATATATATATATATATATATATATATATATATATATATATATATATATATATATATATATATATATATATATATATATATATATATATATATATATATATATATGAATTTATATATTAATATGTATATGAATAATATATTATATGAATTTATAAAATAATATGAATAAATATATTATTTATTAATATGTATATGAATAATATATTATATGAATTTATAAAATAATATGAATAAATATATTATTTATTAATATGTATATGAATAATATATTATATGAATTTATAAAATAATATGAATAAATATATTTAATTTAATACGAATAAATAATAATTAATTTAATAATATAAATAAATAAAATTAATCTTGAATCATCTCTATCTATTTCAACATTTTAATTTATTTGATATTTAATAAACAATTAAATAAAACAAAACGTTAGTTGCGAATATTTTGTTTAATAACATTAACTTATTTCATATTTATCATATTTAATATCAAACATAATAAAGCGTTAGTTAAATTATAATATTAAATATAATAAAATGTTAATTAAAATGTAATAAATATTTATTAAATAAATGATATTTTTAAAATTTATGTTGAAAATTTAAATGTCTCTATCATATTTACATTTTTATTTTATATTTAATTAATATTTATTATATGATATGTTGAAAACTTTTACTATTAAAAAACTTTTATTTAGTAGTTAGCTTACAATATCAGTTTTATTTAAATGTATATATTTAAATTTAAATACCAATATTTAATAAATATATTTAATAACTATTATTTATTAGAAGTAATATTGTAAGTTAACTATTAAAAAAATTTAAATAGTATTTTAAACATGTTTATTAAATACTGGTATTTAAATAAAATTGAAATAAAAGTGTGTGTGTGAGATAATTGAATTAAAATTGTAATTGAAATAATTAATGTCTATTTTTATAATATTGAGCTAAGTTATGTAATATAGATATTTTCTGGAAATATTAAGCCAAGTTTGTTTATGGACTAGTGGTCAGACCTTGGTCTTTGCAGGTTAAATGTAATGTCATGGTTCAACACTAGGATTCGCTATATATGACACGGTCAAAATGGTGATTAAACTTTAATAAAAATATCTTTTTTTTTTTTCAAATTTTGAAACCATGCATACCTGCCACTGAAATGTGTTTGATTAAAACTAGAAATAAAATGTGAGGAAGCGAAGTCGTGTTTTGTAAGGATGAATTTGTATTTTTGATGTAATAGAAAAAGGTGTCTGTAAAATTAGCACTTCAATATTTATATCAGTGAAATAAATTAAATGTAATTGAGAATAAAGTTGAATATCTAAAATGACGCGCTTTAGATTTATATATTAAGAGCGGTTAAAAATGCTCATGTATGATGTGGTGTGATGCGTGAAACGATCGTTAGATTGGATTATACAGTGATTAGTGTGTTGGAGGGCGAAATTGCATGTCTTTGATTATAACAAAAGTCTACCTGTTATGCACGTCGTTCTACTCGAGATTAAATCTTGGACATTTTTCTATAGATTTGTAAATGGTCCAGAACAATTTCCTCTACGCTCTTGTTATGTTATGTTATGTTATGTTATGTTATGTTATGTATATCTTTAAGATTTGGATTCTTTCCACGAAGACACTACGCCAAAAAGGACTTTTAACAGCGCACATTAGTCAGCGCTTTTATACAAAAGTGCTGCTATAAGTGAAATTAAAAAAAAACACGGAAATTGTATACAATAATAAATAAAAGCGCTGCTAAAATGTGATCTTAGACAGCGCTTTTAAAAAGCGCTGCTAAAAGTGTTGCTTTAGAAAGCACTTTATCAAAAGCGTTGGTAAAGGACCACTTTAGACAGCGCTTTTCAAAAGCGCTGTCTAAAGTCATATAAATTTAAAAAATAATAATAATCTCAAAAGCGCTGCTAAAGGACCATATTAGTCAGCGCTTTTTAAAAGCGCTGCTAAAGGTCCATATTAGCCAGCGCTTTTCTCAAAAGCGCTGTCTAAAGTCATATAATTAGAAATTAAAAATTAGAATCAGTATTGTTTCTCTTTTCACAGATCGAATTCCCTCCTCACGCGAAACCCTTTTCAACGTCTCTCTCTCTCTCTCTCTCTCTCTCTCTCTCTCTCTCTCTCTCTCTCTCTCTCTCTCTCTCTCTCTCTCTCTCCTCTCTCTCTCTCTCTCTCTCTCTCTCTCTCTCTCTCTCTCTCCACCGCTGTCCGCCATCCTCCACCGTCTCTCTCTGTAAAACGAGGCTCTCTCTCCACCGCTGACCGCCGTCCTCCACCGTCACTTTCAAGGTACTCTTCTCTCTTTCTCTTATCTCTTTCTCTCTGCGAAACTGTTAGTTTTATGTTCTAATTCATTTGTCCAGAAAAATATAGTTTGATGATTCAAAATGGCAGGATCTATTTCTATTTCTCATGACTGGAAAATATTAACATATAATCTTTAGTAAATAGATATGCTAGGGAACTAGTCTGTGATGTGTTCCATTTGAAGAAAAAAATTATTTTGAAAAGTTTGTCAAGGTTCATGTTTGCCTGTTTCAAAACTTCGAAGATAATATTTTTGTCTAATCATGAAAGTTGTTATTATTGCATTTGATTTAAATAAAAGGAATCTTTTTGAAATACCTTTTCCAAATGGTGTAAGCCATAAACCTGATTGTTGTGAGTTATGGGTATTTAAAGAATTTCTTAGCTTATGGAGTAAGGATTGTGAGAATAGTAGAATTGAAATATGGGTGATGAAAGAATATAAAGTGAAGTCGTCTTGGATTAAGGCGATTGGAAACCTCAATTCCCTCACCACAATATAATTGAGTTGGCTAGGATCTTGTTGAGAAATGTTAATTCGTTTAAGAAAATTACTTTTAGCTCTTCTGAGAAATTTTATACAAGTGCTGAAAGATATACTGTGAGCTCAGATAATAATAAGTTTAATCGTAATTTTATTTATGAGAGCTTGAAAGATGAAGTAAAAGAACAATGCTAACTTATCATTTTGTAGTCTTGTTTATTTATAGTGAATTACCTACTTTTGCTGCAATATATAATTTTGTAATATTATTTTATTCATAATTATAATGAATTTTGAAGGGGTTATTTCGTTCGCCGGCAATGAATACTCTCTATACACTTTCTAATATGGTATGAGATAGCTAGGTCGATCCATGGCAGAAACTCCAGTTAGCTTACAATAATTTCATAGGTGATTTACCTCACAACATTTGTGTTGGTGGGAAGTTGGTCTATTTGACTATTAATAATAACCAATTTACAGGCCTAATTCCATATAGTTTGAAGAATTGCTCAAGTTTAAAGAGAGTTAGACTTGAACAAAAAATATTAACTGATAATATAATAAATGGATTTGGTGTGTATCTGAAATTGGTCTACATGGAATTAAGTAATAATAACTTTTATGGACATCTCTCATCAAATTGGGGAAAGTGCAAGAATCTCACAAGCCTTAAAATATCCAACAATAATTTAACAGGAACCATACCACCAGAATTGGCTGATGCGGTTAATTTAGGTGAACTTAACTTGTCTTCAAACCATCTTACTGGAAAAATTCCAAAGGAGCTAGAAAAATCATCTTTTTTGTACAAACTCTCGATAAGTAACAATTATCTTTCGGGAGAAGTTCATGTACAAATTGCATCATTGCGTGAACTAACTTCCTTGGAGCTTGCAGTAAGGTTCTGGTTGTGATTTTGTTACTCCCTGATTCTGGTGGAAAAAAATCTTTATGACTATTTGAATCAATAATCTTTTATTATATTATTTTGCTATAAAAAGAGATTGTGGATTGTTTGGGTACAAATAGAAATAGAGAGTTCGAATTTTCGTTCATAAAAATTGTATATACTACTTGAGATGTCATGGATAATGAAAAAGTTATTGTCTTATATGATTTTAAATTGCGGTTATAATGTGAATTTTAAATTGGGAAATAGAGTTAGACTGCACACTTCAACTTCACATACACATAGTCTATGTATTTGTGTTGTTGTCCTAGTTTACTTGGACTAAGCTATTTTTATTTGTTATTTATTCAAACTTGATAAAAACTCTGTACAAATTTTTACAAGTATGGACACTAATGTTTTTCTGCTATGTGTAGTTAGTCAAAGACCATCCCCGATTCGAAGAACATCATAGCAACATCATCCACCATCGGCCACCAATAACCTCTCTTCTTTCTTTGATAATTCAAGTTAAAATTCAACATTACTGATTCTTGTTGTTTGTAGGATTTCAAGTGTGCTTGTGTGTGTTAGTCTTTAGTTGTTACTCTGTAGTGTTATCGTTTATTGTTATAATATTTCTGTGTAACCGAAATAACGTCTGTTCTGTTCAGTGTTTCTGTTCCATTCCAATATTTTGAACGAAACTTAGTAGTAATTCCATGGATAAAAAAGGATGATTGTCGATCGATTGTAAAAAGAGTACGAGAATGGGGTATTGGAATTCGTTAAGTTTGTTGTTGAACACGTCAAAGACTCCAGTCAAATGAAATGTCCTTGCTTGGGTTGTTGTTATGTGGGTCAAGTTGACGCAGATGGATTGAAATTGCATTTACTGACGCGTGGGATTGATCGAAGTTATAAGTGTTGGATATATCATGGTGAGAAAATTAACGAGAATGTTGAACCGGGGGAGAAAAGTAATATGAAGACCTATGCTCCTGACGATAATGACACAGATACAAATATTGTGATTGAGTAGAAGAGATTGCAGGAGCACTTGAAGAAGATCTTCAGGATTGTCCCAAAATGTTTGAGAGATTGGTAAGCGATGCATAGAAACCGTTGTATAAAGGTTACACTAAATTCACAAGATTGTCTGTGATATTAAAGTTGTACAACTTAAAGGCGGGCAATGGATGGTCGGATAAAAGTTTCACAGAGTTATTAGCCCTTATGAGAGATATGCTTCCGGAGGATAATGTTCTTCCTAATCGAACCTATGAGGCCAAAAAAATGTTGTGCTCTATTGGCATGAGCTATGATAAGATACATGCTTGTCCAAACGATTGCATTTTGTTTTGAAACGAATATGAATCGTTAAATGAGTGTCCTAAATGCGGTTTGTCTCGATATATGAAAAAATTATCTCCAGCAAAAGTCTTATGGTATTTTCCTATAATTCCGAGATTTAGGCGCATGTTTCATAGTGAAACTGATGCAAGACACCTGACTTGGCATGCAGATTAAATAATTATTGATGGAAAGTATCGACATCCGGCAGATTCACCATAGTGGTCGAAAATTTATAATGATTATCCTGATTTTGGAGAAGAAGCAAGAAACTTTCGCTTGGATTTATCTACTAATGGAATGAACCCGCATGGTCTTCAAAGTATATCACATACCATATGGCCTGTGATTCTTATGATTTATAACCTACCCCCGTGCCTATGTATGAAGCGTAAGTACATGATGTTATCTATGTTAATTTTTGGGCCTAAACAACCAGGGAATGACATAGACGTATACTTGACACCTTTGATCGAAGATTTAAAGATTTTGTGGGAGAACGGGTGGAGGTTTATGATGGATATAGGAAACAAAGTTTCAATTTGAGGGTGATGTTGTTTGGCACAATTAATGATTTTCCAGCATACGGGAATCTATCTGGGTATAGCATTAAAGGTCAACGTGCGTGCCCTATTTGTGAAGATGGAACCAATACAACGCGTTTGGAAATTTGTCAGAAGAATGTGTTTCTCGGTCATCGTAGATTCTTACATTCTAAACATCACTACCGTGCATGGAGAAAAGCATTCAATGGAGACACCGAACAACGTAAAGCTCCACCTGCATTGATAGGTGACCAAATTTTTAAAAAGGTGAAATATGTGTGTACTCAGTTTGGCAAGCCTTTTGCACATAAGGTTGTCAAAGGTGGGTGGAAGAAGAGATCAATTTTTATGAATTTCCATATTGGAAGTCTCTGTATGTGAGACATTTTCTCGATGTTATGCATATTGAAAAAAAAGTATTTGAAAGTGTTATTGGTACGTTACTCAATATTAAAGGAAAGTCTAAGGATGGCCTTAAAGCAAGGGAGGACATGCTAAAGATGGGAATACGAACTGAACTAGGACCCGTGAAGAAAGGAAGCCGAGCATATCTACCACCTACTGCTTTTACTCTATCTAGAAAGGAGAAAAAAATATTGTGCAAGTTTCTAAGTGAAGTTAAAGTTCCAGAAGGATACTCTTCAGATATTAGAAGACTTGTGTCTATGAAAGACTTCAAGTTGAAGTGTTTAAAGACACACAATTGTCGTGTTATAATGGAGCATTTTCTACCAATAGGTACACGTTCTATTTTTCCAGAAAAAGTAAGAAGCGCCATAACTAAATTGTGTTTTTTTCTTTAGGTCAATTTGTAGTAAGGTGATTGATCCTGAGGTCTTACCAACACTGCAAAAAGAAATAGTTATTACCTTGTATGAGCTTGAGATGTATTTTCCTTCCTCTTTTTTTGACATAATGGTACATCTAGTTGTTCATCTTGTGAAAGAGACACAATTGTGTGGACCAGCTTATATGAGATGGATATACCCTTGTGAATGTTATATAAAAATATTAAAAGGATACGTGAAAAACTGAAGTCTCCCAGAGGGTTGTATTGTTGAACGATACATTGTTGAAGAAGCGATTGAGTTTTGTACTGAATATTTGTCTAATGTTCAATCCGTTGGGCTCCCCAAAACTCATATTTTGAAAAAAAAAAAGGAAGGTAAAAAGTTAATTGGAAATAAAATTGAGACAATATAAAGGGATGAACGGGAGAAAGTGCATTTGTATGTGTTGTACCCCAAAATTTGCCCTCTCAATTCTCAAGGCCTTTCTTACAAGGATTTTCAAGGTTCAAGCTTGAACAAGTGTATTTGGATTTTCCAATACCAAAATTAAAAGGAAACTATCAAAAATGGAGAAAACAGATAAAAATAACATTTTGACAAATTTGGAGGAAAACAGGTCTCTTTCGATTCAGCACCCTTTGATTGACTCTTGGCCTCTTTCGAATGCAACTTGGATTACATCCTTCATTTTGAACTTAAAGCCTCCTTCGAATGTCAGTTTAGGTACATCCTTCGTTTGGATTTGAAACCTCCTTCGAATGCAACTTAGGTACATCCTTCGTTTGGATTTGAAACCTCCTTCGATTCAGCCTTTTGTTTGGACAAGTGTGATGCCTACATGGTTGCAATCAAAGGCCATGACATGTTGGCCACACATGCCCCCTGTAAGGAAACCTTTTCGATTCACCAAGCGTGCTGCCTACAAAGCCTACTTCGATTTGGACAAGTTTACTGCCTACAAGCCTGCTTCGACTGGACAAGTTTGCTGCCTGCATGCTTGCTTCGTTTGGACAAGTTTCGATGGGACAAAGTAACCATCTCTATGCATCCTTCAAATCCACTTGCACCAAGGGACTCTTGCATACTTTGCTTCATACAAGCTTCGTTTGATCCAAGAAGTATCTTCATACAAGATGTGACTAAGTTCTTGCTTCCCTTGAAAAAGCGCCCTTCAATTCAGAAGCCAGGAACTTCTCTCATGCTAAAAAGACACAAGGAAATGACTCCCTTTATGTTTGTTTAGATCCACATGTTTCGATTGGGCAATATGCTTCCTTCGAGCATGAGCTTTCGATTTGGCAATATGTTTTCTTCGGTACAAGCTTCGACTGGGCATTAGTTTGTTTCGACCACAAGCTTCGATTGAGGCAAAGGCTTCCGTCGAATAGGTGTGCTTCGATCTCACTCTTGCATTCGACACAAGACCAAATCTCGTTTTCCAGGCTATGTCGCGTCCAAATCTTTACATAATCAGAAGTTTGTACAAGGGTTTTAAACTTTGTCTTTTAGATACTACTATTCTTGGTTAAAGGCTACGTACTCTTTCTTTTCATAGAGAGTACTTTTATCACAAAAGCAGCTTTCAACCTGAATTTGGTCTGAGCACAAGCAATGTCAGAAGCATAAGTCACATCTTCTGCACCCCAACTGCCAAGAGGCCCCCCACATGTACTTTCACGTTACATTATTTTATCATTTATTTGCAAGGCCGACTTTGGACAACATGTCCATTCTTTCTCTATAAATATAGGAACATTTACAAAGCTAAGAGAGGATCTTTGGACCAGAGGAACGAATCTCCCAAATTTTCTCAAACACAACAAAACTCTCAAGTTCATTAACACTTGAGAAATCAAAACCCATAATCCCAAACACTCACCTCTTTCGATTCTGAAGAACACCCCACACATAGAAGTTTGTTCAAACTCAAAGACAACCTTCTGTGACAACTCTTCGAACCAAAAGCAAACCCCCTGTGACTACTATTCGAATTCCAGAAACGTCCAGGTAGCAGTTCAAGTTCAAAACCCACCTCCATTCAAGGCCTGAAGCAAGGTAAGTTATTCTTACCTTTGAACTTTTCGTTTCATGGCATAGTAATTTTCCCTTTCATTTGAAACATGTACATACCATTGTTCCTTTCGTTTCCACCCTTTTTAAACATATTTTTTAGAACTAAGCCTTTCGTTTTGCTTTCTGTTTACCTGAACTTGCTTTAACTATTAAACTGTTTACAAGACAAATACTAGCATGGCCTCAGGCCATGTTGCCATTTAATGCTTGAAATGAAAGAAACAGGAAACAGGAAATAGTAAACGAAGCTTCTGTCTTCTACCCCCTTTCTCCAGGCCCAATCGAAGGAGGCAGAAAGGTAGATTGCATCTTATACTGGTTCCAGGCCCAGTTTAAAGGCACAACATGTTGTCCTGCTGGTCCCAATCGAAAGGCACAACATGCTGACCGTGAGGCCTCAGTCGAAAGTCATGCCTTCACCCTTTTCAGACCAAATCCAAGAGAGCCAGAAAGTGCAGAATCGAAGAGTTCTTCTGCCTGAATTGAAAGACCCTCATTTTTCTTGCTTTTATTTTATTTTTACCTTTACATTTCTATGCACTTCAATATGGTTGTAATAGTGTAGGATTTATTTTTTGCACTTTTTGTTACTTTTGTACAAATGCTAGTAACTAGGTGTGTATGGCAAGATAAAACCAACAAGTAGACAACCTAAAAATCAAAGACAAATGCATGCAATAAAACATACTTTGCACACATGCACCCTTAGGGTAATCTCACTTGTTGCCTCGGAAAATAGTCATGTCCCTCGAGCATGGGCGTTTTAGCAAAGACCCTCGATAAAAGATCGTAGCCCCTTGATGACCCTCGATGTTGCCTTCGGTAAATGATCTAGTCCCTAAAACGACATTGCTAAAACGTCCCATATGTTGCCTTCTATGACTATACAAACGTCCCATGCCCGTCCCTTCACATTCAACGATGGGGCTTCTTACCTAATCAATTGTAAGATAACAACATCTAAAGGAGGAGGAAAAGAACATCTAAGACCTTTCGAGTAGGTAGATTCTCTCTTAGTTACTCGCTTGCTCACAAAAAAAAAACATTTTTACACCCACACTCTCATCTTTGAACTATTTTCGAAACAAACACTTTGAAGGCGTTCTTATAGAAACGAGAACCATTACGAAGTTCCATTTTCAAAATACTTTCAAAAAACACATCTCACAAACACACCTTTGAACTATTTTCGAAACAAAATCTTTGTAGGCATTCTTATAGAAACGAGAACCATTACGAAGTTCCATTTTCAAAAATACTTTCAAAAAACACACACCACAAGCACATTCAAACAAAAGCAAGTGATCTAAGCAAGTAACTAAGAGCCCATGGATAACCATGGATGAAAAGGGTGCTAGCACCTTCCCTTTTCATAATCTACCCCCCGAACCCACGAAAACATCTCTAAAGGTCTTTCCTGTGCTTTTTGACCTTTCCTTAGGATAAAATAAAAAGTCGGTGGCGACTCTTGCTAAACCGAAACATTTGCGAACACAAACGCAAAACAAATCTCAAGTCAGTTCTCCCACCGTATCACAGAACTGGCGACTCTGCTGGGGAATAATTCTAAAAGTGGGGTTACCTTAGGGTTTTTAGATCACCTTTACATGCTTACCTTGATTGCTTTGATTGCTTTACTTTTGGGTTCCTTGCTTGGGTTTGTTTTAAATCCTACACCCGGATTTGGGGGCACCTTTTAGGTAAGTAGCAATAAACTGTGAGGGAACTGTACGGGGTATACCGACATGGTTGAAGCAGTAACTATGTTAGTGTGACATATTTGTGGGTACCGGTAGCCTTTGAGTTAATCAAAGAGAATACGGGGCCACTGAGTGATGTCATGAAGCACTAACGAACTCTTAGAACCTTACTTGACCATCTTGGCCTTTTTTAGGGGTAGTGAGATGACCGACTTTGGTGCAGTCCGAAGTTGGTAGATACTCGATACTACACTCATTGAGGATTGTTTTCTTGGAATATTTTGGTCGCCAGTCAAGTGGCTAAACTAAAACAATGAACACAGAAAATAATCCAGTGATATTGAGCTCCTTAGAACCCGGTTTCTATTTTAGGACAGGTTGAGCCAACTAACTTCAAGAGGGTACTTACCTACAAACCCCATGCAAGCCTAAACCTAAGGACTTGTTTTCTCTGTGTGAATATGACTGTCTGTATATACACTTGCTTACTTTTGCATACATGTACATAACATCATAACATCATACCATAGCATTTTCAATAACCATTTCAAGGATCTCGAGGGTCTTTTGATACAGGGGCACGACATCTACCAAAAGGCAAGAGGGTTCCCCTCTAAACAAACACCGTCAAAGATCAAGTGCAACAACTTAAATCGGGGGCTATGACCCACTTGACACGGTGAGCTTGATTCACGTGGAAAGACATCCATCGATACAAAGTTCTCCAATCAAGGATGTTCAATTTCTAACATTTTCTTGTGTTTACCCTGCGAGATCCTTGAAAACAGGCATCCACATATCATGCATCATATCATGACAGGTTTCTCCCATACAGGCCTCCTTATCTTCCTACTGTTTATTTCAGTAAGATGGAACAAACGGTGAAAGATCTCCAAGCTCAAAACGCTCAATTCCAACAAATGTTTCTGGCTATGGCTAAGGGGCAAGAGGACCTGAAAGCTCTCCTTCTCAAAGAAAAGAAGAAAAAGTCCAAGAAGTCAGTAGGCGTCTTGAACTTGAGAAGAAGACCTAAAACCATAGATCTTTAAACTCCATCCAACATAGGGGATAGTCTTGAAGAAGACCACAATTTGGAGATTGATGATGTTGAAGCTGACCACTCCGAGGAACAATATCCTCCCGCTGATGACAAGTATAAACAGTTGGAGTATCGCCTCAGTGCTATGGAGATTCAATAAATACCTGGCTTGGATTTAGGAGACATGGGTTTAGTTTCTGGATTGGTCATCCCGCCAAAGTTCAAAGTCCCTATCTTTGCCTTGTACGATGGAGTCTCTTTCCCTAAGATGCACCTAAAGTATTATGTCCGCAAGATTCAACCATACACAACTGATCCAAAGCTTTGGATCCATTTCTTCCAAGAAAGCGTAGTAGGGACTCAACTCGAATGGTTCTATCAATTGGAGAGTTCTCGCATCCACACCTGGGAGGATTTAGCTGCCGCTTTTTACAAATAGTATCAGTACAATGCTGATCTTGCACCAACTCGTGTGCAATTGCAGAACATGACCATGAGTTCCAACGAAAACTTCAAAGGATATGCCCAAAAGTGGAGAGATCTGGCTGGTAGGGTGAGACCCCCTTTAACTGACAGGGAGTTGATTGGCATCTTCATGGGAACTTTGACGGGGCCGTTCTTCAAACACTTGATCAGAAGCTCTTCAGCCGAGTTCATCGAGCTAATACTGACCGGCGAAAGGGTCGAAGCTGGCATCAAAAGTGGGAAGATTCAAGAGGCTACACCTTATGATGCTCAGAAAAAGCCCTACAATGGGAAGAAAGAGTCCAATGCTGTGTATGGTCAAAAGAGTCGTCATGACCAACACGTAGGAGAAATCTTGATCTCTAATCCTACGCCTGCCCAACAAAGACAGTGGCATCAGCGTAAGGAGGTCGCGCCTAAAAGACATTTCACTAAGATCAACATGTCACTGACTCAAGCTCTACAACGCATGTTAAAGGCAGAGCTGATTACATTAAAGGCTCCTCTCCGGAACCCAAATACTTCCGCTCCTACCTATCATCCCAATGAAATGTGTGCATACCACTCTGACAGTCTGGGACATGACACAAACAACTGTTGGGCTCTGAAGAACAAGGTCCAAGACATGATTGATGCCAAGGAGATCGAGTTTGACCCTCCAGAGACTCCAAACATAATCACTGTTCCTATGACGAATCATTAAAAGCTTTTGTTCATTTGAATTTTCAAGTTGTAATCTCTTTGTTATTCAAACAATTATCTATTAATGTCAAACTTTGTTTCATTAATGCATTGCATATGTTTGTCTTGATTTGATCCACTCATTTTCATTACATTTAAACTATGTTTTTTTACTCACTTTATGACATTCAACTCTTGCTAAAAGCTACAAGCCTTTAGAGGGAGGATGACGAAACAATGCCACAATCTCATACAGTATGCTTTTGGACAGACCTTGCTGATGATGTACAGGCGTTTCTTTCAAATCCTAAACACTGGAGTTATAAGGAAGATAATCCCTAGTCAACCCCTTCGAGCCAAAGAAGTAGGAGTTTTCTGTTTTAAACACAAATTGAAACCTTTAATTTAAACCTGGGGCAGGGTAGTCTCTCAGTTAATTCAAAAGATGCGCATTGAAGTCGCAAAACTCTCAGTTCATAATACAACGAACGACATCAAAAGCATTCCTATGGAATCAAAAGACAGTGGTGGTTCCTTATCTCATAGGCAGTCAATCTCTCAAAAGAGAAAAGCCCACTGAGCCAAAACCTATAAAGGAGGCTTAAGAAAGTTGGGGCATCCCGCTGACTGTAATCTCGAAAACAGGAACAGTCAGGAAAAAGTTAGGGATAACAAATCAAAAGAACAAGGTCGCTACAAATCCTTAACAACATGAAAAATGTTGCAAAAATGACTGCCTTCCAAAATCCAACTTGTGTGAACCATCACCAAAACGTCGTTCCAAATTCGAATAGAGTTCGATGCACAATTAACTGAGTTTAGGATTGAAGAACATCACGAAGAGCGGGTGGGTACAAATATACTTTGAGCCTTTATCCTTTGTTTCTTAAACCGTGAACCAAGCCACGTTACAACCCTTCAAAAGTCCTAATTGAAGCATGGGTTAGTTCGAAAGCATACTGTTACAAAAGGTATCCTGACTCCTGTAAGGCTTTGCTCTAAATCCTGAGTTTGAATTTTCTTAGCAAAATTTCTTTACTCGCTAAAACGCATTTTCAAAAAACTTCAAGACAAACATAAACTTTGCATTACTTGAATATCATTGTTTGCATATGGCTATTTGTTTAACAGCGGAGAAATTCACACAATGAATATCCAGTGAACAAAAGCTCTCTTAGTGAACAAAATCAATTCAAGAAGGATGACACTTCCATTGACAAATCTCCTATCAACAAGGGGACATGACATGTCACTATCCAGCACACCTGGGGCAGTCCAGTCAAGATTCCAAGAAATCTCTCAAGAATTGCAGAGTAACCAGGGGCATGCCTCTATCTCCGTCACTTGGGGCATTAAACGTCAAATCTCAGTGAAGGGTTACCTCTAATTAAACACTTTCTGGCAATGACACAAACACTTGCTACTAGGGGCAATGACAAATCTCCCCAAAATCCTTCTCATAGGTTGATTCCCCGGCAAGAGTATAATCTCTGACCCCCTTTCCCCAGCTGAATCAACCTCAAGAATCCTCGAGGACTTCCCCCAACGAAGATGTCACCTCTCTAGCAGACTGACGACAAGGTTTATTTCCCCAACAACACAAGGATTCCCCAGCTTGAGTTTGCCTCTCCGACTACTACAAATCAAAGGACCACAACTCCTCTTCCCCAGTAGACTACTCTACAATCCCCAGCAAGTTACTGCGAAACCTGGACCCGACCAGATATCAGTTCAACTTCGACTCCCCAGTAGAGCAACGGACGACTAAGACTCCTAAACTCTTTTCCCAAGCAGAAATAAACATACTCCCCACAGAGTTTTCAATATCCCCCAGCGGAGTTCTCCTCAAACAGCAAAGCAGGGATCCCCGGTGGAAACATTTTGAGCAAAGTCCAAGACAAAATTACACTTCAACAACATTCATAACATATGCATACAAAATACAAATGACACAAATCTCATTTTATTTCGAGAACATCATCATACAATGCATGTCATGCATCATATACAATTAATCATGTACCTTTTCAGGAAAGATGGTTATCATCAACAACTTCCTGCAAGTTCAGGATTAACTCCGGAAACTAAACAGACTTTACACGGGTTCCTCATGAAGCAGCCTTACCTAGGTTTCTTCCCGGTTCAGATGCAGTTTTACCTAAACTCCTCATGAAGCAGCCTTACCTAGGTTTCTTCCCGGTTCAGATGCAGTTTTACCTAAACTCCTCATGAAGCAGCCTTACCTAGGTTTCTTCTCGGTTCAGATGCAGTTTTACCTAAACTCCTCATGAAGCAGCCTTACCTAGGTTTCTTCCCGGTTCAGATGCAGTTTTACCTAAACTCCTCATGAAGCAGCCTTACCTAGGTTTCTTCTCGGTTCAGATACAGTTTTACCTAAACTCCTCATGAAGCATCCTTACCTAGGTTTCTTCCCGGTTCAGATGCAGTTTTACCTAAACTCCTCATGAAGCAGCCTTACCTAGGTTTCTTCCCGGTTCAGATGCAGTTTTACCTAAACTCCTCATGAAGCAGCCTTACCTAGGTTTCTTCCCGGTTAAGATGCAGTTTTACCTAAACTCCTCATGAAGCAGCCTTACCTAGGTTTCTTCCCGGTTCAGATGCAGTTTTACCTAAACCCATCATGGAGCAACCTTACCTAGGTTCTTTCCCGGTTCAGATGCAGTTTTACCTAAACTCCTCATGAAGCAGCCTTACCTAGGTTTCTTCCCGGTTCAAATGCAGTTTTACCTAAACTCCTCATGAAGCAGCCTTACCTAGGTTTCTTCCCAGTTCAGATGTAGTTTTACCTAAACCCATCATGGAGTAACCTTACCTAGGTTCCTTCTCAGTTCAGATGTAGTTTTACCTAAACCTATCATGAAGCAGCCTTACCTAGGTTTCTTCCCGGTTCAGATGCAGTTTTACCTAAACCCATCATGGAGCAACCTTACCTAGGTTCCTTCTCGGTTCAGATGCAGTTTTACCCAAACTCTTCATGAAGCAACCTTACCTAGGTTCCTTCTCATAACCTTACCATCCAGGTTTCTTTTCTCTTATCTCCAGACAGCAGTCCACAATACTGTAAGACCTGGACCTGATCAAACACGATCGGTTTCACCTTTCCCTAGTAGGTCGCGGTGTAGCCTATACACTGACCAGATATGCAATTCACCTCCAGAGTTAATTCCCCAGTAGAGTAACGAACAACTGAAGCTCCTAAAATTCTATTTCTCTCAAGACAACTACCAACAATCTCCAGATGGCATCTTTAAGCCCATCCCCGACAAGATTCTGTCACAACTCCAGATGGCATCTTTAAGCCCATCCCCGACAAGATTTTGTCACATCTCCAGATGGCATCTTTAAGCCCATCCCCGACAAGTTTCTGTCACATCTCCAAATGGCATCTTTAAGCCCATATTCTCAGCTATGTTTTGACGAGTTCAAATTTACGGGCACTCTAGTGTCCAATCCTCTCTTACCTTTGAGTCGCGAAAGGCAAACTTTCTAATCTAACTCTTCAGGTTCAAGAAGATTGAACAGGGGCAGCTGTTGTACCCCAAAATTTGCCCTCTCAATTCTCAAGGCCTTTCTTACAAGGATTTTCAAGGTTCAAGCTTGAACAAGTGCATTTGGATTTTCCAATACCAGAATTAAAAGGAAACTGTCAAAAATGGAGAAAACAGATAAAAATAACATTTTGACAAATTTGGAGGAAAACAGGTCTCTTTCGATTCAGCACCCTTCGATTGACTCTTGGCCTCTTTCGAATGCAACTTGGATTACATCCTTCATTTTGAACTTAAAGCCTCCTTCGAATGCCAGTTTAGGTACATCCTTCGTTTGGATTTGAAACCTCCTTCGAATGCAACTTAGGTACATCCTTCATTTGGATTTGAAACCTCCTTCGATTCAGCCTTTTGTTTGGACAAGTGTGCTGCCAACATGGTTACAATCAAAGGCCATGACATGTTAGCCACACATGCCCCCCTGTAAGGAAACCTTTTCGATTCACCAAGCATGCTGCCTGCAAAGCCTACTTCGATTTGGACAAGTTTACTGCCTACAAGCCTGCTTCTACTGGACAAGTTTCCTGCCTGCATGCTTGCTTCGTTTGGACAAGTTTCAATGGGACAAAGTAACCATATCTATGCATCCTTCAAATCCACTTGCACCAAGGGCCTCTTGCATACTTTGCTTCATACAAGCTTCGTTTGATCCAAGAAGTATCTTCATACAAGATGTGACTAAGTTCTTGCTTCCCTTGAAAAAGTGCCCTTCAATTCAGAAGCCAGGAACTTCCCTCATGCTAAAAAGACACAAGGAAATGACTCCCTTTATGTTTGTTTCGATCCACATGTTTCGATTGGGCAATATGCTTCCTTCGAGCATGAGCTTTCGATTTGGCAATATGTTTTATTCGATACAAGCTTCGACTGGGCATTAGTTTGTTTCGACCACAAGCTTCGACTGAGGCAAAGGCTTCCGTCGAACAGGCGTGCTTCGATCTCACTCTTGCATTCGACACAAGACCAAATCTCGTTTGCCAGGCTATGTCGCGTCCAAATCTTTACATAATCAGAAGTTTGTACAAGGGTTTTAAACTTTGTCTTTTAGATACTACTATTCTTGGTTAAAGGCTACGTACTCTTTCTTTTCATAGAGAGTACTTTTATCACAAAAGCAGCTTTCAACCTGAATTTGGTCTGAGCACAAGCAATGTCAGAAGCATAAGTCACATCTTCTGCACCCCAACTGCCAAGAGGCCCCCACATGTACTTTCACGTTACATTATTTTATCATTTATTTGCAAGGCTGGCTTTGGACAACATGTCCATTCTTTCTCTATAAATAGAGGAACATTTACAAAGCTAAGAGAGGATCTTTGGACCAGAGGAACGAATCTCCCAAATTTTCTCAAACACAACAAAACTCTCAAGTTCATCAACACTTGAGAAATCAAAACCCAGAATCCCAAACACTCACCTCTTTTGATTCTGAAGAACACCCCACACATAGAAGTTTGTTCAAACTCAAAGACAACCTTCTGTGACAACTCTTTGAACCAAAAGCAAACCCCCTGTGACTACTCTTCGAATTCCAGAAATGTCCAGGTAGCAGTTCAAGTTCGAAACCCACCTCCATTCAAGGCCTGAAGCAAGGTAAGTTATTCTTACCTTTGAACTTTTTGTTTCATGGCATAGTAATTTTCCCTTTCGTTTTAAACATGTACATACCATTGTTCCTTTCGTTTCCACCCTTTTTTAACATATTTTTTAGAACTAAGCCTTTCATTTTGCTTTCTGTTTACCTGAACTTGCTTTAACTATTAAACTGTTTACAAGACAAATACTAGCATGGCCTCAGGCCATGTTGCCATTTAATGCTTGAAATGAAAGAAAGAGGAAACAGGAAATAGGAAACGAAGCTTCTGTCTTCTACCCCCTTTCTCCAGGCCCAATCGAAGGAGGCAGAAAGGCAGATTGCATCTTATACTAGTTCCAGGCCCAGTCGAAAGGCACAACATGCTGTCCTGTTGTTCCCAATTGAAAGGAACAACATGTTGACCGTGAGGCCTCAGTCGAAAGTCATGCCTTCACCCTTTTCAGGCCAAATCGAAGAGATCCAGAAAGTGCAGAATCGAAGAGTTCTTCTGCCTGAATCGAAAGACCCTCATTTTTCTTGCTTTTATTTTATTTTTACCTTTACATTTCTATGCACTTCAATATGGTTGTAATAGTGTAGGATTTATTTTTTGCACTTTTTGTTACTTTTGTACAAATGCTAGTGACTAGGTGTGTATGGCAAGATAAAACCAACAAGTAGACAACCTAAAAATCAAAGACAAATGCATGCAATAAAACACACTTTGCACACATGCACCCTTAGGGTAATCTCACTTGTTGCCTCGGAAAATAGTCATGTCCCTCGAGCATGGGCGTTTTAGCAAAGACCCTCGATAAAAGATCGTAGCCCCTTGATGACCCTCGATGTTGCCTTCGGTAAATGATCTAGTCCCTAAAACGACATTGCTAAAACGTCCCATATGTTGCCTTCTATGACTATACAAACGTCCCATGCCCGTCCCTTCACATTCAACGATGGGGCTTCTTACCTAATCAATTGTAAGATAGCAACATCAAAAGGAGGAGGAAAAGAACATCTAAGACCTTTCGAGTAGGTAGATTCTCTCTTAGTTACTCGCTTGCTCACAACAAAAAAACATTTTTACACCCACACTCTCATCTTTGAACTATTTTCGAAACAAACACTTTGAAGGCGTTCTTATAGAAACGAGAACCATTACGAAGTTCCATTTTCAAAATACTTTCAAAAAACACATCTCACAAACACACCTTTGAACTATTTTCGAAACAAAATCTTTGTAGGCATTCTTATAGAAACGAGAACCATTACGAAGTTCCATTTTCAAAAATACTTTCAAAAAACACACACCACAAGCACATTCAAACAAAAGCAAGTGATCTAAGCAAGTAACTAAGAGCCCATGGATAACCATGGATGAAAAGGGTGCTAGCACCTTCCCTTTTCATAATCTACCCCCCGAACCCACGAAAACATCTCTAAAGGTCTTTCCTGTGCTTTTTGACCTTTCCTTATGATAAAATAAAAAGTCGGTGGCGACTCTTGCTAAACCGAAACATTTGCGAACACAAAAGCAAAACAAATCTCAAGTCAGTTCTCCCACCATATCACAGTATGTTCTGCACAATGACAGTGAGGTTGAGCCATATATTGAAATGCACAACGTTGTACTCCGAGGGTTAAATCAGAACAGAAATGAAAATTGGATAGTACGAGAGCACAATCAAAGTTTTATACAATGGTTTAAGGATCATATTTATTCAAAACGCTCTTCAGATCCCGCTTCAATAACAGAAAGGTTGAGATGTTTGGCATATGTTCCAAGTTTGCATGTGTTTTCTCATCGCGCATATGCAATAAATGGATACACATTTTATACCAAAGTACAAGATGATAAAATTACTATGCAAATTAGTGGTGTCACCGTGCTAGCTGAAGTAATGCACATATCAAGTACGAAGGACTTAAACCCCAAATATGCAAATCTGTCATATTTTGGGGTTATTGAGCAGATTTGTATGTTTGATTACGAGAAATTTCAGATTCCTATCTTTGGTTGCAAGTGGGTAAATAGTAGTGGCATACGAATGGATAAGTCAGGATTTCTGCAAGTTGATCTTAATAGGGTGGGGTACAAAGATGGGCCTTTTATTCTAGCATCTCAAGCTAAACAAGTGTTCTATGTCATTGACCCGACGAGTACGAAATGGTCTATAGTGCTTTTATCTAACAAAGTGATTGATGATACCGATGTAGATCAAGGTGATATTGATGTTGAGAATCAGTCATGTATTAGACAGAATGACCAATATGAGAATATTATAGCGAATGAATCATATATTAGAAATGATCATAACGAGGGAATTTGGATCAATTCTGACGTCCGCATTGCTAAGAAACAAGTAATTCATATTCCAACCAAGAAACGAAAGAGATGTTAGTGAAATTGGTAATATAGTAAAATGTTATATATTATGTCATTTTCAATAAATTTATATGCTCTTATTTATTTTTCATTTGTTATATATTCAATTGATTATGGATTTTTATATTGGGTTTATGTTTTTCTTTTTTACAGGTTAAATGGCTAGTAACGAGGATCACCCAAATGATGATGCTATTGATGATGGAGATCATGCGACCCTTACTGATCAGGAAGCGAAAATTAGACGGGGAATAACAATTATGAAGAAAGTCATTTGTGATAGAGACCGAGGCATAAAATTAAATGTGCATTGGAGCCAAAGTGGCCAACTAATTGAGCCTAACAGTTCAACAGTGACAAGTTTTATTGGTGCACTTGTGAGGAATGAAGTTCCAATTACTTGTGATGATTGGAGAAAAATAGAGTTGAAAGAAGCTAAAGAAAAAAATTTGGAGTGAGATACAGGTACCATATTTAATGAAGTTCCAATTTGTTTTTATTGACGATTATGTCTTTAAATTACTTGTACTAACGCACTATGTGTATGTTTTTCGTAGAGGTCTTTCAACAATGTTGATGATACTAGAAGAACTTTTTGTCTCTGATTGGCCGGAAAACTACTAAGAGGGTTTAGGACTTTTTTAAACATCAAGTTTCTTAGGGATGCGGATAAAAATTTTTTGTTGATGAAGAGCTTCCATCTAAATATGCAAGTTTGATTTCACCTAAAGAATGGGAAACGTTTAAAGCCAAACGAAAAACCCAAGAATTTTAGAGTGTAAGTGAAACAAATCGGCAAAGAGCATCAAGTCCCGCGTATCCATATAGAAAAGGGCGTATTGGATATGGACGCTTAGAACAGTCTATCATAAGTATCTATAAATTGCAATGATATACTTGTTCATCATGAATTATATTTGATCATATTATTTGGCTTAATATGTAGTTAACAAAGGAGAATATTTCTGAAACATCTCTTTCGACACACATTTTATGGAAGGAAGCCCGTGTGGGTAAGGATGGAGTTGTCAAAGAAGATGTTCAAAAAGTTTTTGAGAAATGTGTAAGTATAGCATTATTTCTTTAATTAAATCAAAAGTTTAGTAACATATAATTAAGACAAATTTTCAATATTCATATGAATTTCAGGAGACTCTATCTCAGTCTATATGTCCAGATGAAGACAATGATTGCAAGAGCATACTTAGTCGAGCGTTAGATGTACGTGAGTATTTTGGTCGAGTGATGGGTAAGGGATTTGGAATCACTCCAAAATACTTGAAGACGAAAACACAAAAGACTCCTAGAAATAAAGAACTGAAGGAAACCTTGGAAGCACTACAAGTTGGAGTCTGTGAATTGAGAAGGGAAAAAGAATTAAGAGAGCAAGCTTCAGTTTTTAAAGCTACTAGTGACAAAGGTAGTATCAGTTGTAATTTTCAACCGAATCTTCCAGAGGTAATTATATATATCATTATGAAATTAAAGTAGCTTAATATATTTAATTGAAATATATACACAATAACAATTTGAAATTTATTATTGGTTTTAGGGCATTTCACCTTGTCATCTCTACTTATCATCACCGAATTATCGGATGGTTGGCAAGGGAAAAGTGCATAACACTTTGGGAGAACTACTTCACACTAAACCGCTCCCTACTGGTTGTTTGAAAGTATCGGTTGACATTGCTTTGGAGAAGGATGTGTTATTACCACATCCTGACGATGTTTCGGATGCCACATTTGTGGGAGATACAATTGGTTCGTTTGTTGCATGGCTATCAAGCCTCATTAGTGTAGATGATGAGGTATGCTTAAAACTATATATATGAACCTTTGAGTAATCAAAGTTTTTACGTGCATTTTACGTACATTTGTTTTTACATGGTTATGTTAATTAGACTCCAACAAAATCCAAAGCAAAAGACAAGGGGATTCCGCGGCAAACCGAGTCAGTGGCATCAATAAAAGAGGTACATCACAATTATATGATATTTATGCATGTAACTAATTAAATGTTAATTCATGATCTTATACTTCACATAACTAATTATATGATCTTTAGATTTATGCTAAAGAATATGAAGATGTCGGTAGGGGTAAGAATCCTGAAATTAGCAACATTTCCACACAAAAAAAGGTTGTTGCTAAGAAGACCGCGGCTAAAAAAGAAACCTACTTCCAAATTTAGGTCGTACCTTGGGACATTTTTAGAAATGTCTGATATTCCGGAAGGAAATACTCGTCTTCTACCTATGGAGTTTGGTATTTTTGGTTTTGAGTATTCTGAAACAATTGGTATGGAGGATTTTGATCAAGTTTTACAACATGCGCAATTAGGCCCCAGTGTTGTTAATACATACATAAGGTATATCCGATCTACTTTGTCTAATTAATTGATCAATTCATTTACTCATTTCAAATGTTAATGAGGTCTTTTATTTAAGGTTTTTGTATGAAAAATTGATGCGCCCGAGTGGAATGGAGCAAAGATTCGCTTTCTTATCTCCTTTAAGTACCAACTTAGGGTTAATCATTCATAAACCAGATGAAGTCATGGAGTATGTACTCGAGCGCTTTATGGCCGACAAAGATACCGAAAAGTTGTTATTTTTACCGCTTAATACCGGCAACGGGTTAGATTTTCATTCTAAATTCATCTATTATAATTTTTCATATTTTGATGTTGTGTAGAAAGTTTTCATCTCACATTTGTTTAATCTTACAGTGGACATTGGTTGTTGGTCGCGATTAGTCCTATAGAGAAGTTGTATGTTATCTGGATTCTTTACGCAATGATCCAAGTACATACCAAGATATGAAGAATATGGTTGATACGTAAGTGAGATTGTTCTAAATATTCGTGTGTATATTTATTTATTTATTTATGTAAATTATTTTGAATATGCGTTTATGTTTTATTATCAGTATACAAGTTTTTCGAGCACAAAGAGGTGTTCAAGTACCAAAGAGTAAAGCCAACAACATTACATGGATTTAAGTGGATGTATATTAATTAATTATCACAATTTTGATTATATTAATAGTGATGATACTTGATAAAACTTAGGCCTTATCCGTATTTTCTTTTCATGTGTAGTGTCCTCGGCAGCATAATGAAGTAGCTTGAGGTTTTTACATGTTAAGGTTTATGAGAGAAATCCTTCTTTTAGATCGAATAGAGATTCCATCTAAGGTATAGATTTCTAACTTAGGAGTTATTTTAATATTTAACACATATTTCTCATATAATTAAATAATTTTAACTTAAACATACTATATTATATTATTATGTAGTACTTTGATGAATTCAAGTGTGCTTATTACTCAAGTTCTCAGTTGGATGAGCTTAAGGAGGATTGATGTCAATACATTATTGAGACAAAAGTTATATAAGGTATATTGTAATCTTACTTTAATTGATGAGAATTTTGAGTATATTCAAGTGTTGTAATTTTGTTGTTGTTTGTCATGTGGTAAATTATATATATTTTGTTTGTATCATGGTATGAATTACGATATTTTGGGGTTGCTTCAGGTTATATGTGCATATGTAAAAGATATAGATGAATAGATTTTGTAATGGTATATAATGGTGTTGTTTTGGTGTTGTTATTTTATAAAAGTATATATGTACAAGAGTAATATTAGTATATACAAGTACATTGGTGCAAATGTATAGTATCTTTTGGTATTAATTTTTATTGAATTGAAGCTCCAATATTAGTGAAAATCTGGTGAAATTTGTAATGGTATATACAGGTGCAAAATATGGTGAAACCTGTACAAATATGGTTAAAATATGTGCATATAAAATTGTATATATCAAACAACATTTTTTTCTTTCAAAAAGGTTATATAAAAAACTCTGTTGACATTAGACAACACTTTAAAAAACACTGTCTAAAGCACCATTTAGACAACGCTTTTTCTGTAAAGTGCTTCCTAAAGGGGCTCTCTTTTTTTTTCTTTCAGAAAAAGCGCTGGCTAAAGGGGGCCTTTAGAAGCGCTTTAAAAAAGGCGCTGCCTAAAGGGGGCTTTAGACAACACTTTAACATTAAAAGCGCTGCCTAAAGGGGTTTTTTTTTTTGTTTCAGAAAAAGCGCTGCCTAAAGGGGGCTTTAGACAACGCTTTAACATTAAAAGCGCTGCCTAAAGAGGCTTTTTTTAATTATTTTTTTGTTTCAGAAAAAGCGTTGGCTAAAGGGGGCCTTTAGCAACGCTTTATAAAAAGTGCTAACTAAAAGGGGCCTTTAGCAGCGCTTTAAAAGTAAAAGCGCTGGCTAAAGGGGGCCTTTAGCAGCGCTTTCAAAGTAAAAGGGCTTGCTAAAGGGGGATTTAGCAGCGCTTTTACTTTTAACAAAGCGCTATCTTTACCTACAGCAGCGTTGGAATAGACAGCACTTTAAAGCGCTCTCTAAAGCAAAAAAAAAACGTTGTCTAAAGTCTTGTTTAGCATAGTGAGAATTCAATGATTTTTTTATCCAGTGACATCTTAACCATCAAAACACCTTGCTTTACATTTTTTATTATTTTAAAAACTCATTCATTTGTTTTTTATTGGTGAGGATTTTGGTGGAGATCACTGGATAAAAGATTTCACGGAAGAGAATGCATGCTCATATCTTTAGGTTAGTTGTTCAAATGAATTGATTGAAGTATCTTGATGGAACTTCATTAACATTATAAATAAATGTATTAAATGTCTCTCTTTTTATATACCATATTTTATAAGGAGGTTCTAACATGTGTCCATGGTAATGATGTTCCCTCTGTTTATGATACATGAATGTTGGTAGTTTATACAAAATTTTAGCAAAGTTGTTGGCAGTTAGACTTAAAAGTGTTATTGGCTAACTCATTTTGGTTAACCAGTCAGCTTTCATACCGGGGATAAACATTTTGGATGGAGTTTTAGTGGTGAATGAGGTTATGGACATGGCTAAGAGGGAGAAGCAGAGTTATTTGTTATTGAAAGTGGATTATGAAAAAGCTTATGATAATGTAAGCTGGAATTTCTTGAGATTCTTGTTCCCTAAGATGGGATTCGGTGATAGGTGGTGTTCTGGACTGGTCCAATAACTAGAATTGGCTCAACCCGCTTCCACCTTTGGCACGCCCAATAATGATGGCCCAATATCCTTGATCAAGCACGCCCTCGAACGACACAACACACAATACCTGAAATGCACGCTTTCCCGTGCAAGCAGCTACCTCCCAGCCTACTCGACACATGAAGAGCAGACGCACAGGAAACCCTCACAACACTTATGCTCATCATCTCATCCTTGCTCAATGCAACGGCTAGTATGGGCATGAATGCCCATTTTGATCAAGTCCTGACAGTTACCTATTTTTAAGGACTCGTATATCTAGGACCAAAAATAGGGACCAATGGCTACGCATTAAGGGCATTATATAAACCCTCACGCTTGTGAGGGCCAGGTATCACATATTTATACTAAAAACCCTAATCTCTTTCTTGTATCTCTTTGCACTCTTTCTTACTTGATCGTCAGAGTGCTTTGTAGGTACACCCCCCTCATCTCCTCATATTTCTAGCCAAGCAGACGTCATCATCAAGGCCTACTTTTAGGTTTTGATCAATCGGTAAGATTAGTGGCATCGCCTGTGGGAAACTATGTTCCCCGTCTTCCCTCTTCCTCGAAACCGAAGACCAAAGATACCTCCATACCTTCAAATCATGGCCGATAGCGATGACTGATCGAGACTTTATAATTCTATTGGGATACTAACTGCAAGTATACAGTTTAGTCGTTCTAGTTTTAAATGATTATCGAACCCACAGAGACTGAGGATCAATCGCATACGATCTAATGCTACAATTTGTTTAACTAAGCGATGAATATTTGGTTTTAGGGGGGAAATAGTTTAATTAAAAATAATAGTAATAGTAATACCGGTATGTGATAGTCGGACTTCGGGAATTCGGTGAATCGCTTGGCATATAGAGTATTTCGGTAAAAACGAATTGTTTAAAAACCTGAGACATACACTCTCGTGTTCATGAAATAAGTCATGCTACTAAACCTAGTGGATGCACTTTAAATTTAATAACACTTTTTGAAAACAATTTGAGTTTAATTAATTTATTAAAACACTCTCGTGTATTTAAAAATTAATGTTTCGTTACCACTATCTGGGTTGAACCCCAGCTCTCGCATGCAGGTTCTTGCCTTAATTAATTTCCCACTCTCGTGGAAAAATCATGTTAATTATCCTCTCACTCTCATGACAAGGGTAGTTAAATTAAACATGGAAATTGGAAACCATAAATTGTTTTATAAATGTTTTTATCCAAGGTATCACTGAATTCTTTCGGTACTTAGGAGTCACATACCGGTACAATTAATTTAGCCGGACATTATATATTTAATAACTATTCAATTTAAAATAATATTCATAAAAATAAATGACATAATACAAGAATAAATAAATATTAATTGCATAAAAAACCTGGAAATAATGTTGCTATGGTAATCTTGGTTGTTACAAATTCCTTGCAGCTCAATCGAAAGCAATAAATTGTGTTAATTCTTAAATGAAGAATTAACACTCTAAAACTAATGTTGGAAATAGAAATTACAGTAGTGTAGAAAAAGCTCAAAAACAAGAAAATAGAATAATTGCAGGAAAATAGAAATTTGGTTCTGGGAAAATTTCTTCGACCATCATCCATTGCACTACCACATATATATAGAAGAAAATATTGCAGTTGAGAAAATCTTGGAAAAGGCTTGAGTGGAGTAAGACCAGGATGCATGGTTACTGAGTGGAGGAAATATAGGAGAAGAATTATGCCCTTACGTTGCCCACGTCTCCACTAATTCATAACGTTCCTCTTTACGCGTGTGATGGTCGTCACAGGTGGGTGACAGTCGTAATGCGCTTGAATAGCGCATTACACTCGTCAATGATGTGTGACGAGCGTTCTTTCTAGTTGGGGAGGCGTTACGATCGTTACAGGGTGTGACGGTCGTCACCGTTACAAAATCTGCAGACTTTGCAGATTTGGTTCTTTTCTCTTCTGTTTCTTGTCTAGCTTCCTTCATGTGGTCCTTTTTCATTGGTTTGAGTTGACAAATGTTGTACCTATGAAAAGACACAAAAACTTAAAATAATCGGGAGTTAGACGACTCAATGTATTATAAAATCGGTAAAAATCATAGTAATTATATGGTACGATTTCTCGTTATCAAATTCCCCCATACTTAAACCTTTGCTTGTCCTCAAGCAAATAGTCATTCGAAAGGTCGGACAAGTTTTGTCAAGTGCATATGCATGACATACCTTGGATTTTTAAAGCAATTTCGGGAAATCCTCGTCGGTTCGGCCAATACTTGAGTGAAACACTAAAGATACGCTAATGACACAAGCAATAAGCTTAGTCGTAGGCTTCCATTTCAACGAGTTATCCAACAATTCCGTTATAATTCTGCCCAGAGTTCCTCATATCTATTTCACCCGATTTCGTTCTGGCGCAATCACATTAAGCCCTTTGTCTTAGCACGCACGTAGTGGAGTAACCGGTTAGTGACTTTGATCCTTTAGCACGGGGTCTGGTACACGAATGTGGCAACCCTACATATGTTATCCAAATTGGAGGTTGTGGGGGATCGAGCCGTAGCACGCCCTACCAAGTCCAGAACCAGATACCTCTGAACCAACCAACAATGGATTCCTTCATTATTTGCTCAGCTCTTATATGTGACCGTATATTTTGGTGCACAATTTTTCTTTTCTTTTAGCAGCGAGATAGGAAGGATATTTTAATGATCAGGCATCAAACACTTATATTCATCGATTCTCCACGTGGTTTGTGTCAAGACGGTGCTGACTGCTAGTATAAACTACTAGGGATTACTTTAGAACTAAAACTTCCAGATATCGGTATAATGGTTATTGAAACGGATCACATAAGTAGGAAGTCTACAGTGTCATAACCGTATCGATCTTGTTATGTCGTTTTCAGCTTCCTCAACTGGGATTTCGTTAAAATAGGTACGTTGGGCTAATGCGAAGATAAAAATTTTTCGGTATGGCTAAATAAAGCGAAGAATTTGAATCGAGACATATCATAAAAATTTACTAGTTTATAAAAGATGGAAAGGTACCTCTCCCGCACTAAATCCGACATTGTCCTCAATGTTGCGGTATATAGGCGGGGAAGTACAATTACAAAAACAAACCGAAAGGAAATGAAATAGAAAAAATAATAAACTACATAGAAAATAAAGAAAAACTACTGGTGACCACGTCCTCTACTCCTGGTGCAAGAGCGTCTGGTAGGAGTGGCTTCTATGTCAGTATCCTGGTAACCAAGGGTTCTGATGTCCAGTCTTAAGGCGTTGAGCTCTGACAGGGCCTCATCCAACCTCTCATTCATGCTCCTCTGTCCAGTCAAGATCTGAGTGTTTTGAGCGCGCAGATACTCATATTGCTCATGTTGTCTTCTTTCAAGCGCTGCGCTCATTTGATTTTTCATATGAATGGCGCGGAGGACCTCTTCAAGAGTAATAGGAGGTGGTGCAGATGAAGGTCCTGGAATATCATGGACGGGATGAGCACTGTCAAGCTCTTCTTGCATTTCGTCTGCAGGGGCATTAGGCTGGTCTTCATGAGTGGGAGCACGCCCCGCGGGAGCTGCAGGATCGAACAACTAGTTAGCTCGGTTTCATGGATCAATTCAGTCCCTACAAGGCAAAATGATGTTCTGATAAACAGTGTTTCTGATCACAGGGTGGAATCTGCCATCCTCCCGCTCATAAATGAGATGTGCGGCCTTGCAGTGATCCAAAGTCAGCAAAGCCGGTGCCATAGAAGGCATATTCGCGAGAGCAGCACCATAGTTCAGAGCTATGGCAATTGAAGTGACTAGCCCTCCAAAATAAAAGGGTTTTCCGCCTCTAGCACAAATAGAGTGGATATGAGCTGGTAAGAACGGGGCGGCGTTAATCTTTTTCCCGGTGAATGCGCAATGCATAAAGAAGAGCTCCTTGGAGTTGAGCTTGTGGTTGCTGTCACGGGCGAAGATTGTGTTGCTGTGGATACGGTGGAAATATCGGATGGCCGGATTATGAATGTGGGTGGCATTGAGGTGGTCGTAGGATCCGACACGGATGTTCGTCATACTGTGCCATAAGTTGAAAGCTTCCTCACCAAAATTATCCGGCACCCGGAGATGGACACCTTCATCAGAACAGAAGCCTAAAATCCGCGCGATGTCGGTTTGGGGCAGCTCGTGCTCTATGCCAAACATGCGAAATTTGGCCAGGCCTGACAGTTGGTTCGTGGCACCTGGTGGGGTGATGTATATAAATGAACTCAAAAACTCAAGGGTTAGAGTTTCATAAATCGGTCGTGTTCGCGGCACAGGTTCCATAAATCCACACTCTGCAACAATTGTCGGACACTGTCAAGTAGTCCCAAACTCCTCAAACAGTCAAGATCAACATACCGTGTAGGTTGGAGACTGCGGCGTTAAAACTTCTGGAATTTAACCCGTTGGGTTTTGCCTTGTTCGCCGGATCTGAAAGTGAGAGCGGGAGCTTGTTGATTGTTGGCCATGGTGTTTGTAAAATGGATTGAAAAAGGTTTGGAATGAGAGTGGAGTGGTGGGTTGATGGGGTTTTTAGTGTTAGAATGTTGGAAGTTTGAAAAACAAATGGAGTGGGTATGTTACGTTATTTTGCAGCAATGGAGGTTTTGTGGGTTTTGAAGACAATGGTTGGAACGGCTCTGTAATAGCAGTTCAGATATATTGTGCGTGTGACGGTCGTCACGAGGGTGTGACGGGCGTAACACGGTGAAACACGTGTTACGCTCGTCACGAGGGTGTTACGAGCGTCATGCATTCAATGTCATCAATGAGAAGACCGTTACAAGACCGTTACATATGTATATATATATATATATATATATATATATATATATATATATATATATATATATATATATATATATTTTATTTTCTTAATATTATAATTTAAAATAATATTTACCAACACACTAATGAAATAATATTTGCAGAAAATATAAACAGTAAATTAAAAATAAAAAATATACTGAAAATGAAATACATGAATGAAAATAAAATAATAGCGGTAGGGAAATAAAACTTGATAAATAATTGAAATTGCATTAATCCATAAGAATTGGTTGGAAATAAAAAATGATAAAATGCTAGAACAAACTAGATTCCTCCCCCACACTAAAACTAAACAGTGACCTCACTGTATGTACAAATCCGAGAGAAGAACAAATCAAGATAACAACGGCAATCTCTAGCCATGGGGAGTAGGGAACATATGCTGGTGCATGAAATCCAGCTGGTCTGTCACCAAATCCATGAAAGCGATGAAATCCACTCGTAGAGATGTAAGCTCGCCCCACATTTCAGTAATTTCTTCATGCAAAGAGTGTAGGGTAACAGTAGGTGGAGGCTGTGGTGGGATCTCTGGAGCCTGGGTGGTGGTCTCAGTAGAAACTACTTGCTTCTTCCATGGATCGGGAAACTGGTGGTATCCCGGTGGTGTTGCAGGGTCTTCAGCATCGTGAGAGGTGTTGGGTACTTCATAGATGTCAACAGTGGAAGGAGATGAAGGCGGTGTAGGAGGATGGTGGAGGTCAAAAAGCCAGTTTTCTCTATTGTGGACACTAGTGATAGGGTTCGGGAGCATAAACTGGTGGACAGTCTCATGATTAATTAATAGCTCGAATTCATCTGGCCCAAGATTCCCTATAAAACTGGTGTTGAAGCAAAATTCAATGTTATTGGCTTTATTCCATAATGCGGGGCTGATCCTAGCATAGGCCTTCAGAATCCAATGGCATTAGAGATCATAGTGACTAAACCACCCAACAGGATTGGTGCATTCAAAGTTTGTATAATACGCTCCATGTTAGCTAGCATATAAGCGGCACCGTTTACTGGACGGCTCTGAGAAGCACAGTACATAATGAAGAGCTCATCACGTGACACGAATGTAACATTTTGCTCTTTACCAAAAAGGGTATGGGCGATGATCTTATGAAAGTACCTGATAGCCGGGTTGCAGATGGACTTAGAATAAAGGTCAGACGGCTCTGGATGGTTATTGCCAGCAATGCTACCCCATAAAAAATCAAGGTCAGAATTAAGCAATAGGTCCTCATGGGTCATAGTAATAACATCAGGGCCAAAAGGGAATCCTAACAGGTTGGCAAACTCCCTAAGGTTATAGCGGTAGTCCATGTCAAACAGCCTGAAGGTGATCAACCCACGGTTGAACCCTAACCCATGATTTGGAAGGTAGCTCAGTATGCTCAGGAACTCAAGGATTAGCTTTCTGTAGGTACAATACTGTCTCCGAATAGGAGCAGTGTGCCAGCCTATCTGGTGTAGCAGATACATGACACTCTCACGAATGCCTAGAGCAGTCATAGCATGGTCATCAGCGTAAATTGTAGGACACATTTCACGCTCAGCCAGATCCTTAAAGCGTCTTCTCTGGTGCCTGCTTCTCAAGGTGATATTCATGTAGTTTACTCGTGCCATGGAGCTAAATATGAAAGCTAAAGAATTACCCCTGAAAATATTTAATAAATGTTTGAAAAACTAAGTTAGTATTTTCAGGTTAAAAATGCCGAAGTTAAATCAAAAAGAAAAAGAAAGTTTAAAGGAAAAATAAAAATAGAAGAAAAAGAAAATAAAAAGGAGTAAGAGATGCAACATGAAAGTTTTAAAGATTAAGAAAAAGAAAAGAAAATTAAAAAACATATTAAAACAATAAAAATAATTAAAAGAAAACATGGGTTGCCTCCCATGAAGTGCCTCTGTTTTATGTCGATGGCTCGACAGATAGTACCTATTCAGTTAGGTATCGGGGTAGGTGGCTCACTTAACTGAAGATAAGCCGAATAGTTGAGATTTCCGACGTTAAAATAGTGCTTTAAGCGCTGGCCATTGACTATGAATGGTTCAATAAAATTTCCTTTAATTTCTATCGCACCACTTGGGAAAACTTTATTAATTTCGAATGGTCCTGACCATCTGGAACGTAATTTTCCCGGGAAAAGTTTCAGTCTAGAGTTGAATAGGAGTACGATGTCTCCTTCCTTAAATTCTTTCCGCGAGATACGCTTATCGTGCCATTTTTTTGTTCTTTCCTTATAAATTCTAGCATTTTCATAAGCGTCTAAACGTAATTCTTCTAATTCATGGATATCTAATATTCGTTTCTCGCCAGCAATCTTGTAATTTAAGTTAAGGGTTTTAATTGCCCGGTAAGCTTTATGCTCTAATTCTACTAGAAAATGACAAGATTTTCCATAAACTAATTTAAACGGCGTTGTTCCGATAGGGGTTTTAAAAGTTGTCCTATATGCCCAAAGAGCATCATTTAGCTTGGAGGACCAATCTTTTCTGGATGTGGCTACGGTTTTCTCAAGGATTTGTTTAATCTCCCTATTTGACACTTCCACTTGTCCACTCGTTTGAGGATGGTATGGTGTGGCTATGTGATGTTTAACGCCATATTTTGAAAGTAGTTTTTTGAAAATTCTAGAGATAAAATGGGAACCGCCATCACTGATTACTAGTCTTGGTACACCGAATCGTGGGAAGATAACATGCTTGAATAGTTTAAGTACCACTCGTGTATCGTTTGTGGGTGCAGCGATGGCTTCAATCCATTTTGATACGTAGTCAACAGCTACCAATATATACTTATTTCCGAAAGATGCGGGGAACGGTCCCATGAAATCAATTCCCCACACATCGAAAATTTCTACTTCGAGAATCCCTTTTTGCGGCATTTCGTCACGCCTAGATATATTTCCTGTGCGCTAACATCTATCGCAGTTCATAATTGCTACGTGGACATCTTTCCATAAAGTAGGCTAAAAGAATCCAGCTTGAAGTATTTTTGCACAAGTTTTCGATGTACTAGCGTGTCCACCATAAGGGGCGGAATGGCAATGGGCAATGACGTCGTCTATTTCATTGTTAGGAACACAACGATGGTAGATACCATCAGCACCTCTTTTAAAGAGTAATGGTTTATCCTAAAAGTAGTGTTTAAGATCATGGAAGAATTTCTTCCGCTGTTGGTACATTAAATCGGGTGGTAAAACACTGGCAGCTAAATAGTTAACGAAATCAGCGTACCATGGTAATGTGTTGTTGGTACAAATGGCTTTTACTACCGCAATTGTTAAAGGTTCGTTGTGTTGATCTAAACTGTCGGTAGGAGCTATCTCTAGTTTAGCAATAAGGCGTTCATAAGGGAAATCTTAGTTTATGGGAACACTCTCGGTTTGGATTCCATCTAATCTTGATAAATGGTCTGCTACCACATTTTTAGTCCCTCTTTTGTATTTTATTTCCAAGTCAAACTCTTGTAGGAGTAAGATCCATCTGAGTAGTCGCGGTGTGGCATCTTTCTTACTTAGCAAGTATCGGATCGCAGCATGATCCGTGTAAATAATGATTTTGGCGCCCACTAAGTAGGAAAAAAATTTATCCAATGTGAATACAACAGCTAAGCGTTCCTTCTCTATAGTGGCGTAATTCATTTGTGCGGGATCGAGTGTTCTGCTTGTGTAGTAGATATCGTGAAGCTTTTTATCTTTGCGTTGTCCTAGGACTGCGCCTACAGCATAATCGCTTGCATCGCACATTATTTCAAATGGTAGGTTCCAATCAGGAGGTTACATAATAGGTGTTGAAATTAAGGCTTCTTTAAGCCTCTCAAATGCGTTTAAGCATTTATCGTCGAAAATAAACTCGACTTCTTTCATTAATAATTTAGTTAGTGGCTTAGTGATTTTAGAGAAATCTTTTATAAAACGTCGGTAAAAACCAGCGTGTCCTAGAAAACTTCTTATTTCTCTAACTGTTTTGGGTGGTTGAAGGTTTTTGATAATCTCGATTTTTGCTTTATCGACTTCAATCCCTCTGTTTGATACAATGTGACCCAACACAATTCCTTGTCTCACCATGAAGTGACATTTTCCCAATTGAGCACTAGGTTGACATTGACACAACGTTTCAGTACTAATTTAAGGTTTGATAAACATCCGTCAAAACTTTCTCCACAGACAGAAAAATCGTCCATGAATACTTCCATAATTCCATCTAAAAAGTCTGCGAAAATCGCCATCATGCATCGTTGGAAAGTTGCAGGTGTGTTACATAGTCCAAATGGCATTCTTCGGTATGCAAAGGTACCATAGGGACATGTGAACCTGGTTTTCTCTTGATCATCAGGATGAATGGGAATTTGGAAGAATCCTGAGTATCCGTCAAGATAGCAGAAATGGGAATGTTTGGCTAAGCGCTTGAGCATTTGATCAATGAATGGTAATGGGAAATGGTCCTTGCGCGTAGCTTTGTTTAGTTTTTTATAATCGATACACATTCTCCATCCTGTTTGGGTACGTTGTGTTACCGATTCGCCTTTTGTGTTTGTTATAACTGTAACACCTCCTTTCTTAAGTACTACGTGAACTGGACTGACCCAATTACTATCTGATATTGGGTATATGATGCCTGCCTCTAGTAGTTTCTGCACTTCTTTCTTAACGACTTCACTTAGGATAGGATTTATTCGTCGTTGATGTTCTCTAGAAGTCTTGCAGTCCTCCTCCAACATAATGCGGTGCATACAGAGAGAAGGGCTTATTCCTTTTAGATCTGATATATTATAGCCTAACGCGGTTGGATACTTCCTTAACACACTAAGAAGTTTTTTAGTTTCGATCTTCCCTAAATTAGCATTGACTATAACTGGCCGTTCGAGTTATTTATCTAAAAATTCATACCTAAGATCTTCAGGTAACGTTTTAAGTTCTATACCAGTTTTCTTATCAGTTGGGGTAGGATCGGGTGTTAAGGCGAAACATTCGCTTAGGTTGGCATCTAGATGTTCTTGTTTCCAGTCATCGTCCTTAAGGATAGTTGGTGTCGGAATTTTCAACATCCCAGAATAGGTGTCTTCTTGGCTTTCTAGTTCTTTGACACATTCATCAATAATATCCAGGAGACAGCATGAGTCATCTATAGCAGGGGCTTTAAAGAATTGGGAAAGAATGAATTCTACTTTTTCTTCTCCTACCTCGAAGGTAATCTTTCCTTTCTTAACATCAATGATGGCTCCTGCAGTAGATAAAAATGGTCTTCCTAGTATGATGGGAATGTTTGAATCTTCCTTGATGTCCATTATTATAAAGTCAGTCGGTATGTAAAATTGTCCTATTCGGACAAGAATGTCTTCTAGCATACCAACAGGGAATTTGACTGATCTGTCATCTAGTTGTAGGGACATCTTTGTAGGTCTCATGTCACCTAATTTGAGCTTCTCACAAATAGATAAGGGCATTAGACTAACACTTGCTCCTAAATCGCATAGAGCTTTGTCTATGACAGATTTTCCAATTACACATGGTATGGAGAAACTACCAGGATCTTTTAGCTTTGGAGGCATGTTATTTTGAATTATGGCGCTACATTCGGCAGTTAGCATAACGGTTTCGTTTTCAATGATTTTTTTTCTTATTAGACAATATTTCTTTTAGGAATTTAGCATATGACGACATTTGGGTTATAGCTTCTGTAAACAGAATAGTAACGTTTAATTGTTTCAAAAGTCCTACAAATTTCTTGAATTTCCCCTCGTTCTTGGATTTTGCAAGTCTTTGAGGGTATGGAATTGGTGGTTTATATGGCGGTGGAGGTACGTAAGGTTTTTCTGAAACCTCTCTGTTCTTATTCACGTCTTCCTCTACATTCTCAGATTGATCTTTCGACTTCTCTACTTCCTTTTCAGGTTTATGATACATGGTCGGGTTTTGGAGTCTAGGATCTACCGGTCCATCGAGGGCTGTCCCACTTTGTAATGTGATAGCATTAGCATGTCCTTTAGGATTGGGTTGTGGCTGTCCAGGAAATATACCGGCAGGTGTGGCAGAACTAGCTTGGTGTTGTGCTACTTGGGAGATTTGGGTTTCTAACATTTCATTGTGAGTTGCTAGGGCATCTACCTTATTTGCTAATAGCTTCAATTGTTCATCGGTGTGAACGTTTTGATTGAGGAATTCTTTATTTTGTTGAGCTTGATTAGTGATAAAATTTTCCATTAGGATTTCAAGGTTAGATTTATTAGGAATGTTAGGAACATTGACAGCGGGTTTTTGATAACCTGGAGGTACAACAGGTGCTTGGCCAGGTGCATATAAAGCGTTATTGCTCTTGTACGAGAAGTTAGGATGGTTCTTCCTGCTAAGATTTGACATTCGGTTCCAACATGACCAGGGACTCCACAAACTTTGCAGCTTGGGGTAACTGCAGCCACGGTGGCCGCAAGAGGTAAGTTCAAGCTTTCTATCTTTTGGGTAAGAGCATCTACCTTAGCATTAACTTTATCTAGGCTACTAATCTCGTACATCCCACCTTTGGTTTGAGTTTTCTCCACAGATGTTCTTTCTCCTCCCCACTGATAGTGGTTTTGAGCCATATTTTCAATGAGTTGGTTAGCTTCGTCATAAGGCTTGTCCATCAGTGTACCACCTGCGGCGGCATCTATAGAGAGTCTTGTGTTGTATAAGAGTCCATTATAAAACGTGTAGATGACCAGCCATTTTTCTAGTCCGTGATGTGGGCACATTCGCATCATATCTTTGTAGCGTTCCCATGCATCGAATAGCGATTCAGTATCCTTCTGCCTAAATCCGTTGATTTGGGCTCTTAGTGCAGCAGTCTTGCTTAGGGGAAAGTATCGTGCTAAAAATACAATCTTAAGTCCTTCCCACGTAGTGATGGAATTTGATGGCAAGGATTGCAACCAAGCCCAAGCTTTATCTCTTAGCGAGAAATGGAAAAGACGTAATCTTATTGCATCTTTACTAACACCATTTGCTATGACTGTGTCGGAAAATTGAACGAATTTTGTAAGATGTTCATTTGGATCCTCGGAAGGATCTCCAGAGAATTGGCGTTGTTGGATAACTGATATCAATGACGGTTTCAACTCAAAATCATTTCGATTTATTGTTGGAGCAACAATGCTGTTGTGGGGTTCTTGTTGTGATGGAGCTGCATACTCCTTCAGTGGACGGGTCCTTTGTTCTTCGGCCATGTCTAATTCTGGATTAGTTTCGGTTTCAGAGGAAGAATTAGAATCTGTTTCAGAATCAATCTTGATTTCGGGTTTGGGTAAAGTAATAGCGTGATTTAAACAGTAATCTCTGACTGCACGTCTTACGGAAAGGATGCGTTCAGGTTCGTCCGTCGATTTGTCAAGTGGTTCGCCTTGTGAGCGAGTCCTTGGCATACAAATCGAAAAAGGGTTTCTGTTGCCTAGTCTAAACGCGCAACAAAAGAATCGTACTTAATTGACTAATCAGTCCCCGGCAACGGCGCCAAAAACTTGATCGGGACTTTATAAGTCTATTGGGATACTAACTGCAAGTATACAGTTTAGTCGTTCTAGTTTTAAATGATTATCGAACCCAGAGACTGGGAATCAATCGCATACGATCTAATGCTACAATTTGTTTAACTAAGCGATGAATATTTGGTTTTAGGGGGGAAATTTTAATTAACAATAATAGTAATAGTTATACCGGTATGTGATAGTCGGACTTCGGGAATTCGGTGAATCGCTTGGCATATAGAGTATTTCGGTAATAACGAATTGTTTAAAAACATGAGACATACACTCTCGTGTTCATGAAATAAGTCATGCTACTAAACCTAGTGGATGCACTTTAAATTTAATAACACTTTTTGAAAACAATTTGAGTTTAATTAATTTATTAAAACACTCTCGTGTATTTAAAAATTAATGTTTCGTTACCACTATCTGGGTTGAACCTCAGCTCTTGCATGCAGGTTCTTGCCTTAATTAATTTCCCACTCTCGTGGCAAAATCGTGTTAATTATCCTCTCACTCTCGTGACAAGGGTAGTTAAATTAAACATGGAAATTGGAAACCAGAAATTGTTTTATAAATGTTTTTAGCCAAGGTATCACTGAATTCTTTCGGTACTTAGGAGTCACATACCGGTACAATTAATTTAGCCGGACATAATATATTTAATAACTATGCAATTTAAAATGATATTCATAAAAATAAATTACATAATACACGAATAAATAAATATTAATTGCATAAAAAACCTGGAAATAATGTTGCTATGGTAATCTTGGTTGTTACAAATTCCTTGCAGCTCAATCGAAAGCAATAAATTGTGTTAATTCTTAAATGAAGAATTAACACTCTAAAACTAATGCTGGAAATAGAAATTACAGTAGTGTAGAAAAAGCTCAAAAACAAGAAAATAGAATAATTGCAGGAAAATAGAAATTTGGTTCTGGGAAAATTTCTTCGACCATCATCCATTGCACTACCACATATATATAGAAGAAAATATTGCAGTTGAGAAAATCTTGGAAAAGGCTTGAGTGGAGTAAGACCAGGATGCATGGTTACTGAGTGGAGGAAATATAGGAGAAGAATTCTGCCCTCATGTTGCCCACGTCTCCACTAATTCATAACGTTCCTCTTTACGCGTGTGACGATCGTCACATGTGGGTGACGGTTGTAATGCGCTTAAATAGCACATTACGCTCGTCAATGATGTGTGACGAGCATTCTTTCTAGTTGGGGAGGCGTTACGATCATCACAGGGTGTGTCGATCGTCACCGTTACAAAATCTGCAGACTTTGCAGATTTGGTTCTTTTCTCTTCTGTTTCTTGTCTAGCTTCCTTCATGTGGTCCTTTTTCATTGGTTTGAGTTGAAAAATGTTGTACCTTTGAAAAGACACAAAAACTCGGAATAATCGGGAGTTAGACGACTCAATGTATTATAAAATCGGTAAAAAGCATAGTAATTATATGGTACGATTTCTCGTTATCAATGACCACCATTTTTCTGGCAAAACACTACTCTTTCTTGTCCATAAGACAGACGAGAGCCAAGAACTTCCTCACTTAGAGGATATCCTCGACATCAGAGACAATTGGACAACATCCCCAGACTCAATCGATGCTGAACGTAACAACCTACCAATCTTGGACTATCAGAGCTGCAAGAATCCCAACGAGGAGCTGCCAGAAGTCATCCAGCCAGTTCCTATTCCTCTGTATGCTGACCCAGCCATGGCAGCACTGCTCGCTACCCTCAATCAAACCAACGCCTTAATCCTACAGCAGAACAAGATTGGGGCCTGGGAGAAGAAGTTGTCAAAGTCTCCTCCTCGAAGACACCGATATTATGACTCCCACAGTCCATCTCAACTAAGGCGTGGTCGTCCCCCCACTCGGGAGAAATAAGAGGTTTCTTTCATCAAGAAACGAGGTAGAATGCCTCCCTATAAAGATCGGCACTCCCCGATCTCCAAAAAGACAAAGAACAACAAGCTTGAACGCGACCACTCACCATCACCCAAGCCAAGAAGGAGAAACTCTCCCCGACAAGAAAGCAACCTCCTACGAGGAAGAGATCACCATTTTCCATCACCATCTCCTGATAGAAGCAACGACGATGAGCCTCGCGGCCCATTATCGAGAGAAATCATGGAGCCCACTCTCCCTATAGGTTTAGAGAAACCTTCCCACCTAGGGACCTATGATGGAACGACTGACCATGACGAGCACATCGAAAACATAAACGTGCTGCTCGACTATAGAGGAGTCTGTGGAGCGATCAAACATTGACTCTTTCCTACAACTCTTAAGAAATGGGCCATGGCATGGTAAAGAGCCTTCCCAACAAATCCATCACGTTTTGGAAGAACATGGGAAGCCAATTTTCCAGTAACTTTATGGTGTCTCGTCGACATTCAAAGTCAGAAGCATCCCTGGAGGTGATCATCCCAGGGAAGGATGAATCCCTCTGGGAAAATATTAAACGTTTCAACCAGGAAGCTGTGCAGGTCTCCACAATCGACATCATGAAAAAGTATCTCCTTGAACGCGGGCTCTGTCCTCGCAGTGACTTTTCCAAGGCAGTTGGCATCAAATCACCAGCTACTCTGGATGCTCTCTTATTCAAAGCACGTGCATACATCCAGTACAAAGAGAAGGAGGCAGACAACAATGTGTGAGACTCGCGACATAAAGAGAATGTGAAAGCCTCAAAGAATGAAGATCCATATACATCCCTTTGGGGAGGAGAAAAGAAAAGGGAGGAAAAATCCTGGGAGTCCCAAGACTACAAGAAACCACTTAGTCGCTTCCATGATCCCCTCAACATCTCGCGTGAAAAGATCCTGACCGACTACGCGTATGCGGAATTCAAGCAAGTCAAGGTTCACTTCCCCCAACAAACACCATCTAAGCCAGGGACAGACAAAAGAAAATATTGTCGGTTTCAGAAAAGTTACAGGCATACAACGGAATACTGCATCCACCTCAAGGATGCCATTGAGATCCTCATCCGGGACGGGCATCTCAAACAATACAGAAACAATGATTCTCTCCGGGAAGACGCTTCCAAATCCAAACAGGTCATAGAAACAGGGGCATCCCCGAACAAAGCTCTCATGGTCGTCGCCATGAGCATCACGAGGCCAGAAGATTTCTATTTCCCTGACATGGAGGAAGTTCCCCTGTACTTCTTGAAATTTTGGTATCAGATATATGATGTAGAATGAGATATCATGATACAAATATCTGTTTTTAAATAAAGTGCAGTAGTAAAAACACAAGAGATTGTTCACCCAATTCAGTGTACAACAACACCTACTCTGGGGGGGCTACCAAGCTGGGGACAAGTCCACTAAATAGTATCAATTCATAGACCCTTAGTAAATAACCAGTTTACGATCTAATCACTTAATCACTACCCATGCTATACTTCTACCTAATACTCACCTAGGTATGAGGCCCTCCTCAAATCCCTTCAATCACTTACAGTGAAAAACTAACAGAAATATAAGTTTAAAAAACTTCAATCATTCAATGCTTAAAAGCTTATGAATGATACACAATTAACAACCCAAATAAAAACACAAGTATTAAATCAATACTAGAGTGTTTGGCAATTAAAAGACTTGGACTTTTTAAAACAGAAAGAAAGTATTCTTCTTCAAAAGTTGCAGTAGTTTGAATAAGGAAGCAAGTCCTTATATATGTGCAGCTGTGGGCTTGGGCTTTAAAATCCAATATTCAATTCTTTTGAATATTTCCATAAAAACAGGTTAAGATAAAATCCATGCACTTTGAAAAATATTCCTCCATATTTTTCAATGCATGTGAGTCACAAATCTTGAAGTATAGAGTACTGGAAATCAGGAAATAGAAAAACATATACTGATGTTGGTTGAAATCAATTCAGGAGGCAGATGTCAAGACATCTGCTTTGACATCATTCAAAACACTTTTCTACAAATGTCAAGACATTTAGCAAAACACTAACAACACATTGTTTTATCAAAATTGCTGCCAACAAACACTTACAAACTCCCCCTTTGGAAAATTTTTGCTAAAACATTATCAGAGCATTATCATTATCAGAGCAACAACATAAGAAAAGCAATCAAAACATAAACTCAATTAGCAATATTCTTTAATAAAGGAAATGTCAAAACATTTCTGAGACATGAGACTTCCCCTCAAGTATTGATCTCCGCCTCAATCAATGGTCAGTGGTCAGTCAGTGGTCAGTGGTTAGTCACTCACTCACTCACTTTCTCTCCCCATTTTTAGTCATAATATGCCAAATATAAGGATGCATTTAAGAGAATATCAGAATTAGGGTATGTGATGCAGTGGGAGAACTGACTTGAGGTTTTGCGTTTGTGTTTGTAAATGTTTCGATTTAGCAAGAGTCGCCACCGACTTTTTATTTATCCAAAGGAAAGGTCAAAAAGCACAGGAAATACCTTTGAGATGTTTTCTTGGGTTCGGGGGGTAGATTATGAAAAGGGAAGGTGCTAGCACCCTTTTCATCCATGGTTTTCCATGGGCTCTTAGTTACTTGTTTTAGATCACTTGCTTTTGCTTTTCAATTGTTTGAAATGGTGCTTTTGTGTGTGGTTTTGAAAGTATTTTGAAAAGAGGCCTTTGTTTAGGCAACCTTTGTAATGATTCTTGTTTGAATGTATACAAAGGTGTTTGCATTTTGAAAAATGTTTCAATGTTTGAAATTTTGTTTTGGGAAATGTTTTGAAATTGTGTTGTGTGTTTTTGAAAATAGCAAGGATGTTTGCAAGTTTGATCAAGTAACTAGGAGCATCTACCTACCTACTCAAAAGTATTTCCTATACATTTTTAACCCTTTGACATTGTTGTTTTACCATAGCATTTGGTAAAAAACCTTGTGTTTGGATGTTAAACGGGACATGCGCGGGTCATCGTATGACCATGATAGCAATTGTGCTAAGTATCTTAGCAAGTTTTTGTTTGAGGGACTAGATCATTTTGTATAGGCAACCAAGATAGCGTCATCGAGGGACTATGATCTTTTTGTTTTTTGTTTGATTTTGCCAAGATACCTAGCATGCATACCATGACCATGTTTTTAAGGCAACAAGTGGATGAAACCCTAGGGGTGCTTGGGTGCATTGTGTTGTCATTTTTCATGCATTTTTATCTTGTATTAGTCAAGCTATTTGTTTGTTTTTTGGTTGTCATACAAACCCTAATCTTTCTATCATTCATATTTGAAAGCAATAAAGTGCGTAAATGTAAATCTATGACTATTACAACATTGATTATGGGGAGGGGGATACAATTTTGAATAGGGGATATTTGCAAGAAAATAAAACCCTAATTCAACTATTACAACCAAATTGAATTCATTATACAAGTAATAAATTGATAAATATTTAAATATGCAATTAAATATGAATATGCAAAAATGTTTTTTTATTATTTTTATGTATGTAAAAATAAATTTATTTATGTCCTAAAAATACTAAAAACATTTTTTTTTTGGAAAGGGTGAAGAAACCCTAGTTTGTTTTAAGAAAATAAATATATTATAATTATTTATTTATGTACAAGAAAATAAAATAAAATATATACAAAAATAATAAAAATAATAAAATAAAATGTGAAAAATTAAGAAAATATTTTTGGTGATTTTTTATATTTAGAAAAAATAATAAAAGTCATAAATAAAAATAGAAATGGAAAATATAAGAAAAATAAAATCAATGGGCCAAGGGGGTGCAGAAAGTAGGATGGAGGGTGCAAAAAGTAGGACAAGGCCAGGCCCAACCCATTTCCTTCATCCCTGTCCTTGAGACATAAGAAAATACGCGCGCCGATGTTCAAACCTGGAAATCCTGCATACATGCTCAAAAACAAAAACTTGCAACACGAAAGTTATAGCCCTTGATCACACGATTCTAACCATGTAAAAAACTTAATCTAACTCTCAAAGACCAGAGAGAATTTATTTGGCCCTAAATCTTGACCTAGTTTTTTGAGAAAGTTCAACATCCAAATTCTCCTAGCTCAGTTAACATAAATGAATTCTATGCATATGTACAGCTCAAGGGCAATGAGGACTACATTTTTTATTCACAAACCTAAACCTAATGATTCCTAAATAGAGAGATAGAAGTTTTAAATTTACCTGTTTCAGTCAAGCTCGAGTATGGAAATGTAGGGATTGTAAGTGAGGCCTGAGATACTTGTGAGCTTGCTTGAAGTTCCTTTGAGCTTTCCCAATGCTTAGCCTGCTTTGAAATAACTTGAATATGCTTGTAGAACTCAACCTGAAAAGTAAGAATTTGAAAATGGTGAAGTGTGTAAATGGAGTTACATTGGCTTGGGAATGATTGGGATAGCTTAGGTATGTTGTATGGAGTGTGTTGGAAGAAGTTTGGGGCAAAACGCACGAGGCAATTTGAAGATGGAAGTGAAACTGCAGAACTTGCCCTGTTTTTGCAAGAACTTGGGTTTTGGTGTTTTGGAGGGTTTGAGGACTTGCTAGATCGTGTTTCTGGCTCAGTGTAATGTGAGAAACTTGTTTGAAATGTTTACAAACTTTGGTTTTAACAAATACAAGAGTTGTGGTGATTTTGCAAGTTGACTTGCTTTTGAAGAAAATGTGATTTTGACAATGCTATGGCCTGTACAAGCTAGCTCTAAGCATGCTGATAGTTGGGGTACCTTTGCCTAAGTTTGTGGAGTTGGTTTGCTGCAAAGGATTGGGTTCACAACTCAAGAGAAACAAAATTGCATAAAGCAACCTTTATCAAAATGGCATTGTTATCTTTTTGCCAAAAATGGATTAATTCAATGTGTAATCTTCTAAAGCTCAGAACAAAGCCTTAATCCATTGTGTTTGCATTAAATTTTTGAGTGTGGAAGGGTTTAAGGACCTGTAAACAAGTACAAACATGTTTGGACAGAATTTGCAACTTGTAGCATGGTGTAAAATGCCTTGGCCAAAAGTGATATTTTGCCATTTTCAAACCTTCGATTCTCCATAACCACAAATGATTTTGGAGAGTTCTTGGACATTTTGGAAAGCTTGTGACATGATATACAATCCATCTTTGAAATTCATTTTGAGATTACACTTGGAACTATGTGAAAAATTTCCATGAAGATAGGTCAAAATCCTGCCTAAACTAGGGCAAAATTTCACTATGTTATAAAGTTTTTGGACCCTTGTTCATAAAATCATAACTTGTGATCCAAGATTCTTTTGGGAAAACTTTGTGAAACAAAGTTGTATATTTTGTGGAGGACTACAACTTTCATGTTGGAAGTTTTCTTTGAATCCAATTGCATCATGGTGAAAAAGTTGGGCAAAGTTGGGAAAAAATAAGAAATTTTCATAACTTAGAAAATTTCTAAGTTATGGAAATTTTCAATCTTAAACCCTAATTTCCAAAATTAGGTTTCTTGGTGAACAAGTTTCATGTTTTGACACATCTTGATGAAAAATTACCCCTGGCACTTGATTTTGACCATAAAGTCAAAGTTTGACTTTTCAGTGTATAGTTGATTTTTGATCAGTTGACTGGAAAACTCATTTGTCAATTCAATGCATTTGAGATCTTTTGAACCTTGTGACTAGGTCAAGATGATGTCATTGAGTCCTTGAATCCATGCTTGAACCCAATTTGCCATTGGCTAGGTGAAAAATCAGAAATTGCCCTTCTGCAGTCAAAACCCTAAAAATGTCCATTTTGCCCTTTTGATGATCTGATCAAATTTCTTGAGGAATTGTGGTCCAAACTTGATCAAATGGTTCATATGAGTCTATAATGTTTATGTGGGTAAACAATTATGAGGTTTGACTGTAAATTGGCCACAATTGACTTTTTCCCAATACAGTTGATTTCTAGGTCAACTGTTCAATTGACTGGGCAAAAATTTGATTCAAGGCTTGAAACTTGGTATGGGCAATCTTATAAGTCCAACATGAAGTATGAAAGTCATATTATGCATTGGAAGTCCAAAAATCCTTGTGCAAACTCAAACCCTAATTTCAGGTCATCAGTGCAAGGAGATGCCTTGAGCAGAGCAAACCCTAATCCTGTCTGGAGTCCAAAGAGTCTTGTGAGGGGGAATCTTGATAAAATGAGAGGGAAAATTTTGGGGTACAACAGCTGCCCCTGTTCAATCTTCTTGAACCTGAAGAGTTAGATTGGCGAGTTTGTCGTTCGTGACTCGAAGGTAAAAGATGATTGGACACTAGAGTGCCCGTAAATTTGCACTCGTCAAAATGTAGTTGAGGGAATGGGCTTAAAGATGCCATTTGGAGATAGTTGAATCCTGTTGGAGATGGGCTTAAAGATGCCATCCAAGATTGTTTGTTGGAAATCAGGAGAATGAACATCAGAATGGTATCCGTATCTGGAACGTATCTGAGTTGTATCTGGAGATTAGATCTGTATGAGCAATGGAATGGCATCCGTGTCTGGAGCATATCCGAGTTGTAACTGTATTTGATTCTTGAATGAATAACAGAATGACTGTCGTGTCTTGGAGTGTATTTGTATTGTATCTGAATCTGAAATCTGAATAAGCGACAGAATGGCGTCCGTGTCTGGAGCATCTCTGGGCTGGGGAAAAAGTTTGAATAAGTGACAAAATGGCTTCCATGTCTGGAGCGTATCTGGACTGTATCTGTAGTTGAGATCTGTATGAGTAGCAGAATGACTTCCTTGTCTGGAGTGTATCTGAACTGTCATTGGGATCTGAATAAGTGACATAATGACTTCCGTGTCTGGAGTGTATCTGAACTTTGAAATTAATAGTTGAATCTGAATGAGAAATAGAATGGCTTTCGTGTCTGGAGCGTATCCGTACTGTATCTGAATAAGAGATCTGAATGAGCGACAGAATGGCATCCGTGTCTAGAGCGTATTCGTACTGTATCTGAATAAGAGATCTGAATGAGTAACAGAATGAATTCCATGTCTTGGAGTATATCTGTACTGTATCTGAAATCTTTGAATTTTTGTTAAAGATAACTTTTAATCTTAACCTGAAAAGGGTAAAATGTTAGTTGAAACACGGAGTTATGTTGCATGACATGTATGATGCAATAAATGTGTTTTATCAATGTTTATGATATATGAATGTAATGTATGCGCATGTAAGCTGATTTGCTGTCTTGCTGAGGAAAATAAATCCTTGATAGCTGGAGATAATGAAATCTTTGACTGCTGTCGGGGAAAATAAATCCTTAACCGTTGTTGGAGATTCAAAATCCTTGATTGCTGAGGATGAGAAATCCTTGGACCACTTGTTGGGGATATAAAATCCTTGGCAACTTGTGGGGATTATCAAGAACTTTGACAACTTCTGTAGGGATGTGAGAATCCTTCATGACTTTCCTAGGAATAGGGATCTTTCAAGTTTGCTTGAGAAATCTGCTTGGGGAAACCCGAGAACTTTGATGACTAAGGCTGGAGATTACACAATGGGAATCCTTACTCGGTTGGGGAATAAGGAAAACTCTGACGATTTCTACTGGGGATCAGGCAAAAGAAAAACCTTGATCTGCTGGAGAATAAGGAAGACTCTAATGGCTTATACGGAGAATTAAGAATGAGAATCTTTGATCTCCTGGGGGAAAATGAACCCTTGGGGGATTCACTGGAGAAGTGAGAATGAGAATCTTCGATCTGCAGGGGACTAAAAATTCTGACAAATTCATGCTGGGAAGTAATGAAAACTCTGGCAACTTTACTGGGGAATCAGGAAAGAGAATCTTCAATCTGCTAGGGAAAATAAATCCATGGGGACTTCGAGATGGGGAGTTAAGAATGAGAATCCTCATTCTGTTGGGGAGTAAGAACTCTGTGAGGAGTAGCTATCCTGCTGGAAAGTAAGTTCAAGACTCTCTGGGGAAAAAGCTTATTCCTGTTTGGAAAAAGTTCAGGAGTTTGGGTTGTATGCCAATCTACTAGGGAATTATCCGGAGTTTGGGGATAAAAGTTAACTGTTATCTAGTTGATTCTCAGATTTTAAGACAACTCGTTGGGGAATCTGGGGAACACTGAATGGTTTCCACTGTGGATTGGTAGTTGGAAATTTGACTTCGCTGGGGAAGAAGGTTTCATCTTTGCTGGGGATTTATGACCCATAGTTTTTGCTCTGCTGTGGATTGGGAGTTTGAAGTTTAACCCTGGTGGTGGATTAAGGTTTGAAGTATAACTCCGTCGGGGATTGGGAGTTTGTAGATTGGCCTCTGGAAGGGATTTTGAAATTTAATTCCGCTGGGGGTATGTATTTCAAGGTTTTAGCTCCGCTGGGGATCTAGATGATATACTGCAGGGGATTTCTCTTGGAATAGCCTAAAGACGTCTTCCTATATTTTCAACCTGTCAGTAATTATTCTTTCACATTTCGTTTATTTGTAAACAGTGATTATATTCAAATGCATATGCTTATTTAATAAACCATTGGACGTTTTCAAATAAAACACAAGTGTAAAAAAGAAGAAAAGGAAAATAGTTTTCTGCACTTTGAAGTATCTTTGTATTAACTTTGTGTAAGTATTTTGTACAAAGGAAACAACAATCCTAGTAAGAGAATGTTGTCATAAAAATTGAGAAAAATTTATACAAAGAAAGATGGCTATGTGTAAAAATTCCATGGGGTTCCCATTCTGCTATAGCCTTCGTAACTCTGGATATCTTGTCCATTCGTTGCTTTGTCCGAAGATGATTGGATTGATCAGAAGCCAGGAGCTTGTCTGGTGAAGAGATTGTCCTTAAAGTGATCTGACGAGACATAGTCATACGCTTTAATTCCCTAACTTTTGCCTGGACCGCCCTTTCGGGTTTTCAGTCCACCGGGAAACCCTTTTTTGCCCAAGTCGCCCTTTCGGGTTTTCAACTTGTCGGGTGTACAGATTTTTTTTATTTATCCCTAATTTTTGCCCGAACCGCCCTTTCGGGTTTTCGATTCACCGGGATGCCCCTTTTTGCCCAAGTCGCCCTTTCGAGTTTTCAACTTGCTAGGTCGTTTATGCCTAGTATCTTTTGACTAAGTCTGCATTCGCAGGGTGCGGCAGGTCATCACCGTCCATGGTGGTTAAGATCATTGCTCCACCAGGAAATATGTTTTTAATCACAAATGGTCCTTAGTGTGTAGGAGTCCATTTTCCCCTGGGATCACTTTGCGGAAAGATGATTTGCTTGATTACAAGATCCCCGACTTGATATGCCTGGCGCCTGACTTTCTTTTTGAATGCCTTGATCATCCTTTTCTGATATGCCTGACCATGGCAAACAGCAGTAAGTCGCTTTTCGTCAATCAAGTTAAGTTGATCAAGCCGGGTCTGAACCCAATCGTCTTCACTCAAACCAGCATCCTTCATGATTCTCAAGGAGGGAACCTGAACCTCGATAGGTAAAACAACTTCCATGGCGTATACCAAAGAATAGGGTGTTGCCCCAGTTGATGTACGTGCCGTGGTACGGTACCCATGCAGAGAAAACGGTAACATTTCATGTCAGTCTTTGTAGGTGACTGTCATCTTTTATATGATCTTCTTGATATTTTTGTTCGCAGCTTCGACAACACCGTTCATCTTCGGTCGATAGGGAGATGAATTATGATGTTGAATCTGGAACTGTTCACATAGGGCGGTGATCATAGTGTTGTTCAAGTTTGTATCGTTATCGGTGATGATCCTGTCAGGGATGCCGTACCGACAAATGAGGTTCTGCTTGATGAAGAGGGCAACGACATTCTTTGTAACGGATGCGAAGGAAGCTGCTTTGACCCACTTGGTAAAGTAATCAATGGCCACCAGGATGAAGCGGTGTCCATTGGACGTTGTAGGCTTGATCTCTCCAATCATGTCGATTCCCCACATCGCGAATGGCCAAGGAGCTGTTAAGACATTGAGAGGAACCGGAGGTATATGTACCTTGTCCGCATAGATTTGACATTTGTGACAAGTACGGGAATGTTGATGGCAATCAGCTTCCATGGTAGACCAGTAATAGCCTGCCCACAAAATCTTCTTAGCCATCGTATTTCCGCTAGAGTGAGTGCCAAAGGTACCATTGTGCAGTTCAGCCATGATCTGTTCAGCTTCAACCTTGTCCACACAATGAAGTAGAATGCAATCATGATTGCGTTTGTATAGGATACCATTGCTCAAGAAGAACTTTGCAGAGAATCTTCTTAAGAACTTTTTGTCATTGACTGAAGCTCCTTCAGGATATTCTTGTACTTCGAGATACCTTTTGACGTCATGAAACCAAGGTCAGTCCACTACTTCTTCGGTATTAATCTCGTGACAATGTGCAAGTTCGTCCATCCGTTCAATGGTAATTCGGGGAGCCTCATTATCCCATTTAAGTTTAAACATGGATGACATTGTAGCTAGAGCATCTGCTAGCTGATTTTCTTCTCACGGGAAGTGCTCGAAGGTAATCTGCTCGAAATGTGGTAACAATGTCAAGACATGTTCTTTGTAAGGGATGAGGTTTAGATGTTTAGTATCCCACTCTCCTTTGATTTGACTGATAACCAAAGCTGAGTCCCCAAATACAATCAACGATTTGATTCCCAAGTCAATGGCAGCCTTGAGACCAAAGATACAAGCTTCATACTCGGCCATGTTATTGGTGCAGCTGAAGCAGAGTCTGGAAGTGAAAGGTGTATGGCAACCTTCTGGAGAGATAAGTACCGCGCCTATACCGTTGCCAAGTGCGTTGGAGGCACCATCAAAGTACAGGGTCCATCAGGATCCTTGTTCAGGTCCGTCATACGGTCTGTTCTCTTCAATGTTGCTCAAAGTCATAATATCCTCGTTGGGGAAGTCGAACCTCATAGATTGGTAATCTTCGACAACTTGATGGGCTAGATGATCGGCTAGCACACTCCCCTTTATAGCTTTTTGGGTCATGTACTGTATATCATACTCTGTGAGGATCATCTGCTATCTAGCGACTCTTCCGGATAGAGCAGGCTTCTCAAAGATGTACTTGATCGGATCCATCTTAGAGATCAACAAAGTGGTATAAGTCAACATATACTGCCTTAGCCGGCGAGAAACCCATACCAAAGCGCGGCAAGTTTTCTCGAGCAGTGAGTATCGGGTCTCACAGTCGGTAAACTTTTTGCTAAGGTAATAAATGGCATGCTCTTTTCGGCCAGACTCGTCATGTTGGCCCAGTACGCACCCCATTTAATTCTCTAGGACACAGTCAGATACATGATTAACGACCTTCCTTCGACGGGTGGCATCAAGATAGGAGGTTCCAGCAAATACTCCTTGATTTATCGAAAGCAACTTGACAGTCATCATTCCATTTAACCACCTAATATTTCTTCAACAGCTTGAAGATTGGCTCACAGGTAGATGTTAGGTGAGAAATGAACCTTGCAATGTAGTTTAGGCGTCCCAAGAAACCTCTGACCTCCTTCTCAGTGCGAGGGGCAGGCATTTCTTGTATAGCTTTGACTTTGGCAGGATCAACCTCGATGCCTTTGTTACTGATGATGAAACCCAAGAGTTTATCGGACCTGACCCCGAAAGTGCACTTGTTAGGGTTCAGTCTGAGCTTGTACTCTTTCAACCTGACAAACAGCTTTTGTAGATGGTCGAGGTGTTCTTCTTCAGTTTGTGAACATGCTATCATGTCGTCTATGCAGACCTCTATCTCATGATGTATCATATCATGAAATAAAGCTACCATGGCACGTTGATAGGTTTCCCCGACATTCTTCAGTCCGAATGGCATCACCTTGTAGCAGAATGTACCCCACTGTGTAACAAAAGTAGTTTTCTCCATGTCCTCAGGGGCCATTTTGATCTGGTTGTACCCTGAAAATCCGTCCATGAAAGAAAATACCTTGTGTTGAGCTGTATTGTCAACCAAGATGTCAATGTGCGGTAGTGGAAAGTCATCTTTAGGGCTGGCCATGTTTAAGTCTATGTAATCCATGCACATTCTGACTTTGCCGTCCTTCTTAGGCACGGGCACAATGTTAGCAACCCATTATGGATAGGAAGTAACTGCAAGAAAGCCAGCATTGAACTGCTTCATAACTTCAGCTTTGATCTTTTCAGACATGTCAGGCCTCATGCAGCGAACTTTCTGTTTAATTGGTGGACAATCTTCTCTTGTAGGGATACGTTATACCACGATATTTGTATCAAGCCCCGGCATGTCTTCATAGGACCAGGCGAAGATCTCAACATATTCATTCAACAACTGAACTAAGCGCTCCTTGACACTTGGCTCTAGGTTGACACCCACTCTAACTTCTTTTCTGTCTTCCTCTGTTACCAAGTTGATTGTCTCTAACAACTCCTCGTGAGGTAGAATAGCCCTTTCTTCCTGTTGTAGCAGTCTAGCCAATTCTCCAGGCACTTCACAGTCTACATCACCTTTGTATTCGACATGATTGACCAGATCTTCAGAGTCACTGAAGGCCATAGCAGAATTGTTACCCATGGAATCCGGAATGGATGGGTACCTGCATTGGTGAGTGTGTGTGTGTGTAAGGGATAGCCACCTTTAAACAAATAAAATGTAAAAAGAAAGAAAATGAACACAAAAGTTTATATATGAAAACGTCCATGATTCATTAAAATGGCATATGAAGATGAAAAATGAAACCCTTACAAATGGACCTATGTACCTCGGGTAAGGCACAAGGTTAAAAGTGTACGAATTGTTTAAGAATTATTACAAACCAACAGAAATGTTTGAAAGATAAATTACTGATTGATAAAATTAATGGGAATAAAGTCCTTTGCCTCCCAATTGCACAATCCTCCTTCAACGGTAGGGAAAATCCAGTCTTCTAGGTTGCTCTCCTCTTCAACATCCTCCAAAGCACTGACTCCATGATGGGTGATCTTCACTGGTGGCCCTCCAGCCCGGGAGCGACACACAGCCTTTTGAGCAGAAGCAGTGAAACCCAAGCCGAATTTATCATATTTGAAAGGAAAATTGGGAAGTTGCCCCCAGATTATGCCTCCTCCTTCTTCAATCACAGCCTTTGCATCTTTGAGTGACGACATCCGAGGTGGTGGTCGGGTAATCATGGGTATAGAAGGCACTATCTTGGTTGCCGCAATCTCCTGAGCTACCTCTCCGAAATTCTGAAAGGGGGTTTCGATGAATTCACCGTCCAATTCCACATAGCGGAAAGAATTAAGATGGCTTATCATGTATTCCTCTTCACCGTGAACTGTCACAATTTTCCCCTGAACAAGGTATTTGAGCTTCTGATGCAGAGTAGAAGTAACGGCTCCAGCATGATGAATCATGGGTCTTCCCAACAAGCAAGAATAAGAGGGACGAATGTCCATGACATAGAATGTGGAGTTGAAGGTTTCAGTACCCACTTTGATCGGGATGTCCACCTCCCCGTGGACCATCCTTTTAGAACCATCAAAGGCTCTGACAATGATGTTGCTGGGCTTCAAAGTTAGACCTTCACAATCTAGTATATCCAATGCTTCCTTTGGTAAGACGTTCAGCAATGAACCAGTGTCTACCAGAACGTGTGCCAGAGTAGTCCCTCTACATTCTACCGAGACATGCAAAGCGTCATTATGCTTTCTCCCTTTGATTGTTAGATCAACGTCGGAGAATCCTAAACCATTATTAGCTGTTAGGCTAGCTACACATTCCTGGAACTGGTCCGCGGAGGTTTCCTGGGGCACATGGGCCGTCTTCAAGAATTTGATCAGAGCTTTGGCATGAGCTTCTGAACAAAGCAGTAAGGCCAGCATAGAGATCTTTGAGGGGGTTTGCCCCAGTTGCTCCACAACATTATAATCGCTTTTCTTGATTATTTTCAAAATCTCTTCCATTTCTTTTTGAGAGGTTTCAGGGATGATCAACGGCTGAGCCCTCGTCCTGGCAGGCTCTTCTTGGATCCCTTTCCCTCTATCATCAGTAACAGCAGAAGGGACAACCACAAGAGTCACAACTTCTTCAATAACTTAAGTTCTCGCAGATATGTTGACCGGTACAGGAGTGACCTTAGGAGCGGCTGAGGGTCCGAAGATTGCCTTTGGAGGCGCAATCTCCGGAGAGAAAATTCTTCCACTGCGGATGATTTTACTCGTTCCGGCAATGTTTCCAATGTCGGAAGTCTCTTCATCAGAACTATCTTCAGTTGATTCAATTTGTTTAACACCGTGGTAAAAGATCTCTCCCCCATAGTTCCATGGTATTGATTTGTTGGACTTGTACGGGATAGGCCCCGGCATAGTTATCTTCAAAGGTACAATCTTCGGATCGGATGTAATCTTAACAGGTCTTTTGGAGACCTTGGAAAGATTGGTGGATATGGTAATTATCGAAACATCATTGACAGGAGTCGGCGTAATAGGAGTCTTCTCAAAAAGGATCTATTGGTTATCCATTAGGCGCTGGATGCCTAACTTCAACAACAGACAGTCGGTTAGTAAGGGTGAACAAAGGCAGCAATCTTCTTCACAACCTGGGAAAATCCCAGCCTTCAACAAATTCAACTTGATTATCGGTAGCGGAGTCATCAAATCATCAAGAGTAGCAACAAATAGATCCTCTTCAATAGCATGGACATTGTGACCATGTTTTGGCATTGGAGCAGAGATCACATTAGGATTTTCAGGGGCGTCGAATTCAACCTCTTTAGCATCTATCAAGTCCTGAATCTTATTTTTGAGGGCCCAACAATTGTTGGTGTCATGCCCCAGGCTGTCTGAATGATAATCACACTTGGAATTTGAATGGTAGTAAGGAGAGGATGTATTCGGATTCTTCGGTGCCTCTTTAAAACTTGCAAGGTTTAACTTCAAAAGATGAGGGAGAACCTGAGCAGGTGTCATGTTAATCCGAGTGAATTGTCGTGCAGGCCTTTCCACCCTTGATTAGTTGGTTATGGGTTGATTATTTCTAGGCTGATCAACTGTAGACTTCTGAATCATTACGGCCCCCACCGCTGGCCGGCGCTCAACTCTTCCTTGACTTCTTTGGGAGTAGACAGCTGAGACTTCTTTCTTGGCTGGAAAAGTCTTTTTGATGGCAGCGGAAGCAGATGTATCCTTTTGAATTTTCCCGCTCTTTATGCCGACTTCAACTCTCTCACCAGTGAGAATTATCTCGGTGAACCCTGCAGACGAACTTCCAATCAGGTGATTGAAAAAGGGGCCTGACAGTGTACCCAAGAACATATCTACCAGCTCCCTCTCAGATAGATGTGGTTGTACTCGTCCCTCCAAGTCTCTCCATTTCTGGGCATACTCTTTGAAACCTTCATTTGAGACCATGCCCATACTCTGTAATTGAGCACGGGTTGGTGCTAAATCCGCAGTATATTGATATTGTCTGTAGAAGGCAGCTGCCAAATCCTCCCAATTGTGCACATCAGACCTCTCTAGCTGGTAGAACTAATCTAACTGCGTCCCCAAAAGACTATCCTGGAAGAAATGAACCCACAGATCCTTATTAGAAGAATGAGGTTGGATTTTTCTGACGTAAGACCGTAGATGCATCTTTAGACCAAAAAAACCGTCGTACTTAGCAAATATAGGCACCTTGAATTTAGGTGGAATGACAATCCCAGCAACCAACCCTAGCTCCTCGAAGTCTAGCCCAGGCACTCTTTGCACCTCCATAGCTGCAAGACGCTCTTCCAGATTCTTGTATTTGTCGTCTGCAGGAGGGTACTGCTGTTCGGAGTAGTCTTCATCCTCTTCATCTTCTTCTTCTTCTTCCTCAGACTCAGTTGGTACTGCAACTCCCTTTCCTTTTCCTACCCCTTCATCAAATGTTGAGGGGAAATCCAAGACCCTTCTAGCTTGACCTTCAAATCTTCTACCCAGAGTAGCCACACCACCTCTTTTCTTTTTCTTTTTCTCCTTTTCCTTTTCCAGTAGAGTTTTGAGCTCCTCCTGACCCTTTGCCAAGGTCATGAGTAGCTGTTGGAACTGTGAATTTTGCGCTTGTAAGTCTTTGACCGTTTGCTCTATATCCATCTTGCTGAAATAAACAGCAGAGAGATAAGGAAACCTGGTGTGAAGACCTGCTTATGCATATGATGAATGAGATGTATTCATGTAATGCATTCAAGGATTCATAAATTCAAAGTTGTTGCAAACAAAAAGAACACACGTCATATTAATAAGATAGAATTTGTTAGTACATAAATGCCCCATGGGCAAAATAATACAAAATTCTAATGTAAAAAGACGTTGCGCATCCTTTTTGGTGCGATGTAAGTGTTGAGAGTCTGCTATTCATGAAGTTGGCGAGTAAGCTCCAAAAACTTCTTCTCACTGGCGTAGAATTGGGCTTCAAAAGTATCGCGTTCTCCCTTGAGCTATATCCAGCTCCTTTGCAAATCTTCAAGTGATGTTGGGATGTCAGGATGTAGGAGGGTGTATGGAACCTCTCCTTCCATAACATGCTCTTTGATCACAGGGAGAATGTGAGGGTAAGGCATCATAAGACTTTGGGCGCGGTTTCGTACCCACTTGAGGTAAGGCTCAAGGGGGATGGAATTATTGTGTCCCAAGGTCTTATTGTCCACCTCGTTAGGCATCCTCCAAGCTCGGATAAACCTTTGTCGAAGTCCTTGATCGTCGTTGTCGAAGTAAAAAACCAAGTCTGGAATCAGCATGTCATGAGGGCCATCCCTTCGGGCATACCCAAACTGTCTCAGAGCCAAGCAGGGGTTGTAGGTGATGCCTCCCCTAATGCCAAGTAGAGGGACATTAGGAAATTCCCCACAATGATCAATGATGATAACATTTTCTCTGGATCGAGAACACCAATGAACATCTGAATGTGTAAGAGTCATCAATCGTTGTGACCACCTCAAGCCTTGCTCATTCTTCAAGACTGGTTGGGGAAGGTGAGAAATAAACCACCTTGCTAGAAGAGGAGTACAACACATGAGAACACCTCTTTTCCTCATTGTTCGAGTGTGAAATGAGTGGAGGATATCCCCAAGCAAAGTAGGCACAGGATTCCGGGACATGAAAATCTTGACAGCATTCACATCTATAAGTTGGTCAGGGTTTGGGAACAAGACCAACCCATAGATGAGAAGAGCCACAATCTCCTCAAAGGCTTGTAAGTCTAATAAATTCCAGCATTCTTGAGCTTTCTCAAACAGAAACTTTGACAAGAAACCCTTGACACCACTTCTGGTTTCCCAATGACCTTTGACATCAGATGGTTGCAAGTGTAGGGCTTGAGCAACATCTTCAGGCTTTGGATCTCTTTCCGTACCATTGTAGGGTAGTTGATGGAGAATAGGAATCCTCAGGAGTTGAGAAAATTCCTCCAAAGTAGGCACTAGCTGGTAATCAGGAAATGTGAAGCAGTGGTGTAGGGGGTCAAAGAACTGGAAGAGAACTTTCACCATGTCTTCCTCAGTGTTGGTGTTGACTAAGGTTAGAAGACGACCATTCCTCTCGGTGAACGGAGAGTTTTCAGGAATCCTTGAAGCTAGCTCCTTGAGTTGAGGAGGAATTCTCACAAGGTTGACCTGAATAGTTTTCCTGCGGAGTGATTCCATAACCTACAAAACAGGAACAAAGATGAAGATCCAAATCCTTGAAATGGTTAGTTGATGCATATGATGCTTCATGATGTTATGATGTTATGATGTTATGATGTTATGCACAAGTATATATGTACAAACAAATCACACAAGATCCTAGTTTCAGGCTTGCATGGGGTTTCATAGGTAAGTACCCTCTTGAAGTTTAGTTGGCTCAACCTGTCCTAGAAATAGTAACTGGGTTCTAAGGAGCTCAATATCACTGGATTATTTTCTGTGTTCATTGTTTCAGTTTAGCCACTTTACTGGTGACCGAAATATTCCAAGAAAACAACCCTGAATGAGTGTAGTATCGAGTATCCACCAACTTCGGACTGCACCAAAGTCGGTCATCTCACTACCCCTAAAAAGGCCAAGTTGGTCAAGTAAAGGCTCTAAAAGTCCATTAGTGCTTCATGACATCACTCAGCGGCCCCGTATTCTCTTTGATTAACTCAAAGGCTACCGGTACCCACAAATATGTCGCACTAATATAGCTATTGCTTCAACCATGTCGGTATACCCCGCACAGTTTCCACAATGTATTGCTATTTACCTATGAATGTTTCCCAAATCCGAGTAGAGGATTCAATCCCAAACAATAGAACCAAATGTAAAGCAATCAAGTCAAACAAGATAAGCATGTAAAGGTGATCTAAACCCTAAGGTAACCCCACTTTTAAGATAGATCCCCAGCAGAGTCTCCAGATCTGTGATGCAGTGGGAGAACTGACTTGAGGTTTTGCGTTTGTGTTTGTAAATGTTTCGGTTTAGCAAGAGTCGCCACCGACTTTTTATTTATCCAAAGGAAAGGTCAAAAAGCACAGGAAAGACCTTTGAGATGTTTTCTTGGGTTCGGGGGGTAGATTATGAAAAGGGAAGGTTCTAGCACCCTTTTCATCCATGGTTTTCCATGGGCTCTTAGTTACTTGTTTTAGATCACTTGCTTTTGCTTTTCAATTGTTTGAAATGGTGCTTTTGTGTGTGGTTTTGAAAGTATTTTGAAAAGAGGCCTTTGTTTAGGCAACCTTTGTAATGATTCTTGTTTGAATGTATACAAAGGTGTTTGTATTTTGAAAAATGTTTCAATGTTTGAAAGTTTGTTTTGGGAAATGTTTTGAAATTGTGTTGTGTGTTTTTGAAAATAGAAAGGATGTTTGCAAGTTTGATCAAGTAACTAGGAGCATCTACCTACCTACTCAAAAGTCTTTCCTATACATTTTTAACCCTTTGACATTGTTGTTTTACCATTGCATTTGGTAAACAACCTTGTGTTTGGATGTTAAACGGGACAGGCGCGGGTCATCGTATGACCATGATAGCAATTGTGCTAAGTATCTTAGCAAGTTTTTGTTTGAGGGACTAGATCATTTTGTATAGGCAACCAAGATAGCGTCATCGAGGGACTATGATCTTTTTGTTTTTTGTTTAATTTTGCCAAGATACCTAGCATGCATACCATGGCCATGTTTTTAAGGCAACAAGTGGATGAAACCCTAGGGGTGCTTGGGTGCATTGTGTTATCATTTTTCATGCATTTTTATCTTGTATTAGTCAAGCTATTTGTTTGTTTTTTTGTTGTCATACAAACCCTAATCTTTCTATCATGCATATTTGAAAGCAATAAAGTGCGTAAATGTAAATATACGACTATTACAACATTGATTATGGGGAGGGGGATACAATTTTGAATAGGGGATATTTGCAAGAAAATAAAACCCTAATTCAACTATTACAACCAAATTGAATTCATTGTTCAAGTGATAAATTGACAAATATTTAAATATGCAATTAAATATGAATATGCAAAAATGTTTTTTGTATTATTTTTATGTATGTTAAAATAAATTTATTTATGTCCTAAAAATACTAAAAACATTTTTTTTGGAAAGGGTGAAGAAACCCTAGTTTGTTTTAAGAAAATATATATATATATATTATAATTATTTATTTATGTACAAGAAAATAAAATAAAATATATACAAAATGTTAAAAAAATTAAAATGTGTGAGAAAATATTATTTAAGTGTATAAATAATAAAAATAAAAATAAATAATTTTTTTTGTATTATTTACAAGTTTTTATTTAAGAAAATAAAAATATATTACTTAATAAACTATTTCTATGTCCAAAAAGTAATTAAAATAATAAAATAAAATGTGAAAAATTAAGAAAATGTTTTTGGTGATGTTTTATATTTAGAAAAAATAATAAAAGTCAGAAATAAAAATAGAAATGGAAATATAAGAAAAATAAAATCAATGGGCCAAGGGGGTGCATAAAGTAGGATGGAGGGTGCAAAAAGTAGGACAAGGCCAGGCCCAGCCCATTTCCTTCATCCCTGTCCTTGAGACAGAAGCAAATACGCGCGCCAATGTTCAAACCTGAAAATCCTGCATACGTGCTCAAAAACAAAAACTTGCAACACAAAAGTTATAGCCCTTGATCACACGATTCTAACCATGTAAAAAACTTAATCTAACTCTCAAAGACCAGAGAGAATTTCTTTGGCCCTAAATCTTGACCTAGTTTTTTCAGAAAGTTCAACATCCAAATTCTCCTAGCTCAGTTAACATAAATGAATTCTATGCATATGTACAGCTCAAGGGCAATGAGGACTACATTTTTTATTCACAAACCTAAACCTAATGATTCCTAAATAGAGAGATAGAAGTTTTAAATTTACCTGTTTCAGTCAAGCTCGAGTATGGCAATGTAGGGATTGTGAGTGAGGCCTGAGATACTTGGGAGCTTGCTTGAAGTTCCTTTGAGCTTTCCCAATGCTTAGCCTGCTTTGAAATAACTTGAATATGCTTGTAGAACTCAACCTGCAAAGTAAGAATTTGAAAATGGTGAAGTGTGTAAATGGAGTTACATTGGCTTGGGAATGATTGGGATAGCTTAGGTATGTTGTATTGAGTGTGTTGGAAGAGGTTTGGGGCAAAACACACGAGGCAATTTGAAGATAGAAGTGAAACTGCAGAACTTGCCCTGTTTTTGCAAGAACTTGGGTTTTGGTGTTTTGAAGGGTTTGAGGACTTGCTAGATCGTGTTTCTGGCTCAGTGTAATGTGAGAAACTTGTTTGAAATGTTTACAAACTTTGGTTTTAACAGATACAAGAGTTGTGGTGATTTTGCAAGTTGACTTGCTTTTGAAGAAAAGGTGATTTTGACAATGCTATGGCCTGTACAAGCTAGCTCCAAGCATGCTGATAGTGGGTGTACCTTTGCCTAAGTTTGTGGAGTTGGTTTGCTGCAAAGGATTGGGTTCACAGCTCAAGAGAAACAAAATTGCATAAATCAACCTTTATCAAAATGGCATTGTTATCTTTTTGCCAAAAATATATTAATTCAATGTGTAATCTTCTAAAGCTCAGAACAAAGCCTTAATCCATTGTGTTTGCATTCAATTTTTGAGTGTGGAAGGGTTTAAGGACCTGTAAACAAGTACAAACATGTTTGGACAGAATTTGCAACTTGTAGCATGGTGTAAAATGCCTTGGCCAAAAGTGATATTTTGCCATTTTCAAACCTTCGATTCTCCATAACCACAAATGATTTTGGAGAGTTCTTGGACATTTTGGAAAGCTTGTGACATGATATACAATCCATATTTGAAATGAATTTTGAGATTCCACTTGGAACTATGTGAAACATTTCCATGAAGATAGGTCAAAATCCTGCCTAAACTAGGGCAAAATTTCACTATGTTAGAAAGTTTTTGGACCCTTGTTCATAAAATCATAACTTGTGATCCAAGCTTCTTTTTGGAAAACTTTGTGAAATAAAGTTGTATATTTTGTGTAGGACTACAACTTTCATGTTGGAAGTTTTCTTTGAATCCAATTGCATCATGGTGAAAAAGTTGGGCAAAGTTGGGAAAAAATAAGAAATTTTCATAACTTAGAAAATTTCTAAGTTATGGAAATTTTCAATCTTAAACCCTAATTTCCAAAATTAGGTTTCTTGGTGAACAAGTTTCATGTTTTGACACATCTTGATTAAAAATTACCCGTGGCACTTGATTTTGACCATAAAGTCAAAGTTTGACTTTTCAGTGTACAGTTGATTTTTGATCAGTTGACTGGAAAACTCATCTGTCAATTCAATGAATTTGAGATCTTTTGAACCTTGTGACTAGGTCAAGATGATGCCATTGAGTCCTTGAATCCATGCTTGAACCCAATTTGCTATTGGCTAGGTGAAAAATCAGAAATTGCCCTTCTGCAGTCAAAACCCTAAAAATGACCATTTTGCCCTTTTGATGATCTGATCAAATTTCTTGAGGAATTGTGGTCCAAACTTGATCAAATGGTTCATATGAGTCTATAATGTTTATGTGGGTAAAAAATTATGAGGTTTGACTGTAAATTGGCCACAATTGACTTTTTCCCAATACAGTTGATTTCTAGGTCAACTGTTCAATTGACTGGGAAAAAATTTGATTCAAGGCTTGAAACTTGGTATGGGCAATCTTATAAGTCCAACATGAAGTATGAAAGTCAGATTAGGCATTGGAAGTCCAAAAATACTTGTGCAAACTCAAACCCTAATTTCAGGTCATCAATGCAAGGAGATGCCTTGAGCAGAGCAAACCCTAATCCTGTCTGGAGTCCAAAGAGTCTTGTGAGGGGGAATCTTGATAAAATGAGAGGGAAAGTTTTGGGGTACAACAGGGTACATACCATAAAATTCAAATGTCAAGCACATGCAAGTTCTAAAAGGAAACAAAAGGATCATATAAAGAAACATCAATTAGTCTAACTTTCATCAGGACCAGTTGACTTGTTTGAGCCAGAACTTTCTTCCTCACTAGAGTCTTCACCTTCAGATTTCACTGTATCATCAAGGTTGTTGTCCTTTTGCAGGTCCTTGATCATATTTTCAAAGGTTAGCTTCCTTTCTAAGCTAACTCTGATCACATCATCTAATTCCTTGCAGGCTTCTCGTAATTCTTTGATCATATCATCCTTGGTGGAGGTCTTTTCAGTAGGTGCAGATGTTAAAACAATGACTGGGACATGTTTTCCTGAAAAGAGCTTAAAATGAAGGGTCAAGGTAGACTCCCTCTTGAATACTACATCATTTCCACTTAGGATTCCAGGATGCTGATTTAGGATAATTCCACAGAGGAGGGAAGGAAAAGCAATTGGCATCTTAATGGCATAATTTCCTGCATGTTTGATGGTCTGATCAAATATATAAGTCCCATAATCAAAATTTTTCTAGTTTATAGCATAAATGAACTTTCCTAACCCAATGGAGATGGTTGAAGTGTGATTAGTGGGAACCCAATTTGCAGCTCCAATCCTATGTAAAATAGCATATTTCACACTCAGTTTACTGACAAGAAGTTTTTTTCATAGGCCACTCACTTGTTTGATTAGCAGTAATGGCTCTGCACACTTGATTGTCTGTTACTTCCAGCTTACAACAGACATCTTCAGACCTATCTAGAAATCTATTTATAATGGCAGGAGAATATTTCACACGCTTTCCTCTAACAAAAACCTTTCTATACTCCTTACTTTTATGGTCAACACAATTAACATGAATCTTAACAATAAACTCCTTAATAAGAGTTTCATAGCAATTGACAAACCTGGTAACTGTTTTCATCAATCCAACATAAGAGATCAGCTCCATGATTTCTTTACATTCCGAAGCACCAGCTCCTAGTTCTCTCTCTAGGTAAGTCCTTCTTTGATACGCATACTTCCACTTTTCAGCATTCCCAACAGAGTGGAAGGAGATATTGCCAAGTGGGGCATCAGAAACCCTAACAGAAATCTTCTTGTTTGCAGACTTTTTGATAGGAGAGATGTCCTGGACATCTTGCTCGATATCATAGTTCGAGTCAACATCTTCAACAACCACAACTTTTTTCTTATTCTTGGATATTTTTATAACATCCTCATCATCATCTGTGGAGCTAACAGGTCTAGCTTTTCTTTTACTAGAGAGAGGAACCACTTCACTTCCTGGCTTTGGGGGTCCATACATGATTTTCTTCTTGGTTGTTTTGGCAGGGGGTGTGACACTTGCATCCTTCACTTTCCTGAACTTTAGCCTTCTTGCAATACCAGGAACCACATTAGTAACTAGCTCATTGTCATATAGCTCATCTACATTAACAACATTCTCAGTGTTGTGACCTTTTCCATCCTTGGAGGTAACAACATCTTCTTTAGAAGGAGAGTTATCTTCAACATTTTGTTCAACATTTTCTTCTTCCACTTCCTTTAGAGAAGAGATAGCAAGCTTCTCAAGTTTGCTTTCAGCAATATCTTTCTTGAAGGTGGATGATTCAGTAGCATCACTTTTAGGGTTACTTCCTCTGTCATCAGGAGGAGGCATGCGAGCAAGGGGAGTAAAAATCCCAGGCACAACAAACCCTTCATTTAATACTCTATATACTAGCCTTCTAATGCTTTTATCAACATTGACAATCTCTTCTTCTATCCTATTATTAGTTGCAGTGGAAGAGTTACCTCTATCAACTTTGGATTTCTTTGAAGGTTATGGTTTGGGTTTCTTGACCTTTTTATCAAGAGGTGGGATGGTTTTTAGAGGAGTAGCATCGAGTACTCTGTCAAGGGAAAGATTTTAAGGGAGGTTGACAGATTTTGAGGAAGATGATGTATGGTGTTGAGACATGTTTGAGAATTTTTGAGCAAGGAGATGAAGAATGGAAAGGGTCCTTTTTCTGTGGAGGAGAATTAAGAGTTTGTGAAAGTAGAGAGAATAAATTTTGTAGCGTGTGGGAAAAAAATTGAGGCAGTCTTGTAATGATTGCTTTCTAAATTTTATTTGTTGGAAACAAAAATAATACAATATCACTTTAATGATATTCCCACACACTTTTAATTGCTACGAACCCTCATATAAACAGATCCCTAATTTTCCTCTTAAATTCTAAAATTGATTAGCATCCAAAGCCTTTGTGAAGATGTCATCCAGTTTCAATTCAGTGGCTACATGTTGTAAGGCAATAATCTTTTCTTCAACAAGCTCTCTTATAAAGTGATGACGGATGTCAATATGCTTGGTCCTGCTGTGTTGAATGGGATTCTTTAATATGTTTATGGCACTTAAATTGTCACAGAATAATGTCATGACATCTTGTTTGACATTGTATTCTGTTAACATTTGTTTCATCCAAACCAATTGAGAACAACTGCTTCCTGCAATAATATACTCAGTTTCAGTAGTGGACAAAGACACACAATTTTGCTTCTTGCTAAACCGTGATATGAGATTATTTCCCAGAAAGAAGCATCCTCCTGATGTACTTTTTCTATCATCAGCACTTCCTGCCCAATCAGCATCACAAAAACCAGTTAAGGCAGAGTTTGATATCTTGCACACACCCCTACAACAAAGGCAATATATGCTCTGCTAGCTGTGAGATATAGAAGACTTCCTATCATACTTCTGTAGAGACTTTGATCTACACTTACTCCTTTTTCATGTTTAGTCAACTTCAGATGTGTGGGAGCAGGGGTTCTTTTGTGACTGGCATTCTCCATCCCAAAATTCTTTACTATATTTTTGGCATACTTGCTCTGAGATAAAAATATGGAATCTTCCATTTGTTTAACTTTAAGACCAAGAAAGTAGGTTAATTCACCAACAAGGCTCATCTCAAATTCAGACTGCATTTGCTTGACAAAATGTTGAACCATCTCATTTGACATCCCATCAAATACAATATCATCAACATAAATTTGAGCAATCATAATCTTCCCTTCTTCTTCTTCTTTGACAAAGAGGGTTTTGTCTATTCCACCTTTCCTATATCCATTTTCCCCAAGGAATTATGTCAGTCTCTCATACCAATCTCTTGGAGCTTGCTTCAATCCATACAGGGCTTTCTTTAGTTTGTAGACATGTTTAGAAAAACATGGATCAATAAATCCCTTTGGTTGTTCCACATAAACTTCTTCATTCAAATAGCCATTTAAGAAGGCACTTTTTACATCCATTTGAAATAATTTAAATTTCAGTATGCATGCAACTCCCAATAGTAGTCTGATTGATTCAAGTCTGGCCACAGGAGAAAAGGTTTCATCAAAGTCCACTCCTTCAATTTGAGTGTACCCTTGTGCAACTAACCTTGCCTTATTTCTAATGACCTCTCCTTTTTCATCAAATTTATTCTTGTATACCCATTTAGTACCAATCACATTTGTTCCTTCAGGTCTTGGAACCAGATCCCAAACTTCATTCCTACTGAATTGTTCTAGCTCCTCTTGCATAGCATTAATCCAAAATTCATCAGTTAGGGCCTCTTTGACATTTTTAGGCTCAATTTTTTATACAAATCAAGAGTTTGAAATCCCTTCTCTTGATCTAGTAGTAACTCCTTTGTTTGGATCTCCTATGATAAGCTCCTTAGGATGATTTTTCTGAGTTCTAATTAAAGGTCCTTTATTGAGGTGACTAGGCTGGGTATCTTGTTGAGGAGGATCAATACTTGTGTCATTCAATTCAGTTGGACTATCAGGCAAAGATGTTCCAACATCTTCTGAGACATCTTCTTCAATATTCCATCCTCTATCATCAATAGTAACATTTATTGATTCCATCATAACTTTGGTTCTGGAGTTAAAAACTCTGTAAGCTCTATTGTTTATAGAGTAACCCAGGAATATTCCTTCATCACTTTTGGGATCCATCTTCCTCCTTTATTCACGATCAACTAAGATGTAACATTTACTTCTAAAAACATGAAAGTATTTAACATTTCGTTTTCTTCCCTTCCATATTTCATACAAAGTAGCTAAAGTGCCTTTCCTTAGAGTGACTCTGTTATGGATATAGCATGCATTATTCATTGCTTCAGCCTAAAAATGGTAAGGTAGCTTCTTAGTATGAATCATGGCTCTGGAAAATTCTTGGAGAGTTCTATTCTTTCATTCTATAATCCCACTCTGTTGAGGAGTAATGGGAGAAGAGAATTCATGGTTGATTCCTTCAGAAGAGAAAAACTAAGCAAATTTATTGTTCTCAAATTCCTTTCCATGATCACTTCTGATTCTTATGACATGGATTTCCTTTTCCCTTTGAAGTTTTTGAAAAATATCTTTGAACACTTCAAAAGCTTATGATTTTTCTCTAATAAAGCTTATCCATGTGTATCTGGAAAAGTCATCTACAACAACATAGGCATACTTCTTACCACCAAGACTTTCAACCTGCATAGGTCCCATTAAGTCCATGTGTAGAAGTTCCAAAACATTTGATGTAGTAAGATGTTGAATCTTCTGATGTGACATCTTAGTGTGCTTTCCAATTTGGAAGTCACCACATACCATTCCTTCTTCTATTTTGAGCTTAGGAATCCCTCTCACTGCTTCTTCAAATATAATTATTTCCATACCTTTCAGATGCAAGTGCCCCAATTTTTGATGCCATATTTTAACTTCATTCTCTTTGGCTAAAACACATGTTGAGGAGAGGTTCAACTCTTGAGGAACCCATAGATAACAGTTGTCTTTAGATCTAATCCCTTTCATAATAACTTCATTTTTTCATTGCACACAAGAAATTCTTCCTTGGTGAAGTTAACTTTGAATCCTTGATCATATAATTGGCTTATACTTATCAAGTTAGTTGTTAACCCTTTAACAAGTAATACATTATCAAGCTTAGGGACTCCTGAACGGTCAAGCTTTCCAACACCTTTGATTTCACCTTTTGTCCCATCACCAAAAGTCACATAACTGGTGGAGTGAGATTTGACATCCACCAACAGATTCTTGACACCTGTCATGTGTATAGAACATCCACTGTCAAAGTACCCGCCATCTTTGGTTGATACTCTGAGAGAGGTGTGAGCAATGAAACTAACAACATTGGACTTGAGAACCCATTGTTTCTTCTTTTTGCTATTTTGGGAAATCTTATCAGTTTTGGGAAAAAAAGTATTTTTAGGATACCCATACAACTTGAAACAGAAAGGCCTTATATGACCAAGACTTCCATAGTGATGACATCTCCAGGGATGGGGATTCTCCTTGGTGTGATTAAACTTTTTCTTTCCATGATGTCCTTTCTTACCATGATGTTTGCCTAGATGTTAAGACATTTGATTCGACATCTATGGTTTAGACTTGGCATGAGTTGAAATGGATGAAAGCTCTTCTGAGTTAGGTTCCTTTTTCTCATTGAAACCCAGACCACTATTGTCTTTTGTCACTCTTCCTGTTTGGAGAATTTCATCTAAGGTATCAGACCCATTATTCAGCATCTTGAGAGATCTGACCATTCTATCAAGATTTAAATTCAGAGAAGACATTTCACTTTCCAGATCAGAAATAGTTTTAAGATACTCTTCCCTTTCCTCCTTCAGCTGAGTTATGAGGGCTTTATGTTTCTCCCCTTCAAGACACACTTCTGCACTTCTAAGACATAATTCTTTGTATGAAGCAGCTAACTCATCAAAGGTTAGTTCTCCATCACTAGAATCTTCATCAGATACATATTTTCCTGTTAATGCTTTAACATACTTGGCAGATTCTTCAAGATCACTCTATGAGTCCTCTTCTGACCAAGTAACAGATAGATTCTTCTTCTTTTTATTAAGATATGTAGGACATTCAACTCTAATTTGACTAAATCCTTCACATTCAGGACATTGTAATCCCTTCCCTTGAGTGGATTTTTCTTCAGCCCTTTTTCTTCCAAACTCATTTGACTTATGGATGTCAGATGAGATGTTCTTGACATTTGATCTTTGGTTCCTATCCATTATTTTTATCACTTTGTTAAATTGTCTTCCAAGCATAGCTAAGGCCTTTGATATTCCTCCATCTTTATCCAATTCACAGTCTTCCTCTTCATCTTCAGTATTTGATACAAAGGCTATGCTTTTGTTCTTCTTTTTAGATCTTTCATTGATGCTTAATTCAAATGTTAGAAGGGATCCAATAAGTTAATCCACTTTCATTTTGTCAATGTATTGAGCTTATTCTATAGTAGTCACTTTCATATCAAATTTCTTGGGAAGAGACTTGAGCATCTTTCTCACCAATTTGTCTTCAAGAATTTTCTCTCCTAAAGCACTAAAGGCATTAGCAATTTCAAGAATGTTCATATGGAAGTCATTTATACTTTCATCATCCTTCATCCTCAAATTCTCAAATTTTATGGTGAGCAACTGAAGTCTTGACATCTTAACTTTGGATGTGCCTTCATTAGTAGATTGAAGAATCCACCATGCATCCTTAGCAACTCCACATGTATTCACTAATCTAAAAATGTTCTTGTCAATTCCATTAAATATAGAATTCAAGGCTTTAGAATTTCCAAGAGCAATTTCCTCTTCTTCCTTAGACTAATCTTCTTCTGGTTTTAATTCAAATGTAGGTTCTCCATTTTCTCCCAATTTGACAGGGTGTTTCCATCCTCTTAAAACAGCTTTCCAAGCCCTGTTGTCTAAGGACTTTAAAAAGGCAACCATTCGTGGTTTCTAGTAGTCATAATTGCTTCCATCCATAATGGGTGGTCTGTTCACAAATCCACCTTCCTTGTCCATAGTACCAGAAAGTATCTTCTCTAGATCTCACCCAGATAAGAGCAGCATGCCTGCTCTGATACCAATTGAAATTATGGTATCAGATATATGATGTCGAATGAGATGTCACGACACAAATATCTATTTGAAAGTAAAGTGAAGTAAAATCAAAATCAGTAAAAACACAAGAGATTGTTCACCCAGTTCAGTGTACAACAACACCTACTCTGGGGGCTACCAATCCAGGGACAAGTCCACTAAATAGTATCAATTCATAGACCCTCAGTAAACAACCAGTTTAAGATCTAATCACTTAATCACTACATGTGCTATACTTATACCTAAGACTCACCTAGGTATGAGGCCCTCCTTAAATCCCTTCAATCACTTACACTGAAAAACTAATAGAAATAATAAGTTTAAAACACTTCAATCATTCAATGCTTAAAATCTTATGAATGATACATAATTAATAACCCAAATAACAACACAAGTATTCAATCAATACTAGAGTGTAACAATTAAAAGACTTAGACTTTTTAAAACAGAAATAAATTATTCTTCTTCAAAAATTGCAGTAGTTTGAATAAGGAAGCAAGTCCTTATATATGCGCAGCTGTGGGCTTGGGCTTTAAAATCCAATATTCAATTCTTTTGAATATTTTCATCAAAACAGGTCAAGATAAAATCCATGCACTTTGAAAAATATTCCTCCATATTTCCCGCTGCCCGTGAGTTACAAATCTTGAAGTATGAAGTGCTGGAAATCAAGAAACAGAAAAACATATACTGATATTAGCTGAAATCCATTCAGGAGGGAGATGTCAAGACATCTGCTTTGACATCATTGAAAGCAGTTTGCTACAAATGCCAAGACATTTAGCAAAACATTAACAACACATTGTTTTACCAAAATTGCTGCCAAAAAACACTTACACTTATCATTGCACAGTCTGTAGGATTTGTTCCCAGCATCAATGGTCATTTCGGGAAGTGGCTTTAACAAGTGCATTGTAGGACCAGTGAAGAGAAGATTTGAGAAGTTAATGGGATCTAACTCTGACATGAGTTCCACCCTTGACAAGTTCAGGGGAAGATCTTACCCCCTCACATTCTATCAGGAGGAGTTGCCTGGAGGATCCCCCAATTCCACCATCTCGTTGCTCGTACAAACTCACATGGCTAACTTCAATTCAAGCATATCTTGGTCGATCAAGGCAGCTCGGTCGATATAATTTATTCACAATTGTTCACCACCTTGCAGCTAAATGAGACACACCTGACCCCCTACATGGGCTCTGATCTCTAGGGGTTCAATGGTTCCGTCACCAAACCTTGGGATATGTCGAACTAATTATTACTTTTGGGGCAAGAGAGACGACCAGGTCCATAAAGACCCAGTTCCTCGTCATTGATTGCCTATCATTATATCAATGCATCTTCGGAAGGCCCAATCTAGCCAAACTAATAGCAGTGCCCTCCATGATGCACCTCAAAATGAAGTACTACACCGCCAACGACCTCGTCGCTACCCTCCACGGGGACATCCAAGCAGACAGGATATGTTTTGAAGCAGCTGCTAATGGCTTGAGCTCCATCAACACTCAACCCAGGTCAGCAAACAAACTTGCTCTCCCTGAAAGTTCTGAGGAGTTGAAACCATTGCCCCACATCGACGTGATCGACCTAGACAACATGTTTACAAAGGAAGATCCCATAGGGCAGAGGAGGAGGGGAAGGAGCCCATGCTCAACAGAGAAGCCTCTTCCTCACCAATGAGCATTGTCATCCTAATGCTCTTGGCTGCCAATCCATTTTCTTTGCATTGTTGAATGCTTGTGTACTTATAGGGAATGAAATTAGGTCATAATCATCATGAGTTATGGTGTGAATAAAATCAAATCAAGTCATGTTTAAAAAAAATTCAAATTTGAAAATATTGCATTCCATATTTTCTCCACACAATTTCTTGCCTTGTTTTCCATGGATTTGGGCTTCAAATCTGATCCAAAACCAAGCCCACATGCTTTGGTCCATCATTTTGTTATTTTATTTAATTTATTTTGTATTTAATTGAATAAAAATCAAAATAAATATCAATAAAAATTATGATGAGGCATGAATGAGTTTAGGATTCCTCTATAAGGTCATGAGCACGTTTAGACCTTAAAATATAGGTCCATTAGTCCAAAATTTCAAGTTTGCTCAATTTGCACTTCATGCACTTTCTCCAAAATTTCCCAACTTGTGCAACTCATAACTTGCTCAAATTTTATCATATGAAGGTGATCTTAGACTTTTTTGAAACTTCAAGATGTCTCCTACAAATTTCATGTTGTTCATTTTTTTCATTTGAATGTTTTTAACATTTTGTAAATTGCTTTGACAAAAAATATCTTTTTGTTGACTTTCAAAATGACTTGTAATGTTTTGGCTCATAACTCTCAAATGAAGCATTTTTGGCCTTGAGCTTAGAGATACAAAGTTGTAGAGAATTGAATTTCCATCAAAATGGGCTTTGGTTGAGTATTTTCTGATGAAGCATGTGAAAGTTATGTATGGTCAAAGTTCAGTTGACTTCTCCTTAAGAAAAGTCCACAAAACCCTAATTTAGCAACTTTTGAGTTTTTAGCAATCTTGAGTCAATCTTGATGAATCATGATCAATACTTGATCAAATCATGAATATGACTTAAACTTCTTGATGTTGACCAAAAATGATGAAGTTTGACTGTCAATTGATCAAAGTTGACTTTTTGTCCAATACAGTTGATTTTTAATCATATGATCAATTGAATGAGCAAAAATGCATTGCAAAGCTTGAAACTTGTCATGAGGGTACCTTGAAGCATATGAGGAACCATGAAATCCACTTAAGGAATTAGAAGTTCAATTTTATTTGAGGAAAGTCAAACCCTAGTTATAGGTTAACTGTTTAGGAGAATGGTTTGTCTGGTTAACCCTTAAGTTGTCTTGAGAAATTAAGAACCCTAGGAGAATGAGGAGGTATCTTGAATCAATTGTCTTAAAAAATGGGAGGGCAAATTTTGGGGTAAAACACAGTCATATGGGAAATAAATCTGGAAATGTAATTTAAACATCCAAGGAAGCCTCTAACTTGATTTTCAGTTCTTGGTGCAGGCATTTCTTGAATTGCCCTAACTTTATCAGGATCAAATTCAATTCCTTTTTGGATGACAATGAAACCTAGAAAATTTCCTGAACGAACACCAAAAGTAGAATTATTTAGATTCAAGCGGAGACGATACTTCCTCAAACGCTGAAACAATTTCAACAAGTCTTCCATATGCCCTTCCTCAGTCTGAGATTTGGTGATCATATCATCAACATAAATTCGATTTCCTTATGCATCAGATCATGGAATAGGATTGTCATAGCCCTCTGGTACATTGCACCAACTTTCTTCAACCCGAAGGGCATCTCTCTGTAACAAAATGTTCCCCAAGGTATGATAAACGTTGTTTTTTCCATGTCCTCAAGAGCCATCCTAATTTGATTGTATCTGGAAAATCCATGCATGAACAAGAACACTTTGAATTTTGTTATGCTATCAACCAACATATCAATATATGGTAATGGAAAATCGTCTTTTGGACTTTCTTTATTTAAATCTCTATAATCAACGCACGTGCGTACTTTTCTGTATTTCTTTTGTACTGGAATAATATTGGAAATCCATTGAGGGTACACTGATGTCACAAGAAAACCAACATAAATATGCTTCAAATCCTATTCTTTAATTTTCACTTCCATGTCAGGATGAGTTCTTCGCAACTTCAGCTTGATTGACAGACATTCTGGCTTTAGCGGCAAATGGTGTTCCATAATATCGGTGTCTAAACCAGGCATGTCTTGGTAATACCAAGAAAATATATCCACACACTCTTTCATCAACTCAATCAACCTTCTCTTCACATCGGGATGAAGCAGTGCCCCAACCTTAACTTCTTTCAAATCTTCTTCTAAACCCAATTTAATCGTCTCCAACGACTCTTTATACGGCTGAATGGCATTTTCCTCGCGCTCAAGCAACCGTTAAACCTCCTCTGGGATTTCATCATATTCTTCTTCTTCAGCCACATACACAAAATATTCAAAGTTGGGAGAGGGTGTAGGGTTATTGCACTTAACTGGTTTTTTAATTAATCTGCACATATGATTTATGATTGATTTTAGAAACTGACACATGTAACAAGTGATTATGCAGATTTATTTACAGTTATTATTTATTTTGAAAGGTTTTTTTATTACCATTTTCCAAGAAAAACATAAAATAAAGACACAATTTAGAAATCAAAAACAACTTTTATTGATGATTTTAAAATTCAAAACAAAAGACACACCCATACATCATCACTTTCACCTTGGGTAGAGTGAAAAGAATTTTGAAAAGACAAACAAAAAAAATTACTTTGAAATGTGATGCAAGAAGGAACATCAATAGTGATCTAATTCTGGATTTTGACTTCATGTGTCACAAAGTTTGGCATCTCTTGCTCTGGCTCATCTTCAAGAATAGCGTTGACCTTTGGAGTAGTTAGATGAAGATATCCTAAACTGTGAAAGATGTCTTGATATTTACTCAAAGCGGACTTTGGTTTTACAACTTCCTTCTTCATGGAGAAACCCAAACCATTCCCATTCTTGTTCACAGGTGGATTAATAACCTACCCCTACACCTTGTTAAGGCCTTTCTGCACTACCTATTGCACATCCTTAAATGAGGTGATAGAATCTTCATTCTTCATTATATTATCAATAGACAAATCTTGGAACTGAGTTCCAACAGCGGCTTCATTAGCTTCTATAATTCTAAAGGAATACAATGAGATATCAATAGAGCCTGTTCATCGTTCACAATAACTACCTTTCCTTCACGGAAAAATTTCAGTTTCTGATGCAAGGTTGAAGTAACAGCTCCTGCTTTATGGATCAAGGGTCGTCTCAATAAACAGCTATAGGCTGGGATAATATCCATAACCTAAAAGGTGATTTAGAATAAGTGATAACCTATGTGAATAGGTAAATCCACCTCTCCATTGACAGACTTTCTCGAACCATCAAAAGCTTTTACTATAATGCCACTAGGGTGCATATGATTTATCTGGTATTTAAGCTTCATGAGAGTGATTCTTGGTATGACATTTAAAGCATATCCATTTTCTATCAGCATATTGGACAAAGATTCATTCTTACAATTCATAGATATATGCAGACCCAGGTTATGGTTTCTCCCTTCATCAGGCAATTCCTTATTACAAAAACTTAGATTGTTATAAGATATAATATTCCCCACAAAACCGTTGAACTGTTCCAGATACACATCCCTTTCAACAAAAGCCTGATTCAACACCCTCATCAAAGATTCCCGATGAGCATAAGAGTTCATCAACAAGGCTAAAATGGAAATCATAGATGGAGTTTGCAACAACTGATCTACAATCTTGTAATCACTCATCTTGATGATTTTCAACAGATCATCAACAACCTTTTCCAAGGCGGCGCCACTATATTCTCCCACCATTTTCTTAGGTTCAGGATTCTCAATAACCTTCTTACCAGAATTAACATCTCCTCGAAAGGTAGGGATGAAGACACGACCACTACAAGTTACCTGACTAGCTTCAGCAATATTCTCAACATGGGACAAAGGTTGGATAGGAATTTCCACATCATTCTCCAGGATAGTTGCATTGTACTTATAAGGCACAACTTTATCTGATTCATATGGGATAGGACCAGGTAGACAATAACTATGGGAGCAACAACAGGCTTACGGTGGTATGTAATCTCTACAGGGGCGGGAACACCAAAATATGGTACAATGACATTTACTCCTACCTCTTCATCATATTCAGGAAACATACCTCCGTTAGAGGAAAATAATTCATCAACAGAAACATATTCATCATCAGACATGGCCTCAACAGGGTAGTCTTCAATCATGTTAACTCCATTATAATCATCTCTGTTTCTTGTGACTCTGATAGTACCTTTGTCTAACAGCAGTTGAATACCTCTTCTCACAATAGAACAACCACGAGAATCTCTGCAGCAAATCTGACATGAACCATAATGATGTATCTCTTGACCATCTATATATCAAAAGTTAGCATGCAACTACACCAGATCATCATCCATATAATTCACATCATAAATCTAGAATTCACCGGGATATCCATAAACCATATTCACATCATAAATCTGGAATTCATCAGGACATCCATAAACCATATTCACATCATTCTCATATTGTGCATTTAGCCTAATGATTTGGATAAGGCCTTGATCCAACATCTCTTATAAATTACCTTCTACCACAGAACAACTGTGAGTGCTTTCTTTACATACACGACAGGCTCTATGGTCATGCTTACAATGGCTGTATTGACATAGAAAAACATGTATCTTCACGAAATTCCCTCTTACCGTGTTTATGTCAAAGATTCTGAGTTCTCCTGGACAACTAGAAACTATATTCACAATACCTCCACCTTCATTATTGGGTGGTGGAATTGCCTTCACATTGGGACCAATATCTTTAAAAGACAAGAGACCAGATCTTACCATCTTCTGCACTTCATACTTCAATGGATAACAGTTTTCAATGATGTTCCCAGGGGCTCCTTGATGAAAATCACAAGTTTGATCAACTTTATAATACCATGGCAAAGTTGTGGGTACAGCCGAAGGAGGCATAGTCTCCACCAAATTCTTCTGAATCAAAGCCAGAAATAATTTTGTATAACAAATAGGATAGGATCAAAAGCTTCTCTCCTCTGATCTTTCCCTTGATTACCTTGTTGAGGTGCTCTCTGATAGGCAATGACAATCGGAGCTGCATTGATAATGGGAGTTACTAAGCAACTTGTTGTTGATGTTAATGACGTCTTCTTAAAGGTATAATACTTCTTTCTCGAACAACATCATTCGTTTCTCTTTCTTTCTATCTAGAAAACCCATATGATGGCTTCTTTGTTCCACTAGAACCTTCATATTTTGAAAATCTTCCTTCCCTGACGGCTTCCTCTAGACAGACACCCATAATTACCATCTTAGTGAAATCACTTGGTGCACTTGCAACCATTCTTTCATAGTAAAATGAATCGAGGGTTTTTAGGAAGACCTTAGTCATTTCTTGCTCTCCTGTTAGGGTACCACTTAGGCAGTAACCCCGCACCAACGATGTGCATACTCTTTAAATGATTATTTATCTTCTTGAGACATTGCTCCCAATTAGTTACGGTCAGGTGCCATAAACATGTTATACTTATACTTCTTCACAAAAGCTTCACCAAGTTATTAAATGTATGGATGTTACTATTGTCCAATCCCATATACCATTTAAAGGCAACACCAGTTAAACTATCCTGGAAGAAATGAATAAGAAAGCGTTGGTCATCAGTATGAGTGGACATCCTTATGATATACATCATCAGGTGGTCACGGGGACAAGATTTTCCCTTGTACTTCTCAAATTCTGGTACTTTGAACTTTGCTGGCACTTTCATGTTAGGAACCAAGTAGAGGTCACTAACATTTTTTATGAATAACTCTTTCCCTCAGAGGGCCTTCACTTTTTCTGCATTTCATTGAATTGATCCTGAAAGTAATCCATTTGGTCATAAAAGCCCAAACTTTCACTTGGTGAAGGAGGTGCGTGATAAATTTCATCATTAATAATAGCCATAGCATTCACTGCAGGAGGTGCAGCATGATGCATCTCATCATTAATAATTGGGACAACATGCACAACAGTAGGTGCATAAATAGCAGTAGTTTGAATAAATGGAGCAACTTGAGCAGCAAGATTGTAACCTTCTGGCATGAAATTATCAGGCATTCCCCATAGGTAACCGCAAGGCATACGGTATTGAGTAGCAGTAATTGGAGTGACAGAGATGGGAACTAGCAGAACCTCTGAAATAACGGTCGTATGTTATGGTTGAGTAATACGAGGAGACGAAGGAGGAGGAGGAGGAGGTGGCTGATTCCGAGAAGCCACCAACGACTCTACCAAAGTAGTCAGATTACCCATACCGGCTCTCAAAGCAGTAACTTCTTCGTGCAGCTCATGATTCTCTTGTTCAAGGTTTTCAATCTTCTTCTTAAAATTAGCCCGAGTATTGTCGCAATGAGACAACTTACCGACAAAATTAAGTAGAGAAACAAGTAAGACACCTGTGAAAGATAGGAAAGTAAAAATATGTGCAAAATGATGTATGATATGCAATGCATGTGATTTATTTTGTTTATTCAAGGAACTCAAATAACTATAAACAATTGCAAATATTTAGGAACTAACACATTTGGAAATACTGAGGATTCTCATTTTAATAATAACTTTGGAATGGATTACAACTGTAAGTACAAGTTTCAATAATCCTAAATACAATAGAACAAAGATAGAATCTAAAAATCCTAAGGAGCCAAAGCTGATGAAGATCTCACCACACACTGACGTTTTCCCTTGAGTCTTACAACTGATCCTTCAACTGCTTGCTCTCTTCTACATACTTGTCGGCAACTTCTTTCCATCCGCCAGAATTAGAAAATGGTTGAGCTCTAGAGGAAAATAAATCCTCTTGCTTCTCCATCATCTCTACATCATGACTCTCAATAATCTCAATCAAGTCATCCTTCTCTTTCAATTCTATTGAGTAGGACACCTTCAAGGTATGGTACTTGTTCTTCCATGCTTCCTTCTCTTACTGCATCCTAACGAAGGCAAGTTGAAGTTCTTCCATGTCATCTAAGAGAGGAGGAGGAGTCCTCATAAACATGCCAGCTAAAGGTTCTTCATGAGAATAAGGCATCTTCAACCGAATTGCCCTTTCTTGTACCCAACGGAGATGAGGATCTAAAGAAACAACTCTTCTTAGTCCCAAGTCTTTTCTACCCTTCCTATGAATATATCGCCAAGCATTTTCAATCTCTTCCTTAGTTATCTTGTGATCTTCTCCTTCTTTGAGAAAGAAACCACTCATATGAATATTGTTTGGCTTGTCTCTCATTGGATATCCAAGTTGGCGGCGTACAAGAACAAGGTTGTAGTTAATTCCTCCCTTTGTACCAAGAAGAGGCACATTGAGAAAAATAACATAACTATCAATAATCTTCACATCATAATAAGCTTGATGATACCAATAAATGTCAGAATGAGTAAGAGCCATAATATTTGATGCCCAACGTGGTTCCTTCTCTATATCCCAAAAAGCAGTAGACTGAGGTAAGTGAGAAATAAACAACTGATATAACAACGGTGTGCAACAGTTGATCATCCCTTCCTGATAGAAATTCTAAAGATGGATGAAATGATAAGTATCTCCTAGAAGTGTAGGGACTGGATTCCTGATCATAAAAATCCTAATACCATTAACATCCATAAATTTGTCGACGTCAGGAAACAAGAACAACCCATAAGCAAGCAAAGCAAATATAACCTCAAAAGTAGTTATACTCTTCATCTTGGCGAAGTAACGAGCTTTATCCAATAGAAACTGAGCAGGTAAACCTCTTATTCCTCCTTTGGTAGTCATGTTAGCCTTAATCTCCGACTTCCTCAAATGATTTATGGTGGCATTCTCAAGAGTCATGGGCTCTCCTTCTAAACCGGTGAAAGAAACACAATCAGTAATAGGTAAACTAAGTAAGTAAGAATACTCTTCCAATATGGGCATCAGCTGATAATCAGGAAAAGTAAAACACTGTTATAACGAATCGTAGAGCTGGACCAATGTAGAAAGAATACACTCCTTCATCTTGAGCTTTATAAGAGGCACAATGGCTCCATACTTCTTCCGGAAATATTAGGACTCTCAATCTCAGGAATCAAACCCCTCAGTTCCTCTATCTTAGGATCCTTGAAACTGTACTTCTGAATCTTTCGCCTTCCAAAATCCATGGTCAAAAAGTACCTGAGATATTTGCAAAGGTCAATCTTAAGTTCCTTGAAAAACCTTTTAAAGAATGCTCATGGGTGCATGAATGCATGATGGTGTAATAATCACACACAAGATCACAAATATGGGGGTTAATAGGTTCGATGTCACGAGCACGAAGTCAAATGTACTACTATCAAGGTAAGGACTAATGGTTTATCACCTTCTTAACAAGGCTCTAAGTAAATCCCAGAGTCTACATTCTTCCTCTAGATATTACCAACGTCTCAATTATCTGGATAATTAACAATATTCTCATGAAAAATTCGTCTGAGTGCAGCATCGTGTGACAAATACTTCCGGATTCCCCCGTTATAGTCTTTGAACTACACCTAAAAGTCCAATATTGGTTTGTTGTACCCCAAAATTTTCCCTCTCATTTTATTTAAAACATACTCCTAGAAGTTCTCAAATGCTCAAGGTTGACCAAGAATTGACCAGACAAATTCTCCTCCTAAGTAATGGACTTTCAGCTAGGGTTTCACTTTTCACAAAGAAGTTAGGGTTTCAAAGGGCTCAAGTTATTTCCATGGCCCCTAACATGTCCTCAAGAATTCTCATGCCAATTTTCATGCCTTGCATTACAAGTTTGCTCAGTCAATTGCTCAGATGACTGGAAATCAACTATATTAGGTGAAAAGTTAATTGTGGTCAATATATAGTCAAACTTCAAGATTTTTGGTCAACATCAACATTTCAAAGTGATATACATCATTTTATCAAGTTTTGATCATGATTCCTCAAGGAATTCTCTCAAATCATCAAGAATCTAAAAGTGCAAAATTAGGGCTTCCTAGGAAAAGTCAACTGAACTTTGACCAAGCATAACTTTCACATGCTTCATCCATTTTCCCCCAACCAAATCTTATTGTGAAGAAAATTCAAGTCCCTGCAACTTTTCTTTTGTCCTCAAGTTCAAAAAATGCATCATTGGAAAGATATGAGCCAATACATTACTGGTCTTTTTGAAAGTCAACTAAAAGGCATTTTTTTGTCAAGGCAAGTTACATCAAGATAATTTCTCTAAATGTAAAAATGTTAAAATTAGAGATTGTAGGGGACATACTGAGATTTCTAAAAAGTCAAAGATCATCTCCAAAAGATAAAAATTGAGCAAGTTATGACTAGTACAAATTGGGAAAATTGGTGAAAATGCAAAAAAGTCAACTTTGAAAAAAAATGCATTTTTAAGTTCATAGACCTATTTTGTGGGATTCAAGTATGTTTATGACTTACTCAAGGACCCCTAAATTCACTCTCACCTTGATTTGAATTTTTTCTCTATTTTATTCATATTTATTTTGTTTTTATTCAAATAAACACAAAATAAATTGCATAAAATGATAAATAAAAAGTATGGACACATGGGCTGATGATTTGGGTTGATATTGGGCCTTAGAATTCGTGCAAGGCATGAGGAAAAAGACCAGGTTCATTGCATCTCAAGAAGGGCAAGTTTTTCCACAATTTTGGAAGTATTTTAATATGTTTGATATTGCTTTGAAAGGGGGTCATTATGTGTGGATTCTTGTCATGTTTACTCGCCATTCCATCCCTCTATAAATACCAAACAAAAGCATAAGCAAAGGACCACAAAATTTTGCACCAAAGCTCTCCAAAAATTTCTCCAAATTCGAAGAAATTGTGAAAATCATATCTCGCATCTTCAACGGTTTTCAAACTAATCCAAACCTTCCATTGTCTTCCTGAAGGCCAGGAGTCAGAATCAATCATTATCTTTTGCAAATCAATCATAGAAAACACCCTCACATCGATTCCGGTTGGTAAGTTGGTAGGTTTCATGTTCTCAAGATTTTCACAGTTTAAATCCATGTAAACATGTTTGTTTCATTTATATGCATTTTCTGCAATTTTCTAACGTTTTACATGTAAGCATGGAGGAAGAAATGACAATCATGACCATGATGCACCCCAAGGCGCGTTCCCCACTGGATCAGAACAAAGCTCCTGGACTCATCTGTTTTGGGCCTATTGTTCTCCTTCCTCACACCCCCTCCATTTACTTGCTCTCAGCAGGCCCATTTTCATTTTTTTTTGTTTTAATTAACTACTTTCTTTTTTTAATCAACCTTATTTTAATCAAAAAATCACAAAAAACATTAGACTTCGGTTTTTATTAATTAAATTAATTTTAATTAATTACTTTAATCACTTTTTTAATTAATTAACTAATTAGAATTAGGGTTTTATAATTAATTTATTTTCATAAATCAAATTCAAATTATTATTAACACAAAATTCTTTTTTCTCATAAAAAGACCAAAAACATTTTTTCTTGCTTAGAATTTTATTTTTTTTATTTTGTCCTTTAATTTCTTTTTTAATTATTCCCTTGTTATTTAAATTCTAGAAAACAAATGTATAGGTTGCACCGGTAATTTTGTAATAGTTGTAGTTTACATTTCCTTACATTTTTTCTATTATGTTACTGTTTATGGGATGTAATAGCTGTAGGCCTTTACTTTCTCGCATTTTATTTTCTGCACTTATAGTTATGCATGTATATATATAATTGTGTAGTAACTAGGACGTGTATAAAAAGATCTAAAAACAAAATGTTAGAAAACCTTAACATCAAAGATAAACAATAACTGAAACACAAAACACTTTGTACACGAGCACCTTTAAGCTACCTCCACTTGTTGCCTTCGGAAAACAACAGTTATGTCCCTCGAAAGTGGGGACGCTTTAGCAAATACCCTCGAATCAAAAGATCATAGTCCCTCGATGACCATTCGGTGTTGCCTTTCGGTAAAATGATTTAGTCCCTTAAACGAAATTGTTAAAACGTCCTTACCAGTTTCCTTCAATGATTGTACGATGACCCTCGATTGTCCCTCAAACATCCAACCATGGGGCTACCTACTCACTAATAGTAGGATAGCATTGTCTAAAGGAAAAGAGGAAAAGAACAAACCTTTTCGAGTAGGTATATAGTTCTTAGATGCTTGCTTAAAACAAAACATTTTCCACACCTACACTCCTTCCCAAAAATATTTTCAAAAACACTTTGTATACGTTCTCAACAATACGAGAAACATTACAAAGTTTTCTGCACTAAGGCGTCTTTTCAAAATACTTTTTTTTCCAAACACACAAACACAAGGTATTTACAAACGAGCTAGTATCTAAGAGCCTGTAGATAACTACGGATGGAAAGGGTGCTAACACCTTCCCTCTCCATAATCTACCCCCTTACTCAAAAATAATCTCGAAAGGTCTTTTTCTGTTCTTTTCACCCTTTCGTTTGTTGGATAAAAGAAAAGTCGGCGGCGACTCTTGCATACTGCAACATTTACGAATAAAAACGCAAAACCAGTATAATAGTCAGTTCTCCCACCGTATTACAGAATTGGCGACTCTGCTGGGGAATTATAAAAGTGGGGTTACCTTAGAGTTAGATCATTTTAAATTGCTTTCCTTGTTTGCTTTGTCTGCTTTATTATTAAAGGGTTTGTTGGGGTTATTGTTAAAGATCCTATACCCAGATCTGGGGCACCTTTTTAGGTAAGTAGCAACAAATCATGGAGGTTGTACGGCGTAGGCCGATATGGACGAAGTGATGGCTACGTTAGAGTGATACTCTGGCTTGTACTAATGTTCCTTGAGTCAGTCAAGGATAAAATTAGGCTTCCTTATAGTGTCATTAAGCGCTAACTGGCCTTTAGAACCTTTAATTGACTCATCCTAGCCATTAAAAAGTAGTGAGATATCCGGATTTGGTTTCGACCGAAGATTAGTTGATACTCGATACTACACTCATTGAGATTGGACTTTCGGGATATTTCGGGCGCAATATTTTGATGCTTGAGCTGAAACAATGCCTGAGAGAAAGGTCAATGATATGAGACTCCTTAGAAACCGGTTACTATTACTAGGACAGGTTGATCCAACTAAACTTCAAGAGGGTACTTACCTATAAATCCCATGCAAGCCTGAACCTAAGGCTACTTGTGTGACTTGTTTGCTTTCATTATCTAACAACTTGAACTCCTTGCATGGTTTTGTTTGTACTCATTATCTAACAATGTGAGTTCCTTGTAGGACTTGTTTGTAGTCATTATCCAATAACCTGGACTTCTTACAAGAATCACTTGTCTTCATCACCTTACACTTTTTCTTGGTGCATAGCATACACATCATGACATCATGCCATAGCATTTCGTTAAACATTTCAAGGATCTCTAGGGCATGTGATGTAGGTTATGATGAACCAGACGTCTAGCAATGGGCAAGGGGATTTATTTTCCTCTAGTCAACACTGTAAAAGCACAATAACTTGAGTCAGAGGCTATGACCCACTCAACATGGTGAGCTTGATTCTTGTAGAAGGATATTCAATGATACGAAGTTCTTCCGTCAAAGATGCAATCAAAATTCAAATATTTTCTTGTGTTTACCCCGCGAGATCCTTGAAAACATTGCATGCATGTCATTACATAACAGGTATTCTCAAGACAGATTTCTCATTTTCTCGCTGTTTATTTCAGCAAGAAAGATGGCTCTCGAACAGAATGACATAGATCTTCAAACTCAAGATGCTCAGTTCAAGGAATTGTTCCTGAATCTATCCAAGGGGCGATAAGAATTGAAAACACTCCTCGCTGGGAACATGACCAAGAAAAATCCTAAAGACAACAAGGATGACCAGTTGGAATAACTGCAAGCTGAGATGGAAAGGACGAGAATCCAGATGAGCAGTCAGATGGATCTTATCCAAATTTTAGCTCGGTGACAAGAAAAGTTAAGCATTCTCATCAGCAAGCTTCATCAATACAGATACGACCATCTGGGGAAAACTGCTAGAATTTGGGGCCTAATCAATGATCAACCTCTCTTGGAAGACAAGGAATTGGATGACATGTTCATGCGGGAACATGTTGAAAATAAACTCAGGAGCGATGAAACCCAGGGGACTGCATCTTCAAGTATTTAGAAGAGACCATACAATGGAAAGAAAGAGTCCATTACTATGTACGACCAAAAGGGTCACTGTGATACGGTGGGAGAACTGACTTGAGGTTTTGCGTTTGTTTTCACAAATGTTTCGGTTGAGCAAGAGTCGCCACCGACTTTTTATTTTATCCTAAGGAAAGGTTAAAAAGCACAGCAAAAACCTTTTGAGATGTTTTCTTGGGTTCGGGGAGTAGATTATAGAAAGGGAAGGTATTAACACCCTTTCTATCCATGGTTATCCATGGGCTCTTAGTTACTTGCTTAGATCACTTGCCTTTTATTTTCAATTGTTTGAAATGGTGCTTGTGTGTGTGGGTTTGAAAAATGTTTTGAAAAGGAGCCATTGTGGTGGCAACCTTTGTAATGATCCATGTGGGGATGTATACAAAGGTGTATGTCTTTTGAAAAGGTTTTCATTTTGCTTTTTGAAAGTTGTTTTGAAAGTGTAGTGATGTGTGGTTTAGAAAATAGGCAAGTGTTTTAGTTTGCAAGTTTGATTCAAGTAACTAAGAGGTTATCTACTCCTAAGTTTCTCAAAGTTTTATTGCTATGTTTTAACCCTTTTAATAAGTTTGTTCCACCATTGTATTTGGTGGACAATCTCATGTTAGGATGTGAAAGGGACAGGCGCGGGTCATCGTTTAGACCATAATTGCAATGGTGCCAAGTATCTTTGGGCATTTTCTTTAGGGGACTTGATCATTTGTTTAGGCAAACATTTTGAAAGTGTTATCGAGGGACTATGATCATTTGATTTGTTTGTTTTGCCCAAAGATACCTAACATGCAATATGGCTCAATTTTGAAAGGCAACAAGTGGAATACCCTAGGGGGTGCAAGTGTGATTTGTGTGTCCATTTTCATGCTTGTTTGTCTTGAGATTAGGTCATAACTATTTTGTCGTTTTTCGCATACAAACCCTAATTCTAACATGGTATAATTAGAAAGCAATAAAGTGCGGAAATAAATTTACTAAGCTATTACAAAACCATATATGGGAAGAGGGGTACAAATGTTCGAATGGGGATTTTGACAAGGAATTTAAATCTAAAACTATTACATCAATATTGAATTATTTACAAGGTGATTAATTTGCATGAATTAAATAAAATAGAACAAATGTGCTAGATGCCAAAAAATGGTTTTTGTATGTATGGAAAAAGGTATTTTTACATGTCAAAAATAAAGAAAAAGGGAAAGTATTATTTTTTGGAGTTTTTTCATGTTTAGGGCAAAACCCTAATTCTATTAAATAAAATGTATTATTTATTCAATATATATAATATTTATTATTTGTGTACAAAAATAAAATAAAAATAAAGTATATTTGTAAAAAATGATTTTTTTAGTGTTTAATATTAATAAAATAAAATATGTATATTTTTAGCATTTTATTCTAAGTATATTAATATATATGTATTTATTTGTATTATTCACAAATTATCTTAAATATGCACAAAAAAATAATAATATTTAATTTTTGTAAAAAGGGGTATATTTCACATAAAATATTTTCAGAATATAAAATGAAATAAAATAAAAAGAAAAATGTATTTACACCATTTTATCATTTTTTAAATAAAAGTATATTTATTTATCTATTTATGTTCAAATAACTATTCTAACCAAATAAATATCCAATAAATAGGAAAATGGTATAAAAAAATATTTTTATGTTTTATATATGATGAGGAAAAATAAATAAATCAGGCCAAAAAAGAAAAGTAAAAAAAAAACATTAAAATGAAAGAAATGGGCTTGGGGGGTGCAAAACCAAAAACATGGTGTGAATAAGAAATATGAAACAAGCCCAGCCCAATAGACCCTTCTTCAACCTCCAGCCAGAAACGTTCAAAAAACGCGCGCCCTTCTTCTCAAACTTCTAACTCCTGATTCCTGGCTTATTAATGAAAACTCATAACATAAAAAATGTTCAGCATCAAGAGACGAATCCAACCATATGCAGAACTTGATCTAACTCTCTAAGATGAGGGAGAATTTCTTCTCCCCCAAATCTTAACCTAGATTTTCTGCCATTTTTAAACCTTAAATTCTCACAGCTCAAGCAAAAGAAATGAAAAGTAAAAACATGTACATGTTCAGTGGCATGAGTAGAACATTGTTTATTCACAAACTTAAAGCTAATGATGCCTAATAAGAGAGATACGAATTCAAAAACTTACTTGTTCAGCTGAAGTTCTATCTGGCAATGTAGAAGCTCTCAGTGCAAAGTGATGATTGGTATAGCTTCCTTGAGGTCCAAGGATACTATTCCAAGTGTTACTTTGCTTTGAAACCTTTTAAATCGAGCTATAGCACTTCACCTGCAAATCAGAAATGTGAAAATGGTGGAACCAGTTAGAGGGATTACAGGTCGTGTTTTTGCTTTTGGTTAGCTTGCATAGATGGTAGGGAAGGTGTATGAACTGGTTTGGGCAAGAATGCTTGAAAGGATTGAGAGTTGGAACTCAATCTGCAGAGGTTGCTCTGTTTGAGCAGTTTCAAGGTGATTCTGAGTTTTGGGAGGGATTGGAGGTGAAAGGCTCGTGCTTTAACTTTGGATCAATGTGTGGAATGTGTTTGATAAGTTTGTCTAAGTGTTTCTAAGCTGATATGGAAGTTGGTACAAGTTATGCTATCTTACTTGAACTTGAAGCAAACAAAGGCCACTTGATCATTCTAGCCTGTACAGGCCCTCACACTATGCTGCATACATTGGCCTTGATCAGTGCAATTTGCTCACAAACTTGTGCCAAGAAGATTTGGACTGTACCACTTGGATTGCAAACTTGACATAAAGTTCTACTTTTCAAAAATGGAAATAATGCTTTTTCTAGTTTAGGGTTAATTCTCCATGTAATGTCCAAATGCTTAAAATAACAACTTGGCACAATGGTTTTGCATTAAATTTATGAGTGTCAAAAGGTTTTAGGACCTGTAATGTAGCTTAAGCATGCTGAGATTTGAAATGCATAGTGTTATGAACATGTACATGGCCAAGAACAAAAGTGACTTTTTCCCATTTTGCAAAATTTGATTCTCCCTAACCATGAGGTTGTTTGAGAAGTTCTTGGACATTTTGGAAAGCTTGGAATGTGTACTACAATCCATCTTTGAAATGCAAATTGAAATACCAAGTGGAAGTGTATGGAAAATGGCCTTGAAGTTAGGTAGAAAACCTTGTCAAAAAGGTCAAATTTTCACTAAGTTATGAATGGTTTAGTGCCCTTATTCAAAAATTTGTAACTTGAGATACAACCCTCATTTGGGAAACCTTTGTGAATCAAAGTTGTAGATTATGCAACAAGCTACAACTTTCATGTTTTGACTTTTGTTTGAATCCAAATGGATCTTGGTGAGAAAGTGGGGCAAAGTTTGGAAAAAATTAGGGTTTTCCATAACTTATAAAAATTCTAAGTTATGAAAAATTTCCATTTCAAACCCTAATTTGCATTTCTTGGTTTCTTGATGAACAAGTTTCATGATTTGGCATGTTTTGATGAAAAATGAATCTTGACTTTTGATTTTGACCAAAAAGTCAAAGTTTGACTTTTCAGTATACAGTCAAAATTGATCAATTGACTGGGAAATTCAACTATCAATCTTGTGTATTTGGGATCTTTTGAACTTGTTGAGCATGTCAAGATAATTCCATGGGGTCTTTGAGTCCATATGTGACCTTGGTTTGCCATTGGCTAGGTCAAACAGTCAAAAATTACCCTTGTGCAGTCAAAACCCTAAAAATGACCATTTTGCCCTTTTGATGATCTGATTAAATTTCTTGTGGAATTGTGATCCAAACTTGATCAAATGGTCCATATGAGTTCATAATGTTGATGTGGGTCAATTTTCATGAGATTTGACTGTCAACTGGCCACAGTTGACTTTTCCCCAATACAGCTGATTTCTAGGTCATCTGTCCAATTGGCTGGGCAAAACTTGGAATCAAGACTTGAAACTTGGTATGGATAAACTTGGGAGTCCAACATGAAGCATGAAAGTCATCTTAGGCATTTTAGGTCAAAACATCTTTGTTCAACCACAAACCCTAATTTGGGTCCACAGTGCAAGGAGAAGTCTTGAGCAGAGGAAACCCTAACTGGATCTTGATCTTCAAAGGTCTTGTGATGAGAAAATGTTGAGGAAATGGGAGGGCAAATTTTGGGGTACAACAGTTGCCCCTGTTCAATCTTCTTGAACCTGAAGAGTTAGATTGGCAAGTTTGCCTTTCGTGACTCGAGGGTAAAAGGAGATTGGACACTAGAGTGCCCGGAAATTTGCACTCGCATGTTGAAATATCAGCAATGTGATGTCGGGAATGGGCTTACAGATGCCATTTAGAGAGGTGGTGGATAGGGAGATGGGCTTATAGATGCCATCTAGAGATGTGACAGAACCTTGTCGGGAATGGGCTTATAGATGCCATTTGGAGGTGTTGATCGCATAAGAGATTCTTTAGCGAGAACTTGTGTATTTGAGAAAGACAGATGTTTTCCTGGCTTGTTACAGGTGTTTGATCTTCAGTCTCCTTATGTAGATATGCCCTGGCTAGATACAGGTATCGAATCTACAATCGGTTGTTCACAGATATGCCCTGGCTGGATACAGGAGTCGAATCTGGAAATAGTCGTCAATAGATATGCCCTGGCTGGATACAGGAATCGAATCTTCGAACTCTTCAGACGTGCCCTGGCTAGATACAGGAATCGAGTCTGGAAATGTGGTCAACAGATATGCCCTGGCTGGATACAGGAGTCGAATCTGGAATTGTGATGGTTGATAGATATGCCCTAGCTGGATACAGGAATCGAATCTTCAAACTCTTCAGACGTGCCCTGGCTAGATACAGGAATCGAGTCTGGAAATGTGGTCAACAGATATGCCCTGGCTGGATACAGGAGTCGAATCTGGAATTGTGATGGTTGATAGATATGCCCTGGCTGGATACAGGAATCGAATCTTCGAACTCTTCAGACGTGCCCTGGCTAGATACAGGAATCGAGTCTGGAAACTGATCACTCTCAGATGTGCCCTGGCTAGATACAGGTATCGAATATGGAATTGTGACAGTTGAAGGTAGTTGTCTTTGGGATCGTCTTTTTCCCTGAAAAGGCAAAAACATAAGTTGTACGTAATGTCATGATGTATGATATGCCTGATGTCATGATGTTCAACATGAGATAGTGTTGTATGCACTTTATCATGTATGTAAGCAAGATGTATGAAAATGTGAAATGTTTATGAATGTAATTTCGTCTTAGGAAAATAAATCCTTGACGAACGGCCGGGGAGTTGCTCTGTGGCAAAGATACTTTGCTGAAGTTTTGATGAGAGGCCTGCTGAGGACTTCAATGATGGATTCCGCTGGGGATAATGATGATAAACTCCGCTGGGGATAACCAAAGATAAACTCCGCTGGGGAATACCAAAGATAAACTCCGCTGGGGATTGAAGGAACTTTGCCGAGGGCGATCTTCCGTGGCAGATAGCTGAGGATAACCCAGTTATAAGCCCTTGTGAGGAATAACTTTGAATAAAGCTCGGGAGAGACGTCCGTATTCTGCAGGGAACAAGCTTCCAGAATCTACTGGGGATAAGCTTTAAGACTGGCTGGGGATAGGAATTCCGCTTTCCTGGGGGAAACTTTTCGGAATTGCACTGGGGTACTGATATTCTGTCGGGGAACCATCTTAGGTCAAGACTGTCGGGGACGCTTGCTAGTGAATGCCTATATTCCACTGGGGAATGTTGTGCCTTTTTAGGATTGACGGGGAACCAACTCTGCTTGGGGAAAGTATTGCTGAATCTTGTCTTACCCTACGGGGCGTTGAGATAATTTGGTCACATTCTTCAGTCGAATCTACCTGGGTACCTTGGCGGACAAAGCAACCAGACTGCATCAGACAACTTCACATTGCCCCTGTCCCTGATGTCATCTGTAATTAATCTTTTGTTTTATATGCAAATATTTATGAATCAGCAATTTAATGTCAAATGCATATATCAAAAATGAACATTGGACGTTCTTCGCAAAACAAAACAGAAAAAAGGAAAACAATGGCAATTTGTATGGACAAGTGAATTTGTATTGATTTGAACTTTGCCTGTGAATAGGCGTTTTTGTACAAGAGGCTGACATCCTAGTAAGAGGACGCCGCCAAATAACATTGAGTTTACAATTTTGAAAAGAAAACAAAACAACTATGTGAACAATCCCACTGGGTTCCAACTCTGCTATCGCCTTTATGTCTCCAAGCGTCTCATCGCTTTGCTGCCTAGTTGAAGATGAAGCTGATTGGTCGATGCCGAAGTCTGAGCCAGATAGTCGATGTCGAATTCCGGATGCGGAGCGATCCAACGAGACATAGTGTTACGCTTTACCCCTAACTTTTTCCTGGACCGCCCTTTCGGGTTTTCAGTCCACCGGGATACCCATTTTTGCCCAAACCGCCTTTTTAGGTTTTCGACTTGCCGGGTGTACAGATTTTTATTCATTTCATCCCTTATTTTTGCCCGAACCCTTTTGGTTCACCGGGAAGCCCTTATTTTTGCCTAGGTATGTCAACCTAGCGGGTCTTTTATTTATGCGTAGTATTTTTTCACTATGTCTGCATTGGTGGGGTGAGGAAGGTCGTCACCATCCATGGTGGTTAGGATCATGGCTCCTCCTGAGAACACATGTTTAACCACAAATGTCCCTTCGTACGTAGGGGTCCATTTTCCCCGGGGATCACTTTGAGGAAGGATGATGCGTTTGATTACCAGGTCCCCAACTTGATACTCTCGTGGTTTGACTTTCTTGTTAAATGCCCTGATCATCCGTTTTTGATACGTCTGACCATGACAGATAGCGGTGAGTCTCTTTTCGTCAATCAGATTTAATTGATCAAGTCGAGTCTGGATCCAGTCATCTTCACTCAAGTCTGCATCCTTCATAATCCGGAGAGAGGGTATCTGGACTTCAATTGGCAAGACGGCCTCCATGCCATAGACCAAGGAGAAAGGAGTTGCCCCGGTTGACGTCCTTGCTGAGGTACGGTACCCATGAAGAGCGAATGGTAACATCTCGTGCCAATCTTTATAGGTCACTGTCATCTTCTGCACAATTTTCTTGATATTTTTATTAGCTGCCTCTACAGCCCCATTCATCTTCGGCCGGTAGGGAGAAGAATTGTGGTGCTGTATCTTGAATTGTTCAGAGTTCAGTGATCATCGTGTTATTGAGATTGGTACCATTGTCCGTAATGATTCTTTCTGGGACGTCGTACCGACAGATCAGATTATGTCGGATGAAACGTGCCACGACGCTCTTGGTTACTGTGGCGTAGGAAGCTGCCTTAGCCCACTTCGTGAAGTAATCGATCGCCACTAAGATGAAGCGATGCCCATTGGATGCCGTTGGTCGGATCTCACCGATCATATCAATCCCCCATATTGCAAAAGGCCAAGGTGCCGTCAGGACGTTCAGAGGAACTGGAGGAATATGCACCTTGTCAGCATAGATCTGGCATTTGTGACAAGTTCGAGAGTGTTGGTAACAATCGGCTTCCATTGTGGACCATAAATATCCTGCCCGAAGGATCTTCTTTGCCATGGTGTGTCCACTGGAATGTGTCCCGAATGTACCTTCATGCAGTTCTATCATGATCTTCTCTGCTTCGGCCTTATCCACACAACGTAGTAGAGTTGAATCATGATTCCGTTTGTAGAGAATGCCGTTGTTGAGGAAAAATTTCGCCGCAAACCTTCTCATGAACTTCTTGTCATTGACAGATGCACCTTCAGGGTATTCCTGAGCTTCCAAATACCTCTTCACCTCATGATACCAGGGTTTTTCAGTCACCTTTTCGGTCTCAAGATCGCAGCAGTAAGCCGGTTCATCCAACTTCCAGATAATGATCCGGGGAGCCTCATTGTCCCATTTAACTTTGAACATTGAAGACATTGTAGCCAGTGCATCCGCTAACTGATTCTCCTCTCTTGGGAAGTGCTCAAAAGTTATTTCTTCAAAGTGGGGAAGCAAGGTTGACACATACTCCTTGTAAGGAATGAGATTTGGGTGTTTTGTATCCCACTCGCCTTTGATCTGATTGATCACGAGAGCGGAATCTCCGAAGACACTCAGAAAATTGATCCTTAAGTCGATTGCAGCTTGTAGACCCATGATACATGCCTCATATTCTGCCATGTTGTTGGTGCAGTTGAAACACAATCGGGCGGTGAGTGGAGTATGAGTTCCTTTGGGAGATATGATTACAGCGCCGACACCGTTACCCAAAGCATTGGAGGCTCCGTCAAAATGCATAGACCATCAGGATCCTTCCTCAGGTCCTTCATTCGGTCCAGGTACTTCACAGTCAGTTACCACCATGATGTCTTCGTCCGGAAAATCAAAGTTCAATGATTGGTAATCGTCCACAGGTTGGTGTGCCAAATGATCTGCCAGTACACTTCCTTTAATTGCTTTCTGAGTTGTATACTGGATATCGTATTCTGTCAAGATCATTTGCCATCTTGCTATTCTTCCAGACAGAGCAGGCTTTTCGAATATGTACTTGATGGGATCCATCTTTGAAATCAATAGAGTAGTGTGAGTCAGCATATACTGTCTCAGCCGGCGAGCAGCCCATACTAGAGCGCAGCAAGTTTTCTCAAGCAGTGAGTAACGAGACTCACAGTCGGTAAACTTTTTGCTCAAGTAATAAATAGCGTGCTCTTTTCGGCCAGACTCGTCATGCTGCCCCAGCACACACCCCATTGAATTGTCAATTACTGTCAAGTATAATATTAGAGGTCTTCCTTCCACTGGTGGCATAAGAATGGGTGGCTCTTGGAGATATTCCTTTATCTTTTCAAAGGCGGCCTGACATTCATCGTTCCAGCGTACTACTTGATCTTTCTTCAGTAATTTGAAGATTGGCTCACAAGTAGCAGTCAGATGTGAGATGAATCGGGCAATGTAATTCAGTCGTCCCAGGAAGCCTCTGACTTCTTTCTCTGTCTTTAGAGTCGGCATTTCTTGTATGGCTTTTACCTTGGCAGGGTCCACCTGAATACCTTTATCACTTACAATGAAACCTAGCAATTTTCCGGATCTTACCCCAAAGGTGCATTTATTGGGATTCAACCTCAGCTTGTATAACTTGAGTCGGTCAAATAACTTCCTCAGATGGTCAAGGTGCTCCTCCTCAGTTTGAGACCTTGCAATCATGTCATCAACGTATACCTCAATCTCATGATGGATCATATCATGAAATAAAGCAACCATGGCACGCTGATAGGTTGCCCCAGCATTTTTCAATCCAAATGGCATGACCTTATAACAGAAGGTGCCCCACTGAGTCACAAAGGTAGTCTTTTCCATATCCTCCGGAGCCATCTTGATCTGATTATACCCTGAAAAACCATCAATGAAGGAGAAAACCTTGTGTTGAGCGGTATTGTCAACAAGGACGTCGATGTGAGGTAAGGGGAAGTCATCCTTGGGGCTTGCCCTGTTCAAGTCCCTGTAGTCGACACACATCCTGACTTTGCCGTCCTTTTTCGGCACTGGCACCACATTGTCCACCCATTGAGGATAAGAAGTTACCGCTAGAAACCCGGCATCGAACTGCTTCATGACCTCAGCCTTGATCTTTTCAGACATCTCTGGACGCATACGGCGAACCTTTTGCTTTACCGGAGGGCAATCTTCCTTGGTTGGCAGGTGGTGAACTACAATGTCGGCATCCAAACCAGGCATGTCTTCATAGGACCAAGCAAATATCTCCATATAATCATGTAGCATCTGGATCAATCGTTGCTTCACGCTGAGCTCTAGATTAGCCCCAATCTTGACCTCTTTCCTATCTGTCTCAGTACCCAGGTTAATCGTTTCTACCGGCTCTTCATGTGGTTGAATAGCCCTCTCTTCCTGGAGTAGCAGTCTTGCGAGTTCACCAGGCACTTCGCAATCATCTTCACCTTCGTCTTCGGCCAAGTTGATCAGATTCTCGAAGTCATAACTGGCGGTAGCAGAGCTGTTACCAGTGAGATCCAGAGTGGATTGAAACCTGTATAAGTGAGTGTGTGTAAATATAGCTGTTTTGCAATATATAAAACATAGAAAGAAAAAGAGCACAAGATTTGAAATGCAACAAACGTCCAATGTTTTGATTGATGATATATGGAAATGTCATACAAAAAGCCCTCACAAATGGAGCTACGATGCCCCGGGTAGGACACCGAGCCAACAAAGTTTTAACATATTGTTTGTTACAAATTGGAAATCAAAAGAAATTAATTACTGCGTGACAAATGTGATAGGTGTAAAATCCTTTGCCGTCCAATTGCTTGGTTCGTCGCTGGTAGTCGGGTAGATCCAACTGTCAAACTCTACTTCCCCTACATCCTCCTCGAGCATTCACCCTTGGGTTGGAGATAAACACCAGAGCCTTTCTGATCTTTTCCTTGCGCACAGCCCTCTGAGCCTCTGCAGTAAAGCCCAGCCCAAACTTGTCGTTCTTTTGAGTGAAGTCAGGAAGCTGACCCCAATTTGCACAATTGCCTTTCTCGATTGCAGCCCGGGCATCCTTCAAGGACGCCATCTTCAACGGAAAATCTTCTCCAATCACTGCCTCAGCCGATGCCAACACTGGAGGTACTTCCTCAAAATGCTGAAAGGGGGTTTCAATAAACTCCCCGTCCATCTCGATATACTGGAATGAATTTAAGTGACTAACCATGTATTCCTCCTCACCCTGCACAGTAACAATCTTCCCTTTGACAGGGTATTTGAGCTTTTGGTGTAGAGTGGAAGTTACTGCCCCAGCTTTGTGAATCCAGGGTCGACCCAACAAGCAGGAATAAGATGGACGAATATCCATTATATAGAACGTTGAGTTGAAAACTTGGGAACCCACACGAATAGGGATGTCTACTTCACCGTGCACCATCCTCTTAGAACCGTCGAAGGCTCTAACAATGATGTTACTAGGTTTCAACTCCAGGCCCTCACAATCCAAGCGATCCAGTGCTTTCTTGGGCAAAACATTCAGGGAAGAACCGGTATCCACCAACACGTGTGCGAGAGTAGTGCCCCTGCATTCTATGGAAACATGCAGGGCATCATTGCGATTTTTCCCTTTGGCGGTAAGGTCAGCATCCGAGAACCCTAAGCCATTGTCAGCCGTCAAATTAGCCACACAGTCGGTGAATTGATCCGCAGAGGTCTCTTGCGGCACATGGGCCGTTTTCAGAAATGAAATTAGGGCTTTTGCATGGGCCTCTGAGCATAGCAGCAATGATAACATAGAGATTTTGGAGGGAGTATGCCCCAACTGTTCAACGACATTAAAGTCACTCTTTTTGATAATTTTAAGGATTTCCTCCATTTCTTGTTGGGAGGCTTCCACAACAGTCTTCTTTTTTGGTGCCTCCATCCTGGCAGGCAAATCGGTAGCAACTTCTTTGCCCCGAGCATCAGAGGACTCGGCGGCAGTAGTGGACACAGGAACTTGAATTGGAACATGCACACTTGCGGGTGTGATGGTGAGAGGTTTTCGGATAACTGGCGGTGCAATGTCAGGCGAGAAGAGCCTGCCACTGCGGGTAATCTTGGCGGGACCAGTGATGTTACTGATACTGGTATTGGTGTTGAACTTCTGCTTCACCCCAAGCACATACACGTCGGCTCCATAATGCCATGGAACAGCTTTATCAGACTCATACGGGAGAGGCCTCGGGACAGTAATAGTGATGGGTGCAACAGACATAATTTGGACGGGTTTCTTTACGGGAGCTTTGGCAGGATTGTAAATCGTGACAACAGATATTTCTTCAATGGAAACAGACGGAACAGCAGTTTTCTTGAACAGAATCTCCTTGCTATCCATCAGGCCTTGGATGCCTGATTTTAGCAGTGGACAACCGGTAGGGATAACAACACACAGGAGACAATCCTTACTACAACCCGGAAATAAACCGGCTAGTAGCAAGTTCCTCTTAACAGTCAAAAGAGGGGTAACAACTTCATTCACCGAAATAGCATACAACTCTTCCTCAATGGCATTTACTCTATGCTGGGGCATAGGAGCAGTTACAACATTCGGTCTCTCAGGCGCTTCAAACTGAATTTCCTTCGCGTCGATAAGATCTTGCACTTTGTTTCTCAAGGCCCAGCAATCATCAGTGGTGTGCCCGGGACTATCAGAATGATAAGCACACCGGGCATTTGGGTTATACTTAGGAGACGCAGTGTTGACGACCTTAGGAGCTTCTTTGAGGGTCACCAAGTTGGTTGATAACATTTGGGGTAAAATTTGAGATAAGGTCATACTCAGCCGAGTATACTGCCTCTTGGGCCTTTCACTTCTTTGTTGATTATACTGCTGAGGAGCAGCAATAGGTTTTGAAATGACCAAAGCATTGACGGCTTGGCGACTTTCGGGCTTGACTTGTCTTCTAGGACCATAGACGGCACTTGCTTCTTTCTTGAACGGCCTTTTCTCGGTACTTGTGGAGGCAGCTTTTTGTATCTTTCCTGACCTAATGCCAGCTTCAATTCTTTCTCCCGTCAGAATCAAATCTGTAAACCCAGCGGAGGAGTTACCAACCAAATGATTGAAAAATGGACCAGACAAAGTCCCTAGGAACATATCAACCAGCTCACGATCAGTTAATGGAGGCTGCACCCTGCCAGCCAAATCCCTCCATTTTTGTGCATATTCTTTGAACCCTTCACCCGTTCCTAGAGACATACCCTGAAGTTGGGTACGCGTAGGAGCGAGATCAGAATTGTATTGGTATTGTATGTAGAATGCGGTTGCCAAATCTTCCCAGTGTCGGATGCTAGTTCCATCTAATTGGTAGAACCATTCAAGCTGTGACCCCGAAAGGCTATCTTGGAAGAAGTGAATCCAAAGGTTCTTATCCGCCGTGTAGGGTTGGATATTCCTTACGTACGACCTCAGATGCAGCTTTGGGCAGGAGACCCCATCATACTTGGCGAAGGCAGGCGCCTTAAACTTGTGTGGAATTACTACCCCAGAAGATAACCCCAGATCTCCGAAATCCAGCCCCGGCACATTCTGAATTTCCATGGCGCTCAAGCGGTCCTCCAATTGCTTGTATCTGTCAGCAGCAGGTGGGTATTGTTCGTCATTATAGTCCGTCTCGTTGTCGGAGACTGCGGGACTAGGAGCTCCTCCCCCTTGGGGACTGTTTTTCTCAGCAGAAGAAGTAGTTGGATCAGCTTCATTATGGAGTGTGTTCCCAAATCTGCATCCAGTGTTGAATAGCGCAGTCCTCTTTTTCTTCTTCTTCTTCAGGAGTAGAGTCTTCAACTCTTGTTGTCCTTGGGCCAGGCTTAGGACCATTTCTTGAAACTGGGCACTTTGGGCCTGAAGGGCCTTGATTGCTTGCTCACTGGATGAGTCTGGATTCATGATGACTGTTCAAAATAAACGGCGAAGGAGATTAAGCAACCTGTGAAATAGGGTACCTGCTATGCATATGGTGTAATGGAATACGTATGCTGTATGTTTTCAAAGACAAACAAGATTCAACTTTGTAGACAAAAAGGGAAACACACTTCATTAGATTAAAATTTTCAATTGTTCAACAATTTGCCCTTAGGCATTACAGGAATGAAAAATACTGGAAAGGAAATAAAAGCTGTAAAGGGAAATATCCAAAGCCCATCAATGCTCCCATGGCCTCCTTTTCTCAGTGTTGATGTAGTTGTTCAGGACCCTCTCTTCCTCCAATTGCTTAGTCAACCTTTGGATCTTCCGTTCCTGCTCGTTGAACTTCTCCCGATAGAAATCCCGTTCTTCCTTTAGCTGCGCCCAAGATCTCTTCATTGTGTCAAAATCAGTAGGTATCTGAGGAGGGAGGACAGTTGGAGGAACCCCATCTTCATCAGGAGATTCAAGAATGAGAGGTCTAATGGCTTCGTACGACATACCTAACCTCTGAGCACGGATGCGGACCCATTTGCAATAGGGCTCCATTGGTAGAGAAGTCTTTGGCCCCAACTCATGTGGGTCAGCTTTGTGAATTCTGTCCCAAGCTCTAATGAGTCCATGGCGTAGTTTGTCACTGTCGGCCTGATACTCAAAATGAAAGTGAGGAACCAGCATTTCATGAGGACCAACTCCTCTGGCTCTTCCAAACTGACGGAGAGCTAAGCATGGATTATAAGAGATTCCTCCTTGGATACCAATCAACGGAACATTCGGGTATTCTCCGCAACGATCAATAACAGCTACCTCATCCAAACCTCTGAGAGTCCAAGTGATGTCATTATCTGTGAGAGACATTAACCTCCGAGCCCAACCTTTTCCTTCTTCATTCTTCAGCACGAACTTAGGAAGGTGAGAAATAAACCACCTCAGTAGTAAAGGAGCACAACACCACGGAGTTCCCCGTTTTCGAGCAGTACGAGCATAGAGTTGTTGCAGGATATCGCCCAAAAGAGTGGGTACAGGATTCCGAGACATGAAGATCCTTATGACATGGATACTGATAAAGGTGTCAGGATTGGGAAACAATACCAGGCCATAGATCAAAAGATCCAGAATATCCTCGTACGCCTTGAAGTCCAAGTCATTCCAGAAATCATTAGCCTTGCCAACCAGAAATTTGACCAAAAATCCCTTAACTCCACTTCTAGTTTCCCAGTTAGCTAATACCTCTTCTTTAGTCAGGGGGAGGACTGCAGCAACCTCTTCAGGCCTAGGAGTCTTTTCCAAACCAGTGAAGGGAGTTTGTTCCAAGACAGGGATCCCAAGCAGGTAAGAGAATTCTTCCAGGGTAGGAACCAGCTGGAAGTCTTGAAAGGTGAAACAATGATACAGAGGGTCATAAAACTGGGTCAGAACACTTATGAGTTGTTGGTCCCATTTTGCAGTGACCAAGCCAAGGAGAGAACCATGTCTATTGATGAAGGAAGAAGTGTTTGGAATCCTGCCAACTAGATCCTTGAGCAAAACTGGTGGTTGAACAAAGTTGAGCCGAATAGTATTCCTACGCACGGGCATCATGATGTCCTACAAAACAGAGCAAAGATGAAACTTTTTGTCTTTGAAATGGGTTAGTCCTTTATACAGGATGCATGCAATGGTATGATGGCATGATGCTATGATGAAGCACACCACAAGTATTCACACAGGCAAACATGATAAGGCACACAAGTCACACAAGACACCCTTAGGTTTCAGGCCAGCATGAATTTCAGGTATTACCCTCTTTTGGTTTTGTTGGTTAAAACCTGTACTATCAAAAGTAACCGGGTTCTAGAGGATCTCAAATCATTGGCTACCCACAATCGGTCATAACTCCAGCATCGCAATCTTTTCTTGCAGCCAGAACCATCTCGAGAGTTTAGCCTCAATGAGTGTAGCATACTGCTACTGTCCTAATAGCCAAGTTGGTTAATTTAGGGTTCTAAGGTTGGTTGGTGTTTAATGACCCCTTAGAAGACCTATATTCTCCCTGTTGCAACACAAGGGATATAGGTACAGACCAAGATTCCACACCAACGTAGCCACTGCTTCACCCATGTCGGTCTACGCCGGACAGGTCCCTCACAGATTATGCTACCTAAAAAGGGTATTTCCCAGATCCGGGTTAGGATCTATGAAACTCCGATGCAAAGCCCACAAATATAAAAGCACACAAAGTTAACAATTGAAAACAAAGGTGATCTAAGCCCTAAGGTTACTCCACTTTATAAGTTATTCCCCAGCAGAGTCGCCAGTTCTGTGATACGGTGGGAGAACTGACTTGAGGTTTTGCGTTTGTTTTCGCAAATGTTTCGGTTGAGCAAGAGTCGCCACCGACTTTTTATTTTATCCTAAGGAAAGGTTAAAAAGCACAACAAAAACCTTTTGAGATGTTTTCTTGGGTTCGGGGAGTAGATTATAGAAAGGGAAGGTATTAGCACCGTTTCTATCCATGGTTATCCATGGGCTCTTAGTTACTTGCTTAGATCACTTGCCTTTTATTTTCAATTGTTTGAAATGGTGCTTGTGTGTGTGGGTTTGAAAAATGTTTTGAAAAGGAGCCATTGTGGTGGCAACCTTTGTAATGATCCATGTGGGGATGTATACAAAGGTGTATGTCTTTTGAAAAGGTTTTCATTTTGCTTTTTGAAAGTTGTTTTGAAAGTGTAGTGATGTGTGGTTTAGAAAATAGGCAAGTGTTTTAGTTTGCAAGTTTGATTCAAGTAACTAAGAGGTTATCTACTCCTAAGTTTCTCAAAGTTTTATTGCTATGTTTTAACCCTTTTAATAAGTTTGTTCCACCATTGTATTTGGTGGACAATCTCATGTTAGGATGTGAAAGGGACAGGCGCGGGTCATCGTTTAGACCATAATTGCAATGGTGCCAAGTATCTTTGGGCATTTTCTTTAGGGGACTTGATCATTTGTTTAGGCAAACATTTTGAAAGTGTTATCGAGGGACTATGATCATTTGATTTGTTTGTTTTTCCCAAAGAGACCTAACATGCAATATGGCTCAATTTTGAAAGGCAACAAGTGGAATACCCTAGGGGGTGCAAGTGTGATTTGTGTGTCCATTTTCATGCTTGTTTGTCTTGAGATTAGGTCATAACTATTTTGTCGTTTTTCGCATACAAACCCTAATTCTAACATGGTATAATTAGAAAGCAATAAAGTGCGGAAATAAATTTACTAAGCTATTACAAAACCATATATGGGAAGGGGGGTACAAATGTTCGAATGGGGATTTTGACAAGGAATTTAAACCTAAAACTATTACATCAATATTGAATTATTTACAAGGTGATTAATTTGCATGAATTAAATAAAATAGAACAAATGTGCAAGATGCCAAAAAATGGTTTTTGTATGTATGGAAAAAGGTATTTTTACATGTCAAAAATAAAGAAAAAGGGAAAGTATTATTTTTTGGAGTTTTTTCATGTTTAGGGCAAAACCCTAATTCTATTAAATAAAATGTATTATTTATTCAATATATATAATATTTATTATTTGTGTACAAAAATAAAATAAAAATAAAGTATATTTGTAAAAAATGATTTTTTAGTGTTTAATATTAATAAAATAAAATATGTATATTTTTAGCATTTTATTCTAAGTATATTAATATATATGTATTTATTTGTATTATTCACAAATTATCTTAAATATGCACAAAAAAATAATAATATTTAATTTTTGTAAAAAGGGGTATATTTCACATAAAATATTTTCAGATTATAAAATGAAATAAAATAAAAAGAAAAATGTATTTACATCATTTTATCATTTTTTAAATAAAAGTATATTTATTTATCTATTTATGTTCAAATAACTATTCTAACCAAATAAATATCCAATAAATAGGAAAATGGTATAAAAAAATATTTTTATGTTTTATATATGATGAGGAAAAATAAATAAATCAGGCCAAAAAAGAAAAGTAAAAAAAAAACATTAAAATGAAAGAAATGGGCTTGGGGGGTGCAAAACCAAAAACATGGTGTGAATAAGAAATATGAAACAAGCCCAGCCCAATAGACCCTTCTTCAACCTCCAGCCAGAAACGTTCAAAAAACGCGCGCCCTTCTTCTCAAACTTCTAACTCCTGATTCCTGGCTTATTAATGAAAACTCATAACATAAAAAACGTTCAGCATCAAGAGACGAATCCAACCATATGCAGAACTTGATCTAACTCTCTAAGATGAGGGAGAATTTCTTCTCCCCAAAATCCTAACCTAGATTTTCTGCCATTTTTAAACCTTAAATTCTCACAGCTCAAGCAAAAGAAATGAAAAGTAAAAACATGTACATGTTCAGTGGCATGAGTAGAACATTGTTTATTCACAAACTTAAAGCTAATGATGCCTAATAAGAGAGATACGAATTCAAAAACTTACCTGTTCAGCTGAAGTTCTATCTGGCAATGTAGAAGCTCTCAGTGCAAAGTGATGATTGGTATAGCTTCCTTGAGGTCCAGGGATACTATTCCAAGTGTTACTTTGCTTTGAAACCTTTTGAATCGAGCTATAGCACTTCACCTGCAAATCAGAAATGTGAAAATGGTGGAACCAGTTAGAGGGATTACAGGTCGTGTTTTTGCTTTTGGTTAGCTTGCATAGATGGTAGGGAAGGTGTATGAACTGGTTTGGGCAAGAATGCTTGAAAGGATTGAGAGTTGGAACTCAATCTGCAGAGGTTGCTCTGTTTGAGCAGTTTCAAGGTGATTCTGAGTTTTGGGAGGGATTGAAGGTGAAAGGCTCGTGCTTTAGCTTTGGATCAATGTGTGGAATGTGTTTGATAAGTTTGTCTAAGTATTTCTAAGCTGATATGGAAGTTGGTACAAGTTATGCTATCTTACTTGAACTTGAAGCAAACAAAGGCCACTTAATCATTCTAGCCTGTACAGGCCCTCACACTATGCTGCATACATTGGCCTTGATCAGTGCAATTTTCTCACAAACTTGTGCCAAGAAGATTTGGACTGTACCACTTGGATTGCAAACTTGACATAAAGTTCTACTTTTCAAAAATGGAAATAATGCTTTTTCTAGTTTAGGGTTAATTCTCCATGTAATGTCCAAATGCTTAAAATAACAACTTGGCACAATGGTTTTGCATTAAATTTATGAGTGTCAAAAGGTTTTAGGACCTGTAATGTAGCTTAAGCATGCTGAGATTTGAAATGCATAGTGTTATGAACATGTACATGGCCAAGAACAAAAGTGACTTTTTCCCATTTTGTAAAATTCGATTCTCCCTAACCATAAGGTTGTTTGAGAAGTTCTTGGACATTTTGGAAAGCTTGGAATGTGTACTACAATCCATCTTTGAAATTCAAATTGAAATTCCAAGTGGAAGTGTATGGAAAATGGCCTTGAAGTTAGGTAGAAAACCATGTCAAAAAGGTCAAATTTTCACTAAGTTATGAATGGTTTAGTGCCCTTATTCAAAAATTTGTAACTTGAGATACAAGCCTCATTTTGGAAAACTTTGTGAATCAAAGTTGTAGATTATGCAACAAGCTACAACTTTCATGTTTTGACTTTTGTTTGAATCCAAATGGATCTTAGTGAGAAAGTGGGGCAAAGTTTGGAAAAAATTAGGGTTTTCCATAACTTAGAAAAATTCTAAGTTATGAAAAATTTCCATTTCAAACCCTAATTTGCATTTCTTGGTTTCTTGATGAACAAGTTTCATGATTTGGCATGTTTTGATGAAAAATGAATCTTGACTTTTGATTTTGACCAAAAAGTCAAAGTTTGACTTTTCAGTATACAGTCAAAATTGATCAATTGACTGGGAAATTCAACTATCAATCTTGTGTATTTGAGATCTTTTGAACTTGTTGAGCATGTCAATATAATTCCATGGGGTCTTTGAGTCCATATTTGAGCTTGGTTTGCCATTGGCTAGGTCAAACAGTCAAAAATTACCCTTGTGCAGTCAAAACCCTAAAAATGACCATTTTGCCCTTTTGATGATCTGATTAAATTTCTTGTGGAATTGTGATCCAAACTTGATCAAATGGTCCATATGAGTTCATAATGTTGATGTGGGTCAATTTTCATGAGATTTGACTGTCAACTGGCCACAATTGACTTTTCCCCAATACAGCTGATTTCTAGGTCATCTGTCCAATTGGCTGGGCAAAACTTGGAATCAAGACTTGAAACTTGGTATGGATAAACTTGGGAGTCCAACATGAAGCATGAAAGTCATCTTAGGCATTTTAGGTCAAAACATCTTTGTTCAACCACAAACCCTAATTTGGGTCCACAGTGCAAGGAGAAGTCTTGAGCAGAGGAAACCCTAACTGGATCTTGATCTTCAAAGGTCTTGTGATGAGAAAATGTTGAGGAAATGGGAGGGAAAATTTTAGGGTATAACAGTCACAATAAGAGCAATCTCAACCAATTTGTGGGGGTAGTGCGGGTCTCTAATCCAGCACCGGTGAAATTACAACGACAAGGCAATCAGCATAAGCAGGACACGCCCGAAAGGCAATTCACCAAAATCAACATGTCCTCGAATAAAGTATTGCAACACATGTTGAGGATGGAGTTGATTACATTGAAGGAGCCTCCTCAGAATCCCAACACCTCCTCTCCTCGGTACAATCCTAATATGAGATGCGCTTATCATTCCAATAGTCCTGGGCATGACACTAATAGTTGTTGGGCATTGAAAAATAAGATTCAAGACTTGATTGGCGAAGGAGTGTTGGAGTTCACACAAGATGGTCAGACTGAATTCTTTTGTCATCCCTCAAAGGAACACCATCTGAAGTGACAAGTTCAAACGAAAAGGCTTTTTGTTCATTAGAATTTTCAAATTGTAATTTTCTTTTGATTGTTCAAACACTTATTTTATGTCAAACTTTGCTATTCCATTAATTCATTGCATATGCTTGTCTTGAATTAATCCATTCATTTTCACTATACTGAAACTATGCTTTTACTTCCTTTTTTTGTAATATTCAACTCTCGATTAAAATCTTAAACCTTTAGAGGGAGGATGACAAAAATAATACCATAATCTCTACAATATGCTTTGGAACAGACCTTGCTGACTATGTACAAGCGTTGTTGCAAATCCTAAATAGTGGAGTTATAAGGAATATAATCCTTAGTCAACCCCTTTGAGCCTAAGAAGTAGGAGTTTTCTTTTTCGCACAAATTGAAACCTTTAATCATAACCTGGGTCAGGGTAGTTTTCAGTTAATTCAAATGTCCATTCAGTCGTGAGCTCTACCTTCATACATGACAAATAGTGTCGGAGATGCTATTCTAAATCAAAAGATGGTGATGGTTCCGCATAATCGTTAAAACAAGCAGTCATTATCTCTCAAAAGAAAATCCCGCTAATTCAAAACCTATGAAGAAGACTTAAGAAAAAAATTGGGGCATCCCGCTGACTGTAATCACAAAAGAAACAGTTCAGGAAAAAGGTAGGGTAATAAAATCAAAAAAAGAGGTTGCTATAAATTCTACACAAAAAAATTGATGACTGCTTTCTCAAATAAACTTTCAGTACCTGAACCATCACCGGAATATCAGGGAAAAGATTCCAGACTCAATTGGGATCTAAACGCATAATTAACTGAGTATAGGACTGAAGAACATCACGAAGAACGAGTTGGGTACAAATAAAGTTTGAGCCTTTATCCTTTATTTCTTAAACTGTGAACCAGGCCACGCTACAACCCTCAAAAGTCCTAACTGAAGCATGGGTTAGTTCGAAAGCACAATGTTACAAAAGGTATCCTGACTCATGTAAGGCTTGCTATAAATCCTGAGTTGATATCACATTATTGCAAATTTTGTTTACTAAAAATGCATTTATAAAACTTCAAGACAGATATAAGCTTTGTATTTTTTTTAAATGTCATTGTTTGCATATGACTAATTGTTCGACAGTAGAGAAATTCGCACGACGGATATTCAATAAATAGAAAACTTCTCAATGAACAGAATCACCTCATATGAAAATACATTTCCAGTAACAAGCCTTTCATAATCAAGGGGTATGACATGGTGTCTAACTGATCTGGGGAAGTCAAGTCAAGATTCAAGGAATCTCTCAAAAGTGCTGAATAGCCAAGGGCAGATCTCCATCTGAATCACTTGAGGCATTAAACATGAATTCTAGAAAAGGATCACGTATGATCGAGCAAACGTTTTTCTGGCAGTGCTACAATACTTACTACTATGGACAATGATAATTCTCCGCACCCTGTGAACACGAACATAGTCGAAAAATACTACGCATGAAAAAAGACCAGCTAGGTTGACTTACCTAGGAAAAAATAAGGGCATCCCGATGAACCAAAAGAGTTCGGGAAAAAATTAGGGATATATAAGTAAAATTATACATCCGACAAGTCGAAAACCTGAAAAGGCGGCTTGGGCAAAAAGGGGTATTCCGGTGGACTGAAAATATAAAAGGACAGACCAGGAAAAAGTTAGGGATTAAAGTGTATGACAATATCCCGTCATCTCGTCACCTGTCTATTAGTAGAAGACTTATCACCCTGATCAACATTTACTCAAGACTTCGGAGTTAGGACAAATTTCAAGCTGTCCACAAATCCCCACAGAATCACTTCCATGGATTATCCCCACAATTTCCCAGGCAGATCGCTCTGGAGGATAAAGGAGTATGATCTTCTTCCTGGTAATATCACCAACCTATGGAGTTTCAATCAGTACAGTTCATGGAGTTTCTCTTCCCCGAATGAGCTTGTTCCTCCAAGGTTGTAAAACCCCCTTCAGACTTCTGCTCTCTAGAAAAGTTCATATTCTTAACAAGGGTGTTTCCTTAGCAAGTACTTCTCCATCAATAGGGTTTATTTCCCCAAACAGTTTATCATCTTCTAGATACAGTGAAGATACAATCAAGACACAGATTAATTCTGGCACCCATTCCAGATTTCTCTTCTAGATATAGTACAAATACAATCAAGACACAGATTCATTCTGACACTCATTCCAGATTTCTCTTCCAAATACAGTTCAGATACGATCCAGATATGGATGCCATTCTAATGCTCATTCAGTACATCTTTCAGATATGGTTCAGATACAGTCCAGATATGGATATTATTCTAATACCCATTCAATACATCTTCAAATACAATCAAGGCATGGATTTATTCTAACACTCCCCAGATTTAGTGTGCTTCTACCACAAATCACTGACAAATCCCTCTCTCCAGTGAAGTTGCCACTATCCCCAGAGAGTTTTTACTGAATCTAAAACCAGATCGAATGTCAGCCAACTTTATCCTCCCCAAACGGGCCGGAAGGTTATCCATCTCTTTTATCCCCAGTCAGGGTATACAAAGAATCATAACTCCCCAGTAGAGCAAAGGACAACCAAAGTTTTTAACTCTTCTCCCCAAGCAAGAATTAACACGATCCAACAGAGTTTCCTCAAGCAAAGAGCAAAAATCAATGTTCTCCAACGGAGTTTCCTTGAATAAGAAAGAAGGGATCCCCAGTGAAAACAATTCCTAGAAGATCGAATATACACATACTCTTCATCTCCAGCAACAGTCAGGGATTTATTTTCCCCATACAAAGATGCTCGAGTTTACAAATACACCTCAATAACATTTCACATTCATACATCATTTACAAACGACATATCATATGCATACAAAACGCATATAGCATAATCTCATTTATTTGGAGAGCATCATTACATAATACAATACCTACATCATGCCATTACATAAAACTAACTTTGTCTTTTCAGGTTAGTTCCCGAACAGATAGAGATTGTCAACAGTTTATCATTTTCCAGATACATTTTCCAGATACAGTTCAGATACGCTCCAGATACAGATGTCATTCTGATACTCATTCCAGATCATCTTTCAGATACAGTTCAGATATGCTCCAAATATGGATGTCATTATGATACTCATTCAGTACATCTTTCAGATACAATTCAGATACACTCCAAATATGGATGTCATTCTGATACTCATTCATTACATCTTTTAGATACAGTTCAGATACGCTACAAATACGGATGTCATTCTGATACTCATTCAATACATCTTTCAGATACGGTTCAGATACCCTCTAGATACGCATTCCATTATGATACTCATTCAGTACATCTTTTATATACGCTCCAAATACGGATGTCATTCTAATACTAATTTAGTACATCTTTCAGATACAGTTCAGATACACTAAAAATACGGATGTCATTCTGATACTCATTCGGTACATCTTTTAGATACGGTTCAGATACGCTCCAGATACGGATGCCATTCTGATACTCATTCAGTACATCTTTCAGATACAGTTCAGATACGCTCCAAATACAGATGTCATTATGATACTCATTCAGTACATTTTCAGATACGGTTCTGATATGCTCCAGATACGAATGCCATTCTGATACTTATTCAGTACATCTTTTAGATACAGTTCAGAAACGCTCCAAATACGGATGTCATTCTGATACTTATTCAGTACATCTTTCAGATATAGTTCAGATACGCTCCAAATATAGATGTCATTCTGATACTCATTTAGTACATCATTCAGACACGGTTCAGATACTTTGGATGGCATCTATAAGCCCATCTATGATGACTCTCATTCATATTCTCCAAATGACATCTATAATCTCATTCCCGATATCATCAACCAACAATGTTACTTCATGCACAAGTGAGTGCAAATTTTTGGGCACTCTAGTGTTCAATCATCTTCCACCTTCAGATTACGAATGAAAGATAGGCCAATCTAACTCTTCAGGTTTAGGAAGATTGAACAGGGGCAACTGTTGTACCCAAAAATTTCCCTCTCATTTTATTCAAAACATACTCCTAGAAGTCCTCAAATGCTCAAGGTTGACCAAGAATTAACCATCCAAATTCTCCTCCTAAGCAATGGAATTTCAACTAGGGTTTCACTTTTCACAAATAATTTTGGGTTTCAAAGGGCTCAAGTGATTTCCATGGCCCCTAACATGTCCTCAAGAATGCTCATGCAAATTTGCATGTCTTGCATTATAAGTTTGCTCAGTCAATTGCTCAGATGACTGGAAATCAGTTGTATTAGGTCAAAAGTCAAATGTGGTTAATATACAGTTAAACTTCAAGATTTTTTGTCAACATCAATATTTTGAAGTTATATCCATCATTTGATCAAGGTTTGATCATGATTCCTCGAGGAATGCTCTCAAATCATCAAGAATCCAAAAGTACAAAATTAGGGTTTCTTAGGAAAAGTCAACTGAACTTTGACCAAGCATAACTTTCACATGCTTCATCCATTTTACCCCAAATAAAACTCATTGTGAATAAATCTCAATTCCCTACAACTTTTATTTTGTCCCCAAGTTCAAAAAATGCATCATTGGAAAGATATGAGCTGATACATTACAGGTCTTTTTGAAAGTCAACTATAAGGCATTTTTTGTCAGGGTAAGTTACATCAAGATAATTTCTCCTAATGCAAAAATGGTAAACATAGAGATTGTAGGGGACATATTGAGATTTCTAAAAAGTCCAAGATAATCTCCAAAAGATAAAAATTGAGCAAGTTATGACTAGTACAAATTGGGTAAATTGGTGAAAATGCAAAATAGTCAACTTTGAGCAAAAATGCATTTTTAAGGTCATAGACCTATTTTATGGGATTCAAATATGTTTATGACTTACTCAAGGACCCTTAAATTCACTCTAACCTTACTTTTCATTTTTTCTCTATTTTATTCATATTTATTTTGTTTTTATTTAAATAAACACAAAATAAATTGCATAAAATAATAAATAAAAAGTATGGACACATGGGTTGATGATTTGGGTTGATATTGGGCCTTATAATTCGTGCAAGGCATGAGAAAAAATACCAGGTTCATTGCATCTCAAGAAGGGCAAGTTTTTCACAATTTTGGAAGTACTTTAATATGTTTGATATTGCTTTGAAAGGGGGCCATTATGTGCGGATTCTTTCCATGTTTACTCACCATTCCATCCCTCTATAAATACAAAACAAAAGCATAAGAAAAGAACCATGAAATTTTGCACCAAAGCTCTCCAAACAAATTCTCAAAATTTGAAGAAATTGTGAAAATCATATCTTGCATCTCCAGTCGTTTTCAAACCGATCCAAACCTTCTATTGTCCTCCTGAAGGCCGGGAGTCAGAATCAATCATTACCCTTTGTAAGTCAACCCCAGAAAACACCCTCACATCGATTCTAGTTGGCAAATTGGTAGGTTTCATGTTCTCAAGATTTTCACATTTTAAATCCATGTAAACATGTTTGTTTCATTTATATGCATTTTCTGCAATTTTATAACGTTTTACATGTAAGCATGGAGGCGGAAATAACAATCATGACAATGGTACACCCCAAGGCGCGTTCCCCACTGGATCAGAACAAAGCTCCTAGACTCATCCATTTTAGGCCCATTGTTCTCCTTCCTCACACCCCCTCCATTTACTTGTCCTAAACCTAAGGCTACTTGTGTGACTTGTTTGCTTTCATTATCTAACAACTTGAACTCCTTGCATGGTTTTGTTTGTACTCATTATCTAACAATGTGAGTTCCTTGTAGGACTTGTTTGTAGTCATTATCCAATAACCTGGACTTCTTACAAGACTCACTTGTCTTCATCACCTTACACTTTTTCTTGGTGCATAGCATACACATCATGACATCATGCCATAGCATTTCATTAAACATTTCCAGGATCTCTAGGGCATGTGATGTAGGTTATGATGAACCAGACGTCTAGCAAGGGGCAAGGGGATTTATTTTCCTCTAGTCAACACTGTAAAAGCACGATAACTTGAGTCAGAGGCTATGACCCACTCAACATGGTGAGCTTGATTCTTGTAGAAGGATATTCAATGATACGAAGTTCTTCCGTCAAAGATGCAATCAAAATTAAAATATTTTCTTGTGTTTACCCCGCGAGATCCTTGAAAACATTGCATGCATGTCATTACATAACAAGTATTCTCAAGACAGGTTTCTCATTTTCTCGCTGTTTATTTCAGCAAGAAAGATGGCTCTCGAACAGAATGACATAGATCTTCAAACTCAAGATGCTCAGTTCAAGGAATTGTTCCTGAATCTATCCAAGGTGCGATAAGAATTGAAAACACTCCTCGCTGGGAACATGACCAAGAAAAATCCTAAAGACAACAAGGATGACTAGTTGGAATAACTGCAAGCTGAGATGGAAAGGACGAGAATCCAGATGAGAAGTCAGATGGATCTTATCCAAATTTTAGCTCGGTGACAAGAAAAGTTAAGCATTCTCATCAGCAAGCTTCATCAATACAGATACGACCATCTGGGGAAAACTGCTAGAATTTGGGGCCTAATCAATGATCAACCTCTCTTGGCAGACAAGGAATTGGATGACATGTTCATGCGGGGACATGTTGAAAATAAACTCAGGAGCGATAAAACCCAGGGGACTGCATCTTCAAGTATTTAGAAGAGACCATACAATGGAAAGAAAGAGTCCATTACTATGTACGACCAAAAGGGTCACAATAAGAGCAATCTCAACCAATATGTGGGGGTAGTGCGGGTCTCTAATCCAGCACCAGTGAAATTACAACGACAAGGCAATCAGCGTAAGCAGGACACGCCCGAAAGGAAATTCACCAAAATCAACATGTCCTCGAATCAAGTATTGCAACACATGTTGAGGATGGAGTTGATTACATTGAAGGAGCCTCCTCAAAATCCCAACACCTCCTCTCCTCGGTACAATCCTAATATGAGATGCGCTTATCATTCCAATAGTCCTGGGCATGACACTAATAGTTGTTGGGCATTGAAAAATAAGATTCAAGACTTGATTGGCGAAGGAGTGTTGGAGTTCACACAAGATGGTCAGACTTAATTCTTTTGTCATCCCTCAAAGGAACACCATCTGAAGTGACAAGTTCAAACGAAAAGGCTTTTTGTTCATTAGAATTTTCAAATTGTAATTTTCTTTTGATTGTTCGAACACTTATTTTATGTCAAACTTTGCTATTCTATTAATTCATTGCATATGCTTGTCTTGAATTAATCCATTCATTTTCACTATACTGAAACTATGCTTTTACTTCCTTTTTTTGTAATATTCAACTCTCGAGTAAAATCTTAAACCTTTAGAGGGAGGATGACAAAAATAATACCATAATCTCTACAATATGCTTTGGAACAGACCTTGCTGACTATGTACAAGCGTTGTTTCAAATCCTAAACAGTGGAGTTATAAGGAATATAATCCTTAGTCAACCCCTTTGAGCCTAAGAAGTAGGAGTTTTCTTTTTCGCACAAATTGAAACCTTTAATCATAACCTGGGTCAGGGTAGTTTTCAGTTAATTCAAATGTACATTCAGTCGCGAGCTCTACCTTCATACATGACAAATAGTGTCGAAGATGCTATTCTAAATCAAAAGATGGTGATGGTTCCGCATAATCGTTAAAACAAGCAGTCATTATCTTTCAAAAGAAAATCCCGCTAATTCAAAACCTATGAAGGAGACTTAAGAAACAAATTGGGGCATCCCGCTGACTGTAATCACAAAAGAAACAGTTCAGGAAAAAGGTAGGGTAATAAAATCAAAAAAAGAGGTCGCTATAAATTCTCAACAAAAAAATTGATGACTGCTTTCTCAAATAAACTTTCAGTACCTGAACCATCACCGGAATATCAGGGAAAAGATTCCAGACTCAATTGGGATCTAAACGCATAATTAACTGAGTATAGGACTGAAGAACATCACGAAGAACGAGTTGGGTACAAATAAAGTTTGAGCCTTTATCCTTTATTTCTTAAACTGTGAACCAGGCCACGCTACAACCCTCAAAAGTCCTAACTGAAGCATGGGTTAGTTCGAAAGCACAATGTTACAAAAGGTATCCTGACTCATGTAAGGCTTGCTATAAATCCTGAGTTGATATCACATTATTGCAAATTTTGTTTACTAAAAATGCATTTATAAAACTTCAAGACAGATATAAGCTTTGTATTTTTTTTAAATGTCATTGTTTGCATATGACTAATTAATCGACAGTAGAGAAATTCGCACGATGGATATTCAATAAATAGAAATCCTCTCAATGAACATAATCACCTCATATGAAAAGACATTTCCAGTAACAAGCCTTTCATAATCAAGGGGTATGACATGGTGTCTAACTGATCTGGGGAAGTCAAGTCAATATTCAAGGAATCTCTCAAAAGTGCCGAATAGCCAAGGGTAGATCTCCATCTGAATCACTTGAGGCATTAAACATGAATTCTAGAAAAGGATCACGTATAATCGAGCAAACATTTTTCTGGCAGTGCTACAATACTTACTACTATGGACAATGATAATTCTCCGCACCCTATGAACACGAACATAGTCGAAAAATACTACGCATGAAAAAATACTAGCTAGGTTGACTTACCTAGGAAAAAATAAGGGCATCCCGATGAACCAAAAGAGTTCGGGAAAAAATTAGGGATATATAAGTAAAATTATACACCCGACAAGTCGAAAACCTGAAAAGGCGGCTTGGGCAAAAAGGGGTATTCCGGTGTACTGAAAATATAAAAGAACAGTCCAGGAAAAAGTTAGGGATTAAAGTGTATGACAATATCCCGTCATCTCGTCACCTGTCTATTAGTAGAAGACTTATCACCCTGATCAACATTTACTCAAGACTTCGGAGTTAGGACAAATTTCAAGCTGTCCACAAATCCCCACAGAATCACTTCCATGGATTATGCCCACAATTTCCCAGGCAGATCGCTCTGGAGGATAAAGGAGTATGATCTTCTTCCTGGCAATATCACCAACCTATGGAGTTTCAATCAGTACAGTTCATGGAGTTTCTCTTCCCCGAATGAGCTTGTTCCTCCAAGGTTGTAAAACCCCCTTCAGACTTCTGCTCTCTAGAAAAGTTCATATTCTTAACAAGGGTGTTTCCTTAGCAAGTACTTCTCCATCAATAGGGTTTATTTCCCCAAATAGTTTATCATCTTCTAGATACAGTGAAGATACAATCAAGACACAGATTAATTTTGGCACCCATTCCAGATTTCTCTTCTAGATATAGTACAAATACAATCAAGACACAGATTCATTCTGACACTCATTCCAGATTTCTCTTCCAAATACAGTTCAGATACGATCCAGATATGGATGCCATTCTAATGCTCATTCAGTACATCTTTCAAATATGGTTCAGATACAGTCCATATATGGATATTATTGTAATACCCATTCAATACATCTTCAAATACAATCAAGGCATGGATTTATTCTAACACTCCCCAGATTTAGTGTGCTTCTACCAAAAATTACTGACAAATCCCTCTCTCCAGTGAAGTTGCCACTATCCCCAGAGAGTTTTTACTGAATCTAAAACCAGATTGAATGTCAGCCAACTTTATCCTCCCCAAACGGGCCGGAAGGTTATCCATCTCTTTTATCCCCAGTCAGGGTATACAAAGAATCATAACTCCCCAGTAGAGCAAAGGACAACCAAAGTTTTTAACTCTTCTCCCCAAGCAAGAATTAACACGATCCAATAGAGTTTCCTCAAGCAAAGAGCAAAAATCTGTAACACCCCATTTTTGATTAAATGTTAATTCGGTTATTTGAAATAAAAATATTCATAATGATAAAATACTATTTTGAGTAATATTATTTTGGTGTGTATTTGGCTTCGTTTGATTTATCGGTATAATTTAGTTTTTATGGAATAAATATTAATTAAATGTAATATGGTTTTAATAGAATTATATGATATAATTTGAATTGAATAATTGTTGGGGCCAAATTATAATTTTAGAAAGATAGAGGGAGGAAATTTAGTAGTAGAAGGATAGTTTTATAAAATAGAAAAGGAGAGTTAGTAAGAGTAGTTGGTAAGAAGAGAAAGAGGAAAGAAAAGAAGAGAGAAAGAGGATAAGAGAAGAAAGGAAGCTAGGTTTGGAGTTGCGACATCTTCATCATCTTGTTTCAAGAAAACCCACACCAAGGTAAGGGGTTTGATTCTCCATCTCATATTGTTAGGTTTTGATAGATATATTTTGGATTTGGGGGTAAAATTGATAGTTGATTTATAGGGTTTTGTTGGTTGATTGTTGGAATGGTTTAGAAAAGTTGGATTAGGAGTATGGTTTGTGAGTGTATTAGGTGCTAGCTTGTAGAAATTAAGAGTATTGAATGGGAAAGAAAACCCTGGTGGTAGAATGAGAAAAACTCAAAAGAATGAAATTTTCACGCAGGTCCATCCACACGGGCCGTGTTGCTGCACGCGGGTGCCCGTGTTGATGCTCTGACTTTGGCAATTTTTGCATGTTCTGGTGGCTTTTCCACACGGGCCGTGTTGATGCACATGGGTGCCCGTGTTGATGCTTCTGTAGCCTCCAAAATTCTGATTTTTCGCACTTCCTTTGGAACCCGATTGTGTTCCGATTTCAGTAGATTCGTCGACGGAGCAAGTTGCTCCGAATTCAAAGAAAATTGACGTGCTAGCATAATCCAACGTGTATATTAACGTAGTGAAGTTCGTTTTGCGAAATTTCGACTTTTTAAGAATCGACCCGATTTTAGTACGAATGAGATAAGTTGAGTCTAATCCCGAATTTAACCGTTCGAGTTACATTCCGTTGACTCGATTGCGATGAGAAACATTGAGAGTAATGTCGGTTCATTGATAATGACTTTACGTTGAAATATACTTTCCGATTTGGAATTGTTGATAGTTGATGGGTTATGTTTTGGTTGAGTACGTAACTTGTTTGTATACATTTTACTTGATGTTGAGATTGTTAAATTATATGTATGCATGCATGTACAATAGTTGATGTTCCATTGGTTGGATTTGATGGTATGTGTATGTTAAGATTATTGTGAATCTTAATTGCATGAATTGGTTATATTGTACATTGCATGGCATGGTTGGTCTTGAAACAGAGACGGTGAAACTGTGGGTTCACATGATTTTATAGACGGTGACCCGATTGTGGGAAAAGACGTAGTGACCTTGATCCGAAAGGGAAATATAGGTGGTGGAACATTGGGTCCACAATATCTAGATGGTGACCCTATTATGGGAAAAGACGTAGTGACCTTGATCCGGAAGGGAAATATAGGTGGTGGAACATTGGGTCCACAATATCTAGACGGTGACCCTATTGTGGGAAAAGACGTAGTGACCTTGATCCGGAAGGGAAATATAGGTGGTGGAACATTGGGTCCACAATATCTAGACGGTGACCCTATTGTGGGAAAAGACGTAGTGACCTTGATCCGGAAGGGAAATATAGGTGGTGGAACCTTGGGTCCATGAGTCGGTACCGCATTCGCATACATTGAGTCATGTTGTGAGTCACATGTATATTTGTGCACGTTATGTATGTGTGTTGATGTGTTTGATTATGTGCCAATATTGTTGTTGTTTGAATTATGGTTATGTGCCAAGGATGTGAGTATTCGGATAATCGGTTTACATGGTTAATGTGTTGGAAATGGATTCCTTGAGTAAGGATACTACAGGTGATAAAATTAACATGATCATTATGTATTGCTTTATTTATTGCCATTTCATTTACTTAAAATTACATGTTATATGATTATTGGAATTCTTACCCTTTTGTTGGCCAATGCTTTTGATGGCATTGTGCAGGTACCGAGGACGGTAGCGTGAGGCGCTAGCTAACGGATGCATTGGATTGCAATCTGTTTTATTTTGATTTGAGTCGAGTCGATGCTCTGGTAGTAACACATGGGGGGGGATTTATTTAGTGTCGAACTCGATTATTTTGTATTTGGATTATGATGTATATAATCCTTATTCTTGTATATGATGTTTTGTATATGTGAGACTTGATAACATATGCTTATGTGAATTAAGATAGCTTGATGCCTTGAATTATGTTTTGATTCCTCCATAAATGGAGATGATGTGAAACTATGAAACTCCGTTGCGTTTGCACGAGAGAATGAAGTAAATATTTATTGTATGTTTGTTTTGTGTTGGAATGCTTATACTTTCAAACATACCCTGTCCGTTTTTCCTTAAAAACTTTGGAATGTGATGTGTGTTGTGGCATCCCTTCCGTGCAATTTTATTTCTCTGATTTTAATCTTTACCTTTAATTGGGGTATTTAGAAGGGGTGTTACAAAATCAATGTTCTCCAACGGAGTTTCCTCGAATAAAAAAGCAGGGATCCCCAGTGAAAACAATTCCTAGAAGATCGAATATACACATACTCTTCATCTCCAGCAACAGTTAGGGATTTATTTTCCCCATACAAAGATGCTCGAGTTTACAAATGCACCTCAATAACATTTCACATTCATACATCATTTACAAACGACATATCATATGCATACAAAACGCATATAGCATAATCTCATTTATTTGGAGAGCATCATTACGCAATACAATACCTACATCATGCCATTACATAAAACTAACTTTGTCTTTTCAGGTTAGTTCCCGAACAGATAGAGATTGTCAACAGTTTATCATTTTCCAGATACATTTTCCAGATACAGTTCAGATACGCTCCAGATACAGATGTCATTCTGATACTCATTCCAGATCATCTTTCAGATACAGTTCAGATACGCTCCAAATATGGATGTCATTATGATACTCATTCAGTATATCTTTCAGATACAATTCAGATACACTCCAAATATGGATGTCATTCTGATACTCATTCATACATCTTTTAGATACAGTTTAGATATGCTCCAAATACGGATGTCATTCTGATACTCATTCAGTACATCTTTCAGATACGGTTCAGATACCCTCTAGATACGCATGCCATTATGATCCTCATTCAGTACATATTTCATATACGCTCCAAATACGGATGTCATTCTAATACTTATTTAGTACATCTTTCAGATACAGTTCAGATACACTAAAAATACGGATGTCATTCTGATACTCATTCAGTACATCTTTTAGATACAGTTCAGATACGCTCCAGATATGGATGTCATTCTAATACTTATTCAGTACATCTTTCAGATACAGTTCAGATACACTAAAAATACGGATGTCATTTTGATACTCATTCAATACATCTTTCAGATACGGTTCTGATATGCTCCAGATACGAATTCCATTCTGATACTCATTCAGTACATCTTTTAGATACAGTTCAGATACGCTCCAAATACGGATGTCATTCTGATACTTATTCAGTACATCTTTCAGATACAGTTCAGATACGCTCCAAATATAGATGTCATTCTGATACTCATTTAGTACATCATTCAGACACGGTTCAGATACTTTGGATGGCATCTATAAGCCCATCTCTGATGACTCCCAGTCATATTCTCCAAATGACATCTATAATCTCATTCCCGATATCATCAACCAATAATGTTACTTCATGCACAAGTGAGTGCAAATTTTTAGGCACTCTAGTGTTCAATCATCTTCCACCTTCAGATTACGAATGAAAGACAGGCCAATCTAACTCTTCAGGTTTAGGAAGATTGAACAGGGGCAACTGTTGTACCCAAAAATTTCCCTCTCATTTTATTCAAAACATACTCCTAGAAGTCCTCAAATGCTCAAGGTTGACCAAGAATTGACCATCCAAATTCTCCTCCTAAGCAATGGAATTTCAACTAGGGTTTCACTTTTCACAAATAATTTTGGGTTTCAAAGGGCTCAAGTGATTTCCATGGCCCCTAACATGTCCTCAAGAATGCTCATGCAAATTTTCATGCCTTGCATTATAAGTTTCCTCAGTCAATTGCTCAGATGACTGGAAATCAATTGTATTAGGTCAAAAGTCAAATGTGGTTAATATACAGTTAAACTTCAAGATTTTTTGTCAACATAAATATTTTGAAGTTATATCCATCATTTGATCAAGGTTTGATCATGATTCCTCGAGGAATGCTCTCAAATCATCAAGAATCCAAAAGTACAAAATTAGGGTTTCTTAGGAAAAGTCAACTGAACTTTGACCAAGCATAACTTTCACATGCTTCATCCATTTTACCCCAAATAAAACTCATTGTGAATAAATCTCAATTCCCTACAACTTTTATTTTGTCCCCAAGTTCAAAAAATGCATCATTGGAAAGATATGAGCTAATACATTACAGGTCTTTTTGAAAGTCAACTAAAAGACATTTTTTGTCAGGGCAAGTTACATCAAGATAATTTCTCCTAATGCAAAAATGGTAAACATAGAGATTGTAGGGGACATATTGAGATTTCTAAAAAGTCAAAGATAATCTCCAAAAGATAAAAATTGAGCAAGTTATGACTAGTACAAATTGGGTAAATTGGTGAAAATGCAAAATAGTCAACTTTGAGCAAAAATGCATTTTTAAGGTCATATACCTATTTTATGGGATTCAAATATGTTTATGACTTACTCAAGGACCCTTAAATTCACTCTAACCTTGCTTTTCATTTTTTCTCTATTTTATTCATATTTATTTTGTTTTTATTTAAATAAACACAAAATAAATTGCATAAAATAATAAATAAAAAGTATGGACACATGGGTTGATGATTTGGGTTGATCTTGGGCCTTATAATTCGTGCAAGGCATGAGAAAAAATACCAGGTTCATTGCATCTCAAGAAGGGCAAGTTTTTCACAATTTTGGAAGCACTTTAATATGTTTGATATTGCTTTGAAAGGGGGCCATTATATGCAGATTCTTGCCATGTTTACTCACCATTCTATCCCTCTATAAATACAAAACAAAAGCATAAGAAAAGGACCACGAAATTTTGCACCAAAGCTCTCCAAACAAATTCTCAAAATTCGAAGAAATTGTGAAAATCATATCTCGCATCTCCAGCCGTTTTCAAACCGATCCAAACCTTCTATTGTCCTCCTGAAGGCCGGGAGTCAGAATCAATCATTACCATTTTCAAATCAACCCCAGAAAACACCCTCACATCGATTCCAGTTGGCAAATTGGTAGGTTTCATGTTCTCAAGATTTTCACAGTTTAAATCCATGTAAACATGTCTGTTTCATTTATATGCATTTTCTGCAATTTTCTAACATTTTACATGTAAGCATGGAGGCGGAAATAACAATCATAACCATGGTACACCCCAAGGCGCGTTCCCCACTGGATCAGAACAAAGCTCCTGGACTCATCCATTTTGGGCCCATTGTTCTCCTTCCTCACCCCCCTCTATTTACTTGTTCTCAGCAGACTCATTTTCATTTTTTTTATGTTTTAATTAACTACTTTCTTTTTTTAATCAATCTTATTTTAATCAAAAAATCACAAAAAATATTAGACTTAGGTTTTTATTAATTAAATACTTTTTTAATTAATTAACTAATTAGAATTAGTGTTTTATAATTAATTTATTTTCATAAATCAAATTCAAATTATTATTAACCCAAAATTCTTTTTTCTCATAAAAAGACCAAAAACATTTTTTCTTGCTTAGAATTTTAGTTTTTTTATTTTGTCCTTTAATTTCTTTTTTAATTATTCCTTTTCTATTTAAATTCTAGAAAACAAATGTGTAGGTCGCACGGGTAATTTTGTAATAGTTGTAGTTTACATTTCCTCACATTTTTTCTATTATGTAAGTGCTTATGGGATGTAATAGTTGTAGGCCTTTATTTTCTCGCATTTTATTTTCCGCACTTATAGTTATGAATGTATATATATATATATATATATATATATATATATATATATATATATATATATATATATATATATATATATATATATATATATATATATATATATATATATATATATATATATATATATATATATATATATATATATATATATATATATATATATATATATATATATATATATATATATATATATATATATATATATATAACTGTGTAGTAACTAGGACGTGTATGGCAAGATCTAAAAACAAAACGTTAGAAAACCTTAACATCAAAGATAAACAATAACTGAAACGCAAAACACTTTGCACACGAGCACCTCTAAGATACCTCCATTTTTTGCCTTCGGAAAACAACAGTCATGTCCCTCGAAAGTGGGGACGCTTTAGCAAAGACCCTCGAATCAAAAGATCATAGTCCCTCGATGACCCTTCGGTGTTGCCTTTCGATAAAATGATTTAGTCCCTTAAACGAAATTTCTAAAACGTCCTTACCAGTTGCCTTCAATGATTTTATGATGAACCTCAATTGTCCCTCAAACATCCAATGATGGGGCTACCTACTCACTAATAGTAGGATAGCACTGTCTAAAGGAAAAGAGGAAAAGAACAAACCTTTTCGAGTAGGTAGATAGTTCTTAGATGCTTGCTCAAAAAAAAACATTTTCCACACCTACACTCCTTCCCAAAAATATTTTCCAAAACACTTTATATACGTTCTCAACAATACCAGAAACATTACAAAGTTTGTCGCACTAAGGCCTCTTTTCAAAATACTTTTTTTCAAACACACAAACACAATGTATTTTCAAACGAGCTAGAATGTAATAGCCCGTCGATAACTACGGATGGAAAGGGTGCTAACACCTTCCTTTTCCATAATCTACCCCCTTACTAAGAAATAATCTTGAAAGGTCTTTTATATTCTTTTCACCCTTTTCTTTGTTGGATAAAAGAAAATTCAGTGGTGACTCTTGCTTACCGTGGCATTTGTGAATACAAACGCAAAAACAGTATAACAATCAGTTCTCCCACTGTATTACAGGGTTAAAGGTTCTACAGCTTCTCAGCTTCACAGGCTCCCAGATCAAAAGCAGCACGTCTTCATGATTGCTCAATAAACAAATACTACAGTCAAAAGGGTCTCTACTGAGTGGGGGATCTCATGTCTCCTTTTTCGGAATTACTCCCTCAAAGTTAACATGACTATATTGTCCATCCTGTCTTAAGTTTGCCCAAGTCCAGGTATAGGACTTATAAGAGATCACCAAGTACCCTGAAAACCAGAATATATATATAACAAATAAAATACAACAATAAATAGCACATACACAGATAAAAATAAATATAGGTTCAACCCACTTAGAGATTTCTCTCCCCAGTGAAGTTTCCAGTTTTCTATTGCGGTAGAAATGTTGAGACTAAGCCATTGGATTGACTTAACTCATACAGATTAAATAAAAATCGCCACCGCTTTTTTGTTTCCAAAGGAAATGGGAAAAGAGCGAATAAACCCAAAAGAGGGGAAAAGAATCTAGGTACGGTGGTTGGCTATGCAAAGGGAAGGTATTAGCACCATAAACATCTATGATACTCCACATGAACCTCATTGAAAATCTGTGTATTTTGGCTATAAAAGGTGTATACAAAATAAGATGAAGGAGATGAGAAAAGAAGTATTTTTTACAATTTTTTCACCTTCCGCGGTTGCTAACCATTAGTGCCTACGTACCACCTTCCATGAAATAGGGGATTAGGGTACCCGTAGTTCACCTCAAAAATTTTAAAACACATGTGTGTTGGTTAATTTTAAGTGAAGAGAAATCATTATCGTATCCGAGTGGAAAACATACTTACTAGTCACAATTATGAGAAATGAGCATTTGTGTCATCTCAAACTGGAGGATATAACTTAGATTTAAAACCTATCACTCAACACCTAAGTGGAAAACATCTCTCTTCACTACATATCGTAGAAGTATAGTAGCTTGCGTCACTACAAGAATCAACAAGAGTCTAATCTTTTGAGAAAAGTTTTAAAGTAAAAAGCCAAGCGGCAAAATTGTTTGAATGAGGTTAATGACTTTTAGTATTTCAAAAAGAATGTCAAAGTATAGTTAAATTGATTAAATTTTGACTAAGAAAAGGTTTTTGAAAATGCATGGACCTAAGTCCAAGTTTATTATGAAAGCGGTTCGGGTTAGAAAACAAGAAGAGTTTTGAAAAAGAGGGAGAAGATTTCTGAAATTAAATAAGATGGGAGGAGATGAAGGGACTATTCTAAAGCATAAGGTAAAATCTAAGAAAAAGAACGATCTAACCAACAAGAAGCCTACACTTGACATAAAGAAGTCAATGTAGAATTCTCATCCTTTGAATTAAAACTAAGCAAGCAAAAATACTAAACCACTGATGAATACTAAGCTTCAAGTGAATTAAGAACCAAGCAAAGTCTTCACTGACAAAAATTGGCCATACTAACAACTGTATATAGAGGACTTCTAAATCACAGACAAAGCATGAAAATCATAATAACATGCACACAGAAAAAATTCAAACCAATTCCTTGGAGTAAACCCCAAGGATTTCAGAAGATCTTCACAAAAATATCAACCAAATATTATAGAGTTCCAAAGTCTCACAGCTTCTAATCCTAAGTCTCAGGAATCCACAACTCCATAGTGTTAGGGATGGTAACCAAGTATTCCAAGTAATCTTAATATATTTTTTAACGTCCAAGTTGATTATTAAGTATATTTACAAAACAAAACAAAAAAAACTATAGCGAGCAAAGAAAAAAAGGCAGAAAATAAATGCTCAAATGAGCAAAAGGAAAATAGCATGAGATGTAAATGCTAAAAGTAAATGATATAAAGTAAAGGCACAAAATAAAGGAATAAAGTAAATTTAATTGTTAGTGAATTATAAGTTAAATGTCAAGTATAACAAAAGGTTAGTTGAATGACCATCTTGAAGCTTGTTTTTGAAAACTCATTAGAAGATTGATAAAATCAAAGCCTCTAAACAACAAGTTTCATTTGCTTTTTGTCAAGTATATCATTCATTTCAAGTATCAAAGCCAACACATATGGCCAATTGTTGTACCCCAAAATTTTACCTCTCATTTCTCAAGTAATCTCTCACAAGATCTCCTTTGGTTCAAGACTGCACAAGGGTTGATCAGCTCAAGACACCTCCTTAAGCACCGATGACTGAAAATTAGGGTTTGAGTTTGCACAAGGACAAATGGAATTTTGATGCCCCAAATGACTTTCATGGATCATTTTGGACCATCAATGTTGCTCATGTCAAGTTTCAAGCTTTGGATCACATTTTTGCTCAGTCAATTGATCAGTTGACCTAAAATAAGTTGTATTGGGGGAAAAGTCAATTATGGTCAATTTACAGTCAAACTTCATAACTTTTGATCAAGTTTGGATCACAATCCATAATAAATTTGATCAGATCATCAAAAGGGCAAAATGGTCAAAATTAGGGTTTTGACTAAGAAAGTGCAATTTCTAATTTTTTGACCTAGCAAATGACTTGTTGGTTTGAGGCATGATCTTAAGGATTAAAATGCTTCATTTTAACCTAATGGCATGACTCAAAACATCTCTCAAGATCAATTGATTGACAGTTGAATTTCAGTCAACTGATGAAAAGTCAATCGTATACTGAAAAGTCAAACTTTGACTTTTTGGTCAAAATCAAGTATCAAAGATCACAATTCATCAAAACATGTCAAAATATGAAACGTGTTCATCAATAAATCAAAAAGTCAAGATTTCATTTTGAAAAGTCAAAATTTCTAAACTTAGAAATTTTTCTAAGTGTTGGAAAATTCATATTTTTTCACAACTTTGAGCCAAATTTACACCATGATGCAAGATGATTCAAAGGAAACTTCCAACATGAAATTTGAATATCTCAATGATATCTAAAACATTGTAGAACAAAACTTCTCCCAAAAATTCATGTATTTCAAGTTATGATTTTGTGAATACATGTTCATGAAACTTGGAAACTTAGTAAAATTTTGCCCTAGTTTAGGCAGGATTTTGACCTAACTTCATGGAAATTTTTCACATAGTTCCAAGATTAATTTTCAAAAATGTATAACATAGGGTTTGTAGAGGATGTTACAAGCTTTCCAAAATTTCCAAGAAATCATTGAGAACATACTTGAGCAAGGAGAATCGAAGGCAAGAAGTTAGGGTTTCATTCTTGAATTACAAGTCATTTCTTGATGAACACATAATTGAATTTCAATGTTAAGCTGCATAATATTGCTTTGAAGGCCTTCTAACTTGTGTATATATCCATCATTAATGGGCTACATAAACTTTTGAGCTATAATCCAAGTGGTTTAAGCTTTAGCCAATTCACATTGCCATTTTGGGAAGAAAATGAAGAATGCCATTCTTGAAAAGAAAGCTTTATTCATAAAGTCAATTCTTGAGCCGCTAACTTATTCCCTCTGATCACAATCCATCTTTAAAGTCAGAAGGAAGTGTGTTTAAAGCATAACCACTCTATCTTAGCAAGTACACAAGGCATTGAAACTTGGATTTCTCAAAAATCACATGTTATGTTTAAACTTGTGATTTTGAATTCTGATCAACAACAAGTCTCCAAACTTGTTGCTTATAAATAGAGGCACTATTTGTAAGCTAAGACACGAGCATTAAGACCTTGAAACACTCCCAAACTCCCTAAAATCAAAAATTGCCCAAAAACTTCATTGTTGCACAGTTACTGACCTTGAACTCCAAACTCATATTTCCCTCGTGCGTTTCTTGGCCTTTTAGTTTCAAAAGCTTCCTCATATCAAATACAAATTATCCTCATCCTATTCCCAGAACTGTAACACCATTTACCATAACCTCCATAACCAAAAATAGAGCATTGCAGTTGGACTTCTCCAGGCAATTTCAACCACTCTCAACTCAAGCTAAGCATTGTATTTGCTTCCCGGAGACTCGAGGAAGCTAACCTGATCATTGCAACACCTTGAATCAAGCTTAAATTTATTTCAAGATTTCCATTTTTGAGGTACATTTTCTGACTTTTCATCTCATTATTTAGGCATTGTTAGGCTTGCATTTGTGAAGATAAAATGTAGACATCATTGCCCTGAAACTATACATGTCCATAGATTTCATCTATATTGATTGAGCTAGGAGAATTTTAGGATTGAACTTTTTGAATATTTAGGTCAGAATTTGGTACTTTCAAAAATTCTCATTCATCTTTGATTTATAGCTTATGATATTTATATGGTTGGATTCGTATCGAAAAATGGAGCAACTTTCATGTTTGCACTTTTCATTTTTGTTGAGAGATGGTGAAGTTACAGATGCTCTGGTTGGAGGTTGAAGATGAAGTTGTATTCAGGGCGTAACTTATGTTATATATTTATTATTTTGTTTACATCAACGGATGTATAGTCACCCCAGTGGTAAAGCGCGTGCCTGTTAAGCTTTGGAACCTGGGTTCGAGCCCCAGTGGTACCCTTTTGTTCATTCTTCACTTCTTTTTTTGTTTGCAGCCAGCGTTGGGCCTCTAACATTGGGCCTGGTTATTTTCTGCTTCTTCTAACCTTTGTTTCACTTTTGCACCCCTGGCCCATTATTTTCTTTATTATTCCTTTTTTTATTTTTTATTTTTATTTTCGTTTCATATTTCCTTTATTATTATTATTATTATTATTAATAAAAAATCCAAAAATATTTTGTTTATTATTTTTACACTTATATATTTTATTTTCTTCATAAAAACAAAAAAACAAAAACATTTTCTTTTAATAAATTAATTTCTTATTTAATTAATATTTAAATTTAGGTTTAATCATTATTTTATTTTCTTAATTAAAATTAACTTAGAATTTAGGTTTCTCTTAATTAATTAATTTTTTCATTTTATTTTTATTAATTTAAAACCTTTTCATAAAAAACCCTAAAAATCCTTTTTAAGGTAACTTCTTTTCTTAATTAGTTTAAGTTAATTTTAATTAATCATTTTCTTTAATTAGGTCAAGACAAAACCCTTTCATTAAAAAAACTGAACAAAATCACTTATTTTTCCATTTACATTTGTACATTATATTTTTCAATTCTTGTACATTTATTCAATATGGTTGTAATAGATAATTAGGTTTAATTTTCTTACAAAATCCCCATTTGTAAATTTGTATACCCCCTCCTGTAATGATGTAATAGCTTAGTATTTTTACTTTCCGCAATTTATCGCTTTATATAAATGCTAGTAAATTAGGGTTTGTATGGAAAGATAAAATCAACAAGTTAGCAAACTCTAATCCAAGATAAACAATGCATGTAAATCAAACACACTTACACACTTGCACCCTTAGGGTAATTCCACTTTGTTGCCTTACAAAAATGGTCATGTTATGCATGTGAGGTATCTTAGAAAAAGCAATCAAAAATACAAGATCATAGTCCCTCGATGACGCTATCAATGTTGCCTTTCAAAAATGATCTTAGTCCCTCAAAGAGAAATGCTAAGATATCTCACAACATTGCTATCATGGCTATACGATGACCCATGCACGTCCCTTTACATCCAAAGGTAAGGCTTCTTACCAAATCAATGGTAAGATAGCAATATCAAAGGAAAGGAAGAAATGAACTAAGACTTTTGAGTAGGTAGATTGTTCCTAGTTGCTTGCTCATTTTAAAATCAAACCTCCTTGCTCATTTTCAAAACAAACACCAACACTTTCAAAAGCACTTTCAAAACATTTTCCAAACATGAAATATTTTCAAAAGCTCAACACTTTGTATACGTTCTTACGAACGAGAACTATTACAAAGCCTTTTCAAAATACTTTCAAAAACCACACAAAGCACACATTTTCAAACAAAAGAAAGTGATCTAGCAAGCAACTAAGAGCCCATAGATAATTATGGATGAAAAGGGTGTTAACACCTTCCTTTTCCATAATCTACCCCCCCAAACTTAAGAAATAATCTCAAAGGTCTTTCCTGTTCTTTTCAGTCTTTCTTTTTGGATAAAAGAAAAGTCGGTGGAGAATCTTACTAACCGCAACATTTGCGATAAAACGCAAAACACCCAAGTTAATTATCCCACCGTATCACAGAACTGGAGACTCTGCTGGGGAGAAACTTAAAAGTGGGGTTACCTTAGGGTTAGATCACATTTATTTGCTTTCATTGTTTGACTTCTTTGCTTTACATTTTGGTTCCTTGTTTGGGCTTGTTCTAATCCTCTACCCGGATTTAGGATACCTTATAGGTAAGTAGCAATACGTTTTGGAAACTGTGCGGGGTATACCGACATGGTCTAAGCAATAGCTACGTTAGTGTGACACATTTATGGGTACGAGTAGCCCTTGAGTAGTCAAGGAGAATATGGGGCCGCTGTGTGGTGTCATGAAGCACTAACTGACTTTAGAACCTTTACTTGACCAACTTTGGCCATTAGGAAGTAGTGAGATAATCGGCTTTGGTGCAGACCGAAGTTGGTTGATACTCGATACTACACTCATTGAGGTTTGACTTCTTGGGATGTTTCGGTCGCCATTAAAAGGCTCGCGCGGAAACCATTCCCAACATGAAAGATCAATGATATTGAGATCCCTTAGAACCCAGTTACTATTTCTAGGACATGTTTTGAGCCAACTAAACTTCAAGAGGGTACTTACCTATGAGACTCCATGCAAGCCTAAACCTAAGGACTTGTTTTCCTTGTTTGTATATGCTTACTTATACATAACATCATAAACATCATAACATCATACTCATTCTCACTAACCATTTCAAGGATTTTTAGGATTTATCTTTGTTCTATTTTGTAGGACATGGCTTCTATTCGCAGGAAAACCATTCAAGTCAATCTCGTAAGAATTCCTTATCAACTCAAAGAGCTAGCATCAAAGGTCCCTGAGAATTCTTCATTCATTGAAAGACATGGTTGCCTCCTAAACTTGGTTACCTCTAGCACAAATGAAGATATGATGAAGGTATTGTTCCAGTTCTTTGATCCTCTACACCATTACTTCACCTTTCCCTACTATCAACTTGTGCCTACTATGGAGGAATTCTCTCAACTCTTGAGGATTCCTATTCTCAATCATTTACCTTTCAACGGTACGGAAAGAGATCCAAGACCTAAAGAGATTGCCCAAGCACTACACTTGTAACAATTTTATATCACAACTAATTGGGAAACAAGGAGTGGTGTCAAAGGTTTCTTAGCCAAGTTCTTATTTGAGAAAGCTCAAGATTGTTGGAACTCTTTGGACTTACAATCTTTTGAGGAAATCTTGGCCCTTCTCATCTATGGGATGGTTTTGTTCCCAAACCCTGATCAACTCATAGATGTTAATTCTGTCAAAATATTCATGTCTCGCAATCCGGTGCCTACCTTATTGAGAGATATCCTACATTCTCTCCACACTCGCACTATGAGGAAGAGAGGAGCCCTCATGTGTTGCACTCCTCTCGACAGATGGTTTATTTTGCATCTTCCCCGATATGTCTTGAAGAACGAACAAGGTTTGAGGTGGTCCCATAGGTTGATGATGCTCAGACATTTAGATATCCATTGGTGTTCTCGATCCTTGGAGAATGTTACTATCATCGACCGTTATGGAGAATTCCCTAATGTCCCTTTGCTTGGCATTAGAGGAGGTATCATTTACAACCCTTTCTTAGCCTTACGATAGTTTGGATATGCTCGAAGGGATGGTCCACATGATATGCTTATCCAAGGAGTGGTATTTGACTATGAGAGCGACGATCAAAGCTACCGCCAGAGGTTTATATGAGCTTGGAGGATGGTAAGCTAAGTGGATAGCAAGACGATGGGACACAAGAATTCCATTCCCCTCGAGCCTTACCTTAAGTGGTTACGAGCTCGTGCTTAGAAACTTGTGATGCCTTATCCTTCTATCTTACCAGTCATCATGGAACCTGTGGTTGAAGGAGATGTCTCGTACAATGTCCTCCATCCAGACATGCCTACCTCTCTTGAAGTATTGCAAAAGGGTTGGATTCAGCTAAAGGAAGAATGAGATACTTTCGATGTTCAATTCTATGCCAGTGAGAAGAGGGTCTTGGAGCTTACAAAACAGCTATAAGAAGAGAAAAGTGTGAGCGCCTACCTTGCACCAAAGAGGATGTGTTCAGTCTTTTTATCTTAGAGATTTATTTTGTAAGCCCAAGAGGCATGTTGTAGTCATTTTGAACTAATTAATGAAAATTGAAGTTTGTTCATTTCTTTTGTCTATACAAATTTAAATCTCATTAATCCTTGAAATCATTTGCATATACATCTTCCATGCATCATAACATGGCAGGTTTTCATACAACAGGTTTCCTTATCTTTATGCTATTTATTTCAGCAAGATGGATCTAGAGAAAACTGTGAAGGATCTTCAGGCACAAAACTCTCAATTCCAAGAGACTCTACTAGCCCTGGCCAAGGGGAAACAAGATATGATGGCATTGCTGACAGCTAAGAAGAAACCTAAGAAGAGAGCCCTGGTCAACATGGGCAGAAGGTTCAAAGAGCAAGTCCGTCAAATCCCGGTAGTGGAAGACTCATCTGAGGAAGACGAGAATCAGATTGGTGAAGTTAGAAGTACCCAGGCTAATTGTATTAATGATTAAGTGTCTGATGATGATTATTTTGACGAGAAGTATCCACCCGCTGATGTCAAGTATAAGCAGTTAGAAGACAGATTAAAGGCCATCAAGATCCAAGCCATCCCCAATCTATATTTTGATGATTTGGGTTTGATCTCTGGGGTTGTCATTCCCCACAAATTCAAAATACCAGTATTTGCAAAGTACGATGGGGTTTCTTGTCCAAAACTCCACCTGAAATCTTATGTGCGCAAGATACAGCAGCACACTGTTGATAAGAAACTCTGGGTTCACTTTTCCAAGAGAGCTTGACCAGAACGCAGTTAGAATGGTTCTACCAGTTGGATGGTTCCCGTGTCAATACTTGGGAAGATTTAGCTGCCGCCTTCTACCATAAGTACCAGTATAACGCCGACTTGGCGCCAACAAGAGTTCAGTTGCAAGATATGACCATGGGAAAGAATGAAGGATTTAAAGAATATGCACAAAAGTGGAGAGACCTCGCCAGTAGGGTTCAACCACATTTGACCGATAGGGAGCACATTGACATGTTTATGGGCACTTTATCTGGTCCATTCTTTAATCTATTGGTTGGCTGCTCTTCTTTTGGTTTCACCGAGTTAATCTTAACCAATGAAAGAGTTGAAAGCGACATCAAAAGTGGAAAGATTCCCATGGCATCTGCCTCCACTTCAAATCTTGTCAAGAAACCTTTTGCTGCAAAGAAGGAAATCAATGTTGTGTACGGGGCAAGGGATCGTACCAAGAAAAATGATCATCCATCTATTAATGTTGTCAGAATCTCCAATCCAACTCCTACTCCAAGACCATCTGCTAATCATCAACATTTTGAAACTCTGAGAAGACAATTTACGAGGTTAGGCATGTCATTATCTCAAGCCTTACAACACTTTCTCAAGGCTAATTTGGTGACGTTGCGCGATCCTCCTGCCAACCCTGATACCTCTTCACTAAAATATAATCTGAATGCTAAATGTGCATACCACTTAAGTAGCCCCGGGCACGAGACTGACCAATGCTAGGCCTTGAGAACAAAATTCAGGATTTGATCGATAACAAGACTATTGAGTTTGATCCTCCTCCAACTCCGAATGTAATCATCGCGCATATGCCGAAGCATAACAAGGGTGTTAATGCTGTTGAAGATACAATTTTTGTTGTCTCTGTTGAAGACTTGACTACTCCATTGAATATCATCAAAGAGAATCTGTTGAAATCTGGGATCTTCTCTGGATGTGTAAAAGATTGTGTTTGGTGTACTAAACAACTCAATGGATGCGAAAGGCTGAAGAAAGGCATTCAACGCCTAATGGATAGCCACGAGATCCTATTTGAGAAGACTCCGCTTGCCAAAAGTTTGACTGATAAATGTGAAGATCTCTCCATAATAACCATCTCAAACAAACCTCTTAGGATTTCCTCTAAAGGTCCTATCAGGATTTCAAACGAACCAACTATTGCTCCCTTAATAATTACCAATCCTGGACTAATTCCCTACTCTTCAAACAAGGCAGTGCCATGGAACTATGGTGCTGAGGTATTTTACCATGGGATTAAACAAGACACTTGGATCGAAGAAGAAAAAGCTGATGATGTTGGTAATATAGCTGGCTCAAGTAAGGTAACTCAAACTGGGAGAATCTTTTCACCCAATATCTCACCACCAGTTGTTACAAAGGCACCCGTCTGCATTACTGCTGCCAAGCCAAGTACTGATCCAAGAGGGAAAGAGAAACTTTTTGATTCAGTCGTGACAGGAATACTCGCAAAGGACGTTGCATATGGAGAGTCCTCCGCTCGTGAGATGGACGAGATCTTGAAGATCATAAAAAGGAGCGACTTCAAGATTGTGGAACAGTTGGGGAAAACCCCTTCTAAGATTTCTATGTTTTCATTGCTACTTTGTTCCGATGCCCATGCTCCAACATTAATCAAGTTCTTGAAAAAGGCTCGTGTCCCCCATGAGACCACAACGGACCAATTTGAGAATTGTGTGGCTATCTTGACGGTTGATAATGGCTTGGTATTTTCAGATGCTGACCTAACACCGCTTGGGAAGAACCACAATAAAGCTCTACATGGATGCAGTTGTGTCATCACCTACAATATAAACATCCAAAGAAACATATATACATATTTTGATGTTAGTTAAAAATTAATCCGCCCAAAAACACATGTACAAAATACATAATTCAAGGTGTTTGGTGATCCCTCAAGAGAAAACTTAAATATAGGATGAGGTAGAAGGGATAACCAACCCTAATGTGTGATCTTGATGTATTGACAATATGAGATAATGAGAGATCTTAGGGGTGAAAATTGGGGTATACTAATTATACCTTAGGATTTAAAAGCAAGCATGACAACAATTAAGTAGAGTTTCCCTCTATTCAAACTTTAGGACCATATGCCATGACAGTGTTAGGATCAAGTTTCCCTCCCTTAGTCCTTTTCTTCTTTTTGCATTGCATTCTAAAACTAAAACTTCATTTTTCTTAATCAAAATTCAAAACACTTAATCATACTTAAACACTTTCTACAATAACAAAACACAAACAAATCAAATGTGACATCTTGCCTTGAGGGCGTAACTTAAAACCTTTTCAAAAGGGTTCCTCACCCATAAAAAAAACAAACCAAAATCTTTGAGGTGAACTACGAGTGCTTTGATCTCTCATTGCATGAAGGGGGTACATAGGCACAAAGGTTCGCAACCGCGGCGGGCGCAATAATATAAAATTTTTCTTTTTCTCTTAAGAAATTCATGCGTGCATTCCCTTAGCAAGTAAGTATTAGATATAACACACCCTTTGATTAGAACAACAAGAGTGGATCTCATGGAATACCATGGACGTGAGGGGTGTTAAAACCTTCCCCTTGCATAATCGACTTTTGTACCATATCTTGGTCTTAAGACCATCTTATCCGTTCCTTTTGGGTTTTCTCGGTATTTTACCATTCTTCGGGATAGATAAAATTTGTTGGTGACTCTACGTTTTTTGCGGCGCGACACTCTTGAGCGGGATTCATCCTTCCTACACAAAGAAAATTTTTGGTTCAGCAAACAAAAATAAAGAATCTCACATGCAAGTCAAGTTGAAATAAAGGATGAACTACCTAAGTACGCCACAAGATCCTCGCTCTCAAGGAGCTCCTTAACATTTATCAGCCCAGTTTTGAAAATAAAATTTTCATCCTCATCAGCTAACAGCCTTCCCCCTTTTCCCATACACTAGACTGGGGAGATCCCCGCAATAAAGGCAGACAAAAGGTCGTGGCTAGCCTAGTCCTCGACACCCAGTTAACCCTTATTTTAGATATAATGGTCGGTCATCTGGGTATAATGTTTCCTCGACCAATGAAAATGAAACTTCGGCACCAGCTTCACCACCAGATACTCTACCTCATTCAGCACGGGTCCCCTGACCTCGTTGACCAATGGGACACTCTTGAAAATGTTCAACAATGCCTTCCCCGATATGGGCTGGATCAACATGTAACTCCTCTTAAAATCTCGGACTGACTCCAGATAGGCTTTGAACAACTTCTTGTTCGCCTGCTTGAGAGATACCCATCTGAACCGAGTGCCAGAAGTTCCCTGCTGAATATGGAAGCAATAGAAGAACAGAGAAACGGTGTCCCCTATCGACAGATAGTCGCACACGATCTCGAAAGCCCACAGAAAGGCAATCGGGTTGGGATGTAGTTTTGACGGAGCAAGGCTAAGGTTCCGAAAAACGGCCACCTAAAGATCGGTAAAAGGAAGTCGAAAACCCATCTCTCAAAAGGAAATGTCGTCCATGAGAATATGGTTTGCGTCAAACTTTGAGCAGATCCGGTGGATCTTCCAGGGGGTATATATCGACCATTCATCCTCGACACCCTCCAACTCCATCCTCGGAGCCACCGAGGTAAACACTTCATTTGGGTGCTCACAAAAAAATAGAAGACATGTTCCAAAGGGACCGGCGCAACCCAATCTAAAGGATCCGCTGGAACCGCAGGCGCTTCCTAGACAACAGGCGCTTCCTAGACAACAGGCGCATCCTGCTCAGCTTCACCCAACTTTGGCACAACCCGTTCAGGATCGGGCATTTTTGAGGTAATCCCCTCCTTTGACAAGTACTTAGAAAAGCTTCACGAGGAATAACTAGGCTCGCCCATGGACGCATCATCAACATTGTTGGCCTTTATACCTGAAAAGCAGAGGACAAAAGTGAAATCGACATCAAAATCAAATCCACCATTCCACCACTAGTAAAGTGAAAGGGAACAAAGGAACAAGGACACTGTCCCCGACCAGAGCCCTCACTCAAAACACTAAAAATCAAAACAAGGACACTTCCCTCTGACACGTTAAGCCCCTGACCTCCAGGATAAACCCTAGCTCCCGCGAGGAAAGTTCCTTCCCAGATAGATGATTTTCGGCCTCGCCTAGGGGCACAACAAAAACGCAGGAAGTTCAAAGCAAAAAACCCATAAACGGCCCCAACGCCACCAGAAAATTCATCACAAACCACCAAAACTATGTCTAAAACATCTCTAATAAGCTCACAGAGCAGCCACCGTTCTCGTGCGACGAAACCATTGTCAGACAGCGGCCAAGCGCCTGGAGTTCCCACACTAAGTTAATTTAAACCCTAGCCGCATGCATTTCTAGGAAAGGAAGCAAATAATCAATCCTAGAACAGAGGCAAAATCAATTAAAACAATAGAAGAATTGAGAGTCTTACCAGATTATTGACGATTATCGACAGTGAACGATGGAGCAAGCGAGAGATTCAAAGAAGAACGATGTCGGGTAGAACTGAACAATAACGACCAGAGGGAGAGCAAGCAAAAAATACAAATGAAGCTCCCTCTCTCCCTTTTATAGATAGACTTTGCTAGCGCGTGAATAGGCACACGCCTAGGGGAACCTAAGGTCATCATTATTACGTCCTAGTCCTTAGACTTGCCATCATTACACCTTTATGACAGCATGTGGATCGATGAAAGTGTAGCACACTATCTCTTTTGGATCCAATCAACTCTTTTTCTCCTTGCAAAACTGGCTCGCCAAGCATCGCTCAAACTCCTCGGCATAGCCGCCCATGAAATGTCCCCCTCTTTTAAGCACGCTTTAAGTCATTACTCCTCTAACCAAAAGCAACGACTTGGAGGGCTCATGTTCTGGACTGGCCCAATGACTAGAATTGGCCCAATCTGCTTCTACCTTTGGCATGGCCAAATAACACTGGCCCAACATCCCCGATCGAGCACGCCCTCGAATGGCACAACCAACAATGCCTGAAACGAACGTCTGCTTGTGCGGGCAGCTACCTCCTAGTTTGCTCGACACACGAAGAGTAGACGCCCAGGAAATGCTCATAATTCTTTTTCCCATCATCTCATCCTTACTCGACGCAATGGCTAATTACGGGCATGACTTCCCATTTTGATCAAGTCCTGGCAATTACCTATTTTTACGGACCCACATATCTAGGCCCAAAAATAAGGACCAATGGCTACGCATCGGTGGCACTATATAAATGCTCACACTTGTGAGGGCCAGTTATCTCATATTCATACTAAAAACCCTAATCTATTTCTGTATCTCTTTGCACTCTTTCTTACTTGATCGCCGGAGTGCCTTACAGGTACACCCCTTCATCTCCTTATATTTCTAGCCAAGCAGACGTCATCATCAAGGCTCACTTTCAAGTTTTGATCAACCGATAAGATCAGGTGGGTTAGTTGTATGGAGGGTTGCATTTTCACTAGTTTTATGGCAGTAATAGTTAATGGCAGTACTATGAAGGATTTCAAGGTGGAGAGAGGTTTACGCCAAGGCGATCTGCTATCCCCTTTTCTGTTTGTTCTTGTCATGGAAGGTTTAACCGGCTTAAAAAACAAGGAAGTTGAGATAGGTGATTTTAAAGGCTTCAAGATTAACGAAGAGGAAGAAGTGAAAATCTTACAATTTGTGGGCGATAATATTATCATGGCAGTTGGCAGTAGTGATAATCTATGGAGATTAAAAGCTATATTAAGGGGGTTCGAAATGATATCCAGGTTGAAAGTTAACTTCTGTAAAAGCAAGTTATATGGAATTCACATGGGTGATTGGTTCATTAATGCATCATTGACTTTCCTTTCGTGTAACATTGATAGTTTTTCGTTCAAATTTCTTAGTGTCAAGGTCGGGGACAGCCCTAGGGGATTATCAATGTGGAACAATTTGATCCAGAACATGGGAAATAGGTTAATTGTTTGGATGGAGAGAGAGAGAGATAGAGAGATAGACCTTTCTATTGTAAGTCGTGTTGTGTTAATTAACTTGGTGTTGAATGTTGTGATGCGGTGGGAGAACTGACTTGAGGTTTTGCGTTTGTGTTTGCAAATGTTGCGGTTAGCAAGAGTCGCCACCGACATTTCTTTTATCCAAAAGGAAAGGTAAAAAAGCACAGGAAAGACCTTTGAGATTGTTTTTTAGTTCGGGGGGTAGATTATGAAAAGGGAAGGTGTTAGCACCCTTTTCATCCATGGTTTTCCATGGGCTCTTAGTTACTTGTTTAGATCACTTGCTTTGCTTTGAAATTGTTTGAAATGGTGTTTGGTGTGGTTTTGAAATTATTTTGAAAAGAGGCCTTTGTTTAGGCAATCTTTGTAATGATTCATGTTCGTAAGAATGTATACAAAGATGTTTGTCTTTTGAAAAATGTTTTAATGTTTTGTAAAATGTTTTGAAATGTGTGTGGGTTTGTTTTTGAAAATAGCAAGGATTATTTTGAAATTGATCAAGTAACTAGAATCTATCTACCTACTCAAATGTATTTCTTGTGCATTTTTATTCCTTTGACATTGTTGATTTACCATTGATTTGGTAAACAACCCTATCTTTGGATGTAAACGGGACGGGTGCGGGTCATCGTATGACCATGATAGCAATGTTGCCAAGTATCTTAGCATTTTTTAGGGACCAAGATCATCTTTGTTTAGACAACCTTTTGATAGCGTCATCGAGGGACTATGATCTTATTTTGTTTTGTTTTGCCAAGATACTTCGCGTCCGTAACATGGCAATTTTTATTTAGGCAACCAAGTGGGAGAAACCCTAAGGGTGCTTGTGTGCAATGTGTGTCATTTTACATGCTTTTATCTTGCAATTAGGTCTTTTCTATTTGTTTTGTTTTTGGTCTTGTCTTGCAAACCCTAGTTTACTAAACATGGTATAAAAGCGATAAATTGCGTAAATGTAAACTAAACTATTACAACAATTATTATGGGAGGGGAGATACAAGTTTTTGAATTGGTATATTGCACAAAATAAACCCTAAAAATACTATTACAATCCAATTGAATATTGTGCGAATTAAATAAATGTACAAATCTTTAAAATGCAATAAAAAATGTATTTATGTAAAATGTTTTGTATTTAATTTTTGTATGAGAAAAACGATTTATTTAAGCCCTAAAAATAAGAGAAAAAATAATATTATTTTTGAAAGGGTGAAACCCTAATTTTCAATTAAGATAAAATATATGTTCTATATTATTATTTTGTCCATTTTTTTGTACAAGGAAATAATAAATAATATTATGTACAAATATTAAAAAATTAAATATGTATGGAAAATAAATATTTTATGTGTATAAATAATATAACAAATATGTAGTATTTTTTTATTATTTACAAGTTATTTTAAGAAAATGATTTCTATTCTATTAAATAAATTATTTTTTTATGCAAAAAATAATAAAAAAATAAAATAAAAATTGCAAAAATAAATAGATTATTTTTATGATTTTTTAATGTTCAGAAAAAATAATTAAAAATAATAAACATAAAAATATGAGAAAATATGAAAAATATAACAAAATAAGTCAGGGGGTGCAAATAGTGGTCAGGGGGTGTGAATGGTAAAAACAAAAAGGCCAGGCGCGCCAAAAAGCCCAAGGCAAGTCATCCCTGTCCTCCAGCTAAGCCTGCGCGCGCGTTTTCCTTTAAACCTATAACTCTCAGATGCTTGCACAAAAATAAAAACTTATAACATGAAACTTGTGGCATTTTATCTCACGATTCCAACCATATAAAATTTGTAATCTAACTCTAAAATATCAGGGAGAATTTAATCAGCCCTAATTTGTGACCTAGCTATTTCAGCAACTTCAAGCTTCAAATTCTCTTAGCTCAACTTAGCTCAGTTAATATAAATGAAAAGTATGCATATGTACAACTTCACCATGTTAAGGACTACATTTTTTCTTCATAAATCGTGGCTTGAGGATGCCTAAATAGAGAGATAGAGTTTTGAAAAATACCTCCTTCAGCTGGATTTGGATATGACAATGTGGGGACTTTGAGTGAGGCCTGAGGATCGTGTGAGCTTCCTTGAACTTCCTTCAAGCTATTCCAATGCTTAGCTTGCTTTGTGGATGGCTGAAACTCTTTGCACAAGTTAAGTTGCAAGCTCCAAATTTGAAAATGGCAATGCCTGAAATAGAGCTTACAGAAGTAGGGCAAGGGCTTGGATAGCTTTGGTAGGATATATGGAAGGTGTTTGAAGTGTTGAAACAAAAAACGCACGAGCCAAAAATGAAATGGCTAGAGTTTTGTAGAAACTGGATGTTTGGGCAGAAAAATGAAGTTTTGGAGTTTTGGAGTGTTTCAGATGTCAAGCATTCGTGTTTTGCCTTGCAATGAGTTTGTATATTTGTATAGAATGATACAAAGTCCACTCCTTAGCAGTTGTACAAGTTCTGACCTCTTTTGCAACTTTTCTTGTATTTTAAGAAAAGTGAAGTGACCAATGCAAACATGCTTGTACTGGCTGGCTTGTGAGCTGCAGAGAGTTGGTATACATTGCTTGATACCTGTGTGAAATGTTTTCACCAAAGGAACAGGTCCAAGGCTCAAGATGGACAAAATTGCAAAACTCACCTTTATGAAAATGGCATTGTGCACTTTATGCCTAAAATGGAATTACAACTTGTACAATGCTTCAAAAGTGAAAATAAAGCCTTTAACCTCTGAGTTAGCATTTAATTATGGAGTTTAGAATGATTTTAGGACCTGTAAAGCAAGTTACAAGCATCATGGATTTGATTTGCAACTTGATACTTTGTGAAAATGGCATGAACAAAAGTGATAAAATGCCAATTTCCCTTCTTCGATTCTCCCTAACCACAAATGATCTTGGAGAGTTCTTGGACATTTTGGAAAGCTTACAATGTGATCTATAATCCATATTTGAAATGCATTTTGAGATACCTCTTGGAACTAGGTGATAAATGTCCATGAAGTTGGGTCAAAAAACTGCCTAAATTAGGGCAAATTTTCACTAAGTTATTTAGTTCATGGACCCATGTTCATAAATTCATAACTTTAGATCCAAGCATCTTTTGGGAAACGTTTGTGAAGTAAAGTTGTAGATTTCATGTAGGACTACAGATTTCATTTTGGAAGTTTTCTTTGAATCAAATTGCATCATGGTGAAAAAGTGGTAAAAAGTTGGGAAAAAATAAGAAAATTTCCATACTTAGAAAAATTCTAAGTTATGAAAATTTTCAAATTCAAAACCCTAATTTTCAAAATTGGTTTTCTTGGTGAACAAGTTTCATATTTTGACATATCTTGATGAATTATGATCCTTGGCATTTGATTTTGACCAAAAAAGTCAAAGTTTGACTTTTCAGTGCACAATTGACTTTTGATCAGTTGACTGCAAAATTTATCTGTCAATCCAATGAAATTGAGATCTTTTAAACCATTTAATTAGGTCAAGATGATTCCATTGAACCCTTGAAATCATGTTTGAATCCAGTTGGTCATTGGCTTGGTTAAAAATCAGAAATTGCCATTTCTCAGTCAAAACCCTAATTTTGACCATTTTGCCCTTTTGATGATTTGATCAAATTTCTTGAGGAGTTGTGATCCAAACTTGATCAAATGGTATATAGGAGCCTAAAATGTTGATGTGGATAAAAATTGTGAAGTTTGACTGTAAATTGTCTATGGTTGACTTTTCCCCAATACAGCTGATTTCTAGGTCAACTGTCCAATTGACTGGTCAAAAATGTGGTTCAAGGCTTGAAACTTAGCATGAGAAATATTAGGGGTCCAACATGATGTATGAAATTCTCATGAAGCATTGGTGGTCCAAAAATCCTTGTGCAAACTTAAACCCTAATTTGGGGTTATCAGTGCAAGATGAGATGTCCTGAGCTGAGTAAACCCTAATCTTGTCTTGAGTCCAAGAAGTCTTGTGAGAAAAATCTTGATAAATGAGAGGGCAAATTTTGGGGTACAACAAATGTCATCCATATTTATTTGCTTTCTTTCTACAAAGTGTTCGCTAAAGGGTTACTTGAGATTAGGCGTATTCAAAGTAACTTTTTATGGAGGGGTTGCGAGAATAAAAGGACCATTCATTGGGTGATTTGAAAAGTTGTGTGCAAACCTCGTAATCAAGTTGGCCTCGACATCAAAGATATAGAAGTCCTGAATCTAGCTCTTACTCATAAGTGGAAGTGGAGAATTTTGCAAGAGCATAGAGATATTTGGAGTAATTTACTTAGGATAATGAAATTCTGGCTATCAGGTCTTGGATGTCTTACGAGATGTCGAGACACCGGATCCGACTTCACATACAATAACAAGATGTATAAACAAAAATAGCACTACTGAAAGTAAATAACACAGGATATGTTTACCCAGTTCAGAACAACCTTCCTACTCTGGGGGCTACCAAGCCAGGGATGAAATTAACTAGATAGTATCAATTTGCAGACGTTATAGCAAACCTCCAGTTTACAGTCTACGCACTTAATCACTACCCTTTGCTTAACTTCTACCTAAGACACACCTAGGTATGAGGCCCTCCTCAAATCCCTCTTAAATTACACTCAGCAATTGGAGCAAACTCTAAACACAAGTAGAGATAAAAAACAACTGAAAGCTATACTTCCAAAATACACAAGACTCAATGCTTAAAAGCTTATGAGAATTTACACACAATATGTTCAATTCTTAAAAGCTTGTGAACATCTAACAAGAAACTTACAACCCAACAATAAGGATTCTAAAAACCCTAACACAAATACATCTGTAATTTCCACCTAATACTAGGTATACACCTGTCTATTTATAAATTTATTCTAGACTGGGGTTGGGCTTCAAAACTGCAACAGTGAGGTTGCACAGAGTCTGCAAAAAGTCCTCCAATAAAATAGGTATTCAATCATTAGTTTCCTAATAAATCTCCATATTTAGAAACTAATCAAATCTTCAAAAACCAATCAAGGAATATTCTGAATTATCAATCTTGGATGCCACATAAGCTAATTGAATATTCCTTGAATATTCAATAGCTACAAATCAGTTGATTCACACTGTCAGCTTGCTGCAGACATTATGTCATATCTCCTTGTTGGGATATCTTACTCGACGTGTTGAAACAGAATGTTGAAACATCTTGTTCAACATGTTGCTGCTAAATGGTTTTACCAAAATGTAAGCCAACCATAATTTTAGAGAAATAACATATAAGATACTCGAATCCTTAGATTAAAGTGTTCATTGAAGATAAGAGTGTGCTGAACAAAGGATATTATTGTACCCCTAAATTTGCCCTCCTATTTTTCTTCAATACATTCTTCAAGGGTTCTTAAGTACTCAAGGTTACTCAAGAACTAACCAGTCAAACCTCCTCCTAAGCAATGGGTCCACAACTAGGGTTTTGTGTTTTTCAAGGAAGTTTAGGTTGCAAAGGTCTCAAGTGGTTTCCATGGTTCTCCATAGGTCTTCAACAATTTTCATGTCAAGTTTCAAGTCTTGCATCTCAAGTTTGCTCAGCCAATGGCTCAGATGACTGAAAATCAACTATATTGGGTAAAAAGTCAACTATGGTCAACATACAGTCAAACTTCAAGATTTATGGTCAACAACAACATTTTAAAGTGATATTCATCAATTGATCAAGGGTTGATCATGATTCCTCAAGGAAATCCCTCAAATCATCAAAAGTCAAAAGTTGCCAAATTAGAGTTTCCTTAGGAGAAGTCAACTGAACTTTGACCAAGCATAAATTTCACATACTTCATAAAATTTCCCCAACCAAAGCCCATTTTGAAGGAGATTCAACTTTATACAAATTTTTTTTTTGTGTGGTCAAGTCTAAAAAGTGCTTCATTTGAGAGATATGAGTCAATACATTACACGTCATTTCAAAAGTCAACATAAAGACACTTTTGTCAAAGCCACTTACATCAAGATAAAATCTCCAAATGCAAAAATGATCAAAAGAGAAATTGAAGAGGACATATTGATATTTTCATAAAGTCCAAGATCACCTTCAAAATATGAAAATTGAGAGAGTTATGACCATTTCTAGTTGTGATATTTTGGTAGAATGCATGAATTCCAAATTAAGCAAATTTGAAATTTTGAAATAGTGGACCTAACTTTTGATGTTAAAAAATGTTCACAATGTGTTATAGGACCTTTAAATCCATGCACATATTTTTTATGATTTTTATTTCATTTATTTGAATTTTTATTCATTTAAATGCAAATAAACCAAATGAAATGTAAAATCATTGGTCCAAGGCGCATGGGCTTTTGATTTCAATCACATGGAGGCCCAAGAACACATGACAAACATGCCAAAACCGTTAGATACCAATATAGAAGCATATCTTCATTATTTTTGGAAAGTTTTCAATTGGTTTTTGGAAATAATTCATACCATGATGGTACAAGATTCTCGCCATATTTGTTCACCCTACTCCTTCCTCTATATGAGCATAACGAATACCAATAACAAGGACACAAAAGTTGCTCCAAAAAAACACTCCAAAATTTCCAAAATTCTCAAAACTAGGGCAAGTTGTAAACTCTAGTTATAACCACGATCAAAACAAATCAGCCTTTCCATTCACTTCCAAGAGCATTATAGGGTAATTTTGGATCATTTGTAATGATCCAAGAGCATGAAATATGCATACATTCTACGATGTTTTCCTTAATTTCTTTCAAATTTATTTTTCTATTTTCATTTTGTTTTATTGCATACTACCACCACTAATGATCTTCTAAGGTACAATAGTGAAGGCTATATTTTTGCTATTATTTTCCAATCTTTGCAGGTTTATCATATAATAATCAAATCCAATTTTTCAAACACCAAGCGCGCATGGTTCAGATGGCCAAGGATGGAGAATGTAAATAGAAGGGTGTGGGTTCAAACCCCAGCGCCTGCACCTTTCTTTTCTTCTTTTCAATCCTTTTTAACCCTTTTCTATTTTTATTTTTTCATTTTGTCTAATTAATTTAATTTTTATTTTTAATCATTTTCTTTAATCAATAAAATCACAAAAAAAATATAATAAAATCAGAACTAGACTTTTAATAGGTTAATTTAATTTCTAGACAATATTTTTCTTAATTAATTAATTAGACATAGGTTTCTTTTATAATTAATTAAATCTTTAATTTAGGTTTAAAGTTATTTATTTTATAATTCAAATAAAACCAAAAATGCACAAAAAAATTAATTTCTAATCTTTTAGATGTTAAGATTTTTAAAAATAATTTTGTAAATATTTTGTATTTACTTTTGCTATTTATTTGATTAGAAACAAATGTATATGTCGCATACGTTTTCTTGTAATAGTTTAGCGTTTAAATTCCCGCAAAGTTGTAAATATTATAAATCTCCTAAAGCCATATAATAGTTGTAGGTCTTTACTTTCCCATATTTTTTTCCTGTGCCTATATTTTGTATGCCTTGTATGTATATATAACTGTTAACTAAATAGGATTGTATGGCAAGATAATAATCAAACGCTAGAAAACCTAATCCAGATAAAATATCTGAAGTCAAAACACTATTCACACACACATCTCTAGGGTGACTCCACTTGTTGCCTCGGAAAAAATACAGTAATGTCCCTCGAACATGGGGATGCTTTAGCCCTGTCCCTCGAAAACAAAGAGCGTAGTCCCTCGATGACCCTTCGAATGTTGCATTTAATAAACGGTCTAGTCCCTTAAGAATTGCTAAAGCTCCCCTACGAGTTACCTTAATGGCTGTATGATGACCCGTGCCTGTCCCTCGAACATCCAATGATAGGGCTTCTTACTAACTAATGGTAGGATAGTGTGATACGGTGGGAGAACTGACTTGAGGTTTTGCGTTTGTTTTTGCAAATGTTTCGGTTGAGCAAGAGTCGCCACCGACTTTTTATTTTATCCTAAGGAAAGGTTAAAAAGCACAGCAAAAACCTTTGAGATGTTTTCTTGGGTTTGGGGAGTAGATTATAGAAAGGGAAGGTATTAACACCCTTTCTATCCATGGTTATCCATGGGCTCTTAGTTACTTGCTTAGATCACTTGCCTTGTGTTTTCAATTGTTTGAAATGGTGCTTTGTGTGTGGGTTTGAAAATGTTTTTGAAAAGAGGCCATTTGTGGTGGCAACCTTTGTAATGATTCATGTTTGAATGTATACAAAGGTGTACTTGTCTTTTGAAAAGTTTTCAAGTTGTTTTGAAAGTGTTGGTGGAGTGTGGTTTTGAAAAGTAGGAAAGTGTTTTTGCAAGTTTGATCAAGTAACTAAGAGTTGTCTACCCCTAAATTTACTCAAAGATTTTTTTCCTATGTTTTTAACCCTTTTAACAATTTTATTCCACCATTGTATTTGATGGACAATCTTGTGTTAGGATGTAAACAGGACGGGCGCGGGTCATCCTATAGACCATGATAGCAATGTTGCAAAGCATCTTAGTTTTTCTTTTGAGGGACTTGATCATTTTTAGGCAACTTTCGAAAGCGTCATCGAGGGACTATGATCTTTTGATTTTGTTTGTTTTCCTAAGATACTTTGCATGCGTAACATGGCCCATTTTTGAAAGGCAACAGGTGGATGTAACCCTAGGGGTGTTAGTGTGCAAGTGTGTTTTATTGCATACAAGAGTTTATCTTTGAATTAGGATTTTCTATTTCATTGATTTTATCTTGCCATACACATCCTAATTGCTAGCAATAAGAAGCGGAAATATAAAATCATACGCTATTACAACAATTAGGGAGTGGGGGTACACATTTGTACATGGGGGGTTCAACGAGAAAAATAGACAAAAAAGAAAATAGCAAAAAAAACAAGATAGAGAGAAAGAGAGAGGGGGCCAGCGCACTGCTGAGAGGTCATCAAAAGTTCTGACTCAGACCCGCTGCCAGATGATCAACCTTTTGGTTAAACTGTATGAGTCAGAACTTCTGACTCTGGCACTTGCAAAACAGAAACCTGTTAGTGGGGAAATCAGAAGTTCTGACCCCCCTGCGCTGCAAGACAGAAGTTTGTTAGTGGGGAAATCAGAAGTTCTGATCCTGCTGGAAACACAATAATTCTCAGAAGTTCTGACATTATTGACAGCAAAACAGGCTTCAGATGTGCTAACGTCAAAGTCAGCACTTGGCTTCTCCCTGTACTAATCAGAACATCTGCAATTTTGTTATTATTCCACAAAACAAGAAACATATTTGGAACAGCTCCAGCAAATGTCAAAGTGTTTCAGAGGGCAGAATTAACAAGGTCACAGACAGGTTCTACACTGGCTCAGAACGTTCTGAGGCATGAAAATCCTCAGAACACAAACAGCGACAACATGATATTTACATTATGTTTATTTGAGCATGCACAGCTGATGATGCTTAGCAGCGTGATGAAGGTCAGCAGGTGCTTACCTGGCTGTTGGAAAAGTTTGTGGATGAGAGCTAGCTTTTGGCTCTGATGGTATTCTGGACAGGTTCTTTTTGAAAAGGGTAGGTGAAGGTGTATGCGTATATAGGGTCAGAAGTTGAAAAGGGTGTTCTTTAGTTCACAAAGAAAACTGGGTATTTGATGAAGTTTGAAGGTAAGAACTTCAAAGTTATGAAACACTGGAGATTTTGGCAGAGTTTCACAACGCTTTCTTGCTAAAGATTTCTGTTTCTCTTCTAGCAATTTTTCTGTTTCTTTTGACGCCTCCTTTCAGTGGACAATGATTCTCTATTTATAGGCAAAAACTCTTGTGGATTTCTTGAACGTTAAAGCGCCAACAGAGGCTGAGTTGTTCTTTGAAAGTAATTCCTGGGAAGTTGTGATAACAGATAGCCTTCAGCCTAGGCTGGAACAGCAGGCGTGGATTGGGGAGAAGTGACCTCTTAGGTGGACGGTGGCGTGTAGACCCATGCCAGAACCTGCATAAAGGCGTTTTCCAAGCCACACGTGAAGGGATTACTTGGATGAATGTTCAGGAGTGGTTGGGAGCATTAATGAGCATTAAATGGTGATGAGACTTATCAACATCAATATTCTGGTAATGGAAACCAAACTTTGAACCAGCAGTTCTGTTTCAATGTAAACCATGCTCTGGTCTTGGCCTCCTGTTGTCTTAGTAAGTTCTAGGGATTCACCTGATTTTCTGACACATTCTTTGGATTTGCTTCTGGAACTCCTGGGCTTAGATATCCTGTATCAGTGTAACACCCACTCTTCTGACCTTTTCATCTTCTGATTTCAGCATGTTCTGAAAGAGCCTTCGGACTTCCTTGCTTCTTTTGCATTCCTTTAGCAAATTCTGGCTGAGCTTGCGTAACTGCTGAAAGAGTCATGTTCTGTCTGAGACTTACATATTGAACCATGTTTACAACTTCTGATTGAGCTGATGTAGCTGCTGAAGAGCCAACTTCTGACTGCGCTGAAACAAGCTTGCAACTTCTGACCGTTTCTATCTGGAGTTTGGTCCAGAAGTTCTGAAACACTGATTTTTCCTTAAACACTCATTTCTTTAGAGAGAAAAAAATTCCAAGTACTTAGAATTTAATTTGTCTCAAGATAAAAGCGTTGTCTTTAGAGCTTGTGTGATCATCTTGCTCTTGTAAATGGTTTGCTTGGGCAAAAAATGACAATCCAGGACTTGGATTTGTTTCAGAGGGACTCTGAAAATCCAAGATGATTTCCTGAAGAAAGAGAGGGCAAATTTTGGGGTACAACAGTTACCCCTGTTCAATCTTCTTAGACCTGAGGATGTAGATTGGCTTGCGTGCCTTTCGTGATCTGAAGGTGGAAGATGATTGAACACTAAAGTGCCCAGAAATTTGCACTCGCATAGTGGAGTATCAGCAATTGTGATGGCGGGGATGGGCTTATAGATGCCATTTGGAGAGATGGTGGATAGGAGGATGGGCTTATAGATGCCATCTGGAGACGTGACAGAACCTTGTCGGGAATGGGCTTATAGATGCCATTTGGAGGTGTCGATCGCGTAAGAGATTCCTTAGCGAGAACTTGCGTACTTGAGAAAGAAAGATGGTTTCCTGGCCTGTTACAGGTGTTGATCTTCAAACTCTTCATGCAGATGTGCCTTGGCTGGATACAGGAGTCGAATCCACAATTAGTTGCTCACAGATGTACCCTGGCTAGATACAGGAATCGAATCCGGAACTTCAAAAGGTTGTTTACAGACGTGCCCTGGCTAGATACAGGTATCGAATCTCTAAACTCTTCATGCAGATATGCCCTGGCTAGATACAGGAATCGAATCCACAATCGAATACTCACAGATATGCCCTGGCTGGATACAGGAATCGAATCTGGAACTTGTCGTCTTCAGATATGCCCTGGCTGGATACAAGTATCGAATCTGGAAATTATCGTCTACAGATATGCCCTGGCTGGATGCAGGTATCGAATCTGGAAATGGCCGTCTACAGATATGCCCTGGCTGGATGCAGGTATCGAATCTGGAAATGGTCGTCTACAGATATGCCCTGGCTGGATACAGGTATCGAATCTGGAAATTGTCGTCTACAGATATGCCCTGGCTGGATGCAGGTATCGAATCTGGAATTATCGTCTACGGATATGCCCTGGCTGGATACAGGTATCGAATCTGGAAATGGTCGTCTACAGATATGCCCTGGCTGGATACAGGTATCGAATCTAGAAATTGTCGTCTACAGATATGCCCTGGATGGATGCAGGTATCGAATCTGGAATTGTCGTCTACAGATATGCCCTGGCTGGATGCAGGTATCGAATCTGGAAATGGTCGTCTACAGATATGCCCTGGCTGGATACAGGTATCGAATCTGGAAATTGTCGTCTATAGATATGCCCTGGCTGGATACAAGTATCGAATCTGGAATTTGTCGTCCACAGATATGCCCTGGCTAGATACAGGAATCGAATCTGGAATTGCGATAGTTGATAGTAATCATCTTTGGATTGACTTTTTCCTAAAAAGGCAAAACATCAATTGTATGCAATGTCATGATGTATGAGCTGCATGAGGTCATGATGCTCAAAATGAGACAGTGTTGTATGCATTTTATCATGTATGTAAACAGGATGTATGAAATGTGAAATGTCTTATGAATGTATTTTCGTCTAGGAAAATAAATCCTTGACGAGTGTCGGGAAGTTGAATCCTGGGCTGATGTTGAAGAGTAGAGTTCTTCGTTTCCGCTGGGGATGATGATTGCAAGAATAAACCGGTAGGAGAAGATGACTTCGTTGGGGAATAAACTTGTTGGAGAGATTACTCTGAGGGGAATAAAATAGGTGAAGAGATTACTCTGCAGGGTATTACTCTGGGAAGAGATACTTTGCTGAGGTTTTGATGAGAGCTCCGCTGGGGATTCCACTGATAAGTTATGTTGGGGAATTTTGATGAACTCCGCTGGGGATAGGAAGAACTTCGCTGAGGACGATCTTTCCGTGGTAATTAGCTGAGGATAACCCAGTTATACCCTGGTGGGGAAATAACCTTTGAATAAAGTCGGGGAGAGACGTTTGTACTCTGCAGTTGATAAGCTTCCAGAATCTACTGGGGATAAGCTTCAAGACCTGCTGGGGATATGGATTCCACTCTCCTGGGGACACTTTGGATTGTACTGGGGAAAGGGTTCCACTGGGGTGTCTGTATTCTACCGGGGAACAATCTTATGCTAAGACTGCCAGGGATGCTTGTTTAGGAATGTCTATACTCCGCTAGGGAATGTTGAGATCTTCTGGGGATACCCAACTTCCTTAAGGCTGACAGTAGACTAACTCTGCTTGGGGGAGAGTATCGCTGACTTGCTGGAGATACTGTGCCTTCTTAGGGCTGATGGGAGACCAGCTCTGCCTGGGGAGAGTATTGTTGAATCTTGGTCTTACTATGTGGGGAGTTAAGGTAACCTGGTCACATTCTTCAACTGAACTTACTTTGGTACCTTGGTGGACAGAGCAACTAAATTGCTTAGACAATTCTTTATTGCCCCTGTTTCTGATGTCACCTGTAATTAGTTCTTTGTTTCGCATGCAAATATTTATGATTAGCAATTAATGTCAAATGCATATATAAAAAATGAACATTGGACGTTCTTTGCAAAACAAAACAGAAAAAGGAAAAACGATGGGTAATTGTCTGAAAAATTGAACTTGTATTGATTTTGAAATTTTCCTGTAAATAGTCGCTTTATGTACAAGAGGCTGACGTCCTAGTAAGAGAACGCCGCCGAGCAACATGGATTTTATACAATTTTGAAAAGGAAACAAAACAGCTATGTGAAAAATAATCCCACTGGGTTCCAACTCCGCTATCGCCTTTATGTCTTCAAGCGTCTCATCACTTTGCTGCTTAGTTGAAGCTGAAGCTGATTGACTGGCGACGTCTGAGCCTGATAGTGGATGCCGAAGTCTGAGCCCGACAGTTGATGCCGAATTCTGGATGCAAGGTGATCCAATGAGACATAGTATTACGCTTATCCCTAACTTTTGCCTGGACCGCCCTTTTGGGTTTTCAGTCCACCGGGATACCCATTTTTGCCCAAGCCGCCTTTTCAGGTTTTCGACTTGCCGGGTGTACAGATTTTTTTTATTTCATCCCTTATTTTTTCCCGAACCCTTTTGGTTCGCCGGGAAGCCCTTATTTTTGGCTAGGTGTGTCAATCTAGCGGGTCTTTGATTCATGCGTAGTATCTTTTTACTATGTCTGCATTGGCGGGGTGAGGAAGGTCGTCACCATCCATGGTGGTTAGGATCATAGCTCCTCCCGAGAAGATGTGCTTAACCATAAATGGCCCTTCGTACGTAGGGGTCCATTTGCCCCTGGGATCACTTTGAGGAAGAATGATGCGCTTGATTACCAGGTCTCCGACTTGATACTCTTGTCGTCTGACTTTCTTGTTAAATGCCCTGATCATCCGTTTTTCGTACGTCTGACCATGACAAATAGCAGTGAGTCTCTTTTCGTCAATTAGGTTTAATTGATCAAGCCGAGTCTGGATCCAGTCTTCTTCGCTCAAATCTGCATCCTTCATTATCCGAAGAGAGGGTATCTAGACTTCAATAGGCAAGACTGCCTCCATGCCATAGACCAAGGAAAAGGGAGTTTCCCCTGTTGACGTTCGTGCGGAGGTACGGTACCCGTGAAGAGAAAACGGCAACATTTCATGCCAATGTTTATAGGTCACTGTCATCTTCTGCACAATCTTCTTGATATTCTTATTTGCTGCTTCTACAGCCCCGTTCATCTTCGGCCGGTAGGGAGAAGAGTTGTGGTGATGTATCTTGAATTGCTCGCAGAGCTCAGTGATCATCTTGTTGTTAAGATTGGTACCATTATCCGTAATGATCCTCTCAGGCACACCGTATCGACGGATCAGGTTGTGTCGAATGAACCGTGCCACAACGCTCTTGGTTACAGTGGTGCAGGAAGCTGCTTCTACCCACTTTGTGAAATAATCAATTGCTACTAGGATGAAGCGATGCCCGTTGGATGCTGTAGGTCGGATCTCACCGATCATATCAATGCCCCACATTGCAAAAGGCCAAGGTGCCGTCAGAACGTTCAGAGGAACCGGAGGAATATGCACCTCATCAACATAGATCTGGCATTTATGACAAGTTCGTGACTGCTGATAACAATCGGCTTCCATTGTGGACCAGAAATATCCTGCCCGAAGGATTTTCTTTGCCATGGTGTGTCCACTGGAATGTGTTCCGAAAGTACCTTCATGTAGCTCTTCCATGATCCTTTCTGCTTCAGTCTTATCCACACAACGCAGTAGGGTTGAATCATGGTTCCGTTTGTAGAGAATTTCGTTGCTGAGGAAGAATTTTGCCGCAAACCTTCTCAGGAACTTCTTGTTATTGACCGATGCACCTTCGGGGTATTCTTGAGCTTCAAGGTACCTCTTTACCTCATGATACCAAGGTTTTTCAGTTACCTCTTCAGCCTCAAGATCGCAGCAATATGCAGGTTCATCCAACTTCCAAATAATGATCCGGGGAGCCTCGTTGTCCCATTTGACTTTGAACATAGAAGACATCGTAGCTAGTGCGTCCGCTAACTGATTCTCCTCTCTTGGGAAATGTTCAAATGTTATCTCTTCGAAGTGGGGAAGCAATGTTAGCACATACTCCTTGTAAGGAATAAGATTTGGGTGTTTCGTATCCCACTCGCCTTTGACCTGATTGATCACGAGAGTGGAATCTCCGAAGACACTCAGAAACTTGATCCTTAAGTCAATTGCAGCTTGAAGACCCATGATGCATGCCTCATACTCCGCCATGTTGTTGGTGCAGTTGAAACATAACCGAGCAGTGAGCGGAGTATGAGTGCCTTTAGGGGATATGATCACAATGCCGATACCATTATGTTGTACCCCAAAAATTTCCCTCCCATTTCCTCAACATTTTCTCATCACAAGACCTTTGAAGATCAAGATCCAATTAGGGTTTTCTCTGCTCAAGACTTCTCCTTGCACTGTGGACTCAAATTAGGGTTTGTGTTTGCCCAAGGATGTTTTGACCTAAAATTCCTAAGATGACTTTCATGCTTCATATTGGACCCCCAAGTTTACCTATACCAAGTTTCAAGTCTTGATTCCAAGTTTTGCCCAGTCAATTGGACAGTTGACCTAGAAATCAGCTGTATTGGGGAAAAAGTCAACTGTGGCCAATTGACAGTCAAACCTCATGAAATTTGATCCACATCAACATTATGAACTCATATGGACTATTTGATCAAGTTTGGATCACAATTCCCCAAGAAATTTGATCAGATCATCAAAAGGGCAAAATGGTCATTTTTAGGGTTTTGACTGCACAAAGGCAATTTTTGACTGTTTGACCTAGCCAATGGCAAACCAAGCTCACATATGGCCTCAAGGACTCAATGGAATTATCTTGACATGCTCATCAAGCTCAAAAAGATCCCAAGTACACAAGATTGACAGTTGAATTTCCCAGTCAATTGATCAATTTTGACTGTATACTGAAAAGTCAAACTTTGACTTTTTGGTCAAAATCAAGAGTCAAAATTCATTTTTCATCAAAACATGCCAAATCATGAAACTTGTTCACCAAGAAATCTCAATGCAAATTAGGGTTTGAAAATGGAATTTTTCATAACTTAGAATTTTTCTAAGTTATGGAAAACCCTAATTTTTCCCCAACTTTGCCCCATCTTTTCACCATGATCCATTTGGATTCAAACCAAAGTCAAAACATGAAAGTTGTAGCTTGTTACATAATCTACAACTTTGATTCACAAAGTTTTCTCATTTGAAGCTTGTATCTCAAGTTACAATTTTTTGAGTAAGGGCACTAAACCATTTTTTAACTTAGTGAAATTTAACCTATTTTGACAAGGTTTTCTACCCCACTTCAAGGCCACTTTTCATACCCTTCCACTTGGAATTTTAATTTTCATTTCAAAGATGGATTGTAGTACACATTCCAAGCTTTCCAAAATGTCCAAGAACTCACCAAACAACCTCATAACTTGAGAGATTCGAATTTCACAAGTTGGCAAAAATTCACTTTTGTTCTTCATCAAAACATGTTCATAATCTTGCAAATTTGAACTCAGCTTGCTTTATGCTTAATTACAGGTCCTTGAACCATTCCATACTCAATAATTTAATGCATATTCAATGTGTTGAGGCCATGTTCTTTGTGTTCTAACATTGCATAGTGGATTAATCCTAAACTAGATAAAGTGCTTTATCCATTTTTGTAAAAAGCTAGCTTTATGTCAATTTGAAATCCAAGCAAGTACAAGCAAAATCCTCTTGGCACAAGATTATGGACAAGTTGCTCTGATCAAGAGAGGATTATGCAGCAGGATTAGAGGCCCCTACTGACCTAAAAACAAAAGTGACCATTGCTTGCTTCATTTTCAAGTAACATTGCATAACTTATCACATATCTCATCTCAGCTTAGAAACACAAGAAGGAAGTTATCAAACATATTCCATAGACCATATCCAAGCTAACACACGAGTCCTGAACCTCTCAAGCATCCTCCATCTCAAAATCACCTTGAAACTGCACAAACAGGGGAACCCCTGCAGATTGAGTGCAAACTCCCACTTCCCTCGAGCATTCTCACCAAAAACAATTCATACACCTTCCTTACAACATATGCAAGCTAACCATGGCCTAAAACCTGACCTGTAATCACTCTAACAGTTTCCACCATTTTTAATTTCTCCTTTTGCAGTTGAAGTTCTACAGCTTGATACAAGAAGGTTCAAGACAAAGTAAGCATTGAAAAAGCATCCCTGGACCTCAAGGAAGCTTTTCCAATCATTACATTGCGCTGAAAGTCCCTCATTCTCCACATAGAAGTTCAACTGCACAGGTAAAACTTTGAACTCGTATCTCTCTTATCATGCATCTTTAGTCTTAAGTTTGTGAAGAAACAAGGTCCTACTCATAGCCCTGAACATGTACATATCTTTACATTTCATTTCTTTTGCCTGAGTAGAGAGAATTTTGGTTCTGAACATTGATGAAAAACTAGGTTAGGATTTGGGGGAGGAGAAATTCTCCCTCATCTTAGAGAGATAGGTCAAGTTTTTTATATGGTTAGAACCGTCTCTTCATGCTGAACATTTCTTGTGTTATGAGTTTTTGCTGAAAAGCCAAGAATCAGGAGTTAGACTTTGAAGAACAGGGGCGCGCGTTTTTCAAATGTTTGAGCTGGAGGTTGAAGACAATGATCATTGGGCTGGGCTTTTGTGTTATTTCTTTTCACACCCTGTTTCCATGTTTACACCCCCTGAGCCCATTGGCCTCATTTTTTACTCTTTTTGACTTTTTCTTTTTTGGTTGACTTTGTCTATTTTTTCTCATGACATAAAAAAAATTAAAAATATTTTTTCCATCATTTTTTGTATTTATTGCATATTTATTTGTTTATTTCTTTTGTTTATACATAAACATTATATATATATTATTGTTAGAATAAATATAAAAATAGTGAAAATACATTTTTATTATTTTTACCTTCTGAAAATATTCCACATAAAAAATACCTTTTTATTCATTTTATTAAATATTAAATATTTTGCACATAATGCATATTTAAGAAATAATATATATATATATATATATATATATATATATATATATATATATATATATATATATATATATATATATATATATATATATATATATATATATATATATATATATATATATATATATATATATATATATATATATATATATATATATATATATATATATATATATATATATATATATATATATATATATATATATATATATATATATATATATATATATATATGTTTATTAATATGTTTAAGTTAAAATATAAAAATACTTGAGTTTTTACTTTTATTAATATTTGATACAAAAATACTTTTTTTTTATTTATATATATAGTATACTTCATTTTATTTTATTTTCATAAATAACAAATAAATATTTGTATTAAATTAGATAATAAGGCATTTTCTTTAAAAATTAGGGTTTGTGCCCTAAATTCAAAATACTCCAAAAAAAATAATACATTTTTATTTTCTTTTCTCTTTTACATAAATAATATTTTTTCATACATAAACAAAACATTTTTTGTGCATCTTGCATTTTTATTTAATTTTTTGTACATTATTTAAATTGCAAATATTCAAAATGATGTAATAATTTAGATTTAAATTCTTGTCAATATCCCCATTTGAACATTTGTACCCCCCTTCCCATATTTGGTTTTGTAATAGCTTAGTAACTTTAATTTCGCACTTTATTGCTTTCTAATGACAACATGTTAGAATTAGGGTTTGTATGCGGGAAAAAAAACAATAAAAAAAAATAGTTTGACCTAATACAAGATAAACAAGCATGAAAATGGACACACAAATCACACTTGCACCCCCTAGGGTATTCCACTTGTTGCCTTCAAATAAAAGGGCCATATTGCATGTTGAACTTCTTTGGGCAAAGCAAACAGTTTGAATGATCATAGTCCCTCGATAAAACTTTTCAAAACAAATAAAAACAAATGATCAAGTCCCTTAAAGAAAATTGCCTAAAGATATTCAACACCGTTGCAATTATGGTCTAAACGATGACCCGCGCCTGTCCCTTTCACATCCTAACACAAGATTGTCCACCAAATACAATGGTGGAACAAACTTGTTAAAAGGGTTAAAACATAGCAATAGTCTTTTGAGAAATTTAGGAGTAGATAACCTCTTAGTTACTTGAATCAAACTTGCAAAACAAAACACTTGCCTAATTTCAAAATCACACATCACTACACTTTCAAAACAACTTTCAAAAACAAATGAAAACCTTTTCAAAAGACATACATCTTTGTATACATCCCCACATGGATCATTACAAAGGTTGCCACCACATTGGCATCTTTTCAAAATATTTTCAAGACCCACACACAAGAGCACCATTTAAAACAATTGAAAACATAAGGCAAGTGATCTAAGCAAGTAACTAAGAGCCCATGGATAACCATGGATAGAAAGGGTGCTAATACCTTCCCTTTCTATAATCTACTCCCCGAACCCAAGAAAACATCTCAAAAGGTTTTTTGCTGTGCTTTTTAACCTTTCCTTAGGATAAAATAAAAAGTCGGTGGCGACTCTTGCTAACCGCAACATTTGCGAATACAAACGCAAACCTCAAGTCAGTTCTCCCACCGTATCACAGAACTGGCGACTCTGCTGGGGATAACCTTTTAAAAGTGGAGTAACCTTAGGGCTTAGATCACCTTTGTTTTCAATTGTTTACTTTGTCTGCTTTTATATTTGTGGGCTTTGCATCGGAGTTCATAGATCCTAACCCGGATCTGGGATATACCCTTTTTAGGTAGTATAATCTGTGAGGGACCTGTCCGGCGTAGACCGACATGGGTGAAGCAGTGGCTACGTTGGTGTGGCATCTTAGTCTGTACCTATATCCCTTGTGTTGTAACGGGGAGAATATAGGTCTTCTAAGGGGTCATTAAACACCAACCAACCTTAGAACCCTAAATTGACCAACTTGGCTATTAGGACAGTAGCAGTATGCTACACTCATTGAGGCTAAACTCTCGAGATGGTTTTGGCCGCGAGAAAAGATTGCGATGCTGGAGTTATGACCGATTGAGGGTAGCCAATGATTTGAGATCCTCTAGAACCCGGTTACTTTTGATAGGACAGGTTTTAACCAACAAAACCAAAAGAGGGTAATACCTGAAACTCATGCTGGCCTGAAACCTAAGGGTGTCTTGTGTGATTTGTGTGCCTTATTTACCTATGTGAATACTTGTGGTGTGCTTCATCATAGCATCATGTCATCATACCATTGCATGCATTCTGTATAAAGGACTAACCCATTTCAAAGACAAAAAGGTTTCATCTTTGCTCTATTTTGTAGGACATCATGATGCCCGTGCGTAGAAATACTGTCCGGCTCAACTTTGTTCAACCACCAGTTTTACTCAAGGATCTGGTTGGAAGGATTCCAAACACTACCTCCTTCATCAACAGACATGGTTCTCTCCTTGGCTTGATCACTGCAAAATGGGACCAACAACTGATAAGTGTTCTGACCCAGTTTTATGACCCTCTGCATCACTGTTTCACCTTCCAAGACTTCCAGCTGGTCCCTACCCTGGAAGAATTTTCTTATTTGCTTGGGATTCCTGTCTTGGAACAAACTCCATTCACTGGTTTGGAAAAGACTCCTAGGCCTGAAGAGATTGCTGCAATTCTCCCCTTGACCAAGGAAGAGGTATTGTCCAACTGGGAAACTAGAAATGGGATCAAGGGCTTTTTGGTCAAATTTCTGGTTGGCAAGGCTAATGATTTCTGGAATGACTTGGACTTCAAGGCATATGAAGATATTCTGGCTCTTTTGATCTATGGTCTGGTACTGTTTCCCAACCCTGACACTTTTATCAGTATCCATGTCATAAGGATCTTCATGTCTCGGAATCCGGTACCTACTCTTTTGGGTGATATTCTACAACAACTCTATGCTCGTACTGCTCGAAAATGGGGAACTCCGTGGTGTTGTGCTCCTTTGCTAGTAAGGTGGTTTATTTCGCACCTTCCTAAGTTCGTGCTGAAGAATGAAGAAGGAAAAGGTTGGGCTCGGAGGTTAATGTCTCTCACCGATAATGACATCACCTGGACTCTCAGAGGTTTGGATGAGGTAGTTGTTATTGACCGTTGCGGAGAATACCCTAATGTTCCGCTGATTGGTATCCAAGGAGGAATCTCTTACAATCCATGCTTAGCTCTCCGACAGTTTGGAAGAGCCAGAGGAGATGGGCCTCATGAATTGCTGGTTCCTCACTTCCATTTTGAGTTTCAGGCAGACAGTGACAAACTACGCCAGGGATTCATTAGAGCTTGGGACAGAATTCTCAAAGCTGACCCACATGAGTTGGGACCAAAGACTTCTCTACCAATGGAACCCTATTGCAAATGGGTCCGCATCCGTGCTCAAAAATTAGGTATGCCCTACGAAGCTGTTAGACCTCTCATTCTTGAGTCTCCTGATGAAGATGGGGTTCCTCCAACTGTCCTCCCTCCTCAGATACCTACTGATTTTGACACCATGAAGAGATCTTGGGCACAGCTAAAGGAAGAACGGGACTTCTATCGGGAAAAATTCAACGAGCAGGAACGGAAGATCCAGAGGCTGACTAAGCAATTGGAGGAAGAACGGGTCCTGAACAACTACATCAGCACTGAAAAAAGGAGGCCATGGGAGCATTGATGAGCTTTGATTGTTTCTTTTTGTAGTTTATTTCCTTTCCAGTATTTTCCATTCCTGTAATGCCTAAGGGAAAATTGTTGAACAATTGAAAATTTTAATCTAATGAAGTGTGTTTCCCTTTTGTCTACCAAGTTGAATCTTGTTTGTCTTTGAAAGCATAAAACATACGCATTCCATTGCACCATATGCATAGCAGGTACCCTATTTCACAGGTTGCTTAATTTTCTTCGCTGTTTGTGTGCACAGTCATCATGAATCCAGACTCATCCAGTGAGCAAGCAATCAAGGCCCTTCAGGCCCAAAATGCACAATTTCAAGAGATGGTCCTAAGCCTAGCCCAAGGTCAGCAAGAGTTGAAGACTCTGCTCCTGAAGAAGAAGAAGAAAAAGAGGACTGCATTGTTCAACACCGGACGCAGATTTGGGAACACACTCCACAATGAAGCTGATCCAACCACTTCTTCTGCTGAGAAAAACAGTCCCCAAGGGGGAGGAGCTCCTAGTCCCGCAGTCTCCGACAACGAGACGGACTATAACGACGAACAATTCCCACCTGCTGCTGACAGATACAAGCAATTGGAGGACCGCTTGAGCGCCATGGAAATTCAGAATGTGCCGGGGCTGGATTTCGGAGATTTGGGGTTATCTTCTGGAGTAGTAATTCCACACAAGTTTAAGGCGCCTGCCTTCGCCTAGTATGATGGGGTCTCCTGTCCAAAGTTACATCTAAGGTCGTACGTAAGGAAAATCCAACCTTACACGGCAGATAAGAACCTCTGGATCCACTTCTTCCAAGATAGCCTCTCGGGGTCACAGCTTGAATGGTTCTACCAATTGGATGGAGCTAGCATCCGACACTGGGAAGATTTGGCAACCGCATTCTACAGACAATACCAATACAATTCTGATCTCGCTCCTACGCGTACCCAACTTCAGGGTATGTCTCTAGGAACGGGTGAAGGGTTCAAAGAGTACGCTCAAAAATGGAGAGATTTGGCTGGCAGGGTGCAGCCTCCGTTAACTGATCGAGAGCTGGTTGATATGTTTCTAGGGACGTTGTCTGGTCCGTTTTTCAATCATTTGGTTGGTAACTCCTCCGCCGGGTTTATAGATTTAATATTGACGGGAGAAAGAATTGAAGCTGGCATCAGGTCAGGCAAGATACAAAAGGCTGCCTCTACAAGTACTGAGAAGAGGCCGTTTAAGAAAGAAGCAAGTGCCGTCTATGGTCCTAGAAGACAAGTCAAGCCCGAAAGTCGCCAAGCCGTCAATGCTTTGGTCATCTCAAAACCTGTTGCTGCTCCTCAGCAGTACAATCAACAAAGAAGCGAAAGGCCCAAGAGGCAGTATACTCGGCTGAGTATGACCTTATCTCAAATTTTACCCCAATTGTTATCCACCAACCTGGTGACCCTCAAAGAAGCTCCTAAGGTCGTCAACACTGCGTCTCCTAAATATAACCCAAATGCCCGGTGTGCTTATCATTCTGATAGTCCCGGGCACACTACTGATGATTGCTGGGCCTTGAGAAACAAAGTGCAAGATCTGATCGACGCAAAGGAAATTCAGTTTGAAGCACCGGAAAGACCAAATGTTGTAACTGCTCCTATGCCCCAGCATAGAGTAAATGCCATTGAGGAAGAAATGTATGATGTTTCGGTAGATGAAGTTGTTACCCCTCTGAAGACTGTTAAGAAGAACCTACTGCGGGCCGGTTTATTTTCGGGTTGCGGTGAAGGTTGCATATTCTGTGCTGTTTCCCTATCTGATTGTCCCTTGCTGAGGTTAGGCGTCCAAGGCCTAATGGATAGCAAGGAAATTCTATTCAAAAAGTCTGCTGTTCAGTTGGTTCCGATGAAAGAAGTTTATGTGATTACCATCTTCAAAAATCCAATCAAGGCTCCCCCGAAGAAGCCTGTTCAAATCATGATTGTTGCACCTGTGATTATTACTGTCCCGGGGCCTCTCCCCTACGTATCTGATAAAGCTGTCCCCTGGCATTATGGGGCAGACGTGTATATGAATGGAATCAAACAAGAATTCGACGCCAGCGCCAGTATCTGCGATATCACCGGTCCAGCCAAGGTCACCCGCAGTGGCAGGCTCTTCTCGCCTGACATTGCACCGCCCGCTATTCGAAAACCCCTCCTTATAAAACCTACAAGTTTACCTATTCCTGCTGCTGATCAAGTTGTCTCCCCTGCTGCCGAGTCATCAAATGCTCGGGGCAAAGGGATTGAAGAAGAGCCAGCCCGGATGGAGGCACTAATACCCATAAATGCTGAGGCCTCCCGACAAGAAATGGAGGAGATTCTGAAAATAATAAAGAAGAGTGATTTTAATGTTGTCGAGCAGTTGGGGCATACACCCTCCAAGATCTCCCTGCTCTCCCTATTGCTATGCTCCGAGGCCCATGCCAAGGCTTTGATCTCATTTCTCAAGACGGCCCATGTGCCGCGGGAGACATCTGCAGTCCAGTTCACTGATTGCATAGCGAATCTGACAGCAGACAATGGCTTGGGATTTTCAGATGCTGACCTGACCGCGAAGGGAAGAGACCACAATGATGCCCTGCATGTCTCTATCGAGTGCAGGGGCACTACTCTGGCGCATGTGTTGGTGGATACTGGTTCTTCCTTGAATGTTCTACCGAAAAAGGCTTTAGATCGTCTGGATTATGAAGGCCTGGAATTGAAGCCCAGCAATATCATCGTCAGGGCCTTTGACGGTTCAAAAAGGATGGTTCATGGGGAGGTTAACATCCCTATTCGTGTGGGCTCTCAAGTGTTTGACTCTACTTTTTATGTGATGGATATACGTCCATCGTACTCCTGTCTACTGGGTCGACCTTGGATCCATAAAGCTGGGGCAGTGACCTCCACCTTGCACCAGAAGCTGAAGTATCCCGTCAAGGGGAAGATCATCATTGTGCAAGGAGAAGAGGAGTATATGGTGAGCCATTTGAATTCCTTCAGATACATTGAGATGGATGGGGAGTTTATTGAAACCCCCTTTCAGCATTTCGAGGAGGTACATCCAATTTCAGCAGCAGCAGAGACGGCGGTCGAAGAGAATGTTTCCTTGAAGATGGCTTCCCTAAGGGATGCCCGGGCTATGGTTCAGAAAGGCAATTGTGCAAACTGGGGTCAGCTTCCTGACTTCACTCAGAAGAACAACAAGTTTGGGCTAGGCTTTACTGCGGAGGCTCAGAAGGCTGTGCGCAAAGAGAAGATCAGAAAGGCTCCGGTGTTTATTTCCAGCTCAAGGGTGAATGCTATCGAGGAGGATGCAGAGGAAGTAGAATTTGACAGTTGGATCTACCCGACTACCAGCAACGGACCAAGCAACTAGACGGCAAAGGATTTTACCCCTATCACATTTGTCACGCAGTAATTGATTTCTTTTGATTTCCAAATTTGTAACAAACAATATGTTAAAACTTTGTTGGCTCGGTGTCCTACCCGGGGCATCGTAGCTCCATTTGTGAGGGCTTTTTGTATGACATTTTCATATATCATCAATCAAAACATTGGACGTTTGTTGCATTTCAAATCTTGTGCTCTTTTCCTTTCTGTGTTATATATATTGCAAAACAGCTATATTTACACACACTCACTTATACAGGTTTCAATCCACTCTGGATCTCACTGGTAACAGCTCTGCTACCGCCAGTTATGACTTCGAAAATCCGATCAACTTGGCCGAAGACGAAGGTGAAGATGATTGCGAAGTGCCTGGTGAACTCGCAAGACTGCTACTCCAGGAAGAGAGAGCTATTCAGCCACATGAAGAGCCTGTGGAAACAATTAACCTGGGTACTGAGACGGATAGGAAAGAGGTCAAGATTGGTGCCAATCTAGAGCTCAGCGTGAAGCAACGATTGATCCAGATGCTACAAGACTACATGGAGATTTTTGCTTGGTCCTATGAAGATATGCCTGGTTTGGATGCCGACATTGTAGTTCACCACCTGCCAACCAAGGAAGATTGCCCTCCGGTAAAGCAGAAAGTCCGACGGATGCGTCCAGAGATGTCTGAAAAGATCAAGGCCGAGGTTATGAAGCAGTTTGATGCCGGGTTCCTCGCAGTGACTTCTTACCCTCAGTGGGTTGCCAATGTGGTGCCAGTGCCGAAGAAGGACGGTAAAGTCAGAATGTGTGTTGACTACAGGGATCTGAACAGGGACAGCCCCAAGGATGACTTCCCCCTACCTCATATTGATGTCCTTGTTGACAATACAGCTCAACACAAGGTGTTCTCCTTCATGGATGGTTTTTCAGGGTACAATCAGATCAAGATGGCTCCAGAGGATATGGAGAAGACTACTGTTGGCTCCTAAATTCGACACCTTTGTTTTGATTGATGTCAGCCATTAAAGCTGAAAGATGCTTTCGACTGGCTAAATCTGTCGAAGTGCCCATCGAAAGATGGCAAAAGTACTTAGAAGAATTCTTCCAAGGAAGAAGGCTGGTTACCTTCGACGTCGAAGGAGTTTCTCGTCGAAGATGTCTCTTGACGAAAATGTTCGATGGTTCAGAGTGGAGCAGTTTGAAATTCAAGCGTTTGGAGGGAAAACGGTTTCCAGCAGTTACCACGTGCAAACGTGCAAGGATCTGGAGCGTCGAGCATGGAGAACGTGCCAAGTGGATTGATCTCGAAGCAGTGTAACTGCCCGACGGTTACTTGGAATGTTTTAGTATAAATAGGAGTAGACATGTAGTTTCTCGCGTGTGTTCACAATTCTATACAAAGTCACTCATATAGATTCGAGTACCCAGCGTGTGAGAAAGAATTGTTGAGAAATGTATGTGTGAAACACCAATTTTATCAATTAAAGTCATTTACTTTTCCAGAATTTTACTTGCTTTTCTCTTTACATTTCCTGTCGAAACCCTTTACTTTAAGCCTTGTTTATTTTACCAAGTCTTTCCTTTATGCAATTCATTTAAAACCTTTTTATTTAAAGCCTTATCCACCTTAATCAAACTTCAAAATCAACCTATGTCCTAGGATCAATCTGATCGATCCTGCGAGTAACCAAATAAGTAACCATTTGGAGGATCAGCGGTTGTTTACCAAAACCCAAGGTAAACAAATTGGCACACCTGGTGGGACTGTGTGTTGATTGTTGAAAATAATCTCATCTTTTCGAGTTGTATGTTATTGAGAAGTGGTAGAATATACACTAACGATAACAATACTGCCAGAAGAAGGGAAGAGATGGCGAATCCGCCAAACAATAACGAAATCCCACAAACGAGTGTGGGAGCAACGGTTAGTATGACCGTAAGTGAAGCGACAAACGTTGGTTCGACACCAGCAGTGTCGGTCACAACCACGGGGCCAATACCTTCGTTAACAGGCCCCAGGATACCTTTGGGAACTCCCCCACCAAGGGGAAATATAGGCACAAGGCCTGTGGTTCCCCCAGGATTTATTCCATTCTATGGTATGCCAACTTCTGAAGTGGCAAGCCTGACGAATGCTGCGTCCACTTATTCAGACCCTTTCGTGAGTGCCTCTTCGCCACTCCAAGGCTCTGGAGTAGGCATGGCGAACAGAAATAGGACCCAACTCTTAGGAGGAACGTCCCAAGTAGCCCATGGCCTTACAAATGCCTCGACAGCAGTCTTGAGGCAACAAATGGACGAAAGCAACCATGATATGGTGCAAATGTTGGCACAAACTTTGAGTACAGTGCTAAACCCTCTAATACAAAACACTACTCAATCGAATCAGCAAGTAACAGCGCAAATGACGCGTTTGGCTGACTTCTTTGGAGTACCCCAACCTATTCGACAGCCTCAAAGGGCGCAAATAAGGGGAAATCAGGGGATATTTGTTGAGGAAGAAACCACCATTAACCAGGCTCAACAGCCTGTCGAACAGCCTGTCGAGGAGCCTAGGGTAATAGCCCCAGAGGTAAGGTTAGTTAACAGAAATCAAAATGCTGACGAAGTGGTTCAGCATATCCAATACCAAAACATGGGTTTGGAAAACAATCTGGCAACCATGATCGAAAGGATCATGACTCAGAATGGGATGAACATGGGCTTTAGAAGGCCCAACTTTACATCTCCATTGTCAGAATACGTGTTGCAAACGGACTTACCTCCTAGATGCAAAGTCCCCAAATTTACTAAGTTCTCTGGGGACACGACAGAATCTACTGTCGAGCATGTGGCGAGATACTTGATCGAAGCAGGAGACATTTCGAATAACGAAAACCTAAGGATCAAGTACTTCCCAAGTTCTTTAACCAAGAACGCTTTTACTTGGTTTACAACTCTCCCCCCAAATTCGATCCATCATTGGACCCAGTTGGAAAGATTGTTCCATGAAAAATTCTACATGGGGCAAACCAAGATAAGCCTGAAAGAACTGGCCAGTGTGAAGAGACGTTTCACTGAACCTATAGACGAATATCTGAATAGGTTTAGGTTGCTCAAGGCGAGATGTTTTACACAAGTGCCAGAACATGAGTTGGTCGAAATAGCCGCAGGCGGTTTAGATTATTCCATTAGGAAGAAGCTAGACACCCAGTACCTAAGAGACATGGCCCAACTGGCCGATAGAGTTCGACAGGTCGAACGCCTCAAAGCTGAAAAAGCTAAGGCAACGAAAACTCACAAGAGAGAGAGAATAGCGTACGTTGAGATGGACGACGAAGATCTAGAATCCTTCGACGATACTTTAGCTGTCGAAGAAGGAGAAGTCGATTTAGCAGAACTGAAACAAGGGCCACCATACTCTTGTAAACAGTTAGTCCCCTCAAACGGGAAAAATCCCATTGGTCCAGACAGGACCAACGATAGGTTCCTGTGATCGGTGGATCTGGAACTGACTGTTTAACGCTGGTTCGCGAAATGTCGCGGAAGCAAGAGTCGCCACCGTCTTTTATTTTCTCCAAATGGAAAGGACAAAAGCACAGAAAAATTCCTTAAAGAGATTGCTCTCGGTTCGGGAGGTAGGTTATAGAAAGGGAAGGTATTAGCACCCTTTCTATCCATGGTTATCCATGGGCTCTTAGATACTTGCTCATATGTTTTCAAAATTGTTGTTTGCTTTTTAATGTGGGTTTAAAAAAGTTTCTTTGAAAAATTTCAGTTTGACTCATACGTCAGAGTGTTTGAAAAGTTTGCTTTGAAAGCTTTTGAAAATGTGTTGATGTGAAAAGTATTTTGATTTGTTTGAAATTAGAGCAAGTATCTACGAGTCATCCACCTACCCTAAGGAATTCGTCTGTGTAAATGTCCTTTAAAGTAGTGCCATCCCACCATTGAGAGGTAGGTAGCACCACCGTTGGAGGTGTTCGGGTCAATTCGAGGTTCGGGACATGGTGATCACCAGAGCAATGGGAAGACACCTTAGAAGCTACCCTCATGCCAGGTTCCCGGATCATGAGGACTTACTAAGACATCCTCTACTCGACGATCACCTTTCGAGGCAAGGCAACAGTGAGGCGTACCCTAGGGGTGGTGTGTGAATTTGTGTGTCATGTTCATTTATTTTTCTTGTCATGTTTGTCGTGTTCTACGCTTGATTTTAATTAGGACATTCATTCTTTCATGCTTGGTTAACCGTTGTAAAGTTGCGGGAAAATAAATCTAAGATTATTACAAATGGCGCGGGTCCACATCGCCAAAATTAAACCGGACCCGATTTAGCGGAAAATAAATAAAGCGATAAAATAAAGGTGCGAAAAATCAAATTACATGGCCTTGGGAGAGATACAAAATTATTTAAACGATTATAAAAATAAATGCGCGAAATAAGGAAATTAAAACAAAACTAGGGCGTTGGGCCCTTTTACAAACAATTAAAATTAATAAGGAAATTAAAATTAAAATGTTTTTTTGTTATTTTGTGTTTTTTAGGTTTTATGAGAAAAAAGAGTTAATGGAAATTAAATTAAACGGCAAACCCTCATTCTAATATTTTTTTTATTTATTATGAAAGAATTAAAATATAATCTAAATTAAACCCTAATTTATTTATGTGCAATTTTTAATTTATGAAAATAAATAAATAATATTATTATTCTAAAAAAGGGAAAAATATTAAAAGGAATAAAAATATCAATTAACCTAATTCTATTTTGTTGGATTTTTGTTATGGAAAACATATAAATTAAACCTAATTTGAAATTAGTTTATTTACATGCTAATAAAATAATTATAATAAAATAAATATTATTTTTTGGTCTTTTTCTGATTTTTTATATTTTTGTAGAAAATAATTACTGAATAAAAACAATAAATAAATAAAATAAGAATTAAAAAGATATAAGGGAAATAAATGAAATTTCAAACCAGGGTGGGGTGTTGTCCCAAAATTGGAGGTCAGGCCTTAGCACTTCAGGCCCATTAAGTTTTGACATTCGTTGACTTTTTGGATTGTGTATGATGCAGTTGACCTGATATATGGTGCCCTTTGAATCTTAGTCATTGATTGGCTTTTGTAGGACGCGTGGCTAATGGGATACTGATGGAGTATGGTGGTCCTCCTCAAGCGCGCTGCATAAGAATTATTCATGAAAAATAATATGAAACTTTTGCCAGACCTGGGACTTGAACCCAGGTCTTGAAGGTTACAAGCACAACACTTAACCACTGAACCACGCACGTTAATTGGTATATTATTATAAACAAATAATGAAAAAGCAAAACCAACGCTCATTAACCAAAACGCGCGCAGATTTGAATTGACCAATGGCTGATGGACACGCACTCGTCTTCTTCCCCACCCTGTAAAACAAAACACTATGGGAACGGTTTTTGAAGCGTTGCAGAAAGGGACCTATTGGAAAATAGCGATTAGAACCATGGGCCTCATAAATTGTTCGCGAGATAGGTCTCTTGTTCGTTGGAGCACGCTGAGTTCAACCATGGTGGTTTCGAAGGCCAATTTTACTGTATTGACAAAGCCCCAATTTTTTCTTCTGAAAACCCTAAAGAACAAACATGGTAACTTGGCCAAAAACGCACGAAACTTCAATCAAAAGTTATGGTTAGCTTGCAAATTTCATATTGAACAAGAATTCATGAATAAAAATATACAATGATGCGTAAATTATGATATGCGATTTGGAAATTTTTGCTTCACAGTTTGAGGTCGTGATACCGTTTCAGGGCGTTTCAATGGATGTTCTTGGTTGGTATTTGATCAGGAGTGCCTGAGGATGCTAATGGAATGAGAGTTGATGCTTGAATCGACCTAAAACCTTGATTTCAGTTTTCAGTTTTAAGGCAATTTTCTCAAGTTTGTATATTGGGTTTTTGCGCAGCTTGCAGTCTAAGATCATTAGGGTTGTGATGCTGAGTATGTATAGAGCATGTTAGGTCAAAAAGATTGAATAAAATCCATTGAATTCATTGTTTGAAGATTTGATTTGCTTAAGGATCTTTTCTAATCTTTTTCATGGTTTTTTGTGTTCAATCAGCTCAAGTCTTATCAAAACTTGCCATAATCAATCAAGCACGAAATATTGAGATTAGAATGTGCATAAAAAGATTTTTTTAGGTTAGGTTTATATTTTTTCATGTATTAAAATGATTTAAATGAATATAAATTAATATAAATTCAAATAAATAATTAAAAAATGTGAAAATACTTCCCTTTGGGCCTAGTGGTCGTGCATAGGCTTGGCATGAAGAAACTTGGAAGAAAAATGGGCCCATTTGCATTTTTAGGCCTTTTGCATCAATGTTGACTTTTCAAAATTTCCAAAAATTTCCCAACTTACACAAGGCATAACTTGGTCAATTTTCAAGCTTTTCACATGTTCTTGGACATTTTGGAAAGGTCTTTGAGTCCTTTAACCAATGCCTTTGGTCCCATGTCATTTTGATTTACCAATCTCAAGTTATGGCCTTTGACTTAAAGTCCCTTTTTGTTGACTTTTGAAAATGACCTATAATGTTGAAATTGATAACTTTTTGTGAGAGCATTTCTTGGACTTGGAACATGAATATGCATTGTAGGAAATGTCTTTCTCTTCAAAATGAGCTTTGGATGGAATTTTTCTGATAATCCATGTGAAAGTTATGCCTTGGTCAATTTCAGTTGACTTTTTCAGCTGTCCAAATATAGCAACTTTTGCATCTTTGATGATTTCTGAGCCAAATTTTGAGAATCATGATCAAGCATTGATCAAATGATGTTTGTGGCTTCAAAATGATATATTGACCAAAAATTTGAACTTTTGACTGTCAAATGACCATTTTGCCCCTACAGTTGACTGTGGTGCAATCTAGGGTTTTGACTGTGCAATTTTGAGCTGAATGCCTTGAAACTTGACATGAGGATACTTGACCATCTTTTTAAGCATATGAGACTTGATTGGGCCTTTGAAAAGTTCATTTTCTTGATCAGAACTCAAACCCTAGTTTTGACTGTATAGGAGACAGTTGAGCTGCACAACCCTTGGGGAATTTTGTGACCTTGACTTTGACAATTCTTGATGAATATGGGAGGGCAAATTTTGGGGTACAACAGTTGCCCCTGTTCAATCTTCTTAGGCATGAGGATGCAGATTGGCTGACGTGCCTTTCGTAATCCGAGGGTAGAAGATGATTGGACACTAGAGTGCCCAGAAATTTGCGCTCACATAGTAGCAATGATGATGAGGGAATGGGCTTATAGATGCCATTTGGATGTTGCTTGGGTAGGATGATGGGCTTATAGATGCCATCTGGATGTTGATTGCGTAGGAGATTCCTTAGCGAGAACCTGCATACCTGCAAAAGAGAAAATGAGTACCTGACACGTTGCAGGAGTTGATTTTAGATGCTTGGTATAGATGTGTCCTGACTGGTTACAGGAGCTGAGTCTGGAGCTTCAAACGCTGATAGATGAACCAGGGATGGTTACTGCCTTAGCGTGAATGGTAAGAGAATCCTGAATGATTTCAACCTCAATAACGCTCGTCGAGAAAATCTTGGTGAGAACTACCATCTTCGTAGTGTCAGGAAGAGAACCAAAGGACCTTATAATCTCAACGGGAGTCACCTCACTCACCGTTGGAGAGGGAACTATAGGAAATTATAATCTGAAAGGAAATATCACCTCACTCGCCGCTGGAGAGGGAAACATCTGAAGAAGGAATTACCACCTCACACGCCGTTGGAGAGGGGACCATAAGAGAATATCACCTCACGCTCATGCCGGAGAGGGAAACATCTGAAGAAGGAATTACCACCTCACACGCCGTTGGAGAGGGGACCATAAGAGAATATCACCTCACGCTCATGCCGGAGAGGGAAACATCTGAAGAAGGAATTACCACCTCACACGCCGTTGGAGAGGGGACCATAAGAGAATATCACCTCACGCTCATGCCGGAGAGGGGAACATCTGAAGAAGGAATTACCACCTCACACGCCGTTGGAGAGGGGACCATAAGAGAATATCACCTCACGCTCATGCCGGAGAGGGGAACATCTGAAGAAGGAATTACCACCTCACACGCCGTTGGAGAGGGGACCATAAGAGAATATCACCTCACGCTCATGCCGGAGAGGGGAACATCTGAAGAAGGAATTACCACCTCACACGCCGTTGGAGAGGGGACCATAAGAGAATATCACCTCACGCTCATGCCGGAGAGGGGAACATCTGAAGAAGGAATTACCACCTCACACGCCGTTGGAGAGGGGACCATAAGAGAATATCACCTCACGCTCATGCCGGAGAGGGGAACATCTGAAGAAGGAATTACCACCTCACACGCCGTTGGAGAGGGGACCATAAGAGAATATCACCTCACGCTCATGCCGGAGAGGGGAACATCTGAAGAAGGAATTACCACCTCACACGCCGTTGGAGAGGGGACCATAAGAGAATATCACCTCACGCTCATGCCGGAGAGGGGAACATCTGAAGAAGGAATTACCACCTCACACGCCGTTGGAGAGGGGACCATAAGAGAATATCACCTCACGCTCATGCCGGAGAGGGGAACATCTGAAGAAGGAATTACCACCTCACACGCCGTTGGAGAGGGGACCATAAGAGAACTTCTACTGAGTCTTTATCAGAAAAATCTGTTTGGAGTCGATTTAACTGGACTAGAGAAGTCCTTGAAATATGTTTGAGAATTTCAACTGCACCCTTCCTGAAAGGTAGAGGTCAGTTATATGCGATGCATGATATGGATCAAGCAAACATGGATACGATTTATATGATATGAAGTGTACATGCATGCTATAATGATGTATGTGATGATTCATGTATGTTTTCGTCTAGGAAAATAAATCCTTGACGGGTGCCGGGAAGTCATATCCTAGGCTGATGTTGAGGAAGAGATTTTGCTTCCGCCGCGGATGATTGTTGCAAGAATACCGGTAGGAGAAGATAACTCCGTTGAGGAATAAACTTGGCAAATGAAATAATTCTGCGGGAGAAAGGATACTCTAGCGATCATGCTGGGGAGTGCTACTCTGTGGGGATAGCGATGCTTTGCTGAGTTGATGAAGATAACTCCGCTGCGGATATCCTTGTTGTCGGAAGTGTTGATAGACTTCGCTGGGGGTAGGAAGATACTTTGCCGAGGACGCTCTTTCCGTGGCTTTTGGCTGAGGATAACCCAGTTATATCCTGTTACGGAAATAACTCTTTAAATCAAGCCGGGACGACGCGTTCGTGCTCTGCGAGGGAATAAGCTTCCAGAATCTACTGGGGATAAGCTTGCTGCTTGGGGAGATATGAATTCCAACTTTCCTGGGGAAACTGGATTGGACTCTCCTGGGGGAAGTTTTAGACTGTGGGGAAGTGATTCCTTTGAATGGTGGTATACCGCCGGGGAACAATCTTTAGACCAAGACTGCCGGGGATGCTTTATGTATACTGCTGGGGAAGTATTGAGATCTACGGGGGGATACTCAATTTCCTTGATAATTGTAATTTTGCTTGGAGAGACATGTATTGTTTTACTGAGCTACTCTCTGGGGAATTAAGATACTCGGTCATGTTCTTTGGCTGAACCTACCTTGGTACCTTGGAGGATAGAACAATTAGACTGCTCAGACAACTCTTTATTGCCCCTGTTTCCAGTGTCACCTGCAATTAATTCCTTTGTTTCGTATGCAAATATTTATGAGTTAGCAAATTATTGTCAATGCATACATCACAAATTGAACCTTGGACGTTCTTCGCAAAACAAAACAGAAAAAAGAAAAACACTTGGGCACGTTTAACTGAAAATATATTTGTATTGATTTTGAATGGCCTGAAACTAGGCGTTTGGTGTACAAGAGGCTGACGTCCTAGTAAGAGGTACGTCGCCGAAAAAGAGTTTATACAAGTTTTGTACAAATGAAAATAAAACAGCTGTGTGAAATATGAATGATCCACTGGGTTTCAACTCTGCTATTGCCTTTATAACTCTGAGCGTCTCATCACTTGATGACCTTGGTTGAAGGTGAAGCTGACTGATCGATGTCGTTTGAGCTTAATGCAGATATCGGATTCTGGATGCAAAGTGATCAATGAGACATAGTTTTACGCTTTATCCCTAATTTTTGCCTGGACCGCCTTTTCGGGTTTTCAGTCCACCGGGATACCCCTTTTTGCCCAAGCCGCCTTTTCAGGTTTTCGACTTGCCGGGTGTACAGATTTTTTCATTTTCATCCCTACATTTTGCCCGAACCCTTTTGGTTCGACGGGAAGCCCTAATTTTTGCCTAGGCATGTCAGCCTAGCGGGTCTTTGATTATGCGTAGTATTTTTTAACTATGTCTGCATTGGCGGGGTGAGGAAGGTCGTCACCATCCATGTTGGTTAAGATCATTGCTCCTCCTGAGAACACATGCTTAACCACAAATGGCCCTTCATATGTAGGGGTCCATTTGCCCCTTGGATCACTCTGAGGAAGGATGATTCTTTTGATAACCAGATCCCCGACTTGGTATTCCTGTGGCCTGACCTTTTTGTTAAATGCCCTGATCATTCGTTTCTGATACGTCTGACCATGACAGATAGCAGCAAGTCTCTTTTCGTCAATGAGATTGAGTTGGTCAAGTCGTGTCTGGATCCAATCATCTTCGTTCAGATTTGCATCCTTCATTATCCGGAGAGAGGGAATTTGCACTTCGATCGGCAAGACTGCCTCCATGCCATAAACCAGAGAGAAAGGAGTTGCCCCGGTTGACGTCCTGGCTGAGGTACGGTACCCATGCAGAGCGAACGGTAACATCTCGTGCCAATCTTTGTACGTCACTGTCATTTTCTGCACGATCTTCTTGATGTTCTTATTCGCTGCTTCTACAGCCCCATTCATCTTCGGTCTGTAAGGAGAAGAATTGTGGTGCTGTATTTTGAACTGTTCGCAGAGCTCAGCGATCATCTTATTGTTCAGATTGGTACCGTTGTCTGTAATAATCCGCTCAGGGACGCCGTATCGACAGATCAGGTTGTGCCGAATGAACCGTGCCACAACAGTCTTGGTTACCGTAGCGTAGGATGCTGCTTCAACCCACTTCGTAAAGTAATCAATCGCCACTAGGATGAAGCGATGTCCATTAGATGCCGTAGGTTTAATCTCGCCGATCATGTCTATGCCCCACATTGCAAACGGCCAAGGCGCAGTCAGAACATTCAGGGGAACCGGAGGAACATGCACCTTATCTGCATAGATCTGGCACTTGTGGCATGTCCTCGAGTGTTGGTAGCAGTCAGCTTCCATTGTGGACCAATAATATCCTGTCCGTAGGATTTTCTTAGCCATAGTGTGCCCACTGGAATGCGTACCAAAGGTCCCTTCATGTAACTCTTCCATGATTCTTTCTGCTTCAATCTTGTCCACACAACGCAGTAAGGTTGAATCATGATTCCTCTTGTACAAGATGCCGTTGCTTAGGAAGAACTTTGCCGCGAACCTCCTCAGGAATTTCTTATCATTGATAGAGGCACCTTCAGGGTATTCCTGAGCTTCCAGATATCTCTTCACTTCATGGTACCAAGGCTTCTCAGTCACCAATTCAGTTTCGAGATCGCAACAGTATGCCGGTTCGTCCAGTTTCCAAATGATGATCCGGGGAGCTTCATTATCCCATTTAACCTTGAACATTGAAGACATTGTAGCTAACGCGTCCGCTAACTGATTCTCTTCTCTTGGAAAGTGCTCAAAGGTTATCTCTGTGAAGTGGGGAATCAGGGTCAACACACATTCTTTGTAAGGAATCAAGTTTGGATGTTTCGGATCCCACTCTCCGTTGATCTGATTGATCACAAGAGCGGAATCTCCGAAGACACTTAGAAATTTGATCCTTAGGTCGATCGCAGCTTGAAGACCCATGATACACGCCTCATACTCCGCCATGTTGTTGGTACAGTTGAAACACAGCCGGGCAGTGAGTGGAGTATGAGTACCTTGTGGAGATATGATTATGGCGCCGATACCATTTCCCAAAGCATTGGAAGCTCCGTCAAAGTGCATAGACCATCGGGATCCCGGTTCAGGTCCTTCATCCGGTCCAGGTACTTCACAATCTGTTACTATCATAATGCTTTCGTCCGGAAACTCGAAGTTCATTGATTGGTAGTCATCTACAGCTTGATGAGCCAAGTGGTCTGCCAATACACTTCCCTTGATGGCTTTCTGGGTTGTATACTGAATGTCGTATTCCGTCAAGATCATTTGCCATCTTGCAATTCTCCCAGATAGAGCAGGCTTTTCGAATATGTATTTTATCGGATCCATCTTTGAGATCAACAAGGTAGTGTGAGTCAGCATATACTGTCTCAGCCGGCGAGCAGCCCATACCAAAGCGCAGCAAGTTTTCTCAAGCAGTGAGTATCGGGTCTCACAGTCGGTAAACTTTTTGCTAAGGTAATAAATGGCATGCTCTTTTCGGCCAGACTCGTCATGCTGCCCCAGCACACACCCCATTGAGTTGTCTAGCACTGTTAGATATAGGATCAGAGGTCTCCCTTCAACCGGTGGCATAAGGATAGGTGGTTCTTGGAGATACTCCTTGATTCTGTCGAAGGCAGCCTGACATTCATCGTTCCAACGTACTACCTGATCTTTCTTCAGCAGCTTGAAGATTGGCTCACAAGTAGCAGTCAAATGAGATATGAATCGAGCGATGTAATTCAGGCGCCCTAAAAAGCCTCTGACCTCCTTCTCTGTCTTAGGAACTGGCATCTCTTGAATAGCTTTGACCTTAGCAGGGTCCACTTGAATACCTTTATCACTGACCACAAAGCCTAGCAACTTCCCAGATCTTACCCCGAAGGTGCACTTGTTCGGGTTCAATCTCAGCTTGTACAGTTTCAACCGGTCAAATAACTTCTGCAGATGATCTAGGTGCTCTTCCTCAGTCTGGGACCTAGCGATCATGTCGTCCACATACACTTCGATCTCATGATGGATCATATCATGAAATAAGGCAACCATGGCACGTTGGTAGGTTGCCCCAGCATTCTTTAATCCGAACGGCATGACTTTGTAACAGAAGGTGCCCCACTGAGTAACAAATGTAGTCTTTTCCATGTCTTCAGGTGCCATCTTGATCTGATTGTAGCCTGAAAAACCATCCATGAAAGAGAATACTTTGTGTTGAGCCGTATTATCAACGAGGACATCAATGTGAGGTAAGGGGAAGTCATCCTTGGGGCTGGCCCTGTTCAGATCCCTGTAATCGACACACATTCTGACCTTGCCATCCTTTTTAGGTACTGGCACCACATTAGCAACCCACTGAGGGTAAGAAGTCACTGCAAGAAACCCGGCATCAAACTGTTTCATGACCTCGGCTTTAATCTTCTCGGACATCTCTGGACGCATCCGACGAACCTTTTGTTTAACTGGAGGGCAGTCTTCCCTAGTCGGCAAATGATGGACGACAATATCGGTATCCAACCCGGGCATGTCTTCGTAGGACCAGGCAAATATCTCCATATAGTCATGCAGCATCTTGGTTAACCGTTGCTTCACGCTGAGCTCTAGGTTGGCACCAATCTTTACCTCTCTTCTGTCTGCCTCAGTACCCAGGTTTATGGTTTCCACTGGCTCTTCATGGGGTTGAATTGCCCTCTCTTCCTGAAGCAACAGTCTTGCAAGCTCGCCAGGCACTTCGCAATCATCTTCACCTTCGTCTTCGGCTAAGTTGATCGGATTTTCGAAGTCATAATTGGCATTAGCAGAGCTGTTATCAGTGAGATCCAGAGTGGATTGGAACCTGTATGAGTGAGTGTGTGTGTAAATACAGCTGTTTTTGAAAATTATGTAAAGGAAAGGAAAGATAGAAAAGGAACACAATATTTGCAATGCGAAAAATACGTCCAAGATTTTCATTCATGATGTATAAAATGACAGTTTGTATGCCCTCACAAATAGAACCACGGTGCCTCGGGTAAGACACCGGGCCATAGAGTTTATCATTGTCTATTACAGAATATCAAAACAAAGGGATTCATTACTTAGCAACAAAAGAAACAGAGAGATTGTCCTTGGCGCTCCAATTGTTAAGTCCACCGTCAGTTGCCGGGTAAATCCAGCTATCAAACTCAGCTTCATCAACTTCCTCTTCGTCCCCAATAGCATTAACTCCATGAGCAGGCAGGGGAGCTGTCACCACATTAGGCTTGTCAGACGCCTCAAACTGTACCTCCTTAGCGTCAATGAGGTCCTGCAGCTTGTTCTTTAGTGCCCAACAGTCATCAGTGGCATGCCCCGGGCTGTCTGAATGGTAAGCACAACGGGCATTCGGGTTGTACTTAGGAGAGGTAGTGTTCGAGAACTTTGGCGCCTCCTTGACAGTCACCAAATTGGTGGATAGCAACTGTGGCAGGATTTGCGATAGGGTCATGCTTAACCGGGTAAATTCTCTCCGGGGTCTATCAGCCCTTTGAGGATTGTTTGGCCGGGGAGCGGCAGCAGGCTTAGCAATCATCACCGCACTGACAGATTGGCGGTGCTCCGGTCTCTCTGATCTCCTAGAACCATACACGGCACTAGACTCCTTTTTAAACGGCTTCTTTTCTGAACTAGAGGATGATGCCCCCTTTGCAATCTTCCCAGATTTCAGCCCAGCTTCGATTCTCTCTCCAGTCAAGATCAGATCAGTGAAACCAGCAGAAGAATTCCCAATGAGATGGTTAAAGAATGGCCCAGATAGGGTCCCCAAGAACATGTCCACTAACTCTCGATCAGTCAAAGGTGGCTGCACCCTGCCAGCCAGGTCTCTCCACTTCTGAGCGTACTCCTTAAAACCTTCGCTTACGCCCAACGACATACCTTGGAGTTGGGTACGTGTGGGGGCAAGGTCGGCATTATACTGATACTGCTTGTAGAAAGCAGTAGCCAGCTCCTCCCAGTTACAAACTTTGGTCCCATCCAGCTGATAGAACCATTCGAGATGAGTCCCTGAAAGACTCTCCTGGAAGAAGTGGATCCATAGATTCTTGTCCGCAGAGTACGGCTGAATTTTCCGAACGTAGGACCTCAAGTGCAGCTTGGGACAGGACGCCCCGTCATACTTGGAGAAGGTGGGTGCTTTGAATTTATGTGGAATGATCACACCAGTCGACAAACCCAGATCTCCGAAATCCAGCCCAGGTGCCTGTTGCACCTCCATAGCCTTCAACCTGTCCTCCAGTTGTTTGTATCTGTTGTCTTCAGGAGGATACTGCTCTTCATCAAAATCCGTCTCGTTGTCGGAGACCACTGGAGTAGGAACCTTGACTTCTGCTTGAGAAGGACTCTTGCCAACAGAAGAAACAGCCTCTTCATGTTGCAGAGTATTGCCCAGCCTTCGGCCCGAGTTGAATAGAACAGTTCTTCTCTTTTTCTTCTTTTTCAGGAGCATAGTCTTCAATTCCTCTTGGCCCTTAGCTAGACCCATGATTAGTTCTTGAAACTGCGCATTCTGCGCCTGGAGAGCCTTGATTGAAGTCTCTGTTGATTCAGATCCGGGATTCATGATGCTGAAATAAACAGCGAAGAACTGTAAGCAACCTGAAAAAGGGGAAAAACCTGCTATGCACATGATGTATGAAATGCGTATGAATTATGTTTTCAAAGACAATCGGGAATCAACTTTGTAAACAAAAAGGAACACACTTCATTAGATTCAACTTTGCAACTGAAATTATTCAACAAGTTGCCCTTAGGCGTTTACATGAAAGGAAACAACTGGAAAGGAAATAAAAACTGTAAAGGCACATTCAGAATTCCTCATTGATCCCATGGTCTCCTCTTCTCAGTACGGAGGTAGGCATTCAGAGCTCTTTCATTCTCCAACTGCTTTGTCAGCTTCTGGACCTTTGATTCCTGCTCGTTGAACTTTTCCCGGTAAGAATCCCGTTCTTCTTGCAGTTGCGACCAAGATCTCTTCAATGTCTCATAATCAGTAGGTATCTGAGGAGGAAGGACAGTTGGAGGAACACCATCTTTATCAGGACACTCAAGAATGACGGGTCTGACAGCTTCATACGGCATACCTAACTTTTGAGCACGGATGCGGACCCATTTGTAGTAGGCTTCCATAGGTAGAGAAGTCTTTGGCCCTAGCTCTTGTGGGTCAGCTTTATGAACCTTCTCCCAAGCTTTGATGAACCTACGATGTAGCTCGTCACTATCCACCTGAAACTCGAAACTGATGTGAGGCACCAACATCTCATGGGGGCCTGCTCTCCTTGCTCTTCCAAACTGACGGAGTGCTAGACATGGATTGTAAGAGATCCCTCCTTGAGTACCAATCAGAGGAACATTAGGATACTCCCCGCATCGATCAATAATAGCTATCTCATCCAAACCTCTGCAAGTCCAAATGATGTCTTTATCGGTGAGAGACATTAACCTGTGAGCCCAACCTCTTCCTTCTTGGTTCTTCAGTACGAACTTAGGGAGGTGCGAAATAAACCACCTCGCCAACAAAGGGATACAACACCATAGGGTTCCTCGTCTTCGGGTAGTACGAGCATGAAGTTGTTGCAAGATGTCACCCAAGAGAGTGGGCACAGGGTTCTGAGACATAAAGATCCTAATGGAAGTGACATTGATGAAGTTGTCAGGATTAGGAAACAGGACTAACCCATAGATTAGGAGAGCCAAGATGTCTTCATATGCCCTAAAGTCCAAGTCATTCCAGAAGCTGTTAGCTTTACCAATCAGAAACTTGGCCAAGAAACCCTTAACTCCGCTTCTAGTTACCCAGTTGTCTGTTACCTCTTGATGGGTCAAAGGAAGAGCTGCAGCAATGTCCTCAAGCCTGAGGGTCTTTTCCCAACCAGTAAAGGGAGTCTGATCCAAGATAGGGATACCAAGCAGATTAGAGAACTCTTCCAGGGTAGGGACCAGCTGGAAGTCTTGAAAGGTGAAGCACTGGTACTGAGGGTCATAGAATTGGGTCAGAACGCTCATCAACTGTTGATCCCGCTTTGCAGTGACTAAACTGAGAAGAGAACCATGCCTCTGAATGAAGGAAGTGGTATTTGGAATTCTGCTAACCAACTCATCAAGCAACTCAGGTGAACGAACAAAGTTGAACCGGATAGTATTCCTTCGCACAGGCATCATAATGTCCTACAAAATAGAGCAAAGATGAAACCCTCTCGTCTTTGAAATGGTCAGTTCTTATGCAGGATGCATGCAATGCTCATGATGCTATGACGTTATGATAAAGCACACCACATACAGATACAAAGGCAAACATAGTAAGGCACACAAGTCACACAAGGCAAGCCCCTAAAGTTTAGGCCAGCATGAGGTCTAGGTACTACCCTCTTTCAGTTTGTTGGTTCATACCTGTCCTAATCAAAAGTAACCGGGTTCTTAGAGGATCCCAATATCATTGACTACCCTCAATCGGTCATAACTCCAGCATCGCAATCTTTTCTTGCGGCCAGAACCATCACGAGAGTTTAGCCTCAATGGGCGTAGCATACTGCTACTGTTCTAAAGGCCAAGTTGTGTCAATTAAGGTTCTAAGGTTGTTGGTGCTTAATGACTCCTTAGAAGACCCATATTCTCCTCGTTGCGACACAAGGGATATCGGTACAGACTAAGGTGCCACACCAACGTAGCCACTGCTTCACCTGTGTCGGTCTACGCCGGACAGGTCCCTCACAGCTTATGCTACCTAAACAGGGTCTCCCCAGATCCGGGTTAGGATCTATGTATCTCCGATGCAACCCACAATAGTAAAGCAAGCAAAACAATACAAGTGAAAACACAGTTATGACCTAGCCCTAAGGTACACCTCACTTTATAAAGGTTCCCCAGCAGAGTCGCCAGTTCTGTGATCGGTGGATCTGGAACTGACTGTTTAACGCTGGTTCGCGAAATGTCGCGGAAGCAAGAGTCGCCACCGTCTTTTATTTTCTCCAAATGGAAAGGACAAAAGCACAGCAAAATTCCTTAAAGAGATTGCTCTCGGTTCGGGAGGTAGGTTATAGAAAGGGAAGGTATTAGCACCCTTTCTATCCATGGTTATCCATGGGCTCTTAGATACTTGCTCATATGTTTTCAAAATTGTTGTTTGCTTTTTAATGTGGGTTTAAAAAAGTTTCTTTGAAAAATTTCAGTTTGACTCATACGTCAGAGTGTTTGAAAAGTTTGCTTTGAAAGCTTTTGAAAATGTGTTGATGTGAAAAGTATTTTGATTTGTTTGAAATTAGAGCAAGTATCTACGAGTCATCCACCTACCCTAAGGAATTCGTCTGTGTAAATGTCCTTTAAAGTAGTGTCATCCCACCATTGAGAGGTAGGTAGCACCACCGTTGGAGGTGTTCGGGTCAATTCGAGGTTCGGGACATGGTGATCACCAGAGCAATGGGAAGACACCTTAGAAGCTACCCTCATGCCAGGTTCCCGGATCATGAGGACTTACTAAGACATCCTCTACTCGACGATCACCTTTCGAGGCAAGGCAACAGTGAGGCGTACCCTAGGGGTGGTGTGTGAATTTGTGTGTCATGTTCATTTATTTTTCTTGTCATGTTTGTCGTGTTCTACGCTTGATTTTAATTAGGACATTCATTCTTTCATGCTTGGTTAACCGTTGTAAAGTTGCGGGAAAATAAATCTAAGATTATTACAAATGGCGCGGGTCCACATCGCCAAAATTAAACCGGACCCGATTTAGCGGAAAATAAATAAAGCGATAAAATAAAGGTGCGAAAAATCAAATTACATGGCCTTGGGAGAGATACAAAATTATTTAAACGATTATAAAAATAAATGCGCGAAATAAGGAAATTAAAACAAAACTAGGGCGTTGGGCCCTTTTACAAACAATTAAAATTAATAAGGAAATTAAAATTAAAATGTTTTTTTGTTATTTTGTGTTTTTTAGGTTTTATGAGAAAAAAGAGTTAATGGAAATTAAATTAAATGGCAAACCCTCATTCTAATATTTTTTTTATTTATTATGAAAGAATTAAAATATAATCTAAATTAAACCCTAATTTATTTATGTGCAATTTTTAATTTATGAAAATAAATAAATAATATTATTATTCTAAAAAAGGGAAAAATATTAAAAGGAATAAAAATATCAATTAACCTAATTCTATTTTGTTGGATTTTTGTTATGGAAAACATATAAATTAAACCTAATTTGAAATTAGTTTATTTACATGCTAATAAAATAATTATAATAAAATAAATATTATTTTTTGGTCTTTTTCTGATTTTTTATATTTTTGTAGAAAATAATTACTGAATAAAAACAATAAATAAATAAAATAAGAATTAAAAAGATATAAGGGAAATAAATGAAATTTCAAACCAGGGTGGGGTGTTGTCCCAAAATTGGAGGTCAGGCCTTAGCACTTCAGGCCCATTAAGTTTTGACATTCGTTGACTTTTTGGATTGTGTATGATGCAGTTGACCTGATATATGGTGCCCTTTGAATCTTAGTCATTGATTGGCTTTTGTAGGACGCGTGGCTAATGGGATACTGATGGAGTATGGTGGTCCTCCTCAAGCGCGCTGCATAAGAATTATTCATGAAAAATAATATGAAACTTTTGCCAGACCTGAGACTTGAACCCAGGTCTTGAAGGTTACAAGCACAACACTTAACCACTGAACCACGCACGTTAATTGGTATATTATTATAAACAAATAATGAAAAAGCAAAACCAACGCTCATTAACCAAAACGCGCGCAGATTTGAATTGACCAATGGCTGATGGACACGCACTCGTCTTCTTCCCCACCCTGTAAAACAAAACACTATGGGAACGGTTTTTGAAGCGTTGCAGAAAGGGACCTATTGGAAAATAGCGATTAGAACCATGGGCCTCATAAATTGTTCGCGAGATAGGTCTCTTGTTCGTTGGAGCACGCTGAGTTCAACCATGGTGGTTTCGAAGGCCAATTTTACTGTATTGACAAAGCCCCAATTTTTTCTTCTGAAAACCCTAAAGAACAAACATGGTAACTTGGCCAAAAACGCACGAAACTTCAATCAAAAGTTATGGTTAGCTTGCAAATTTCATATTGAACAAGAATTCATGAATAAAAATATACAATGATGCGTAAATTATGATATGCGATTTGGAAATTTTTGCTTCACAGTTTGAGGTCGTGATACCGTTTCAGGGCGTTTCAATGGATGTTCTTGGTTGGTATTTGATCAGGAGTGCCTGAGGATGCTAATGGAATGAGAGTTGATGCTTGAATCGACCTAAAACCTTGATTTCAGTTTTCAGTTTTAAGGCAATTTTCTCAAGTTTGTATATTGGGTTTTTGCGCAGCTTGCAGTCTAAGATCATTAGGGTTGTGATGCTGAGTATGTATAGAGCATGTTAGGTCAAAAAGATTGAATAAAATCCATTGAATTCATTGTTTGAAGATTTGATTTGCTTAAGGATCTTTTCTAATCTTTTTCATGGTTTTTTGTGTTCAATCAGCTCAAGTCTTATCAAAACTTGCCATAATCAATCAAGCACGAAATATTGAGATTAGAATGTGCATAAAAAGATTTTTTTAGGTTAGGTTTATATTTTTTCATGTATTAAAATGATTTAAATGAATATAAATTAATATAAATTCAAATAAATAATTAAAAAATGTGAAAATACTTCCCTTTGGGCCTAGTGGTCGTGCATAGGCTTGTCATGAAGAAACTTGGAAGAAAAATGGGCCCATTTGCATTTTTAGGCCTTTTGCATCAATGTTGACTTTTCAAAATTTCCAAAAATTTCCCAACTTACACAAGGCATAACTTGGTCAATTTTCAAGCTTTTCACATGTTCTTGGACATTTTGGAAAGGTCTTTGAGTCCTTTAACCAATGCCTTTGGTCCCATGTCATTTTGATTTACCAATCTCAAGTTATGGCCTTTGACTTAAAGTCCCTTTTTGTTGACTTTTGAAAATGACCTATAATGTTGAAATTGATAACTTTTTGTGAGAGCATTTCTTGGACTTGGAACATGAATATGAATTGTAGGAAATGTCTTTCTCTTCAAAATGAGCTTTGGATGGAATTTTTCTGATAATCCATGTGAAAGTTATGCCTTGGTCAATTTCAGTTGACTTTTTCAGCTGTCCAAATATAGCAACTTTTGCATCTTTGATGATTTCTGAGCCAAATTTTGAGAATCATGATCAAGCATTGATCAAATGATGTTTGTGGCTTCAAAATGATATATTGACCAAAAATTTGAACTTTTGACTGTCAAATGACCATTTTGCCCCTACAGTTGACTGTGGTGCAATCTAGGGTTTTGACTGTGCAATTTTGAGCTGAATGCCTTGAAACTTGACATGAGGATACTTGACCATCTTTTTAAGCATATGAGACTTGATTGGGCCTTTGAAAAGTTCATTTTCTTGATCAGAACTCAAACCCTAGTTTTGACTGTATAGGAGACAGTTGAGCTGCACAACCCTTGGGGAATTTTGTGACCTTGACTTTGACAATTCTTGATGAATATGGGAGGGCAAATTTTGGGGTACAACAGTTCCCAAAAAAGACTTATAGTTTTGACATCACAAAATGTGATGAAATATTCGACTTGCTAGTTAAAGATGGCCAAATGATAGTACCCCCTGGGGTAAAAGTGCCTCCTCTTGATCAAAGAAAGAAGAGAGGTTTTTGCAAATATCATAATTTTTTGGGCCATAAAACTTCTCAATGTTTTCTTTTCAGGAATCTTGTGCAAGACGCTATTGAGGAAGGGAGATTAAAGTTTGCAGACAAATCCCCCATGGCTGTCGACTCCAATCCACTGAAGGCTGAAGCTCATTATGCTGAACCATCTGAGGTGAACATGATAGAGGCAACCAGGATCCAGTCGAAGAAGCCAGGAATTACCATGGTCGAAGTCTCAAAGGACCACATCAACATGCCAATCTTTGGCAGTTTTTCTGGAAATTTATCCAGGAAGACAATTGAAGCTGTCCAGGAAGCGGTCGAAAACCCGAAGTCGGAGACTGCTGAAGCACAAAAAACTGGATCAAAATCCAGTTCCCACTTGGCCAATGTTCAGGGCCAGACGGAGAATCTGGAAATACAAATGAAGCAGTTAACTCTTGCTAACAAGGATACAATGAATATCAACATGGTCGAGCTTTCTGACCCTAAAGCATCAGAAGAGGCCATAAGGCAAGAGCAGGCAAATAAGACTGCTTTCCCTCGGGAAAACGAAAACTTGGCAGATTTTTTACAAAGATGCCAGAAGAAGAAATCAGAGGTGATGCTGTGTCCAAGATGCAGTTCGATCTTTGATAAAAAGGCTGCTGAGCACATTCAAGGTGTAAGAGCAGCGAATAAGAGAAGGGAGAATGCTGACCTTCGACATGATCCCAGAAGGGGTTCTAACCAAGAAAAGAGGCCATTGACCTTTAGGCCTCCAACAAATGTACCAGTAGACACTTGGTACAAAACCTCTGGCCGGAAAAGGCCAAGTGAGGATAAATGGCATTCTTTCGATGTGCCGAGAGGTTCCTCTTTGACTCAAAAGAAAGAGCCTCAAGTTGCTGCACCTAAGGTTACTCAAGTGTCCAGCAACTACAAGGGTAAAAATCCTATGTCTCGATCTCAATGGAGGAGATATCAAAGGAGACGAAAAGCTGAAAGGGAGGCTGCCAACGAACCTAAGGCAGAAACTAGCTCGAATGTTCCTCAAAGGAAACAAAGGAAGCCTCTAGAGAGAGAGCCAGTTACCAACAGGCTAGTTTGGCCTAACCAAAGTGAAGTCGAAGACGAAGACGATGCTGAGTCTGATGATACTTTGGATATAATGGTGAATATCGTTTCAGTACTGCCCAGAGAATTCAATCGACAGGTAGAAGTCGAAGCAAGTGACTGGGAAGTGGAACAAGAGATGGCCAAACATAGGCCAGTGTGCTATTTTGTCATGGACAATGGCACTACTGAGGAACAAAATGGCTTCTTCGAGCCACCTACAGAGGCGATGAAGAATCACCTCAAGCCTTTGTTCATAAGGGCTAAGCTCGAAGAAACTACTGTGAATAAAATATTGGTCGATTGTGGGGCAACCATCAATATTATCCCTCACTCTATGCTAAGGAAAATTGGCAAAAGGGATGAGGAAATTAAACCTCACAATATGGTCTTGTCGAACTATGAGGGCGACATAGGGACCACTATGGGAGTGATCCAGCTAGATATCAAAGTGGGGTCTATCCTTCGACCAACGATGTTCATGGTCATATCGGCCAAACCTAACTACAATCTTTTGTTAGGCCGTGAATGGATTCATGGTGTAGGCGCTGTGCCTTCATCGATGCACCAAAGACTGCTGCTATGGCGTCCAGATGGGATGGTCGAAAACATAGAGGCAGATCAAAGCTACTACCTTGGCGAAGTGAATCACTTGGGTGTGGCAGATTTCGACAAAAACTTGGCTCACATAGGGCCATGTCCAACACCTGACTTCGACATGGCGCCAGCGCCAAACACCTTTTGTTCCCTATACCTGCATCCTGAGCATGGTTTCCAATGGGACAGAGAAGACTTGTCCCACATAGACTTCAGTGGGTTAACTGATATCCAACCAACTGGTTGGGGAAGTGAATTCAGTGATAATGACTGAGTCACAATCTTTGAAGCGAATTTCGGCTTATGTAGCCGAAACCAAGATGATAACGGCTCTCGAAGCCGAAGTAAAGTACATGGCCATACAGGCCAATGATCAACGAATATCTGCTGTTGGCCCAGGAAAGGATTTCAATCCAAAACCTCCTGATATCATGCCAGAAGAAATGCAGGAACAGAGGCTCGACGCCATCTATGACGATGAGCCTTTGGGCTTCGAAAAGGATCCCTTGGCGAACAACATTAAAATGTTAGCACAAGACCCTTTAGAAGAAATCAACTTAGGCGAAGGATCAGAGAAAAGGCCAACTTACATCAGCGCCAAAATCGATCCAGAACTTAGGTTGGAAGTAATCCAATTGCTGAAAGAGTTTAAAGACTGTTTTGCATGGGATTATGACGAAATGCCTGGTCTCGACAGAGGATTGGTAGAACTTCAGTTGCCAATCAAACCTGGAAAGAAGCCAATCAAGCAAAATCCAAGGCGCTTCGCTCCAGAAATACTGTCGAAGATCAAAACGGAGGTCGAAAGACTTCTGAAATGCAAATTCATCCGTGTTACAAGGTATGTCGAATGGATTGCAAATATTGTGCCAGTAATTAAGAAAAATGGCACATTAAGGGTGTGCATAGATTTCAGAGATTTGAATGCTGCCACCCCCAAAGATGAATATCCTATGCCTGTGGCGGAAATGCTAGTCGATTTTGCCGCTGGTTATGAATACCTGAGTATGCTCGGTGGTTATTCAGGATATAATCAAATATTCATTGCTGAAGAGGATGTGTCGAAAACAGCTTTTCGATGCCCTGGGGCCGTAGGCACTTACGAATGGGTAGTGATGCCTTTTGGCCTAAAAAACGCTGGGGCAACGTACCAGCGAGCAATGAATACTATCTTCCATGATTTTATTAACACTTTTATGCAAGTATATATTGATGATATTGTTATAAAATCTGTTTCCAGGAAGAATCACATTGATCACCTTCGACAATCATTCGAAAGAATGAGAGAACATGGTCTGAAGATGAACCCTTTGAAGTGTGCGTTCTGTGTGAAAGCTGGAGATTTCTTGGGCTTCGTTGTCCACAAGAAAGGAATCGAAATCAACCAGAACAAGACGAAGGCAATTCTGGAAGCGAAAGCGCCATCGAATAAGAAGGAATTGCAATCTCTCTTAGGCAAGATAAATTTCTTAAGGAGGTTTATATCTAATCTAAGTGGGAAAGCTCAGGCCTTTTCACCCTTACTTCGACTGAATAAAGAGGGGTTCGAATGGGGGCAGGAGCAACAAGAAGCCTTCGACAAAATCAAAGGGTACCTCACTAAGCCACCTATTTTGGTGCCTCCTTGTAGCAATAGGAGTATGAGATTGTACATAGCTGCATCTGACAAAACTCTGGGAAGTATGTTAGCCCAAGAGGATGAGAATGGAGTCGAAAGACCCATTTACTATCTCAGTCGAGTTTTGAATGATGCAGAAACTAGATATAGCGAAGTTGAAAAATTGTGTCTATGTCTGTATTTTTCTTGTACAAAACTCAAGCAATATATAAAACCAGTTGATGTTTATGTTTCGTCTCATTTTGATGTTTTCAAATATATGTTGTCGAAACCTATCTTGCATAGTCGAATTGGCAAGTGGGCATTAGCATTAACTGAATACTCCTTAACCTTTATGCCTCTTAAGGCAGTAAAAGGACAAGTGGTTGCAGACTTCATAGTCGACCACTCAATTCAAGTCGAGGATATTAATTATGTGGAGATAGAGCCTTGGAAATTCTACTTCGATGGTTCCATCCATAAAGATGGAACAGGGGTAGGAGTCTTGATTATTTCTCCAGATAAAATTCCAACAACATTCAAGTACAAAATAGCAGGTTCTTGTTCGAACAATGAGGCTGAGTATGAAGCTCTAATTACTGGCCTTGAGATATTGTTGGAATTGGGGGAAACTCGAGTCGAAATAATGGGAGACTCAGAGTTGGTCATCAAGCAAGTCACAAAGGAATATAAATGCATAAGGGAGAATCTCATTATGTACTTTGTGATAGCAAATCGTTTATTGAAACAATTTGAAACGATCAATATTCGACACATACCCAGAGTCGAAAATCAAATAGCCAATGACTTGGCACAAATTGCATCTGGGTATAAGATTTCAAAAACGAAATTACAAAGAGAAATCGAAGTTCGAGAAAAGATAAAAGCAACTTGTCTATCACCATCAGACTTGGAATCGACGAGGCTAGGATATGCTGATCACTCAAACTTCGAGATTTCGTTCATTGATAATTTGTCAGAGCAAGATTGGAGGAAACCTATTGTGGACTATCTTCAAAATCCAGGAGCTTCGACAGAACGAAAAACAAAATACAGGGCGTTGAGTTTTGTACTCATGGGTAATGAGTTATTCAAGAAGACACCTGAAGGGGTGTTGCTGAAATGCTTAAGTGAAACTGAAGCATACATAGCCCTTTCGACTACGCATGCTGGGGCATGTGGGGCTCACCAAGCAGGCCATAAGATGAAATGGTTGTTGTTTCGACAAGGACTATATTGGCCCACTATGCTGAAAGATTGTGTTGAGTTCGCCAAGGGTTATCAAGAGTGTCAAGTTCATACAGGCATCCAACATGTACCAGCAAGCGAACTTCACTCGATAGTGAAGCCTTGGCCCTTTAGAGGATGGGCGTTGGACCTCATTGGAGAGATTCGACCAGCATCATCAAAGAGTCAGAAATACATATTGGTAGGCATTGATTATTTTACTAAGTGGATCGAAGCTGTTAGTCAATGTGGACCAAGAAAATGTCATTGAATTTATTCAAAAGAACATTATCTTTAGATATGGAATCCCTGAGACGATAACAACTGATCAAGGGTCAGTTTTCACTGGTCGAAAGATGCAGGAATTTGCTCAGGAAACAGGTTTCAAACTCCTAACATCCACGCCTTATTATGCACAGGCGAATGGTCAAGTCGAAGCAGCTAACAAAGTGGTGATTGGCTTGATAAAGAAACATGTTGGGAAGAAACCAAAGAATTGGCATAAGACGTTAGACCAGATTTTATGGGCTTGTCGAACGTCCCCAAAAGAAGCCACTGGTACAACACCATATAGGCTAACTTTTGGCCATGATGCAGTGTTGCCAGCAGAAATTTGTCTTCAATCTGCAAGGGTTCAGAGGCATTATGATATTCCTTCTGAAGTTTATTGGAACATGATGTTAGATGAACTGGTGGATTTAGACGAAGAGAGATTACACGCTCTCGACTTACTCAGGCTTCAGAAGAAAAGAGTAGAAGACTCTTATAATAGAAAGGTAAAACCTAAGGTATTTTTGCCTGAAGAACTAGTTTGGAAGGTAATTCTTCCCATGGATCGAAGGGATCGAAGCATGGGGAAGTGGTCACCCAAATGGGAAGGACCCTTCAGAGTTATCCAAACTTTTTCTGGTGGAGCCTATGAAGTCGAAGAGTTAAGTGGAGATAAAAGGCTCTTGAGAGTAAATGGTAAATATTTGAAAAAATACAAACCTATACTTCAAGAGATAAAAATAAAATAATAAAAGAACAAGTCTAAATTAACCATAAAAATGCCAAAATAGAAATTTTATTAATTTCAGCCAAGATGGCAATTGTTGTCGAATAACGATTACAGAATATGGTTACAAAAGAGAATCAATCAAAAGGTAAGAGAGTTCCTGAGTCGAAGATACTTGGCGTGCTGCAGCTCCAACCTCTTCTTGCACCAGGAGTTTTCCTGCACTAGTTTGGCAATTTGAGCGTCGAGGCTTTGGGCCCTCTCAGCAAATTCCAGGCCTTGTTTGATCTCAGTCTGGCTCTCAGTGTCTGAGATGGTCGAAAGAATTTCCTCCTTGAGTACAGTGTTGGCGTTTATCTTCGCCTCTATTTCTGCGATTTGTGCCCGGAAGGAAAAATTCTCTCGATCAATGGCATCAACTCTTTCCTGTGCAGACGCTTTTTGTTTCGACAACTCAGCAATTCGAGAAGTCGAATCTGAGACAGCAGTCCACGCAGAGGAGCTTTTGCCATACAACACCTCAAGCTGACTGTTAAACCCTCTTTGGCGCCTGTAATCCGCTGAGACTTGATCAATCATAGAGTGTAACTCCATGATCAAGTCTGAGATTTCTGGGGCTACAGCTTCGAAGTCGACAGCATTCAAGACCTCTTTTAAGCATGATGGAGCAGTGGGGTCCCCCTCTAAAGCTTTCATCAAGTCCCTCTTGAAGAACTGGGCCTTAACCTTCGCCAAAGCATCATCAAGGGGAGAAGTTTCAGTAGACTTCCCCGACAAGGTAGGAACTTCCTGACTCGCGTCAGACGAACTCTTACTCTCGATGATGGCATTGAGGTAGCTAACAGGGTCAGTTTCTTTCAAGAGTTCCAAGTCCTCTTTTGACCTGTGCTTCGAGGAGGTAACCCTTGCAACAGTATTATCTTGGGTTTGAGGTTCTTGAGTGCTAGGTGCCTCGACTGGTTGCTCTTCGACTCGGACTGAGGCAGTACCAGCGTCGACTTGTGGTTCTTCGTTAGCATCACCCTGGGGTCCTTCGCCAGCGTCATTTTGTGGCTCTTCGCTAGCGTCACCCTGGTGTCCTTCGCCAGTACCACCTTGGTTCTCTTCGACGGCAGCATTTTGATTTTCTTCGCCACCATTGCCTTGGTCCCTTTCTTCATGATTCTCTTCTGACAAATCCACCACCTGAACCGTTTCTGGCTGTGGTTCCTCCGTTTGAGGCTCCTCCGCTGGTTTTTCTACTGTTTCAGCATTGGCCTCATTCTCAGTATGGGCTTCGTCATTGCCCAAGCCTTTTTCCTGAGGCCTGCTAAGTTCAGCAGATTCCAGCGTTTCTGAGGTCCTTGGCAGAAAACTCTCAGTAGTGTCCTGAAAAGGGAAAGAAGACAAACCTTCAGATGTCGAAAGAGACACAATCGAGTATGGGTATCTATGCCTAAATTGTAAAAAAGGTCTAAGGGTTTACCTGTGGATTAACTTCAGCCCCAGGGCTGGAATTGTCACTTTCGACAGGCTTGTTAAGAAGAATGTTTAGTTCCTCCTCAGTTGGCTCCTCGATGATCACTGGAGGTGGCCTAGGCTTTCTCACAGCAACCTTTATTCTGACGGTTCGACCTTCAGGAGCAGGAGCAGGAACAGAAGCATCCTTCGTCAACTTTCGCCTTTTTAAGGGGGCAGGAGGGGAATCACTCTCTTCATCACTCCCAGATTCGACCACCAGTCCTGGCCGTTTCTTGGGCGAAGGTGCCTAGAAAACCAATGGGAATTCGATTTAATAATTACATCGAAAATCAAAATCGAAAGCCAGAAGAAAAATGAAGAAAGTCTGGTTACCGATATAGGAGGCCTCTTCGAAGAGCCTTCCCCCTGTTGGTTGCCTGTGGTCTTCGCCGGCGCTGCAGTCTTCGCCGGCGGTGGAGGTTTTGTTGAAGGGGCTCCTCCATGTTGGCCTTCTGTAGCCTTCTTGGCTACAGGCTTTCGAACAACTGAAAGCAAATGAAAAAGTTAACAGGCTAGCAGTCGAAGAGAAAGACAAAAAGTAATGTGAGAGAGTGAACTTACATTTCTTTACTTTGTCCAACACAAGGACAAAAGACTTCTGCAGCTCAGCCATGAAGTCCTTCTCGTCGAAGAAGTACTCAGCATAATAGCTTCTCCACCACTCCTCGAAGGATGGTGAACAAAGAAAATTAAGCTGGTAGTCAAACAGCGAGAGGATTGTTCGACCAGCATATCTTCCGATATGCTTGATGGCAGCTTCTTCTGTATAATCGTTGCAGAAGTACAACATTGACTTCTCTCTTTGAAAAATCGGAGAAGGCAGGGTTTGGATAATACCAAACTGGCGAGATACCAGATTTGGTTGGTAGGCGATCAGACTCAGATGAGTCTTAGAACTCTTGAATCGAAGAGGCATGATCCTTGGTGTAAGGAACGCCTCCCAAAGTATTGTATGCTCATCGACATTGGGACCACTCGACTCCTTTGGATGTGGCCTAGTGAACCATGCTGGCCCCACCCGCCGTTGAGCAAATGGAGCCATAGTTGAAACAAACTCCTTCCTTCGAGCAAACATTAGAACGAAGTTGGTGAAGGTTTGTTGAAACTCCAGTCCATCGTCCGTAGGTGTCAGCAGAGCCAGCCTGATTCCTTCGATGCGTCTATTCGCTATCGCTGGAGCCTGTTCATTTATCTGAACCTTCTTGGGCAAGAAAGATTCGAAAGTGGCATTGAGCCACAGTTGAAGTAGCCAAAAAGGCCCAGCGAGTAGCAAACTGGCCCTGCCCTCGATATGTTTCAGAAGAGTTGCCCCATTGCTGATCGAGTCATAGAGACTAGCCAGAATCAGTTCTGCCAAACAGATGTTTTGGCGGTGATGCAGTTGGGTAGCAAGAGTGACCATCTTTTTGGTCACCTGTAGAGACTTCGAGCAAAACACAAAGCGAGTTAGCCATAAGGCTAGAAACGCTATGTGTTCGACATCCGACACAGTATCTGTCGACCTGTCGTGATAATGGTTGATGAAAGTGGTGTATGTTGGTTTGGTCTCAGAGAAGCCAATTTGGTCCTCCGACATCTCCTCCAGATCGAAGTAATCCCCGGTTGGTCGAAGGCCAGTAATAGCGGCCACGTCGAAGAGTGTGGGGGTTAGCATCCCACATGGAAGATGAAAAGTGAAATGGGAGTAGTCCCAGAACAACAGTGAAGCTATCAGCATCTCCGGGGAGTAGTTCAAACCCGTCTTCGACAGCATCACTAGGTCGAAGATTCCCATATCCTTCCAGATCGAGGTTTGGTGCTTCTCCAACTTTGTTAGCCAAGCAACATAATCAGAGGTCAGATTAGGGCAAGACCTGAAGACCCTAACCCCTCTGTTGAAGAAGCGGAGGTCGATTTTTCCACGTGTAGGGTCTTCATTGTCTTCTGCGTCTTTCTTGGCGCATGCTACTGGCTTGAGTTTCTCGACTATTGGGAAATAGCTCTTGATCTTCAGAGCTTCAGAGATGCTTGGATTCATGGGGCCAGACATTGCGAAGATCTGGTTGGAGTATCCAACCGGGATCATCAAGTGGCGTGAGTAGGCATCGCGAACGGCGATGTCAGAAGGTTCAGGAACCCTTCGTTTGCCCGTAGAGTTTACTACTGGGGCAGTGACGAAAACCTTGGGTTTAACATGTTCAGTTGGTGCGTTAGCACTAGGAGCAGTAGAAGCAGAGGCCATTGTTTGAAATGAGGTTGAAGATGAAGTGAAAGAGGAAGAGTTTCTGCAAAGATAGCGCTTGTATGAAAACAGGGAAGTTTGAAGGCTAGATGGCGTAAAAAGTCCCACAATGGGGTACTTACTACTATTTATAGTAGTGGGAAAAATCCCCAATAACGAGGACATTAAATGCCATTTAATGCTGCAGGAGTTAGTGGGACGCGTGGCAGCCCCCTGTTGTTTTGGCCGTTTCTGCAGAAATGGAGAGACGCAGCGTGCGTCCTCGTTTTTGGGAATTGTCATAATGACAAATTCTGAAATGACGTTTGGTACTGCACGCCGTACTGAAAGTGACGTCCTAGGATCAAATCAATGATGGTTTCTTGGGATTGCCAATAGTTGGTAAAAAGCAACAAAAAGTGCACAAGTTAACTTGTGACTAAGCGTGGAAAGACAGGTGTCGAATGGCGTTTCAAAGAATGCCTTTTTCTTTCAGAGTCGAAATAAGGCATTCTTGGGGGGCAATTTGTTGGCTCCTAAATTCGACACCTTTGTTTTGATTGATGTCAGCCATTAAAGCTGAAAGATGCTTTCGACTGGCTAAATCTGTCGAAGTGCCCATCGAAAGATGGCAAAAGTACTTAGAAGAATTCTTCCAAGGAAGAAGGCTGGTTACCTTCGACGTCGAAGGAGTTTCTCGTCGAAGATGTCTCTTGACGAAAATGTTCGATGGTTCAGAGTGGAGCAGTTTGAAATTCAAGCGTTTGGAGGGAAAACGGTTTCCAGCAGTTACCACGTGCAAACGTGCAAGGATCTGGAGCGTCGAGCATGGAGAACGTGCCAAGTGGATTGATCTCGAAGCAGTGTAACTGCCCGACGGTTACTTGGAATGTTTTAGTATAAATAGGAGTAGACATGTAGTTTCTCGCGTGTGTTCACAATTCTATACAAAGTCACTCATATAGATTCGAGTACCCAGCGTGTGAGAAAGAATTGTTGAGAAATGTATGTGTGAAACACCAATTTTATCAATTAAAGTCATTTACTTTTCTAGAATTTTACTTGCTTTTCTCTTTACATTTCCTGTCGAAACCCTTTACTTTAAGCCTTGTTTATTTTACCAAGTCTTTCCTTTATGCAATTCATTTAAAACCTTTTTATTTAAAGCCTTATCCACCTTAATCAAACTTCAAAATCAACCTATGTCCTAGGATCAATCTGATCGATCCTGCGAGTAACCAAATAAGTAACCATTTGGAGGATCAGCGGTTGTTTACCAAAACCCAAGGTAAACAACTACCTTTGTAACTCAGTGGGGCACCTTCTGCTATAAGGTCATGCCATTCGGATTGAAAAATGCTGGGGCAACCTATCAACGTGCCATGGTTGCTTTATTTCATGATATGATCCATCATGAGATTGAGGTATACGTTGATGACATGATTGCAAGGTCTCAAACTGAGGAGGAGCATCTTGACCATCTGAGGAAGTTGTTTGACCGACTCAAGTTGTACAAGCTGAGATTGAATCCCAACAAATGCACCTTTGGGGTAAGGTCCGGAAAATTGCTAGGTTTCATTGTGAGTGATAAGGGTATTCAGGTGGACCCTGCCAAGGTAAAAGCCATTCAAGAGATGCCGACTCCAAAAACAGAGAAAGAAGTCAGAGGTTTCCTAGGACGACTGAATTACATTGCCCGATTCATCTCACATCTGACCGCTACTTGTGAGCCAATCTTCAAATTACTGAAGAAAGATCAAGTAGTACGCTGGAATGATGAATGTCAGGCTGCCTTTGAAAGGATAAAGGAATACCTCCAAGAGCCACCCATTCTTATGCCACCGGTGGAAGGAAGACCTCTGATACTATACTTGACAGTGCTTGATAATTCAATGGGGTGTGTGTTGGGGCAGCATGACGAGTCTGGCCGAAAAGAGCACGCTATTTATTACTTGAGCAAAAAGTTTACCGACTGTGAGTCTCGTTACTCACTGCTTGAGAAAACTTGCTGCGCTCTTGTATGGGCTGCTCGCCGGCTGAGACAGTATATGCTGACTCACACTACTTTATTAATTTCAAAGATGGATCCCATCAAGTATATATTTGAAAAGCCCGCTCTGTCTGGAAGAATAGTGAGATGGCAAATGATCTTAACAGAATATGATATCCAGTATACAACTCAGAAAGCAATTAAAGGAAGTGTACTGGCCGATCATTTGGCACACCAACCTGTGGACGATTACCAATCATTGAACTTTGATTTTCCGGACGAAGACATCATGGTGGTAACTGATTGTGAAGTACCTGGACCGGATGAAGGACCTGAGGAAGGATCCCGATGGTCTATGCATTTTGATGGAGCCTCCAATGCTTTGGGTAACGGCGTCGGCGCTGTAATTATATCTCCCAAAGGAACTCATACTCCCCTCACCGCCCGATTATGTTTCAGCTGCACCAACAATATGGCAGAATATGAGGCATGTATCATGGGTTTACAAGCTGCAATCGACTTAAGGATAAAATTCCTAAGTGTCTTCGGAGATTCCGCTCTCGTGATCAATCAGATCAAGGGGGAGTGGGATACGAAACACCCGAATCTTATTCCTTACAAGGAGTATGTGTCGACCTTGCTCCCTCACTTTGAAGAGATAACTTTCGAACATTTCCCTAGAGAGGAGAATCAGCTAGCGGACGCCCTAGCTACGATGTCTTCAATGTTCAAAGTTAAATGGGACAATGAGGCTCCCCGAATCATTATCTGGAAGTTAGATGAACCGGCATACTGCTGCGAGCTCGAGGCTGAGAAGGTTATTGAAAAACCCTGGTATCATGAGGTGAAGAGGTACTTGGAAGCTCAGGAATACCCTGAAGGTGCGTCTGTCAATGATAAGAAGTTCATGAGGAGGTTTGCTGCAAAATTCTTCCTCAGCAACGGCATTCTCTACAAACGGAATCATGACTCAACTCTGCTACGTTGTGTGGATAAGGCTGAAGCAGAGAAAATTATGATGGAGCTGCATGAAGGTACATTTGGAACCCATTCCAGTGGGCACACCATGGCTAAGAAAATCCTTCGGGCAGGATATTTCTGGTCCACAATGGAAGCCGATTGTTACCAACACTCCCGAACTTGTCATAAATGCCAGATCTATGCTGACAAGGTGCATGTCCCTCCGGTTCCTTTGAATGTCCTGACGGCACCTTGGCCTTTTGCAATGTGGGGCATCGATATGATCGGTGAGATCCGACCGACGGCATCCAATGGGCATCGCTTCATCTTGGTGGCGATCGATTACTTCACGAAGTGGGTTGAGGCAGCTTCCTATGCCACAGTAACCAAGAGCGTCGTGGCACGTTTCATCCGGCATAATCTGATCTGTCGGTACGGCGTCCCACAAAGAATCATTACGGACAATGGTACCAATCTCAATAACAAAATGATCACTGAACTCTGTGAACAATTCAAGATACAGCACCACAATTCTTCTCCCTACCGGCCGAAGATGAATGGGGCTGTAGAGGCAGCTAATAAAAATATCAAGAAAATTGTGCAGAAGATGACAGTGACCTATAAAGATTGGCACGAGATGTTACCGTTCGCTCTTCACGGGTACCGTACCTCAGCAAGGACGTCAACCGGGGCAACTCCCTTCTCCTTGGTCTATGGCATGGAGGCAGTCTTGCCAATTGAAGTCCAGATACCCTCTCTCCGGATAATGAAGGATGCAGACTTGAATGAAGATGATTGGATCCAGACTCGACTTGATCAATTAAATCTGATTGACGAAAAAAGGCTCACTGCTATCTGTCATGGTCAAACGTATCAGAAACGGATGATCAGGGCATTTAACAAGAAAGTCAGACCGCAAGAGTATCAAGTTGGGGACCTGGTAATCAAACGCATCATCCTTCCTCAAAGTGATCCCCGGGGCAAATGGACCCCTACTTACGAAGGGCCATTTGTGGTTAAACGTGTGTTCTCAGGAGGAGCCATGATCCTAACCACCATGGATGGTGACGACCTTCCTCACCCCGCCAATGCAGACATAGTGAAAAAATACTACGCATAAATAAAAGACCCGCTAGGTTGACATACCTAGGCAAAAATAAGGGCTTCCCGGCGAACCAAAAGGGTTCGGGCAAAAATGAGGGATGAAATGAATAAAAAAATCTGTACACCCGGCAAGTCGAAAACCTGAAAGGGCGGCTTGGGCAAAAATGGGTATCCCGGTGGACTGAAAACCCGAAAGGGCGGTCCAGGCAAAAGTTAGGGATGAAAGCGTAACACTATGTCTCATCGGATCAATTCGCATCCGGAATTCGGCATCAACTATCTGGCTCCAGGTTTCGGCATCGACCAATCAGCTTCATCTTCAATTAGGCAGCAAGGCGATGAGACGTTCGAAGACATAAAGGCGATAGCAGAGTTGGAACCCAGTGGGATTGTTCACATAGCTGTTTTGTTTCCTTTTTTCAAATTGTAAACTCTATATTATTTGGCGGCGTCCTCTTACTAGGGTGTCAGCCTCTTGTACAAAAACGCCTATTTACAGGCAAACTCAAAAATCAATACAAATTCACTTGTCCATACAAATTACCATTGTTTTCCTTTTTCTGTTTTGTCTTGCAAAGAACGTCCAATGTTCATTTTTGATATATGCATTTGACATTAAACTGCTGATTCATAAATATTTACATATGAAACAAGAGATTGATTACAGGTGACATCAGAGACAGGGGCAATGAGAAGTTGTCCAATGCAGTCTGGTTGTTTTGTCCGCCAAGGTACCGAGTTAGATTCAACTGAAGAACATGACCAAATCTTCTCAACTCCCCGCAGAGTAAAACAAGATGCGGCGATACTTTCCCCAAGCGGAGTTGATTCCCCGTCGATCCTGAAAAGGCAAAACATTCCCCGGCAGGTCTTAAAGCTCATCCCCAGTGGATTCTGGAAGCTTATCCCCTGCGGAGCACGGACGTCTCTCCCGAGTTTTATTTAGAGTTATTTCCTCACAAGGACTTATAACTGGGTTATCCTCAGCTAAAAACCACGGAAGATCGCTCTCGGCAAAAGTTCCTTCAATCCCCAGCGGAATCCATCATTGAAGTCCTCAACAGGCCTCTCATCAAAACTTCGTCCAAGTATCTCTTCCACAGAGCAATTCTCCGGCCGTTCGTCAAGGACTTATTTTTCCCAAGACGGAAGTACATTCATAAACATTTTACATTTTCATACATCTTGCTTACATACATGATGGAACGCATACAACATCTCATGTTGAATATCATGACAACATGCATATCATACATCATGACATTGCATACAACTTACGTTTTTTGCCTTTTCAGGAAAAAGACAATCCCAAAAAACAATTACCCTCGACTGTCACAATTCCAGATTCGATACCTGTATCTAGCCAGGGCACATCTGAGAGTGATCGGTTTCCAGACTCGATTCCTGTATCCAGTCAGGGCACATCTATTAACGACTATTTCCAGATTCGACTCCTGTATCCAGCCAGGGCATATCTGTTGACCACGTTTCTAGACTCGATTCCTATATCTAGCCAGGGCACGTCTGAAGAGTTCGAAGATTCGATTCCTGTATCCAGCCAGGGCACATCTATTAACGACTATTTCCAAATTCGATTCCTGTATCCAGCCAGGGCATATCTGTGAGCAACCGATTGTAGATTCGACACCTGTATCTAGCCAGGGCATATCTGCATGAAGAGATTGAAGATCAAACACCTGTAACAAGCCAGGAAAACATCCGTCTTTCTCAAATACACAAGTTCTCGCTAAGGAATCTCTTATGCGACCGACACTTCCAAATGGCATCTATAAGCCCATTCCCGACAAGGTTATGTTACGTCTCCAGATGGCATCTATAAGCCCATTCCCGACCATCCGTTTTTCGTACGTCTGACCATGACAAATAGCAGTGAGTCTCTTTTCGTCAATTAGGTTTAATTGATCAAGCCGAGTCTGGATCCAGTCTTCTTCGCTCAAATCTGCATCCTTCATTATCCGAAGAGAGGGTATCTGGACTTCAATAGGCAAGACTGCCTCCATGCCATAGACCAAGGAAAAGGGAGTTTCCCCTGTTGACGTTCGTGCGGAGGTACGGTACCCGTGAAGAGAAAACGGCAACATTTCGTGCCAATGTTTATAGGTCACTGTCATCTTCTGCACAATCTTCTTGATATTCTTATTTGCTGCTTCTACAGCCCCGTTCATCTTCGGCCGGTAGGGAGAAGAGTTGTGGTGCTGTATCTTGAATTGCTCGCAGAGCTCAGTGATCATCTTGTTGTTAAGATTGGTACCATTATCCGTAATGATCCTCTCAGGCACACCGTATCGACGGATCAGGTTGTGTCGAATGAACCGTGCCACAACGCTCTTGGTTACAGTGGTGCAGGAAGCTGCTTCTACCCACTTCGTGAAATAATCAATTGCTACTAGGATGAAGCGATGCCCGTTGGATGCCGTAGGTCGGATCTCACCGATCATATCAATGCCCCACATTGCAAAAGGCCAAGGTGCCGTCAGAACGTTCAGAGGAACCGGAGGAATATGCACCTCATCAACATAGATCTGGCATTTATGACAAGTTCGTGACTGCTGATAACAATCGGCTTCCATTGTGGACCAGAAATATCCTGCCCGAAGGATTTTCTTTGCCATGGTGTGTCCACTGGAATGTGTTCCGAAAGTACCTTCATGTAGCTCTTCCATGATCCTTTCTGCTTCAGTCTTATCCACACAACGCAGTAGGGTTGAATCATGGTTCCGTTTGTAGAGAATGTCGTTGCTGAGGAAGAATTTTGCCGCAAACCTTCTCAGGAACTTCTTGTTATTGACCGATGCGCCTTCGGGGTATTCTTGAGCTTCAAGGTACCTCTTTACCTCATGATACCAAGGTTTTTCAGTTACCTCCTCAGCCTCAAGATCGCAGCAATATGCAGGTTCATCCAACTTCCAAATAATGATCCGGGGAGCCTCGTTGTCCCATTTGACTTTGAACATAGAAGACATCGTAGCTAGTGCGTCCGCTAACTGATTCTCCTCTCTTGGGAAATGTTCAAATGTTATCTCTTCGAAGTGGGGAAGCAATGTTAGCACATACTCCTTGTAAGGAATAAGATTTGGGTGTTTCGTATCCCACTCGCCTTTGACCTGATTGATCACGAGAGTGGAATCTCCGAAGACACTCAGAAACTTGATCCTTAAGTCAATTGCAGCTTGAAGACCCATGATGCATGCCTCATACTCCGCCATGTTGTTGGTGCAGTTGAAACATAACCGAGCAGTGAGCGGAGTATGAGTGCCTTTAGGGGATATGATCACAATGCCGATACCATTATGTTGTACCCCAAAATTTGCCCTCCCATTTCCTCAACATTTTCTCATCACAAGACCTTTGAAGATCAAGATCCAATTAGGGTTTTCTCTGCTCAAGACTTCTCCTTGCACTGTGGACTCAAATTAGGGTTTGTGTTTGCCCAAGGATGTTTTGACCTAAAATGCCTAAGATGACTTTCATGCTTCATATTGGACCCCCAAGTTTACCTATACCAAGTTTCAAGTCTTGATTCCAAGTTTTGCCCAGTCAATTGGACAGTTGACCTAGAAATCAGCTGTATTGGGGAAAAAGTCAATTGTGGCCAATTGACAGTCAAACCTCATGAAATTTGATCCACATCAACATTATGAACTCATATGGACTATTTGATCAAGTTTGGATCACAATTCCCCAAGAAATTTGATCAGATCATCAAAAGGGCAAAATGGTCATTTTTAGGGTTTTGACTGCACAAAGGCAATTTTTGACTGTTTGACCTAGCCAATGGCAAACCAAGCTCACATATGGCCTCAAGGACTCAATGGAATTATCTTGACATGCTCATCAAGCTCAAAAAGATCCCAAGTACACAAGATTGACAGTTGAATTTCCCAGTCAATTGATCAATTTTGACTGTATACTGAAAAGTCAAACTTTGACTTTTTGGTCAAAATCAAGAGTCAAGATTCATTTTTCATCAAAACATGCCAAATCATGAAACTTGTTCACCAAGAAATCTCAAAATGCAAATTAGGGTTTGAAAATGGAATTTTTCATAACTTAGAATTTTTCTAAGTTATGGAAAACCCTAATTTTTTCCCAACTTTGCCCCATCTTTTCACCATGATCCATTTGGATTCAAACCAAAGTCAAAACATGAAAGTTGTAGCTTGTTACATAATCTACAACTTTGATTCACAAAGTTTTCTCATTTGAAGCTTGTATCTCAAGTTACAATTTTTTGAATAAGGGCACTAAACCATTTTTTAACTTAGTGAAATTTAACCTATTTTGACAAGGTTTTCTACCCCACTTCAAGGCCACTTTTCATACCCTTCCACTTGGAATTTTAATTTTCATTTCAAAGATGGATTGTAGTACACATTCCAAGCTTTCCAAAATATCCAAGAACTCACCAAACAACCTCATAACTTGAGAGATTCGAATTTCACAAGTTGGCAAAAATTCACTTTTGTTCTTCATCAAAACATGTTCATAATCTTGCAAATTTGAACTCAGCTTGCTTTATGCTTAATTACAGGTCCTTGAACCATTCCATACTCAATAATTTAATGCATATTCAATGTGTTGAGGCCATGTTCTTTGTGTTCTAACATTGCATAGTGGATTAATCCTAAACTAGATAAAGTGCTTTATCCATTTTTGTAAAAAGCTAGCTTTATGTCAATTTGAAATCCAAGCAAGTACAAGCAAAATCCTCTTGGCACAAGATTATGGACAAGTTGCTCTGATCAAGAGAGGATTATGCAGCAGGATTAGAGGCCCCTACTGACCTAAAAACAAAAGTGACCATTGCTTGCTTCATTTTCAAGTAACATTGCATAACTTATCACATATCTCATCTCAGCTTAGAAACACAAGAAGGAAGTTATCAAACATATTCCATAGACCATATCCAAGCTAACACACGAGTCCTGAACCTCTCAAGCATCCTCCATCTCAAAATCACCTTGAAACTGCACAAACAGGGGAACCCCTGCAGATTGAGTGCAAACTCCCACTTCCCTCGAGCATTCTCACCAAAAACAATTCATACACCTTCCTTACAACATATGCAAGCTAACCATGGCCTAAAACCTGACCTGTAATCACTCTAACAGTTTCCACCATTTTTAATTTCTCCTTTTGCAGTTGAAGTTCTACAGCTTGATACAAGAAGGTTCAAGACAAAGTAAGCATTGAAAAAGCATCCCTGGACCTCAAGGAAGCTTTTCCAATCATTACATTGCGCTGAAAGTCCCTCATTCTCCACATAGAAGTTCAACTGCACAGGTAAAACTTTGAACTCGTATCTCTCTTATCATGCATCTTTAGTCTTAAGTTTGTGAAGAAACAAGGTCCTACTCATAGCCCTGAACATGTACATATCTTTACATTTCATTTCTTTTGCCTGAGTAGAGAGAATTTTGGTTCTGAACATTGATGAAAAACTAGGTTAGGATTTGGGGGAGGAGAAATTCTCCCTCATCTTAGAGAGATAGGTCAAGTTTTTTATATGGTTAGAACCGTCTCTTCATGCTGAACATTTCTTGTGTTATGAGTTTTTGCTGAAAAGCCAAGAATCAGGAGTTAGACTTTGAAGAACAGGGGCGCGCGTTTTTCAAATGTTTGAGCTGGAGGTTGAAGACAATGATCATTGGGCTGGGCTTTTGTGTTATTTCTTTTCACACCCTGTTTCCATGTTTACACCCCCTGAGCCCATTGGCCTCATTTTTTACTCTTTTTGACTTTTTCTTTTTTGGTTGACTTTGTCTATTTTTTCTCATGACATAAAAAAAATTAAAAATATTTTTTCCATCATTTTTTGTATTTATTGCATATTTATTTGTTTATTTCTTTTGTTTATACATAAACATTATATATATATTATTGTTAGAATAAATATAAAAATAGTGAAAATACATTTTTATTATTTTTACCTTCTGAAAATATTCCACATAAAAAATACCTTTTTATTCATTTTATTAAATATTAAATATTTTGCACATAATGCATATTTAAGAAATAATATATATATATATATATATATATATATATATATATATATATATATATATATATATATATATATAATATATATATATATATATATATATATATATATATATATATATATATATATATATATATATATATATATATATATATATATATATATATATATATATATATATATATATATATATATATATACTATATATATATATATATATATATATATATATATATATATATATATATATATATATATATATATATATATATATATATATATATATATATATATATATATATATATATATATATATATATATATATATATATATATATATATATATATATATATATATATATATATATATATATTATATATATATATATATATATATATATATATATATATATATATATATATATTATATATATATATATATATATATATGTTTATTAATATGTTTAAGTTAAAATATAAAAATACTTGAGTTTTTACTTTTATTAATATTTGATACAAAAATACTTTTTTTTTATTTATATATATAGTATACTTCATTTTATTTTATTTTCATAAATAACAAATAAATATTTGTATTAAATTAGATAATAAGGCATTTTCTTTAAAAATTAGGGTTTGTGCCCTAAATTCAAAATACTCCAAAAAAAATAATACATTTTTATTTTCTTTTCTCTTTTACATAAATAATATTTTTTCATACATAAACAAAACATTTTTTGTGCATCTTGCATTTTTATTTAATTTTTTGTACATTATTTAAATTGCAAATATTCAAAATGATGTAATAATTTAGATTTAAATTCTTGTCAATATCCCCATTTGAACATTTGTACCCCCCTTCCCATATTTGGTTTTGTAATAGCTTAGTAACTTTAATTTCGCACTTTATTGCTTTCTAATGACAACATGTTAGAATTAGGGTTTGTATGCGGAAAAAAAAACGATAAAAAAAAAATAGTTTGACCTAATACAAGATAAACAAGCATGAAAATGGACACACAAATCACACTTGCACCCCCTAGGGTATTCCACTTGTTGCCTTCAAATAAAAGGGCCATATTGCATGTTGAACTTCTTTGGGCAAAGCAAACAGTTTGAATGATCATAGTCCCTCGATAAAACTTTTCAAAACAAATAAAAACAAATGATCAAGTCCCTTAAAGAAAATTGCCCAAAGATATTCAACACCGTTGCAATTATGGTCTAAACGATGACCCGCGCCTGTCCCTTTCACATCCTAACACAAGATTGTCCACCAAATACAATGGTGGAACAAACTTGTTAAAAGGGTTAAAACATAGCAATAGTCTTTTGAGAAATTTAGGAGTAGATAACCTCTTAGTTACTTGAATCAAACTTGCAAAACAAAACACTTGCCTAATTTCAAAATCACACATCACTACACTTTCAAAACAACTTTCAAAAACAAATGAAAACCTTTTCAAAAGACATACATCTTTGTATACATCCCCACATGGATCATTACAAAGGTTGCCACCACATTGGCATCTTTTCAAAATATTTTCAAGACCCACACACAAGAGCACCATTTAAAACAATTGAAAACATAAGGCAAGTGATCTAAGCAAGTAACTAAGAGCCCATGGATAACCATGGATAGAAAGGGTGATAATACCTTCCCTTTCTATAATCTACTCCCCGAACCCAAGAAAACATCTCAAAAGGTTTTTTGCTGTGCTTTTTAACCTTTCCTTAGGATAAAATAAAAAGTCGGTGGCGACTCTTGCTAACCGCAACATTTGCGAATACAAACGCAAACCTCAAGTCAGTTCTCCCACCGTATCACACATTACCCAAAGCGTTTAAGGCTCCGTCAAAGTGCATAGACCATCGGGATCCTTCCTCGGGTCCTTCATCCGGTCCAGGTACCTCACAATCAGTCACTACCATGATATCCTCGTCTGGAAATTCAAAGTTCATTGACTGGTAATCGTCCACTGCCTGATGTGCCAAATGGTCTGCCAATACACTTCCCTTGATTGCTTTTTGGGTCGTGTACTGGATGTCGTATTTTGTCAAGATCATCTGCCATCTTGCTATTCTCCCAGACAGAGCAGGCTTCTCGAATATGTACTTGATTGGATCCATTTTTGAAATCAACAGAGTAGTGTGAGTCAACATATACTGTCTCAGCCGGCGAGCAGCCCATACCAGAGCGCAGCAAGTTTTCTCGAGCAGTGAGTACCGGGTCTCACAGTCGGTAAACTTTTTGCTAAGGTAATAAATGGCGTGTTCTTTTCGGCCAGACTCGTCATGCTGCCCCAGCACACACCCCATTGAGTTGTCCAGTACTGTCAAGTATAAGATTAGAGGTCTCCCTTCAATCGGTGGCATAAGAATGGGTGGTTCTTGGAGATACTCTTTGATCTTTTCGAAAGCGGCCTGACATTCATCGTTCTAACGTACTACTTGATCTTTCTTCATCAGCTTGAAGATTGGTTCACATGTAGCAGTTAGATACGAGATGAATCGGGCAATGTAGTTCAATCGTCCTAGAAAGCCTCTGACTTCTTTCTCTGTCTTGGGAGTTGGCATCTCTTGTATGGCTTTCACTTTGGCAGGGTCCACTTGAATACCTTTGTCGCTTACGATGAAGCCTAGCAATTTTCCAGATCTCACCCCAAAGGTGCACTTGTTTGGGTTCAACCTCAGCTTGTACAACTTCAGACGGTCAAATAGCTTCCGTAGATGGTCAAGGTGTTCCTCCTCAGTTTGGGACCTTGCAATCATATTGTCGACGTATACTTCTATCTCATGATGGATCATGTCATGAAATAAAGCAACCATGGCACGCTGGTAGGTTGCCCCAGCATTTTTCAACCCAAAAGGCATGACCTTGTAGCAAAAGGTGCCCCACTAAGTAACAAAAGTGGTCTTCTCCATGTCTTCAGGAGCCATCTTGATCTGATTATAACCGGAGAAGCCGTCCATGAAGGAGAATACTTTATGTTGAGCAGTGTTATCAACCAGAACGTCGATATGAGGCAGAGGGAAATCATCCTTAGGGCTGGCCCTGTTCAAATCCATGTAATCAACACACATTCGGACCTTACCATCCTTCTTCGGCACTGGAACCACGTTGGTAATCCACTGAGGGTAAGAAGTCACTGCTAGAAACCCGGCATCAAATTGTTTCATAACCTCAGCTTTGATTTTCTCGGACATCTCTGGACGCATACGGCGGACCTTTAGTTTTACCGGAGGGCAGTCTTCCTTGGTAGGCAGGTGATGAACCACAATGTCAGTATCCAACCCAGGCATGTCTTCGTAAGACCAGGCAAAGATTTCCACATAGTCATGCAACATCTGAATCAACCGTTGTTTCACACTGGACTCTAGATTGGCACCAATCTTGACCTCTTTTCTGTCTGTCTCCGTACCCAGATTTACCGTTTCCACAGGCTCTTCATGTGGTTGAATGGACCTTTCTTCCTGGAGTAGCAGTCTTGCAAGTTCACCAGTCACTTCGCAATCATCCTCACCTTCGTCTTCGGCTAAGTTGATCGGATTTTCGAAGTCATAACTGGCAGTAGCAGAACCGTTACCAGTGAGATCCAGAGTGGATTGGAACCTGTATAAGTGAGTGTGTGTAAATACAGCTGTTTTGCAATAAATAAAGAAAGAAAAAGAGCGCAAGATTTTGAAATGCAACAAACGTCCAATGTTTTGATTAATGATATTTTGAAATGCAACTGCCATTACCACGCTTGCCATGATGACCATATTCCTATAACCTAGGCAAGCATGTCCCAATGTTTCCCAATGCCTGCACGGTAACCGTTTCACATTTCGCCACGTGTCCCACTACCTGCGAAACATTAAATGGTCTTGACAAGACATCTCCTTCTTCTGAAGGCTATAAATACTTCCAAGCTTTTCTATTTGGAACTTTTATCATTTCCAGCTTTTCCAAATCCCTTGCATTCTCACAACATTGTACTGTCAACTTCGCTCTTTCTCTCAAATCCTCAACAATGGCCTTTCTCTCTAATGCTCCAAACAACCCTCAACCCAAAAATGTCGATGATGTCCAGAAACCACCGGAGGTCTTTTCCACCAACCCTCCTTCTTCCTCGACTAATAAGTACATTGCTGAACCTATGGCCAGAGAATGGCGAGAAGAATATGATTCTCAAATCCTTATTCCCGTCAGATACGGTGGAAACATGCATGCTATATCCGGTCCGTTATCTTCATGCATCGAAAATCCCTTAAAAAACCGCGCCTTTTTTCCTACACACCCAAGGCTTAGACCCATAGGTTGCACCAAAAAACCTAGGGATGACCCTGAAGACGCCACCCCGGCGAACCAGCAGCATCCTCAAACTACAGAGGATATCAACCTCCAGTTCATGAACAAGGGGAATCGAATCTTTCGCTCAAGCCCTAATCTTTCTTCTGAATATTCAGACTGGTTTAGTAAGATGGAGAGGGTGCAAGCTTCTGTTTGGAAGGAGATAGGTATTTATGACCTGGTGATGCATTCGAAGACAAGATTGCCTTACTGCCCCCTTATGTTGGTATCTTCATTGTACTTTTGGGATAGTGCACATTTCACTTTTCATCTTCCTTGTTATTTGATGACCCCTACTTTATTTGACATAGCTGCCATCACTGGTCTTCGACCCACTGGTGACTATTTCGACCCTGAAGACTTGTTTGAGGATCCTATTGGGTTTGCTGCTACAAAACCCACTTACACTACCTTTATAAACCACTTTCATGACAAAACCTCTAGTACCGTGTCGGAGGTGGAGCATATAGCCTTCCTGGCTATGTGGCTGTCTCGATTTGTTTTTTGTACTAAGTCACTGCAGGTGAAGAAAAAGATGATGACGCTCGCAACGCAGCTGCACCACAAATATCCCCTTTGCCTGGCCGAATTGATTTTGGCCAACTTATATGAGTCCATCAGTAATGGTGTGACTCAACTTAAGGTTCTAGGAGACAGGGGGAGCTTGCTTCTATATGGTCCCTTTTGGCTTCTCCAGTTGTGGCTCAATGCCACATTCGAATCTTTCCTTCCCCAGAAGAACAAGATCAACGAAGAGGCTCCTGAGATTCTGAACAGGAGAGTCGAGGGCACCAGGCTTGCATTACTAACTCCCACTGATGAAGGCCAAAAGTTTCAAAAGGCTTTCACAAGCTTCGTAATGATGTTTGCGGAGTGAAAGAGCTTTGTTTCGACTATGGCTCCCTTTGCCAGTCGAAAAGTTGGTTCGGAATGGTTTACCAGGCCATACCCTTCGAATGTTGAGGATGACGTGACTGATGAGTTCGTGAGCATGTGGGAATCGTTTTTGTGCCCCAGGATCATGCCCTTAAGATTCAAGAGCTCAAAAAATCAATTGAGCTTGATTGCTTATTAACCAAATCTTGTCTCTCGACAATTTGGTATTGCTCAATCACTCCCTTCACCTATTTACCCTCGAGAGAAGCTGCTGCTTTTTTACAATGCAGATTACTTGGAAGATGCCGCTACCAAGCACATTGGTAGGTATTCTGGTCGAACTATACTGACCTTGTTCGACTTCAACCTTCATTTCCTGAGTTCTATCACTTTTGAGACGTGGTGGAAACATTACTATGACGAAGAGTTCTTCGATGAGAAGGACTTCGCCCACCATCTACGTGAGGCATTCAAGCTGGTTCTCGATAGAGTCAAGAAAGGTATTATTCTTCTTCATCTATTCATTCTATATTCGTCTTTCGACACTTACTTAATGTGATCGGTGGAAATAGAACTGACTATTTTTTAAGCTGGTTTCGCGAAATGTCGCGGTAAGCAAGAGTCGCCACCGTCTTTTATGTTCTCCAACATGGAAAGGACAAAAGCACAGCAAAATTCCTTATTCAAGAATGTTTCTCGGTTCGGGAGGTAGATTTATAGAAAGGGAAGGTGTTAGCACCCTTTCTATCCGTGGTTATCCACGGGCTCTTAGGTACTTGCTCTTATGTTTTCAAAATTTGTTTGCTTTTCAAGTGTGTGTGGGTTTTGAAAAAGTTTCGTTTGAAAAATTTTTTAGTAACTCTTGTATCAGTCCTCAAGAGTGTATGAAAAATTTGTTTGAAAACTTTTGAAAGTGTGGGTGCGAAAGGTATTTTTGTTTTGTTTTGAAAAGAGCAAGTACTTGAGAGAAATCTACCTACTCTAAGGAATTAGGCTGTGTAAGAGTCCTTTAGACAGTGCTATCCCACCATTGAGAGGTAGGTAGCACCGTCGTTGGAGGTGTTCGGGTCAATTCGATTATCGGGACAGTGTGGTCACCGAAGCAACGGTAGGATACCTTAGAAGTAACCCTAATATCCTAGATCCTTTTATCTGAGGCAACCGTTTTGAGGCAACTGGATCTTTAGACAAAGGGTGACCTCTAAGACGTCCTATACTTGATGACCACGTTTCGAGGCAACGAGTGAAGCGTACCCTAGGAGTGGCATGTGCTTTGTGTGTTGTTTTTTAGTTAATTGTCTTTGTACATGTTATTTGTGAGCTACGGATTAATTTTATTATTCATACATTCTTTCATGCATTTTTTAACAGTTAGGAGTGCGGAAAATAAATTGCGGGAAGGTAAATCTAGCTATTACAAGGTGCGGGTCTATACATCGCCAAAAAACAAAAACCCGTTTTGAAAATAAGAATGCGGGAAATAGCAAATAAAGAGATAAACCTAATTAACTATTACATTTCCGGAAGCAGTTACATAATAATCAAAATAAAATAAATGCGCGCGAATAAAAATTAATCGGGAATGCCTTGAGGGTTTTGACCCTTTTAAGAAAAGAAATGAATTTTTTTTGTCTTTTTTGTGATTAAATGAAATTAAAACTAATGATTAAACTAATTAATTAATTTATTAAAAGAAAAAATGTTTTTTTGAATTTTTATGTTTTTAATGAAATAAAATAAAAGGAAATAAAATTAAAAGTTAATAAAAAAAAACCTAATTCTAAATTTATTTTATTTATTAAGAAAAAAAAAGTTAAAGTTGCCTAATTAAACTTAACTCAATTTATTAGTATTTATTTACAAAAATAAAATGAAATTAATAATAATAATAATATTAGTTCTTTTTGATTTTTTTTAAAGAAAAGAAAATTAATTATGTTAATAGTTAATAAAAGGGAAAAAATAAATAAGACAAACAAAATATAAAAATGACAAAATTAAAAATTGCAAACCCAAGGGGGGTTTTGGGCCAGATTGGGGTGTTCTGAATTGAATTGTGAGGCCCATTTGCACCAAGATCATTGACTTTCTGGACTGCCTGCGCCTGTGTTGACTCATGAGCATGGTGCTCATCATTTTCTGGCCCTTGGATCTGCTTCTGAGGCCACTTGGCGCCCTCCTGGATGAGGTGTATGATATGCCTTCTTTTGGAACGCTGCAAGCAAGTATGAGAAGAAAAATAATATAACATATTAGGGGGACCTGGGGATCGAACCCAGGTCCCAAAGATACACGTTGCCAACCACTACACCACTCATGCGCATTTGTTAATATAATGGCCATTAAATATATTATTCAAAACAAAGGCATAGTCTGGAAACACAAAAAAGGCGCGTCAGGTTTGAATGGCCCATTCCCATCATTCCACGTAATCATCTTCTTCGTTCCTGAAACAAAAAACACAGACAAATAACGGGGGTTTTAAACCCCCACAAAATGCCAATGTCCAAAATAGCGATTAGGCGCTCAGTGTATATAAAAAGGGCGCGAGGTATCTAATGGATTCGTCTCATCATGCCGGTTTCAACCATGTATGTTTGGAGGCTTGATTTTACAGCATGTGCAAAGCCCCAATTCGAAAGCTCTGAAACCCTAGAACTTAACAATGGCAACTTTCATTTTAGAGCATCATAATCAAATTAAATTATATAGAAAGCTTCGTAACAATGTCAGCAATGCAAAACAGTAATCAAAATGTATTAATGATGCGTAAAAATGGAGTTTCGATTATGGAAAAGTTTGCTCAAACCGTGGTTCTGTTTGGCCGTTTCCTTGAGTGTTGGGGTTGGTTTATGACTGCAAATCGTTCCTGGGAGTGTTGGGAGTGTGTTTGGATCAAAAGAAATGCTTGAATTGCACTAGAAGATTAATTTCAGTTTGTGACTTTTCTTTGGAATTTTGGAAATTGGCTATGCTGTTTCAGAGGTTTCTAGGTCGTGTTCTTGGTCTGGAGCATTTGCATATATGTCTATGAATGAGAATCAAGCAATAATGTGAGCCTTTAACCCTTGCAATGAAGTTTTGGATTTTGCCATAACCACCATTAAAGAAACTTGCCATTTTTGTCCAATTTTGAATTTTTATGCTTGAAATGGACTTTACACGAATTTGGCATGTGTATTATGATGTATCAAGGCCATTCAAACCACAAGATGTCCTTTGATTAATTTTTTTTATTTTTATTTGAATTTTAAGGATTTAAAATGAATTAAATCAATAAAATTAAATAAAAATAGAAAAATTAATGTTTAATCTTGAGATAAATCATGGTACACGTGGGAGGCATGGAAAAGCTGAATCAAGTGAGAAAAGTGGGCCCTTTTGTCAAAAATTGAAGTTTCAAGGATAGTTGACTTTGGCCATTTCACAAAAATTTCCCAACTTCTCCAATGCATATCTTGCTCAATTTTGATCATATGAACATGTTCTTGGACATTTTGGAAAGGTCTTGAAGTCCTCTAACCAATTCCTTTGGTCCCATGTCATTTTGATTTACCAATCTCAAGTTATGGTCTTTGACTTAAAGTGCCTTTTTGTTGACTTTTGAAAATGACCTATAATGTTGAAATTGATAACTTTTTATGAGAGCATTTCTTGAATTTGGAATGTGAAGACGAGTTGTAGGAAATGTCATCCCCTTCAAAATGAGCATTGGATGGGATTTTTCTGATGAACCATGAAAAAGTTATGCCTTGGTCAAGTTACAGTTGACTTTTCAACTGTCCAAAAATAGAAACTTTTGACACCTTGATGATTTTTGAGCCATTCTTGTGGAATCATGGTCAAGACTTGACCAAATGATGATTGTGGCTTCAAAATAAGATGTTGACCAAAAAATTTGACTTTTGACTGCCAAATGACCATCTTGCCCCTACAGTTGATTGTGAAGCAATTAGGGTTTTTTGACTGTGCAACTTGATCTTGTGAGCCTTGAAACTTGGCATGTAGATGCTTGACAATGTTTATAGGCATATGTGACTTGATTGAGTCCTTGAAAACCTCAACTTCCTTGAAGGAACCAAAACCCTAATTTTGACTGGCTTAGGATGGTTGACTGTGTAGCCCTTGAGTAGACTTGAGCAAATTGAGATGATGCTTGTCAAAACTTTGAAGAATATGGGAGGGAAAATTTTGGGGTACAACAGTTGCCCCTGTTCAATCTTCTTAGACCTGAGGATGTAGATTGGCTTGTGTGCCTTTCGTGATCCGAGGTTGGAAGATGATTGAACACTAGAGTGCCCAGAAATTTGCACTCGCATAGTAGAGTATCAGCAGTGTGATGTCAGGAATGGGCTTACAGATGCCATTTGGAGAGATGGTGGATAGGAGGATGGGCTTATAGATGCCATCTGGAGATGTGACAGAACCTTGTCGGGAATGGGCTTATAGATGCCATTTGGAGGTATAGTGAATGGTTGAATATGAGTAAGAAATAGAGTAGCTTCCATGTCTGGAGCATATCTAGTCTGTACCAAATTTGCTGACGTCTGAACGAGTAGTAGAATGACCGCCGTGTATGGGGTATATCCATACTGCAACTGAATGAGTGGCATAATGTCATCCGAATCTGGACTGCTTCTTGAAGGAAATCTGGACTAAACAATAGAATAGCATCCAGGTCTAGAGCATCTCTGAGTTATCTTTAGAAGTTTGAATCTGAATAAGCAATAGAATAGCGTCCAGATCTGGAGCATCTCTAGGCCATCTCCGGAGAGAAAATCTGAATAAGATGTAGAATAACATCCGGGTCAGGAGCATCTCTAAGCTATATCTGAAAGGAAATCTGAATAAGTATCAAAATGTCGCCATGTCTGGGTTGCATCTGAACTATCTCTGGACGGAATCTGGAATAAGTATCAGAATGTCGCCATGCTTGGGTTGCATCTGAACTATCTCTAGAAGGAAATCTGAATAAGTAATAGAATAGCATCCGGATCTGGAGCATCTTTAGGCCATCTCTGAAAGGAATCTCTGAATAAGCAATAGAATAACAGCCGGGACCGGAGCATCTCTGAGCTATTACTGGAGAGAAAATCTGAATAAGCAAAAGAATAGCATCCGGGTCAGGAGCATCTCTAAGCTATATCTGAAAGGAAATCTGAATAAGTATCAAAATGTCTCCATGTCTGGATCGCATCTGAACCATCTCTAGAAGGGAATCTGGAATAAGCAATAGAATAGCATCCGTGTCCGGAGCATTTCTAAGCTATCTCTAGAAGGGAGTCTGGAATAAGTATCATAATGTAGCCATGTCTGGATCGCATCTGAACCATCTCTAGAAAGAATCTCTGAATAAACAATAGAATAGCATCCGTGGTTGGAGCATCTCTAAGTTATCTCTGAAAAGAAGCCCTGAATAAGCAGCAGAATAGCGTCCGGTTCTGGAGCATATCTGAATTATTTCTGAACCAGCAACTCTGAATAAGCAATAGAATAACGTCCATCTCTGGAGCATTTCTAAGCCATCTCTGAAGAGAAAATCTGAATAAGCAAAAGAATAGCATCCATATCTGGAGCATTTCCCAGCTATATCTGAAAGGGAATCTGGAATAAGTATCAGAATGTAGCCATATCTGGGTCGCATCTGAACTATATCTAGAAGGGAATCTCTGAATAAACAATAGAATAGCATCCGTAGTTGGAGCATCTCTAAGTTATTTCTGAAAAGCAACTCTGAATAAGCAACAGAATAACATCTGGTTTGGAGCATATCTGAACTATCTCTGAGAAGAAACTCTTGAATAAGCAAAAGAATAACATCCATCTCTGGAGCATTTCTAAGCTATCTCTGAAGGAAACTCTTGAATAAGCAAAAGAATAACATCCATCTCTGGAGCATTTCTAAGCTATCTTTGAAGAGAAAATCTGAATAAGCAAAAGAACAGCATCCATATCTGGAGCATTTCCCAGCTATATCTGAAACTTTGAATAAGCAAAAGAATAGCATCCATCTCTGGAGTATTTCTACGCTATCTCTGAATAGAAAATCTGAATAAGCAAAAGAACAGCATCCATATCTGGAGCATTTCCCAGCTATATCTGAAACTTTGAATAAGCAAAAGAATAGCATCCATCTCTGGAGCATTTCTACGCTATCTCTGAAGGAAACTCTTGAATAAGCAAAAGAATAACATCCATCTCTGGAGCATTTCTAAGCTATCTTTGAAGAGAAAATCTGAATAAGCAAAAGAACAGCATCCATATCTGGAGCATTTCCCAGCTATATCTGAAACTTTGAATAAGCAAAAGAATAACATCCATCTCTGGAGCATTTCTATGCTATCTCTGAAGAGAAAATCTGAATAAGCAAAAGAACAGCATCCATATCTGGAGCATTTCCCAGCTATATCTGAAACTTTGAATAAGCAAAAGAATAGCATCCATCTCTGGAGCATTTCTACGCTATCTCTGAAGAGAAAATCTGAATAAGAAAAAGAATAACATCCATGTCTGGAGCATTTCCCAACTATCTCTTTAATCTCTTTAATGTAGATATGCCCTGGCTAGATACAGGTATCGAATCCACAATCAATCGCTCACAGATATGCCCTGGCTAGATGCAGGTATCGAATCTGGAATTGCGACAGTTGATAGTAATCGTCTTTGGATTGACCTTTTTCCTGAAAAGGCAAAACATCAGTTGTATGCAATGTCATGGTGCATGAACTGCATGATTTTAAGATGTTCTCAAAAATGAGATTTGTGTTGTATAATGTCTGAAGATGTGATGTTTATGAATGTATTTTCGTCTAGGAAAATAAATCCTTGACGAATGTTGGGAACTTGTTGAATCCTGGGCTGATGTTTGAAGAGTAGAGCTCTTCATTTCCGCTGGGGACGACGGTTGTAAGAATAACCGGTAGGAGAAGATGACTCAGTTTGAGGAATAAATTTGTTGAGGAGATTACTCTGCGGGGAATTACTCTGTGGGAAGAGATACACTTCGCTGAGGTTTCGATGAGAACTCCGTTGGGGGTAGGAAGAGCTTCGCCGAGGACGATCTTTCCGAGTAATTAGCTGAGGATAACCCAGTTATAAGCTCTGGTGGAGAATAACCTTTGAATAAAGCCGGGGAGACGCGCTCGTATTCTACAGGGGACAAGCTTCCAGAATCTACTGGGGATAAGCTTCCAGAATCTACTGGGGAGATGGTTCAACTCTCCTGGGGAGACTTTTGAGATTGTACTGGGGAGTGGCTCCACTGGGTGTCTGGATTCCGCCGGGGAACAATCTTATATTAAGACTGCCAGGGATGCTTATTAAGGAATATCTGCATACTCTGCTGGGGAATGTTGAGATTTTCTGGGGATACCCAACTTCCTTAAGGCTGACAGTAGACTAACTCTGCTTGGGGAGAGTGTCGCTGACTTGCCGGAGAATACTGTGCCTTTTTAGGGCTGATTGGGAGACCAGCTCTGCTTGGAGAGTATTGTTTGAGTCTTGACTTACTCTGTGGGGAGCGAAGATATCTTGGTCACGTTCTTCAGCTGAAACTACCTTAGTACCTTGGCGGACGGAGCAACTAGATCGCTTAGACAACTCGGTTGCCCCAGCTTCTGTGGGAGAAGGTACCTGTAGAGGTGCTTGATGACTGCCGATTGACAAATCTTCTTCTGGTAGGCAAGTGACGAGATGCCGGGACATAGTCGTACGCTTTTGATCCCTAACTTTTGCCTGGACCGCCCTTTCGGTTTTTCAGTCCACCGGGATACCCATTTTTGCCCAAGCCGCCTTTTCAGGTTTTCGACTTGCCGGGTGTACAGATTTTTTTCATTTCATCCCTTATTTTTGCCTGAACCCTTTTGGTTCGCCGGGAAGCCCTTATTTTTGCCTAGGCCAGTCGACCTAGCGGGTCTTTGATTATGCGTAGTATTTTTCGACTATGTCCACGCCCTCAGGATGTAGGGAGGTGCCCCTGTTGTTAGTGTTGCGTTGTCATACCACCAGAAGATCTTTGTTTGATCGTCCAATGCCCCAAGTGATCCAGATGGAGATTTTCCCCCAGCTGGTTGGCCTTTTGAGAGATTCTCCGAATCTTGACTTAACTGCCCCCGATGGTGGACAATGATCATGCCCTGCCCCTTGATTGGAGGTGTTTTTGTTCATTAGACATTCGTCGTGCGAACTTCTATGTTGTTCAAACAAATAGTCATATGCAAGCAATGTTATATTAAAAATGCAAAGCTTATGTCTGTCTTGAAGTTTTCTGAAAATGCAGTTTTCAATAAAACAAGTGAATTTTTGTGAAATGTGATGTCAACTCAAGATTTTACAGCGAGCCTTAAGGAGTCAGGATACCTTTGGTAACAGTATGCTTTCGAACTAACCCATGCTTCAGCTAGGAATTTTTTAGGGTTGTAACGTGGCCTGGTTCACGGTTTAAGAAACAAAGGATAAAGGCTCAAATTTTTATTTGTACCCACCCGCTCTTCGTGATGTTCTTCAAACCTAAACTCAGCTGACCGTGCGTTAGACCTTGTTTGGGTCTTTGCTCTGATATTCCGGTGATGGTTCGGATACTGATAGTTTATTTTGACAAGGCAGTCATTTTTTGTTGAGGTTTTGTAGGACCTCTTTCTTTTGATTTTGTTATCCCTGTTTTTTGCCTGAACTGTTTCTTTTGTGATTACAGTCAGCGGGATGCCCTAGTTTTGTAAGTCTCCTTCATAGGTTTTGACTTATTGGGATTTTTATTTTGATAGATAATGACTGCCTGTCGTTATGATTATTCGGAACCATCACTGTCTTTTGTTTTGTGAGGACCTCTTTGGTGCTATTCGTTGTGCACTTGGATCAACTGAGAGAACTACCCTGCCCCAGGTTATGATTAAGGGTTTTAATTTTCGAAAAGAAAAACTCCTACTTCTTTGGCTCGAAGGGGTTGACGAGGGATTATCTTCCTTATAACTCCAGTGTTTAGGAATTGAAACAATGCATGTACCTTATCAGCGGGGTCTGTTCAAAAGCATACTGTAGATTATGGTATCGTTTTCGTCATCCTCCCTTAAGAGGCTTAGAATTATTAACCGAGCGTTGATCATCACAAAAATAATATGAAAGCAATTTGAATATAGTGAAAATAATTGGATTAATTCAAAAACAGACGTATGCAGTGCATTAATGAAATAAAAGAGTTTGATATGACATTAATTGTTTGTATAAGCAAAAATTACAACTCGGAAATTCAAATAAACAAAAGCCTTCAATGATTGGGCAAAGGAGCGGTGATTATGTTTGGAGTCTCTGGTGCTTCAAACTGAATCTCTCCGGCGTCAATCATGTCTTGGACCTTGTTCTTCAGAGCCCAACAGTTGTCTGTAGTATGCCCCGGGCTATCAGAATGGTATGCGCACCTATCGTTGGGATGATAGTTAGGAGTAGAAGTGTTTGGATTCCGGAGAGGAGCCCTTAAGGTAATCAGCCCTGCCTTCAACATTTGTTGTAGCGCTTGATCCAGTGACATGTTGATCTTAGTGAATTGTCTCTTGGGTGCGACCTCCTTATGTTGCTGCCCCTGTCCTTGTTGAGCAGGCCTGGGATTAAAGATCTGGGTTGCCCCTACATGTTGATCATGGCGACCCTTTTTACTATGCACAGCATTGGACTCCTTCTTCCCACTGTAAGGCTTTTTATGAGCATCAGCAGGTGCAGGTTCTTGAATCTTTCCAGCCTTGATACCAGCTTCAATCCTCTCCCCGGTCAAGATCAAATCTGTAAACCCAGCAGAAGAATTCCCAATCAGATGGTTGAATAAGGGACCAGACAGGGTCCCTAAGAACATGTCAACGAGCTCACGGTCAGTCAAAGGCGGCTGCACCCTTCCAGCCAGATCTCTCCACCTTTGCGCATACTCCTTAAAACCTTCACCCGTCCCTAGTGACATACCCTGGAGTTGGGTACGCGTAGGAGCGAGGTCGGCATTATACTGATACTGCTTATAAAAAGCAGTAGCCAAGTCCTCCCAGTTATGAATAGTGGTTCCATCCAGCTGATAGAACCATTCGAGTTGAGTCCCTGAAAGACTCTCTTGGAAGAAATGGATCCATAGATTCTTGTCTGCCGTGTAGGGCTGGATCTTCCTTGCGTAGGAACAGAGGTGCAACTTAGGACAGGAAGGTCCATCGTACTTTACAAAGGCAGGTGCCTTGAACTTGTGAGGGATCACCACCCCAGAAGATAAACCTAGGTCCCCAAAGTCCAACCCAGGCACACGTTGAATTTCCATAGCATTTAAACGGTCCTCCAGCTGTTTGTACCAGTCCTCAGCAGGGGGATACTGTTCATCATTGAAATCTGTCTCGGTGTCAGAGACTACGGAACTAGGAACCCTTCCCTCTTGGTGACTGCCTTCCCCAACGGATGGAGTAGTCCGCTCAGCTTCATTCTGCAGTGTATTCCCAGATCTGCGTCTAGGGTTGAACAAAACAGTCCTCTTCTTCTTTTTCTTCAAAAGCAGAGTCTTCAATTCCTGTTGTCCTTGGGCTAAGCTCATGACCAGCTCCTGGAACTGGGCGTTATGGGCCTGGAGGGCCTTGATAGCTTGTTCATTGGATGATTCAGGATTCATGATGACTGCTAAAATAAACAGCGAAGAAGGTAAGTGACCTGTAGAATAGAGTACCTGTAATGCAATGATATGTATGTATGCATGCAATGTTTTCAAGGATCTCACGGGGTAAACAGAGAAACTTGTTAGAATTTGAATTTGGGTAGCTTGATTGAAGGAACTTCATGTTGCTGAGAGTCCTTCTTCAAGAGTCAAGGCTCACCATATCGAGTGGGTCATAGCCCTGGACTCAAGTTATCAACCTTGGCTAGAGGAAAATAAATCCCCTTTGCCCCTTGCTAGACACTTTGATTCATCATGACCTGCATCACAAGCCCTTGAGATCCTTGAAATGGATTAGTCTTTATGCGGGATGCATGCAATGGTATGATGTTATGCTATGCATGGAGTAATGTAGGTAAACCCTGTTATGAGTCCAGATTAAGGACTGTAAACAAACCCTGCAAGAAACTCATGTGTTAGATAACAAGCATGCAAGTAGTCAAGTTTGAAAGCACACAAGTCACACAAAACAGCCCTTAGAGTTTAGGCCAGCACGTAGTTCAGGTATTACCCTCTTTCAGTTTCGTTGGTTAAGACCTGTCCTATCAAAAGTAATCGGGTTCTAGAGGATCCCAATATCACTGACTACCCTCAATCGGTCATAACTCCAGCATCGCAATCTTTTCTTGCGGCCAGAACCATCGCGAGAGTTTAGCCTCAATGGGTGTAGCATACTGCTACTGTCCTATGGCCAAGTTGGGTCACATTAGGGTTCTAAGGTCGGTTGGTGCTTAATGACTCCTCAGAAGACCCATATTCTCCTCGTTGCAACACAAGGGATATCGGTACAGACCAAGGTGCCACACCAATGTAGCCACTGCTTCACCCGTGTCGGTCTATGCCGGACAGGTCCCTCACAACTTATGCTACCTAAAAGGGTATCCCCAGATCCGGGTTAGGATCTATGAAACTCCGATGCAAAGCCCACAAATATAAAGCAATCAAAGCAAATAAATTGAAAACATAAGTATGATCTAATCCTAAGGTACACCTCACTTTTATATGTCCCCAGCAGAGTCGCCAGTTCTGTGATCGGTGGAAATAGAACTGACTGTTTTTTAAGCTGGTTTCGCGAAATGTCGCGGTAAGCAAGAGTCTCCACCGTCTTTTATGTTCTCCAACATGGAAAGGATAAAAGCACAGCAAAATTCCTTATTCGAGAATGTTTCTCGGTTCGGGAGGTAGATTTATAGAAAGGGAAGGTGTTAGCACCCTTTCTATCCGTGGTTATCCACGGGCTCTTAGGTACTTGCTCTTATGTTTTCAAAATTTGTTTGCTTTTAAAGTGTGTGTGGGTTTTGAAAAAGTTTCGTTTGAAAAATTTCTGATTAACTCTTGTATCAGTCCTCAAGAGTGTATGAAAAATTTGTTTGAAAACTTTTGAAAGTGTGGGTGCGAAAGGTATTTTTGTTTTGTTTTGAAAAGAGCAAGTACTTGAGAGAAATCTACCTACTCTAAGGAATTAGGTTGTGTAAGAGTCCTTTAGACAGTGCTATCCCACCATTTAGAGGTAGGTAGCACCGTCGTTGGAGGTGTTCGGGTCAATTCGATTATCGGGACAGTGTGGTCACCGAAGCAACGGTAGGATACCTTAGAAGTAACCCTAATGTCCTAGATCCTTTTATCCGAGGCAACCGTTTTGAGGCAACTGAATCTTTAGACAAAGGGTGACCTCTAAGACGTCATATACTTGATGACCACGTTTCGAGGCAACGAGTGAAGCGTACCCTAGGAGTGGCATGTGCTTTGTGTGTTGTTTTTTAGTTAATTGTCTTTGTACATGTTATTTGTGAGCTACGGATTAATTTTATTATTCATACATTCTTTCATGCATTTTTTAACAGTTAGGAGTGCGGAAAATAAATTGCGGGAAGGTAAATCTAGCTATTACAAGGCGCGGGTCGATACATCGCCAAAAAACAAAAACCCGTTTTGAAAATAAGAATGCGGGAAATAGCAAATAGAGAGATAAACCTAATTAACTATTATATTTCCGGAAGCAGTTACATAATAATCAAAATAAAATAAATGCGCGCGAATAAAAATTAATCGGGAATGCCTTGAGGGTTTTGACCCTTTTAAGAAAAGAAATGAATTTTTTTTGTCTTTTTTGTGATTAAATGAAATTAAAACTAATGATTAAACTAATTAATTAATTTATTAAAATAAAAAATGTTTTTTTGAATTTTTATGTTTTTAATGAAATAAAATAAAAGGAAATAAAATTAAAAGTTAATAAACAAAAACCTAATTCTAAATTTATTTTATTTATTAAGAAAAAAAAAGTTAAAGTTGCCTAATTAAACTTAACTCAATTTATTAGTATTTATTTACAAAAATAAAATGAAATTAATAATAATAATAATATTAGTTCTTTTTGATTTTTTTTAAAGAAAAGAAAATTAATTATGTTAATAGTTAATAAAAGGGAAAAAATAAATAAGACAAACAAAATATAAAAATGACAAAATTAAAAATTGCAAACCCAAGGGGGGTTTTGGGCCAGATTGGGGTGTTCTGAATTGAATTGTGAGGCCCATTTGCACCAAGCTCGTTGACTTTCTGGACTGCCTGCGCCTGTGTTGACTCATGATAATGGTGCTCATCATTTTCTGGCCCTTGGATCTGCTTCTGAGGCCACTTGGCACCCTCCTGGATGAGGTGTATGATATGCCTTCTTTTGGAACGCTGCAAGAAAGTATGAGAAGAAAAATAATATAACGCATTAGTGGGACCTGGGGATCGAACCCAGGTCCCAAAGATTACCAAACACGTTGCCAACCACTACACCACTCATGCGCATTTGTTAATATAATGGCCACTAAATATATTATTCAAAACAAAGGCATAGTCTGGAAACACAAAAAGGCGCGTCAGGTTTGAATGGCCCATTCCCATCATTCCACGTAATCATCTTCTTCGTTCCTGAAACAAAAAACACAGACAAATAACGGGGGTTTTAAACCCCCACAAAATGCTAATGTCCAAAATAGCGATTAGGCGCTCAGTGTATATAAAAAGGGCGCGAGGTATCTAATGGATTCGTCTCATCACGCCGGTTTCAACCATGTATGTTTGGAGGCTTGATTTTATAGCATGTGCAAAGCCCCAATTCGAAAGCTCTGAAACCTTAGAACTTAACAATGGCAACTTTCATTTTAGAGCATCATAATCAAATTAAATTATATAGAAAGCTTCGTAACAATGTCAGCAATACAAAACAGTAATCAAAATGTATTAATGATGCGTAAAAATGGAGTTTTGATTATGGAAAAGTTTGCTCAAACAGTGGTTCTGTTTGCCGTTTCCTTGAGTGTTGGGGTTGGTTTATGACTGCAAATCGTTCCTGGGAGTGTTGGGAGTGTGTTTGGATCAAAAGAAATGCTTGAATTGCACTGGAAGATTGATTTCAGTTTGTGACTTTTCTTTGGAATTTTGGAAATTGGCTATGCTGTTTCAGAGGTTTCTAGGTCGTGTTCTTGGTCTGGAGCATTTGCATATATGTCTATGAATGAGAATCAAGCAATAATGTGAGCCTTTAACCCTTGCAATGAAGTTTTGGATTTTGCCATAACCACCATTAAAGAAACTTTCCCTTTTTGTCCAATTTTGAATTTTTATGCTTGAAATGGACTTTACACGAATTTTGCATGTGTATTATGATGTATCAAGGCCATTCAAACCACAAGATATCCTTTGATTAATTTTTTTTATTTTTATTTGAATTTTAAGGATTTAAAATGAATTAAATCAATAAAATTAAATAAAAATAGAAAAATTAATGTTTAATCTTGAGATAAATCATGGGACACGTGGGAGGCATGGCAAAGCTGAATCAAGTGGGAAAAGTGGGCCCTTTTGTCAAAAATTGAAGTTTCAAGGATAGTTGACTTTGGCCATTTCACAAAAATTTCCCAACTTCTCCAATGCATATCTTGCTCAATTTTGATCATATGAACATGTTCTTGGACATTTTGGAAAGGTCTTGAAGTCCTATAACCAATGCCTTTGGTCCCATGTCATTTTGATTTACCAATCTCAAGTTATGGTCTTTGACTTAAAGTGCCTTTTTGTTGACTTTTGAAAATGACCTATAATGTTGAAATTGATAACTTTTTGTGAGAGCATTTCTTGGATTTGTAATGTGAAGATGAGTTGTAGGAAATGTCATCCCCTTCAAAATGAGCATTGGATGGGATTTTTCTGATGAACCATGAAAAAGTTATGCCTTGGTCAAGTTACAGTTGACTTTTCAACTGTCCAAAAATAGAAACTTTTGACACCTTGATGATTTTTGAGCCATTCTTGTGGAATCATGGTCAAGACTTGACCAGATGATGATTGTGGTTTCAAAATAAGATGTTGACCAAAAATTTTGACTTTTGACTGCCAAATGACCATTTTGCCCCTACAGTTGATTGTGAAGCAATTAGGGTTTTTTGACTGTGCAACTTGACCTTGTGAGCCTTGAAACTTGGCATGTAGATGCTTGACAATGTTTATAGGCATATGTGACTTGATTGAGCCCTTGAAAACCTCAACTTCCTTGAAGGAACCAAAACCCTAATTTTGACTGGCTTAGGATGGTTGACTGTGTAGCCCTTGAGTAGACTTGAGCAAATTGAGATGATGCTTGTCAAAACTTTGAAGAATATGGGAGGGAAAATTTTGGGGTACAACACTTAACTATAGTTTTCTTGTCTTCTGCTTAGCTGTCAAGAGAGTCGTCTCGAAGAAAACTGCTGAGAGTTCAAAAGGGGGAGACTCCGCCGTCAACCCTTCTCCCAAGGTATTTACTTTTCCTTCGAATCCTCATTTTTTATCTGACACGGGTACTAAACCCATCGACTTGGTTTTCTGTATGCTCAGAAACCAACCCCCAAAAAATGGAAGGTTCAGGAGATCCAAATCTCTAGTGATGAAGAAGAGGAGTCTCCTCTTGTTCCTTTGCAGAGGCGAAGATTAAAAAAGCCAGCTCCTGTCGTTGAACCTCGTCCAAAAATTAGGATTAAAACTACAGCTGGGAGGCCTCCTCCTGTAGTCATCAATGAACCTTCTGAACAGGAGGTAATCGCTAGGTTGAACAATCCCAGCGAAAGTGACAACTCTAGTCCTGGTGCTGAAATCCCAGTCCAGGTATTTTACTTCGACTGCTTAATTTTTATTCCTCTGCTCTCTTTCACTTTGTGAGGATTCTAAAAGAAACAAATTCTTTCTATTTCCTAGGACACTGTTGGCACTTCGACACGAATTCCTACTCATGTCGAGGATTCGGTCACTCTCTTGAATAGTGAAGGGGATCCCACTTATAGGCCCTCTTCAGCGAAAGGCTCTTTTATGAGTTCAGATGACGAAGTAAATCAGACTTCTGAACCTCAGCATGAAACCATAGAAGAAGCTGATGAAGAAGAAGCTGCAGGAAACCAAGAGGAGACTAGGGTTCTGCTGGTTGAAGTGCGAGAGACTGGGGAGGAAGGTACCCCTGGCGTTGAAACTGAAATAGAAAGGGAGAATGTAGAGATCCAAGAAGCTGTGGGTGAAGAAGTTTTTGCTGAAGGAAACCAAAATCCTCCAGGAACTGAAGCAATTCCAACTCAAGTAGCCAACATGGTTATTACAGCCAACGAAAGTATCCCTTCGACGGGATCCAGAACCAAAGAGGATTTGGCTTTACTGAAGCAACAAAATCCGTTAGGTTATCTGACTGCAATTCTGGAGGGTCGAGAGAGTTCCTCTGATCACAGTGCCTCGACTGCATCTGGAAGATCTACTTCGACTTCCCCTCTCAACGAGGCTCTTCAAAAGGTTAAAGCACAAATCTTTAAAAGAGATTTGATGTTAACTTTAGAGGGGGAACCAGCAGCTCCTTCCTTTCTGAAGACTATCTTGAAAGTTGTCGATCTTCTTGTTGCTCCTCCAGATGTAGCCAGTGTAATCTTGGATTTACTCTCTATTGTTGATCAGGTATCAGCGGATTACAACCGTCAGAGAATTCTCAATCGTGAGATCGAAGAATCCAATGGTCAAGTGGCTGTTGCTTGGCATGCTGCTACTGAATCCGCTTCTAGAGTAAAGGACTTATCGAAGGCCCAGGAGGCTAGGCAAAAGGCGGTCGAGGAGATTGATCAAGACAATGTTCAGTTGAGAGCACAGATTGCAGAGTTGGAAGCAAAAATTGCTGCCAACGACAAAAAGAAATAGGAGCTTCTTGCTGTGAACAATGAATCAAAAAGCCAAGAAGAATTGGCTGAAGGGTTAAAACACGCTGATCGAGCTCAATCTCTGGATGCTAAGCTCGAAACCCTTCACCAATCGAAAGCTCTATGTGATCGACGGCTAGAGTTGTAGAGAATCAAGTATCTTCAGATTAAAGCTAACCTTCCCTTTTGAATCTTGTTTCTCTCAATTATGTAATCACTTTCTGTAACGATTTCAGAGTCATTTTGGCTCTCTTAATGAAAAAATTTTAAGTTTCCATTTTGGCATTCTTTATAATCAGTTGTTATATATTATTTATTTTTATCTCTTGAAGCATGAGTCTATAAGTTTTCAAGTATTTACCATTTACCTTCAAGAGTCTTTGATCTTCGCTTAATTCTTCGATCTCATAGGCTCTGCCTGAGAATGCTTGCACAATTCTAAAAGGTCCTTCCCACTTAGGGGACCATTTTCCCAAGCTTCTGTCTTTTCGATCTATTAGGAGTATTACTTTCCAAACTAGATCTTCAGGATGAAACGTCTTTTAATTTACCCTTCGATTGTAGGATTTCTCGACTCACTTCTTCTGTAGTCTCAAAAGATCCAAAGCTTTCAACCTTTCTTCGTCTAAGTCTACTAGTTCATCTAACATTATACTCCAGTAGACTTCAGAAGGGATCTTATGATGTATCTGAATCCTTGTCGCTTGCAAGTGGATTTCCATTGATAACACTGCATCATGACCATAGATTAGGCGAAATGGTGTTGTCCCTGTGGCTTCTTTTGGACAAGTTCGACATGCCCACAGGACTTGATCCAGTGTCTTGTGCTAGTTTCTGGGTTTCTTTCCCACATGTTTCTTTATTAAACTGATCACTACTTTATTTGTTGCTTCGACCTGGCCATTGGCCTGCGCATAATAGGGTGTTGATGTTAACAGTTTAAACCCCATCTCTGCAGCGAATTCTTGCATCTTTCGACCAGTGAAGACTGATCCTTGGTCTGTAGTTATTGTTTCAGGGATTCCAAATCTATAGATGATGTTCCTTTGAATGAATTCAATGACATTCTCCTGGTCTACATTGACCAAAGGAATCGCTTCAATCCACTTAGTATAATAATCAATGCCTACCAATATATACTTCTGACCTTTAGAAGATGCTGGTCGAATTTCTCCAATGAGATCCAAGGCCCATCCTCTAAAAGGCCAAGGTTTCACAATCGAGTGAAGTTCGTTTGCTGGCACATGTTGAATGCCTGTATGTTTTTTGCATTCCTGACACCCCTTTGCAAATTCAACATAATCCTTTAACATAGTGGGCTAATATAAGCCTTGTCGAAACAATAACCATTTCATCTTTTGGCCTACTTGGTGTGCTCCACATGCCCCAGCGTGTGTGGTGGAAAGAGCTATATATGCTTCTGTTTCACTTAAGCATTTTAGAAGCACGCCTTCTGGTTTTTTCTTAAATAGTTAATTTCCCATCAGCACATAACTCAGCACTCTGTACTTTGTCTTTTGTTCTGTCGAAGCCACTAGATTTTGTAAATAGTCCACTACAGGCTTTCTCCAATCTTGCTCTGTTAGATTGTCTATGAACGAAATTTCAAAATTTTCATGATCAGTGTATCCTAACTTTGTGGTCTTTAAATCTGATGGAAATAATTTGGTGGCAGTTACTCTTCCTCTAACTTCGATTTCCTGTTGTAGCCTCTCTTTCGAAACTTTATACCCAGAAGCAATTTGTGCCAAGTCGTTGGCTGCTTGATTTTCCAATCTAGGTATGTGTCGAATGCTAACTGCCTCGAAGTTTTTCAACAACCGTCTGGCTATTACGAAATACATAATAAGGTTTTCTTTTATGCATTTCTATTCTTTCGTAATTTGTTTTAGGACTAACTATGAGTCTCCCATTATTTCGACTTGAGTTGCCCCCAATTTCAATAAGATTTCAAGGCCTACGATTAATGCTTCGTATTCAGCCTCATTATTGGAGCAATCCCTGTCTATTTTGTACTTAAATGTTGTTGGAATTTTATTTGGAGAAATAATAAGGACTCCGACTCCGACTCCATCTTTAAAGCTAGAACCATCAAAGTAAAGTTTCCATGGTTCGATCTCCAAATAATTTAGTGATCTTTCTTGTATGGAGTGGTCGACTATAAAGTCTGCGACCACTTGGCCTTTCATAGCCTTGAGAGGCACAAAAGTTAATGAATATTCAGTTAATGCAAGTGCCCATTTGCCAATTCTACTATGCAAAATGGGTTTTGACAACATATACTTGAAAACGTCAAAATGAGACGAAACATAAACATTAACTGGCTTTATATATTGCTAAAGTTTTGTACATGAAAAATACAGACATAAACACAGTTTTTCAACTTCGTTATATCTAGTTTTTGCATCGTTTAAAACTCTACTGAGGTAGTAGATGGGCCTTTCGACACCATGTTCATCCTCCTGAGCCAGCATGCTCCCTAAAGTCTTATCAGACGCAGCTATGTACAGTCTCATACTTCTACTTCGACAATGAGGCACCAGAATAGGTGGTTTAATGAGGTACTCTTTGATTTTGTCGAAGGCCTCTTGATGTTCTTCCCTCCATTCAAACCCTCCTTTGTTAATTTGAAGTAAAGGCGAAAAGGCTTGCGTTTTTCCACTATGGTTGGATATAAATCTCCTTAGGAAATTTATCTTCCCAAGTAAGGATTGCAATTCCTTTTTGTTACTTGGTGCTTTGGCTTGCAAAATAGCTTTGTTCTTGTTTTGGTTATCTCAATGCCTTTCTCGTGGACCACAAAACCTAAGAAATCTCCTGCTTTTACACCAAAAGCACACTTCAGAGGATTCATCTTCAGGCCGTAGTGTCCCGTCCTCTCAAAGGATTGTCGAAGATGATCCATATGAGCCTTCCCTGAAACAGATTTGACAACAATATCATCAATATAAATTTGCATGAAAGTGTCAATAAAGTCATGGAAGATCGAATTCATGGCTCTTTGGTACGTTGCCCCTGTATTCTTTAGGCCAAAAGGCATCACTACCCATTCATAGGTGCCTAAAGCCCCGGGGTAACGAAAGGCCGTTCTCGACACATCTTCTTCAGCAATGAAGATTTGGTTGTATCCAGAGTAGCCATCCAACATACTCATGTATTCGAAACCAGCGGCAGAATCCACAAGCATTTTCGCCACTTGCATTGGATATTCATCTTTGGGTGTTGCAGCATTGAGATCTCTGAAATCGATGCACACCCTCAAGGTACCATTTTTCTTTATAACAGGTACAATATTTGCAATCCATTCGACGTACCTGGTCGTTCTGATGAACTTGCATCTCAGCAGCCTTTCGACCTCCATTTTGATTTTTGATAAAATTTCTGGCGCAAACCGTCTTAGAGTCTGCTTAACGGGTTTCTTTCCAAGCTTTATTGGTAACTGCAGTTCTACCAATCCTCTATCGAGACCAGGCATCTCGTCATAGTCCCACGCGAAGCAGTCCTTGAACTCTTTTAGTAATTTGATCATTTCGATCTTGAGCCCTGGATCCATTTTTGTGCTTATGTATGTGGGCCTGTTCACAAGACATTCGCCTAGATTTACCTCTTCTAGAGGATCTTGCGCCAACATTCTGACATTGTTCGCCAGCGGGTCCTTTTCGAAACCAAGAGGTTCGTCGTCATAGATGGTGTCTAACCTCTGGTCTAGAAAGTCTTTCGTTCCCAAGTCGGGAGGCTCCGGGTCGAAATCTTTCCCAGGCCCTATCTTCGAAAGGACTTGTTCATTGGCTTTGGAAGCCACATATTTAACTTCAGCCTCTAAGGCCGCTATCATTCTGTTTTCGGCCACATAAGCTGAAATCTTTTGGAGAGTTGATGACTCAGTCATCATCATCATCAAACTCGCTACCCCAGCCCGTTGGCCGTATATCACTGACTCCTCCAAAATCTATGTTGGATAAGTCTTCTCTATCCCACTGAAAGCCATAATCGGAGTGTCGGTATAGAGAGCAGAACGCATTAGGAGTTGGAGTTAAATCAAACTCTGGTGGGTTGCAAGGCCCTATGTGAGCCAAATTCCTGTCGAAATCATTCTTTCTGACACTGTTTATTTCACCCAAGTAATAACTATGGTCTGCTTCAATGTTCTCCACAATGTCGTCGGGGCGCCACATTATGACCCTTTGGTGCATCGAAGATGGCACTGCTCCAATGCCATGTATCCACTCTCGACCAAGGAGTAGATTGTAGTTGGGCTTTGCTGAAATAACCATGAACATGGTGGGTCGAAGGATTGAGCCCACTTTGAGGTCTAGTTGAATGACACCCATTGTGGTGCCAATGCCCCCTTCATAGTTGGATAAGACCATGTTGTGTGGCTTTATGTCAGCATCTCCTTTGCCTAACTTTTCCAGCATGAATTGTGGTATGATATTGATGGTTGCCCCACAATCAACCAGAATTTTGTTTATGGTTACCTCTCCAACCTTTGCTCTAATGAACAGTGGTTTCAGATGGGTCTTCATCGCCTCCGTTGGTGGTTCAAAGAATGCGTTTTATTCTTCCACGCATCCATTATTCATTATATAGTAACATACTGGCTTGTGTCTAGCCAGTTCTTGTTCAACCATTAGGTCAGTCTCTTCGACTTCGACCTCACGGTTGTATTCTCTAGGAAATACAGATATGACATTCACCATGATGTCTAGACTGTCACTAGAGTCGGAGTCGTCTTCATCATTCGACCCACACTCTTCCGCCCAGGGCACAGGATTTCTCTCCAGAGGCTTTCTTTGTTTTTTCTGCACATTAGTCCTAACTTCTGGATGAGGTCCAGTTGCCTCTTTTTCGGCCTTTCGCCGTCTTTGAAACCTTCTCCATTGTGAACGAGACATGGGATTTTTTCCTTTATAATTGCTCGACACATGGGTCATTTTGTTCGACGCAGAAGCATGGTACTCCTTTCTGTAATCTAGAGAAGAACCTCTTGGTACGTCGAACGTCTGCCATCTATCCTCGTTTGGCCTCTTCCTACTCGTGGTATTTAGCCAAGTGTCGGTAGGCACATTAGTTGGAGGCCTAAAAGTTGGTGGCCTCCTTTCTTGATTCATGGGTCTTTGTTGATGTCCTCTTCTAGGGTCAAATCGAATTTCTGGACCCATTCTTTGTTGGGCATTTGTGCCCTGTTTTGCTTTTACAAGCCGCATCACTTGTATGTGTTCAGCGGCTTTCTTATCGAAAATAGAGCTACACCTAGGACATAGCATTACTTCTGATTTCTTCTTTTGGCATCTACGCAGAAAGTCTGCCAAATCTTCGTCCTCTTTTGGGAATGCAGTTATGTTTACTTCTTCTTGTCGAAGGGCTTCCTCTGAAGCTTTGGCTCCAGAGACTTCGACCATGTTAACCGGCATGTTGCTTTTGGCAGTCAGGTTCATCTTCTGCATTTTGGCCTCCAAGTCCTCTGTCGAACCCTTTGCAGCAGCCAAATAAGAACCTGTGGTGGTTCTTTTGCTGGAGCTTTTCAGCAACTCCTTTGATTTTTTTTGGGTCTTCAGTAACCCGTTTGATCAGTTTCAGGCTACCAGCAGTCTTCTTGTTCGACCCTTTGCCAACTTCATGTTTTAAATCTAGGCCTTCAGTGGCCTTTCTCACCCCTTCAATATTTTTCCTGGAGATATTTCCAGTGAAACTTCCAAAGATAGGTTTTGTGATAAAATCTTCAGACACTTCCACCATATGAATGTCGACTGGTTTGGCATAATGCGCATATGTCTGCATTGGGTTTGTGCCGATCTTCATTGCTGGTTTATCAGCAAATTTCAGCCTTCCTTCCTTCAGCGCCTGTTGAACGAGATCCCTAAAAAAGAAACATTGTGAGGTTTTATGTCCCAAAAAATTATGGTATTTACAAAAACCTATTTTCTTTCTTTGATCTAAAGGAGGCAGTTTAGCCCCTAGAGGCACTATCATCTGTCCATCTTTAACTAATAGATTGAATATTTCGTCACACTTGGATATGTCGAAGATATAAGTTTTCTTAGGAAATTTATCATTGTTTTTCTTAGGTTCTACAGGATTTTTCCCATTTGATGGCACTAGCAATTTACAAGAATATGGTGGTCCTTGTTTTAATTCAGCTAAATCAATTTCGCCTTCTTCGACATCTATAGGATCATTGTATGACTTCGGATCGTCATCATCCATTTCGACATAAGCTACCCTTTCTCGTCGATGAGTTTTGGCAGTTTTAGCCTTTTCAACTTTAAGGCGTTCTACTTGTCGAACCCTATCAGCAAGTTGGGCCATATCCCTTAGGTATTGTGTATCTAACTTTTTCCTAATCGAATAATCCAGGCCCCCTGCTGCTATTTCGACTAATTCATGCTCAGGAACTTGAGTAAAGCATCTGGCCTTGAGTAATCGAAATCTATTTAAATATTCATCAATTGGCTCTGTGAACCTTCTTTTTACACTAGCCAATTCTTTTAGACTTATCTTGGTTTGACCCATGTAAAATTGTTCATGGAACAATCTTTCCAATTGGTTCTAGTTGTGGATCAAATTGGCTGGGAGGGTAGTGAACCAAGTGAAAGCATTCTTAGTCAAGGAACTTGGGAAATATTTGATTCTAAGGTTTTCATTGTTTGCTATCTCGCTGGCCTCTATCAAATATCTAGCCACATGTTCGACAGTCGACTCTGTCGTATCCCCTGAAAATTTAGTGAATTTTGGGACTTTTCCCCTAGGTGGTAAGTCTGTTTGCAGAATATATTCTGACAATGGGGATGCAAAGTTTGGCCTATGAAAACCAACATTCATCCCATTTTGAAGCATGATCCTCTCGATCATGGCGGTCAGATTATTGTCCACCCCATAGTTCTGGTGTCGAACTTGTTGTATTAATTCGTCAACATTTTGGTTTCGATTAGCCATAATAACGCCTTGATCGATTTCTCGATGGTTTCGAGGTATCTCTCTCCTTGGTTGTTCTACTTCTACCCTAGGAACCTGGGGGTTTGGATTAACGGTCAAATATTCTTCCATAATTACCCCTTGATTTACCCTTATTGGTATCCTCTGAGGTTGTCGAACTACTTGGGGTACCCCAAAGAATTCAGCCATGCGCATCATTTGTGATGTCATCTGCTGATTCGACTGTGTAGCAGTCTGAATGAGGGGATTTAGCACTGTACTTAAAGTTTGTGCTAACATATGTACCATTTCATGATTACTTTCGTCCATTTGTTGCCTCAAAATTGCTGTCGAAGCATTTATGAGACTTGGTATCATATGAGATGGCCCTCCCAAAAATTGGTTTCTACTAACTCCAGATCCCTGTAATGGTGATGTTGCATTCACCAAAGGTTCTGAAAAGGTGGATGTAGCATTCATAAGGCTAGCCATTTCAGTAGTTGGCATGCCATATGGTTTTTCTCGACCCATCCAGGTTGTCGAAAAGCCTGGGGGTACAGTTGATCGAGATCCTAGATTTATCCTTGGTGGAGGTGTTCCTAAAGGACCTCTTGGACCCACATACGAAAGTAAAGGTCCAGTTTGATTCGTGGTTAACACTGGCATTGATCCAACAGAAGTTTGGATATTCCCTTCGACGGCAGTAGTAACCACTGTTCCTGTAATCGGTGGAGGTATTTCTCCATGGTTTGGCTCGTTAGCCATTCTACTCTCTCTGTTTTCTTTCCTAACAGTATACTTGTTGGTTACTCTACCACTTCTCAATAACATGCAATGTTATAACTGTACAGGAACAAACGCAGTAACATAGAAAATTAGCAACGTCCCATCAGGTGTGCCAATTTGTTTACCATTGTTTTTGGTAAACAACCGCTGATCTCCAAAAAGGTAAGTTTTTTTGTTTACTTACGGGATCGATCAAACTAATCCCAAGACATATGTTAATTTTTATGTAAAATGAGTAAGAAGGAAGAACGCACGTTCGACCTAGAGAAAGGATGTTTGAGATTGTTGGAAAGTAGGCAAAAGCATAAAAATGCAAGTAAAAGAAGTAAAAAGATAACTTTGCAGGATAATGGTAAAGAAATGTAAAAAGACTTTCATTAAGTAAAAAAGGTGTTTCCAACGTACATTGCTCATCTTTATCCTTTCTCACGCAGCAGTTACTTGGATAATATTTGAGAGATTTAGTACAATAGGTTGAACACACTCAAAATTACACAAGTTTCTTAATTTATACTAAAAGTAGGTAACCGTCGAGGGGACATTCTGCGCTAGGATGAAGACAAGTGTCTTCTGCATGTCCCTCGATCCACAGCTTTTTGCCACGTTGCTTCTTCTCAGACGCTGATGAAAACTGCCTTTCCCTCCAATAATTCAAAATTCAAATGGTCTTCGATCCCTATGCCAAAGCGTGAACACTTTCCCTCAGTCAAGCAACATAACTCTGGTTCAGTCGAATGAGCCCCTGGTCGAAGATTCTTATCATAACTTAGATCTTTTTCCTGAAGTTATCTCATGCGTCGAATCATACCTCCTGGTCTGGTTCATTTCAAGTTGTTTGGTCCAAAAGATCAAATATAGTAAGTGTCGAATTTGGGAGCCAACACATACACAACACAAAGCATTCCAAAAGTGAGCTAGAGATTAAGAGCCTGTAGATAACTAGGGATGAAAAGGGTGCTAACACCTTCCCTTTTCATAACCTTCCCTTCCCGAACTCGGAAAATCCTCAAAGGTATTTCCTGTTCTTTTCACCCTTTCCTTTATTGATAAAATAAATTTCGGTGGCGACTTTTACTATCTGCAACATTTGCGATAAAACACAAAACCAAAAATCAGTTCTTCCACCGTATTACAGAATTGAAGACTCTGTTGGGGATATAATAAAAGTGGGGTTACCTTAGAGTTAGATCACATTTAAAATTATTTATTTGCTTGATTTGTATGCTTTACATTACAGGTTTTTTTGCTAGGGTTTATTCTTTGTATAGATCATATACCTGGATCAGGGGGAATATTAGGTAAGTAGCAATAGATCTTGAAAAATGTATGGCGTATACTGATATGGTTGAAGCGACGTCTATGTTAGTGCGATACATTGGTTGGTGTCGGTGTCCCTTGAGTCAATCAAGGAGAATGTTGGGTTGTCGTGTGGTATCATAAGCACTAACTGACCTTAGAACCTTAGTTGACACAACTTAGCCATTAGAAATTAGTGAGATGGTCGGCTTTGGTGCTGACTGAAGTTAGTTAATACTCGATGCTCACTCATTGAGATCAGACTCTCAGGATATTTTAATCACAAATCAGATGCTGGTGCTGAAATAAAGCTTGGGAGAAAGATCAGTGAAATTGAGGCTCCTAGAACCCGGTTACTTTTCTTAAGACAGGTTGAGCCAACTAAAACTCAAGAGGATACTTACATACAAACTCCATGCAAGCCTGAACCTAAGGCTACTTGTATGATTTGTCTGCATTCATTATCTAACAACTTGAACTCTTTGCAGGGCTTATTTGTATTCATCATCTAACGACGTGAATTCCTTGTAGGACTTGTTTGTATTCGTTATCCAATAATTTGGACTTCTTTCAAGAATTACTTGTTTTCACCACCTTACACTTTTGTTTGGTGCATAACATACACATCATGACATCATGCCATAACATTTTCGTTAACCATTTCAAGGACCTAAAGGGTCTGTGATGCAGGCTTATTATGAACTAGACGTCTAGCAAGGGGCAGGAGGATTTATTTCCCTCTAACCGAATGCGGTTGAAGTATCATGAACTAGACATCTAGTAAGGGGAAAGAGTATTTATTTTCCTCTAACCAAATTTCTTCAAAGAACAAAGTACATTATCTTGAGTCAAGGACTGGGACCCACTCGACATGGTGAGCTTGAATCTCGTAGAAAGACATTCAACTATACGAAGTTCTTCAATCAAAGCTGCAGTCGGATTCTAACATTTTCTTCTGTTTACCCTAAGAGATCCTTGAAAACATTTCATTTACATATCATGCATGTCATTACATAACAGGTAGTTCTCAAGACAGGTTTCTCATTTTCTCGCTGTTTATTTCAACAGAAAAATGACTCTCAAACAGACCGTCAGAGATCTCCAAACTCAAAATGCACAATTCCAGGAGATGTTCCTAAGCTTATCCAAGGGGTAAGAGGAATTGAAAGCACTCCTCACCGAGAAAATGACCAAGAAGAATCTTGAAGACAACAAGGAGGATCAATTGGAACAATTGATAGCTGAGATGGAAAATATGAGAATCCAGATGATGGGTCATATGGCTCTTATCCAAAACTTAGCTCGGGAACAAGAAGAGTTGAGAATTATCATCAACAAACTTCATCAGGACGAATACAACTGTATGGGACGAACGGCTAGAATTGGGGATTAAATCATTAATCAACCTCTGATAAGACAGGAAGTTGGCTTGGTTGAAACTAGGCCTTTTTGGATTACTACTACATCACAAGCCCAACAACGACCTCACCAACAACAATAGGGTAGTCAGCGTAAACAGGATACATCCAAAAGGCAATATACCAAACTCAACATGCCGATGTTGCAAGCCTTGCAACACATGTTGAAGATGAATTTGTTCACGTTGAAGGATCCTCCTCGGAATCCCAATAGTTTTGCTCCTAGCTACAATCCTGATACGAGGTGTGCATATCACTTCAACAGTCTGGGGCATGATACTAATAGTTGTTGGATGTCGAAATATAATATTTAAGACTTGATTGATGAAGGAGTGTTGGAATTCACACAAGATGGTCAGATTGATTTTTTTAGTCATCCCTCAAAGGCACACCATTTGAAGTGACAAATTCAGGCGGAGAAGCTTTTTTTGTTCATTCGAATTTTCATTTGTAACTTCATTGTTTGTTCAAACACATATCTTTATGTCAGACTTTGGTTATCCCTATTAATGCATTGCATATGTTTGTCTTGAATTAATCCATTCGTTTTCACTATACTTAAACTATGCTTTTACTTCCTTTTTGTGATATTCAACTCTCAATTAAAAGCTATAAGCCTTTAGAGGGAGGATGACGAAAATGATACCATAATCTCTACAATATGCTTTTAAATAGACCTTGCTGACGATGTCTAGGCGTTGTTTTAAATCCTAAGCAGTGGAGTTATAAGAAAGATAATCCCTAGTTAACCCCTTTGAGCCTAAGAAGTAGGAGTTTTCTTTTTCACGCAAATTGAAACCTTTAATCACAATTTGGGGCAGGGTAGTTTCTCAGTTAATTCAAATGCACATGCAGTCACAAGCTTTTACTTCGTACACAGCGAATAGTATCGGAGACATCCTTCTAAATCAAAAGATGGTGATGGTTTCCCGTAAAATAGGCAGTCATTATCTCTCAAAAGAAAAGCCCGCTAAGTCAAAACCTATGAAGGAGACTAAAAAAACTAGAGTATCCCGCTGACTGTAATCATAGAAGAAACATTTCAGGCAAAAGGTAGGGATGATAAAATCAAAAAGAGGCTGCTACAAATACTCGAGAACAGAAAAATGTTACAAAAAATGATTGCCTTCTCAAATAAACTTCCAATATCTGAACCATCACCAAAATGTCATTCCAGACTCAATTGGAATCTAAAAGCACAGTTAGTTTAGTATAGGACTGAAGAACATCATGGAGAGCGGGTTGGGTACAAATAAAGTTTGAGCCTTTATCCTTTGTTTCTTAAACTGTGAATTGGGCCACGTTACAACCCTTAAAAGTCCTAACTGAAGCATAGGTTAGTTCAAAAGCATATTGTTACAAAAAGTATCCTGACTCCTGTAAGGCTTACTATAAATCCTAAGTTGAATTCACATTATTACAAAATTCTGTTTGTTTAATAAAAATGAATTTTCAAAACTTCAAGACATACATAAGCTTTGCATTTTTAATACCACTGTTTGCATATAACTCATTATTCAACAATAGAGAAATTCACACGACGAATATTCAATGAACGGAAATCCTCTCAATGAACAGAATTACTTCAAATGGAATGACACTTCCAATAACAAGTCTTCCATAATCAAGGGGCATGACATGTTATTATCCAACTCATTTGTGGCAGTCGAGTCAAGATTCAAATAATCTCTCAAAACTGTTGAATAGTCAAGGGCAGATCTCCATCTGAATCACTTGGGACATTAAACATGAATTCTAGCAAAGGGTCACGTATAATCAAGCAAACATTTTCTGGAAGTGCTACAACACTTACTACTATGGACAGTGACAATTCTTTGTACCCTGTGAACACGGACATAGTCAGAAACTACTACGCATGAAAAAGACCTGCTAGGTTAACTGTCTTAGGAAAAAATAAGGGCATCCCGGTGAACCAAAGAGTTCGGGCAAAAATTAGGGATATATAAATAAAATTGTACACTCGGCAAGTCGAAAACCTGAAAAGGCGGCTTAGGCAAAAAAGGGTATCCTGGTGGACTAAAAATCTGAAAAGACGGTCAAGGCAAAAGTTAGGGATTAAAAGTGTACGACTATGTCCTGTTATCTCTTGTATATCAGTAGAAGACACATCACCTTGATCAGCATTTACCTAGGGCTCTAGAAGTTGAGATAATGTTCAAGTCATCCATAAAGCCCCACAGAGCAATTTCCACGGAATTATCCCTACAGAGCTATCTGCACAAGCTTATCTTCAACAAGAGATACATTCCCTACAAGTCTAATATGCCTTCACGGTAGAAAGTAAGGCATCTTCCAGTTGTTAACATAATCGTATTCACCAGTAGATCCCCCTAACGGGTAAACGAGTGTAATCGTCTCCCCGGCAATATCACCAACTTACGGAGTCCCAACCCTTATCAGAGATTAGGTCGTCAGCATAATTTATAGGAATTTTCTTCACCAGCTGAGTTTATTTCTCCAGCACTATAAAATTCCCCGCATAATTCTCTCCTCCATTAGGACTCATCTCCTCACCAAAAGTATTCCTCAGCAAAGTGTTTCTACAGCAGGGTTTATTTCCCTAACAGGTTTATTTCCCCAACAGGGTTTATTTCCCTAACAGGTTTATTTCCCCAACAAGGTTTATTTCCCCAACGGAATTCAGCCTCCCCAGCCTAAGTCTATTCCTTTAACTTCTGCAAATCACCAGCAAAACTCCTCTCTCTAGAAAAGGACAGTCCAGGCTACTATCCCTAGAGAGTTGCTATGGAATCTAAAATCGGACCAAATATCATTCAACCTTATTCTCCCAGACGAGTCAGCATCCATATTAGAAACTCGGTCAGACAACACCTCGAAAGGTTATCCATCTCTTTATCCCCAGTCAGGGTATATAAGAATTAAATTCCCCAGTAGAGCAACGAACGACCAATGTTCCTGGGTTCTTCTCCCCAAGCAGAAATCAACATTCCACAGTGGAGTTTCCTTAAACAGAAAGTAGGAATCCCCAGCAGGTCAAAGATTCATATTCGACATCCCTAGCAACAATCAGGGATTTATTTTCCTGATCAAAAATGTTATACGAATCTACCAATACACTTCAAAGACATCTCACATACATCATTTGTCGTAGCATATGCATACGGAACGCATATAACATTCTCATTTATTTTGAGAGCATCATTATGTAATGCATTACATACATCATGACATTGCATAAAGCTAATTTTGTCTTTTTAGGTAAAGTTCATAAACAGACGAATATCATCAGCAACTTTCAAATAGGTCACAGATTAATTCCCGAAACAGGACAGGGCAACTATCTATATGATCAGACGGTGTGAATTCTCGAAACAGGACTGTGATACGGTGGGAGAGAACTGACTGTTTTTTGGAATGCTGGTGTGCGTTTTGCGTTTGTTTTCGCAAAATTTCGCGGTAAGCAAGAGTCGCCACCGTCTTTTATTTTATCCAACAAGGAAAGGAAAAAAGCACAGAAAAAATCCTTTTTCGAGATGTTTCTCGGGTCCGGGGGGTAGATTATAGAAAGGGAAGGTGTTAGCACCCTTTTTATCTGTGGTTATCCACGGGCTCTTAGGTACTTGCTCAAAGTTTTCAAAATTTGCTTTTCTTTGTGCTTGTGGGTTTGAAAAAGTATTTGTTTGAAAAGGAGTGTAAGTGTGAAAAAGATTTTGTTTTTTAAAAGAGCAAGTACTTAAGAACCATCTACCTACTCGAAAAGGGTGTGCTAATGTCCTTTAGACAATGCTATCCCATTATTGATGAGTAGGTAGCATCGCCGTTGGAGTTTAAGGGTCAATTCGATTAAGGGACGTGCGGTCACTAAAGCAATGTTAGGACGCCTTAGCGGTAACCCTAATGTCTTAGATCATTTTTCCGAGGCAACCGTTTCGAGGCAACTATGATCTTTGGACAAGAGGGCGACCTCTAAAATTTCCTATACTTAATGACCGCGTACGAAGGCAACCAAGTGAGGTGTACCCCAAGAGTGCGCATGTGCGAGTGTGTTGTTTTCAGTTAATTTGTCTTTGTACATGTTAATGGTTATCTATGTTGATTTTAGGTTTAAATATTCGATCTTGTCATGCATTCCCTATTATCAAACATCTAACAGTTTATAAGTTGCGGAAATTAAATTGCGGAAATTAAACTAACTATTACAAGGCGTCGGGTATTTACATCGCCAAAAGCAACCCTTGAAATTAAAATGCGGAAAATAAATAAAGCGTAAAATAATAACGTACTATTAAACTATTACATTCCAGGAAACAGATACAATATTGAAATAAAATGGAACGCGTGCGGGAAATTAAATCGGGCGAGTTCTAGGGTTTTGACCCTTTGATTATTAAAGAAAGGATTTTTTTTGGTTATTTTTGAATTAAAAAGAAATTAGATCTAAGTTAATTATTAAATTAATAAGCTAATTAATTAATTAATGAAAATAATATTTTTTTGGATTTTTGATATTTAAAGAAATAAAAATAAATTTATTAAATGTTAATAAAAACCTAATTGTCTAAGTTAATTTTAATTATTGCAAAATATATTAAAGTTATTCCTAATTAAAACTAAATTAATTAATTGATTTGTTAACAAAAATAAATTACTGAAATTTAAATTAAATAAGAAAATATTTTTTTGTTTTTTAATTTTATGAAGAAAAAGTTTTCATTGGTTAATGATAATAAAAATAATAACAATAAATAATTAAAGTAAATAATAAAAGAAAAGAGAAAAAAAGTTAGGGTTTGGGCTTGATTAGGGGGGTGAGGATGGCAAATTCAAGGCCCATCACAAGCTGGCTTGGCTGACTTTTCTTGATTCCATGTGGTGCTTTGACTTGATCCCACCATAGGCCATCATCCCTGGATTGCCAGATTTGGCCTTGGGCCATCTGGCGCTTGATATTTGATGGTGTATGATGTGCTTCCAACATTGGTTTGTACTTGATTACATGATAAAATAGAGGAAAATGCAAAGCGCTGGAGGCAGGGATCTAACCCCTAACCTCCAGCCATCAATGCCTTGAGAGCGCTCCCCTTGACCACTGGACCATTATGCTTCAATTGTTAGTAAAATACAAACTAAACATAATATATAAAAACGCATCATTATGCCAGACAAAAAAGAAAACGCGCCAAGTATTTGAACCGACCACTAGGAGGGGGACACGTCTTTGTCTTCTTCGTTCAACCCTGAACATTTACCTGCGGATTTATATCCGCATCTAAATTCGCAGGACAATCCAAAAACTAAATCTAGGCCATGAAAACGACCCCCAAGACCATGGTTGTGTTCGTCTGGGCATCCTGAGCAAACCTATACCATTCTTGGACCTTGATTTCCCCTGAAAAAGAAAGCCCTAAAATCTAATGCAAAACCCTATTAATGCAATCAAATAATGCCAAGAGTCCAGAAATCTTATAAGCATCATGAATATGTCAACAATTTGCCAAAACAATGCAAGAACATGAGGTTACGATTTCGAATACAGGGCGGTATTTTGAGAGACTTACAGAGATTTGGCACGTGTGTGGGAGCTTGCTTTTGATTGCAGGAGGTTCAGTGATTCTCCAACAATGGATTAGTGTTGAGTTTTGCTCCTGAATTTGCCTCTAAGCTCGATTTCAGTTTTGCACTTTTTTTGCAATTTTTCAAGTTTGGTTCTTGATGATTCTGCAGCCTCTCGGTCTCAAATTCGTGTCTTTGCCTTGTATATGTATAATAGAATGCATTAGGTCAACTTTTGTGGACTGAATCCTTGCACATTGATGTCATGGGATTTGATTTGATCCACCATTGAAAGCTTTCCTATTTTGTCCATAATCCAATCTTTTTGCACATGGAATGCTTGATACGAATTTGATCATGACATTGATGATGATTAGGTCCTGAAAATAGAAAAAAATCTCATGTAATCAAGTTTTATGATTTTATTTGATTTAAATTGATTTAAAATGAATTAGTTCAATAAAAAATCAAATAAAATAAGAAAATTGGTAAATGGGCTCAAGATTGGAGCTAGGACACGTGTGTAGTGTGATAAGATCAAATCAAGTGGAAAAGAATGGGCCCATTTGACAAAATTTGAAGTTTTGGGGATAGTTGACTTTTGACAATTTTCAAAAATGCCCAACTTCAACAATGCATAACTTCTTCAATTTTGAACTTTTAGAAGTGTTCTTGTACTTTTTAGAAAGCTTGAGATGTCCTATAACCAACCCTTTTAGTCTCATCACATTTTGATATTCCATGCTCAAGTTATAAGCTTTGGAAAAAAAGGTGTTTTTGTTGACTTTCAAAAATGACCTATAATGTCCAAATTTGTAACTTTTTGCGAGTACATTTTCTGATCTTGGGGTATGAATATGGATTGTAGGTAATTGCGTCCTATTAAAAATGAGATTTTGATGGGTCATTTCTCATAAAGTATGAGAAAGTTATGCTTGGTCAAAGTTGAGTTGACTTTTCCTACAAAACCCTAATTTAGCAACTTTTGAGTCTTGATGAATTTATAAACCCTTGATCAAATGATGAAATATCCTTCAAAATGAGAATGTTGACATAAAATATTGAGGTTTGACTGTATTTGGGTCACAGTTGACTTTTGCCCTAGCATAGTCGATTTTTGGACCCTTTGAGCAATTGACTGAGCAAACTTCCTCTACAAGGCTTGAAATTTGACATGGATGAACTTGAGAACATATTAGGACATTGGGGAGCACTTGAGGTCATTTGGATGCAAGTACCTTGATGCAACACAAAACCCTAATTTGAGGTTGACTGCCTTAGGAGATAGCTTGACTGTCCAACTCTTGAGCAATCTTGAGCAACTTGGAGATTTTTCTTGCAATGTTTTGAGAAATATGAGAGGGCAAATTTTAGGGTGAAACAGCTGCCCCTGTTCAATCTTCTTAAACCTGAGGATATAGATTGGCTTTCGGGCCTTTCGTGATCCGAAGGTGGAAGATGATTGAACACTAGAGTGCCCAGAAATTTGCACTCGCATGAAGTAGTATCAGCCTGGTGATGTCGGGAATGGGCTTACAGATGCCATTTGGAGATTGTTGATAGGTGGTCTGAACTTCGACTGGAAGACGAATCAGGGAGATCTTATCGTCAATCTGACTGAACCAGAGAAGGTCTTGGATTAACTTTGGCTGGATAAGAATCAGAAAAATCTTCGAATCGATTTAACTGAACCGGACGAAAGTCTTGGAATATCTTCAACTGGAATACGAATCAGGGAGATCTTATCGTCGGTATGACTGAATCAGAGAAGGTCTTGGATTAACTTTGGCTGGATAAGAATCAGAAAAATCTTCGAATCGATTTAACAAAACCAGACGAAAGTCTTGGAATAACTTCAACTGGAATACAAATCAGGGAGATCTTCGCGTTGATCTGACTGAACCAGAGGAGGTCTTGGATTAACTTTGGCTGGATAACAATCAGAAAAATCTTCGAATCGATTTAACTGAACCAGACGAAAGTCTTGGAATATCTTCAACTAGAATACGAATCAGGGAGATCTTATCGTCGATCTGACTGAACCAGAGAAGGTCTTGGATTAACTTTGGCTGGATAAGAATCAGAAAAATCTTCGAATCGATTTAACTGAACCAGACGAAAGTCTTGGAATAACTTTAACTGGAATATGAATCAGGGAGATCTTCGCGTTGATCTGACTGAACCAGAGGAGGTCTTGGATTAACTTTGGCTGGATAAGAATCAGAAAAATCTTCGAATCGATTTAACTGAACCAGACGAAAGTCTTGGAATAACTTCAACTGGAATACGAATCAGGGAGATCTTCGCGTCGATCTGACTGAACCAGAGGAGGTCTTGGATTAACTTTGGCTGAATAAGAATCAGAAAAATCTTTGAATCGATTTAACTGAACCAGACGAAAGTCTTGGAATATCTTCAACTGGAATACGAATCAGGGAGATCTTCGTGTTGATCTGACTGAACCAGAGGAGGTCTTGGATTAACTTTGGCTGGATAAGAATCAGAAAAATCTTCGAATCGATTTAACTGAACCAGACAAAAATCTTGGAGTATCTTCAACTGGAATACGAATCAGGGAGATCTTATCGTCGATCTGACTGAACCAGAGAAGGTCTTGGATTAACTTTGACTGGATAAGAATCAGAAAAAATCTTCGAATCGATTTAACTGAACCAGACGAAAGTCTTGGAATAACTTCAACTGGAATACGAATCAGGGAGATCTTCGCGTCGATCTGACTGAACCAGAGGAGGTCTTGGATTAACTTTGGCTGGATAAGAATCAGAAAAATCTTCGAATCGATTTAACTGAACCAGACGAAAGTCTTGGAATAACTACAACTGGAATACGAATCAGGGAGATCTTCGCGTCGATCTGACTGAACCAGAGGAGGTCTTGGATTAACTTTGGCTGGATAAGAATCAGAAAAATATTCGAATCGATTTAACTGAACCAGACGAAAGTCTTGGAATAACTTCAACTGGAATACGAATCAGGGAGATCTTCGCGTCGATCTAACTGAACCAGAGGAGGTCTTGGATATAGCTGAGATTTTAACTGCATCTTTCCTGAAAGGTAAAGGTCAGTCATATGCAATGCATGATATGGATCAAGCAATGATGCTCTCAACATAAATGAGATTGTATGGTATGATGCGTATATGTGCACATCATGATGTATGGAGATGTAATGTTTTAGCTGGGGAAAATAAATCTCGGATAGCTGCTGGAGACAAGAGTTGAATTCTTCGCTTCCACTGGGGATGGTGAACGAAGGTGATTGCAAGAATAAACCTTCAGGAGAAGACAACTCTGTTGGGGAATAAACTTGATGAGGAGATTACTCTGTGGGAAAGAGATGCTCTGCTGAGGATTCCACTGATAAATTCCGTCGGGATGAATTATCATCGTTGGTGATATTGAATCTGTTGAGGATTGAATTCCTGTTTGTGAAAGGAAAGAACTCCACTGGGGATGATCTTTCAGTTGCGGCTTCATTGGGGATAACCTATTAGACTCTTTCGGGGATAATCCTTTGAGTTCTGTTGGGGATGATCCTCGGAACTCGGCTGGGGAGATTTGTATTTGTACTCCGTTGGGGATAAACCTCCAGAGTCTACTGGGGGTGATGCTTCAACTCCGTTGGGGAAGCTTTTTCAGACTGCGCTGGGAAAATTTTAACTCCACTGGGGTTATCTTTTATTCTGTCGGGGAACATTCTTGTACTCTGCTAGGGAATATTAAGACTGCCAGGGATATCAAGCATTTTTAGTATTGATGGTAGATAGACTCTGCTTGGGGAAAGCATTGCTGATTCGTTCATGGTCGCAAGTCTCAGCTGGGGAGAGCTACCATTACTGTCTTACTCTGCGGGGAGTGAAGGCATCTTAGCCATATTCTTCAGCTGAATTTACCGTCGTGTCGGGTGGACAGAGCAACTATACAGCTTGGACAATTCTATTGCCCCTGTTTCTGATATTACCAGTAATTTGTCTTTTGTTTCGCATGTAAATATTTATGGGCAGCAATTAATGTCAAATGCATATATCAAAAATGAACATTGGACGTTCTTTGAAAAACAAAACAGATAAAGGAAAAACAGTTTGAAATTTGTCTGAAAATGAATTTGTATTGATTTTGAAGTTTGGCCTGTTAAATAGGCGTTTTTGTACAAGAGGCTAACATCCTAGTAAGAGAATGTCGCCGAACAAATAGAATTTACACAATTTGTGAAAAGAAAACAAAACAGCTATGCGAATAATCCCATTGGGTTCCAACTCTGCTACTGCCTTCATATCCTCGAGCATCTCATCACTTTGCTACTTGGTTGAAGGTAGATCAGATTGATTAGCACCGTCCGAGCTTAATAGTTGATACCGAAGTCTGGATGCGAGGTGATCCAATGAGACATAGTGTTACGCTTTGATCCCTAATTTTTGCCTGGACCGCCCTTTCGGGTTTTCAGTCCACCGGGATACCCATTTTTGCCCAAGCCGCCTTTTCAGGTTTTCGACTTGCCGGGTGTACAGATTTTTTTATTTTCATCCCTTATTTTTTCCCGAACCCTTTTGGTTCGCCGGGAAGCCCTTATTTTTGCATAGGCCAGTCAACCTAGTGGGTCTTCGGTTATGCGTAGTATCTTTTCACTATGTCTGCATTGACGGGGTGAGGAAGGTCGTCACCATCCATGGTGGTTAGAATCACAGCTCCTCCTGAGAAAATGTTCTTAACCACAAATGGCCCTTCGTAAGTAGGGGTCCATTTGCCCCTGGGATCACCTTGAGGTAAGATAATACGCTTGATTACCAGATCCCCAACTTGATACTATTGTCATCTAACTTTTTTGTAAAATGCCTTAATCATCCGTTTTTGGTACGTCTGACCATGACAAATAACAGTAAGTCTCTTTTCGTCGATTAGGTTCAGCTGATCAAGTCGGGTCTGAATCCAATCATCTTCACTCAAACCTGCATCCTTCATGATCGGAAGAGATGGTATCTGAACTTCAATGGGTAAGACTGCCTCCATGCCATATACCAAGGAGTAGGGTGTTGCCCCTGTTGACGCCCGTGCTGAGGTACGGTACCCATGAAGAGCAAATGGTAACATCTCGTGCCAATCTTTGTACGTCGCCATCATCTTCTGCACAATCTTCTTAATGTTCTTATTAGCCGCCTCAACAGCCCCATTCATCTTTGGTCGGTAAGGCGAAGAGTTGTGATGCTGTATCTTGAACTACTTGCAGAGCTCAGTGATCTTTTTGTTGTTGAGGTTGGTACCATTGTCCGTAATGATCCTCTCTGGTACACCATATCAATAGATCAGATTATGCCGAATGAACCGTGCCACGACGTTCTTGGTTATTGTAGCAAAGGAAGCTGCTTCAACCCACTTTGTAAAGTAATCAATAGCTACCAGGATGAAACGGTGCCCATTGGATGTCATAGGTCTGATCTCGCCGATCATATCAATGCCCCACATTGCAAAAGGCCAAGGTGTCGTCAAGACGTTTAGAGGGACTGGAGGTATGTGCACCTTATCAGCATAGATTTGACACTTGTGACATGTCCGAGAATGCTGATAACAGTCGGATTCCATTGTGGACCAGTAATATCCTGCCCGAAGGATTTTCTTTGCCATGGTATGTCCACTGGAATGAGTTTTGAAAGTACCTTCGTGCAAATCTGCCATGATCCTTTCTGCTTCATTCTTATCCACACAACGCAGTAAGGTTGAATCATGGTTGCGCTTGTACAGAGTGCCATTACTGATGAAGAACTTCGCTGCGAACCTCCTCAGAAACTTCCTATCATTAACAGATGCACTCTCGGGGTACTCTTAAGCCTCAAGATACCTTTTTACTTCGTGAAACCAGGGCTTTTCTGTTACCTCTTCAGTCTCAATGTCACAGCAATGCGCAGGTTCGTCCAGTCTTTTAATGATGATCCGGGGAGCTTCGTTATCCCAATTGACTTTGAACATAGAAGACATCATAGCCAGCGCGTCCGCCAACTGATTCTCCTCTCTAGGGAAGTGTTCAAAGGTTATCTCCTCGAAATGGGGAAGCAACGTCAATACATATTCCTTGTAAGGAATAAGATTTAGGTGTTTCGTATCCCACTCTCCTTTGATCTGACTGATCACGAGAGCGGAATCTCTGAAAACACTCAAGAACTTAATCCTTAGGTCAATTGCTGCTCGAAGACCCATAATGCACGCTTCATACTCCTCCATATTGTTGGTGCAGTTGAAACATAGTCGGGCGGTGAATGGAGTATGAGAGCCTTTAAGAGATATGATCACAGCGTCAATGCCGTTGCCCAAAGCGTTTGAAGCTCCATCAAAGTACATAGACCATCGGGATCCTTCCTCAGGTCCTTCATCCGGTCCAGGTGTTTCACAGTCAGTTACTAACATGATATTCTCATCCAGAAATTCAAAGTTCATAGACTGGTAATCATCCACTTCCTGATGTGCCAAATGGTCTGCCAACACACTTCCGTTGATTGCCTTTTGGGTCGAATATTGGATGTCATACTCATTCAAGATCATTTTCCATCTTGCTATTCTTCCGGACAAGGCAGGCTTTTCGAAGATATACTTGATTGGATCCATCTTTGAAATCAATATAGTAGTGTGAGTCAGCATATACTGTCTCATCCAGCGAGCAGCCCATGCCAAAGCGCAGCAAGTTTTCTCGAGCAACGGGTATCGGGTCTCGCAGTCGGTAAACTTTTTGCTAAGGTAATAAATAGCATGCTCTTTTCGGCCAGACTCATCATGCTGACCCAGCACACACCCCATTGAGTTATCGAGTACTGTCAAGTATAAGATCAGAGGTCTCCCTTCAACTGGTGGCATCAGAATAGGCGGCTCTTGGAGATACTCTTTGATCCTTTCGAAAGCGGCATGGCATTCATCTTTCCAACGTACTACTTGATCTTTCTTCAGTAACTTGAAGATTGGTTCACAAGTAGCGGTCAGGTGTGAGATGAATCGGGCAATGTAGTTCAGTCATCCCAGGAAGCCTCTGACTTCTTTCTCTGTTCTGGGAGCTGGCATCTCCTGTATAGCCTTCACTTTTGCCGGATCCACTTGAATAACTTTGTCACTTACGACGAAACCCGGCAGCTTACCAGATCTCACTCCGAAGGTGCACTTGTTCGGGTTTAACCTCAGCTTGTACAACTTCAACCTATCAAACAGCTTATGCAGATGGTCAAGGTGTTCCTCCTCAATTTAGGACCTTGCAATCATGTCGTCGACGTATACCTCAATCTCATGATGGATCATGTCATGAAACAAAGCAACCATGGCACGCTGATACGTTGCCCCAGCATTCTTCAATCCAAAAGGCATGACCTTGTAGCAAAAAGTACCCCACTGAGTAACAAAGGTTGTCTTCTCCATGTCTTCGGGAGCCATTTTAATCTGATTATAACCGGAGAAGCCATCCATAAAGGAGAATACCTTGTGCTGGGCGGTGTTGTCAACCAGAACGTCGATATGAGGTAGAGGGAAATCATCCTTGGGACTTGCCCTGTTCAGATCCCTATAGTCAACACACATTTGAACCTTACCATCCTTCTTCAGCACATGAACCACATTGGCCACCCACTAAGGGTAAGAAGTAACTGCTAGAAAACCGGCGTCAAACTGTTTCATCACTTCAGCCTTGATTTTCTCAGACATCTCTGGGCGCATTCGACGGACCTTCTGTTTCACTGGAGGACAGTCTTCCTTGGTAGGCAGGCGGTGAACCACAATATCGGTATCCAAACCAGGCATATCTTCATAAGACCAGGCAAATATCTTAATGTAGTCACGCAGCATCTGAATCAACCGCTTCACACTAAGCTCCAGATTTGCACCAATCCTGACCTCTTTCTTGTCCTCTTTTGTACCCAAATTTACTGATTCCACTGGCTCTTCGTGCGGATGAATAACCCTCTCTTCCTGAAGTAACAGTCTTGCAAGTTCACCAGGCACTTCGCAATCATCTTCACCTTCGTCTTCGGCTAAGTTGGTCGAATTTTCGAAGTCACAACTGGCAGTAGCAGAATCGTTACCAGTGAGATCCAGAGTGGATGTAGACCTGTATATGTGAGTGTGTGTAAAATAGCTGTTTTGCAATATTTAATAAAAGAAAAACAAGGAGCGCAAGATTTGAAATGCAAGAAACATCCAATGCTTTTATTAATGATATATGAAAATTACATCCATAAAGCCCTCACAAATGAAACCATGGTGCCCCGTGTAAGACATCGGGCCGTAAAGTTTAAAACATTGTCTGTTACAAATTCAAAACAAAAAGTTTCATTACTGGGTAACAAAAGAAATAGGGATGAAGTCCTTTGCTGTCTAGTTGCTTGGTCCACCGTCAGTCGTAGGATAGATCCAGTTGTCGAACTCAGACTCTTCCACATCGTCTTCAATGGCATTCACTCCCGAGTTTCTGATGAACACGTGAGGTCTTCCGATCCGTGCATTCCGAACAGCCCTTTGAGCTTCTGCAGTGAAACCCAAACCAAACTTGTTAGTCTTCTGTGTAAAATCAGGGATTTGGCCCCAATTTGCACACCCACCTTTCTCGACAACAGCCCGGGCATCCTTAAAGGAAGCCATCTTCATAGGAGAATCTTCAATAACAGTCTCAGTTGACGCCAGCGTCTGGGGAACCTCTTCAAAATGCTGAAATGGGGTCTCAATGAACTCCCCATCCATCTCTACATATCGGAAAGAGTTGAGGTGGCTCACCATGTACTCTTCCTCTCCTTGTACTGTCACAATCTTCCCTTTCACTGGGTACTTCAGCTTCTGGTGAAGCGTTGAGGTTACGGCCCCAGCTTTGTGAATCCATGGACGATCCAGCAAACAAGAATAAGATGGCTGAATGTCCATCACATAGAATGTAGATGCAAAAACCTGAGAACCAACCTTAATCGGGATATCAACTTCTTCGTGCACCATCCTCTTAGACCCATCAAAGGCCCTGACGACAATGTTGCTTGGTTTTAACTCCAACCTTTCACAGTCCAACCGGTCTAGAGCTTTCTTAGGCAAAACGTTCAATGAGGAACCAGTATCCACCAATACATGAGCAAGAGTAGTTCTCTTGCATTCAATAGAGACATGCAGGGCATCGTTGTGATTTTTCCCCTTAGCAGTCAAGTCGGCGTCAGAAAAACCCAACCCATTATCAGCAATCAGATTGGCCATGCAATCTTTAAACTGATCAGCTGATGTCTCTTGTGGTACGTGTGAAGTCTTCAAAAATGTAATCAGAGCCTTGGCATGGGCCTCTGAGCACAACAACAGTGATAACATATAAGTTTTGGACGGGGTTTGCCCCAGATGTTCAACTACATTATAGTCACTCTTTTTGATGATCTTCATAATCTCTTCCATCTCTTGTCTAGAAGCTTCAACAGTAATTTTCTTTGGTGCCTTCGTCTGGGCAGGCTCACTGGTGGTCCCTTTGCCCCGAGTGTCAGAGAACTCGGCGACAGGGGTAAGAATAGGAATTTGAACAGGAATAGTAGCTGGTACACTGGCAGGTGTAATAACAACAGGTTTTCGGGCAGTTGGTGGAGAGATATCAGGTGAGAAAAGTCTTCCGCTGTGGGTGACTTTAGCAGGTCCAACAATATTGCTGACGTCAGTATCAGCATCCAACTCTTGTTTAACTCCATGAAATAAACATCAGCCCCGTAGTGCCAAGGGACAGCTTTATCAGAGGTGTAGGGAATAGGCCCAGGAACAGTGATGGTCAATGGTGCGATTCTTGGAACAGGTGTAATTCTAACAGGCTTTCTCGAGGATGCCTTGGAAGAATTGTCGAAAATGGTAATAATAGCAACTTCTTCAGTACGAACTAAGGGAACAACAGTCTTCTCAAACATAACTTCTTTACTATCCATCAGGCGTTGGACACCTGATTTCAAAAGTGGGCAACCGGTTGGTAAGGCAGAACACACACGCCAACCTTCATCACAGCCCGGAAATAAACCGGCTAGCAAAAGGTTCTTCTTCACAGTCATCAAAGGGGTAACAATGTCGTTCACAGAAACCACAAACAAGTCTTCCTCTATAGCATTCACTCCATGCTTGGGCATAGGAGCAGTCACAACATTGGGTCTTTCGGGCGCCTCGAACTCGATCTCCTTAGCATCAATTAAGTCCTGTATTTTGTTCTTCAAAGACCAACAATCATCTGTATTATGCCCCGGGCTATCAGAGTGAAAAGCACAGCGGGCATTAGGGTTATACTTCGGTGATGTTGTATTTGGATTCTTCGCGGCTTCCCTTGGAATCACTAAGTTGGTTTTCAATAATTGTGGCAGAATCTGAGATAAAGTCATGTTAAGATGGGTGAATTGCCTTCGAGGTCTCTCGGCCTTTTTTTGATTGTTGTGCTGAGGAGCACCAGCAGGTCTTGAAATAACAATCGCATTAACTGCTTGGCGGCGTTCAGGTCTACTCTGGTTTTTCGAACTATAGACAGCACTGGACTCCTTCTTAAAAGGCTTTTTCTCGGTGCTTGATGCAGCGCCCTTTTGTATCTTACCAGCCTTAATACCAGCCTCAATCCTCTCGTCGGTCATAATTAGTTCTGTAAACCCAGACGAAGAGCTTCCAATCAGGTGGTTGAAAAATGGACCAGACAAGGTCCCCAGAAACATATCCACAAGCTCCCGATCAGCCAAGGGTGGTTGCACTCTTCCGGGGAGGTCCCTCCACTTCTGAGCATAATCTTTGAAACCTTAGCTCGTTCCCATTGACATACCCTGGAGTTGGGTACGTGTGGGAGCAAGGTCGGAATTGTATTGGTACTGCCTGTAGAAAGCAGTAGCCAAATCTTCCCAACTGCGGATACTGGCTCCGTCGAACTGGTAAAACCATTCAAGCTGAGTCCCTGAGAGACTGTCTTGAAAGAAGTGGATCCATAGGTTCTTATCAGCGGTGTACGGCTGAATCTTCCTTACATATGACCGGAGGTGCAGCTTCGGACAAGAAACTCCGTCAAACTTAGCAAAGGCTGGTGCCTTGAATTTTTGGGGAATCACTACCCCAGATGATAGACCCAGATCACCAAAGTCCAGACCAGGCACTTTCTGAACTTCCATCGCACTCAACCGGTCTTCCAGTTGCTTGTATCTATCCTCAGCCAGAGGATACTGGTCTTTGTCGAAGTCCGTCTCATTGTCTGAGACCACAGGGCTAGGAGCCCTCCTTTCTTCCTGACTATCTTTCCCTCCAGATGAGGTGGTCAAATCAACTTCATCCCGTAGCCTATTTCCAAACCTGTGACCCGTGTTAAACAGGACTGTCCTCTTCTTCTTCTTCTTCTTCTCTTTCAGAATCAGGGTCTTCAGATCTTGCTGACCCTTAGCTAGATTCATGAACAGCTCTTGGAATTGGGCATTCTGGGCCTGTAGGGCCTTGATTGCTTGCTCAGTTGACGGTTCAGCAGACATGATGAGTGAGTGCTGAAATAAACAACGAAGAAGATAAGAGACCTGTAATGGGTACCTGTTATGAAGTGCATGGGATGAAATGCGTATGATATGATTTCAAAGACAATCGAGAGATTCAAATTTGTAAACAAGAAATGAAACACACTTTTATTAGATAAACTTTTGAAATTCAAATTGTTCAACAAATTACCCTTAAGGCGTTACAAGAAAGGAAATACTGAAAAGTAAATAAAAATTGGAAAAGAAATAATCAAAGGACAATCAGTGCTCCCATGGTCTCTTCTTGTCGGTGCGAACATGGTCATTGAGAATTCGCTCGTTCTCCAACTGCCTAGTCAACTTCTGGATCTTCTACTCTTGCTCGTTAAACTTGTCTCAGTAAGCATCCCGCTCTTCTCTCAGCTGCATCCAAGACCTTTTCAGTGCCCCAATGTCAGTGGGCATGTAAGGATGGAGGATGGTAGGAAGAACCCCCTCTTCATTAGCAACTTCGACAATGATAGGCAGGACGGATTCATACGGCATACCCAGCTTTTGGGCACGGATACGAACCCATCTGAGACATGGCTCCATCGGAAGAGAAGTCTTTGAACCTAGCTCATGTGGATCAGATATGTGAACTCTATCCCAAGCCCTTATGAATCTATGGTGTTGCTCGTCGTTATCCCCTTGAAAATCAAAGATGATACTAGGCATTAGCAATTCATGAGGTCTTTCTCTTCTGGCACGCCCAAATTGATGTAAGGCCAAGCATGGATTATAAGAAATTCCTCTGTGGGTTCCTATCAGAGGAACATTGGGGTACTCCCCGCATCGATCAATGATAGCCACCTCGTCCATACCCTTGATAGTCCAGATGATGTCATTATGAGAAAGAGACATAACCCTATAAGCCCAGCCCATGCCTTCTTTGTTCTTCAGCACTGATTTGGGGAGGTGCAAAATAAACCACCTCGCCAATAATGAAGCACAGCATATCAAGGTTCCCCGCTTTCGAGCAGTACGGGCATAAAGCTGATGGAGAATGTCACCCAAGAGAGTGGGTACAAGATTACGAGAGATGAAGATTTTCACCGCATTCACATCAACAAAGGAGTCAGGATTCGGAAACAATACCAAGCCATATATCAGAAGATCCAGAATATCTTCGAATGCCTTGAAGTCTAGACTATCCCAGAAATAATTAGCCTTACCAACCAAGAACTTAGTCAGAAAGCCCTTTGCTCCACTTCTAGTCTCCCAATTAGCCATTACCTTATCCTTTGTCATATGAAGGGCTGAAGCAATCTCTTCTGGCCTAAGGATCTTTTCCCAACCAGTAAACGGGGTCTGCTCCAGAATAGAGATACCGAGCAGATTAGAGAACTCCTCTAAGGTGGGGACCAGCTGATAGTCCTGAAAAGTAAAGCAATGGTATAGTGGATCATAGAACTGGACTAGGACACTCATCATCTGCTCGTCCAATTTGGAAGTGACCAAACTGAGAAGGTAACCATGTCTCCTGATGAATAAGGTAGTATCAGGCATCTTTGCAATCAATTCTTTAAGCACAGTGGGAACCTGGACAAAGTTGATCCGGATGGTATTCCTACGCATGGGCATCATGACCTATAAAACAGAACAAAGATGAATCCCTCCTGTCTTTGAAATAGGTTAGTCCAATGCAAGATGTATGCAATGTCATGATGTCATGATGTCATGATAGAAAGCACACCACAAGTATCCACAAATAGCAAACATGGTAAAGGCACACAAGTCACACAGAGAGCCCTTAGATTTCAGGTTGGCAAGGAGCTTAGGTACTACCCTCTTTCAGTTCAGTTGGTTTAAACCTGTCCTAAAAATAGTAACCGGGTTCTAGAGGATCTCAATATCACTGACTACCCTCGATCGGTCATAATTCCAGTTTAGCAACCTTTTCTTGCGGCCGGAATCATCGCGAGAGTTTAGTCTCAATGAGTGTAGCATACTGCTACTGTTCTATGGCCAAGTTGGTCAATTTAAAGGTTCTAAGGTCAGTTGGTGCTTAATGACCCCTTAGATGACCCATATTCTCCTCGTTCCAACACAAGGGGTATTGGTACAATCTAAAGTGCCACACCAACGTAGCTACTGCTTCAACCGTATCGGTCTATGTCGTACAGTTCCCTCACAGTTTATTGCTACTTACCTAAAGGGTATCCCCCAGATCCGGGTTAGGATCTATAGTAACTCTGATTCAAGCCCACAAATATAAAGCATACAAAGAAAACAATTGAAAACACAATGATCTAATCTTAAGGTACACCCCACTTATTAATCTCCCCAGCAGAGTCACCAGTTCTGTGATACGGTGGGAGAGAAATGACTGTTTTTTGGAATGCTGGTGTGTGTTTTGCGTTTGTTTTTGCAAAATGTCGCGGTAAGCAAGAGTCGCCACCGTCTTTTATTTTATCCAACAAGGAAAGGAAAAAAGCACAGAAAAATTCCTTTTTCGAGATGTTTCTCGGGTCCGGGGGGTAGATTATAGAAAGGGAAGGTGTTAGCACCCTTTCTATCTGTGGTTATCCACGGGCTCTTAGGTACTTGCTCAAAGTTTTCAAAATTTGCTTTTCTTTGTGCTTCTGGGTTTGAAAAAGTCTTTGTTTGAAAAGGAGTGTAAGTGTGAAAAAGATTTTGTTTTTTGAAAGAGCAAGTACTTAAGAACCATCTACCTACTCGAAAAGGGAATCAATTTGTGCTAATGTCCTTTAGACAATACTATCCCACTATTGATGAGTAGGTAGCATCGTCGTTGGAGTTTAAGGGTCAATTCGATTAAGGGACGTGCGGTCACTAAAGCAATGTTAGGACGCCTTAGCGGTAACCCTAATGTCTTAGATCATTTTTCCGAGGCAACCGTTTCGAGGCAACTATGATCTTTGGACAAGAGGGCGGCCTCTAAAATTTCCTATACTTAATGACCGCGTACGAAGGCAACCAAGTGAGGTGTACCCCAAGAGTGCGCATGTGCGAGTGTGTTATTTTAAGTTAATTTGTCTTTGTACATGTTAATGGTTATCTATGTTGATTTTAGGTTTAAACATTCGATCTTGTCATGCATTCCCTATTATCAAACATCTAACAGTTTATAAGTTGCGGAAATTAAATTGTGGAAATTAAACTAACTATTACAAGGCGTCGGATATTTACATCGCCAAAAGCAACCCTTGAAATTAAAATACGGAAATAAATAAAGCGTAAAATAATAACGTCCTATTAAACTATTACATTCTAGGAAACAGATACAATATTGAAATAAAATGGAACGCGTGCGGGAAATTAAATCGGGCGAGTTCTAGGGTTTTGACCCTTTGATTATTAAAGAAGGGATTTTTTTGGTTATTTTTGAATTAAAAAGAAATTAGATCTAAATTAATTATTAAATTAGTAAGCTAATTAATTAATTAATGAAAATAATATTTTTTTGGATTTTTGATATTTAAAGAAATAAAAATAAATTTATTAAATGTTAATAAAAACCTAATTGTCTAAGTTAATTTTAATTATTGTAAAATATATTAAAGTTATTCCTAATTAAAACTAAATTAATTAATTGATTTGTTAACAAAAATAAATTACTGAAATTTAAATTAAATAAGAAAATATTTTTTTGTTTTTTAATTTTATGAAGAAAAAGTTTTGATTGGTTAATGATAATAAAAATAATAACAATAAATAAATAAAGTAAATAATAAAAGAAAAGAGAAAAAAAGTTAGGGTTTGGGCCTGATTAGGGGGGTGGGGATGGCAAATTCAAGGCCCATCACAAGCTGGCCTGGCTGAATTTTCTTGATTCCATGTGGCGCTTTGACTTGATCCCACCATAGGCCATCATCCCTGGATTGCCAGATTTGGCCTTGGGCCATCTGGCGCTTGATATTTGATGGTGTATGATGTGCTTCCAACGTTGATTTGTACCTGATTACATGATAAAATAGATGAAAATGCAAAGCGCTGGAGGCAGGGATCGAACCCCTGACCTCCAGCCAACAATGCGTTGAGAGCACTCCCCTTGACCACTGGACCATTATGCTTCAATTGTTAGTAAAATACAAACTAAACATAATATATAAAAACGCATCATTATGCCAGACAAAAAAGAAAGCGCGCCAAGTATTTGAACCGGCCACTAGGAGGGGGACACGTCTTCGTCTTCTTCGTTCAACCCTGAACATTTACCTGTGGATTTATATCCGCAGCTAAATTCGCAGGACAATCCAAAAACTAAATCTAGGCCATGAAAACGACCCCCAAGACCATGGTTGTGTTCGTCTGGGCATCCTGGGCAAACCTATACCATTCTTGGACCTTGATTTCCCCTGAAAAAGAAAGCCCTAAAATCTAATGCAAAACCTTAGCCATACGGTTATGGGTTTAGAGTCCCTATTAATGCAATCAAATAATGCCAAGAGTCCATAAATCTTATAAGCATCATGAATATGTCAACAATTTGCCAAAAAAATGCAAGAACATGAGGTTACGATTTCGAATACAGGGCGGTATTTTGAGAGACTTACAGAGCTTTAGCACGTGTATGGGAGCTTGCTTTTGATTGCAGGAGGTTCATTGATTGTCCAACAATGGATTAGTGTTGAGTTTTGCTCCTGAATTTGCCTCTAAGTTCGATTTCAGTTTTGCACTTTTTTTGCAATTTTTCAAGTTTGGTTCTTAATGATTCTGCAGCCTATCGGTCTCAAATTCATGTCTTTGCCTTGTATATGTATAATAGAATGCATTAGGTCAACTTTTGTGGACTGAATCCTCGCACATTGATGTCATGGGATTTGATTTGATCCACCATTGAAAGCTTGCCTATTTTGTCCAAAATCCAATCTTTTTGCACATGGAATGCTTGATACGAATTTGATCATGAAATTGATGATGATTAGGTCCTGAAAATAGAAAAAAAAATCTCATGTAATCAAGTTTTGTGATTTTATTTGATTTAAATTGATTTAAAATGAATTAATTCAATAAAAAATCAAATAAAATAAGAAAATTGGTAAATGGGCTCAATACTGAAGCTAGGACATGTGTGTAGTGTGACAAGATCAAATCAAGTGGAAAAGAATGGGCGCATTTGACAAAATTTGAAGTTTTGGGGATAGTTGACTTTTGGCAATTTTGCAAAAATTCCCAACTTCAACAATGCATAACTTCTTCAATTTTGAACTTTTGGAAGTGTCCTTGGATTTTTTAGAAATTTTTAGATGTCCTCTAACCAACCCTTTTTGTCTCATCACATTTTGATATTCCATGCTCAAGTTATAAGCTTTGAAAAAAAAGGTATTTTTGTTGACTTTCAAAAATGACCTATAATGTCCAAATTTGTAACTTTTTGTGAGTGCATTTTTTGATCTTGGGGTATGAAGATGGATTGTAGGAAATTGAATCCTATTCAAAATGAGATTTGTATGGTTCATTTCTCATAAAGTATGAGAAAGTTATGCTTGGTCAAAGTTGAGTTGACTTTTCCTGCAAAACCCTAATTTAGCAACTTTTGAGTCTTGATGAATTTTGAGCAATCCTTGATGAATCATGATCAACCCTTGATAAAATGATGAAATATCCTTCAAAATGAGAATGTTGACAAAAAATCTTGAGGTTTGACTGTATTTGGGTCACAGTTGACTTTTGCCCTAGCACAGTCGATTTTTGGACCCTTTGAGCAATTGACTGAGCAAACTTCCTCTGCAAGACTTGAAATTTGACATGGATGAACTTGAGAACATATTAGGACATTAGGGAAAACTTAAGGTCATTTGGATGCAAGGACCTTGATGCAACACAAAACCCTAATTTGAGGTTGACTGCCTTAGGAGATAGCTTGACTGTCCAACTCTTGAGCAATCTTGAGCAACTTGGAGATTTTTCTTGCAATGTTTTGAGAAATATGAGAGGGAAAATTTTGGGGTGCAACAAGGACGAGGCAATCTTACACGGGTTCCTTCTAATATATTTACAGATGAAGTTTAACATGGGCTCATCCTGAAGCATCTTTACACGGGTTACTTCTAAAAATTTCCAGATGCAGATTCCCACGGGCTCATCCTGAAGCAGCCCTACCCAGGCACCTTCTCATATATTTCCATATGCAATTTAACACGAGCTCATCCTGAAGCATCTTTACATGGGTTACTTCTAAAAATTTTAAGATTCAGCTTCACACGGGCTCATCCTGAAGCAGCCTTACCCAGGCTCCTTCTCATATATTTCCAGATGCAGCTTCACACTGGCTCATCCTGAAGCAGCCCTACACGGGCTCCTTCTCATATATTTCCAGATGCAGCTTCACATGGGCTCATCCTGAAGCAGTCCTACCCAGGCTCTTTCTAATATATTTCCATATGCAGCTTCACACGGGTTCATCCTGAAGCAGCCTTACCCAGGCTCCTTCTAATATATTTCTTGATGAAGTTTAACATGGGCTCATTCTAAAGCATCTTTACATGGGTTACTTCTAAAAACTTCCAAATGCAACTTCACACGGGCTCATCCTGAAGCATCCCTACCCAGGCTCCTTTTAAATATATTTCCAGATGCAGTTTGACACTGGGTCATCCTGAAGCAGCGTTACACGGTTGCCTTCTAATACATTTATGGACGCGGCTTAACACCGGCTCACTCTAGCATATCATTTAGATGAATTCGGGCATAGATTTCCTTCTGATACTCTTTTGGAAAAGTCAGGCGTAGACTCCTTCCAATACCTCTTCTAGTTGAAGGGCATAGACATCTTCTTGTTTGGACGAAATCAAGCGTAGATTTCTTTCTAATACTCTTTTGGAAAAGGTCAAGTGTAGACTCTTTCTGGTACCTCTTCTAGTTGAAGTCGGGCATAGACATCTTCTAGTTTGGATGAAATCAAGCGTAGATTTATTTTTGATGCTCTTTTTGGAAAGGCCGGGCGTAGACTCTTTTCGGTACCTCTTCTAGTTGAAGTTGGGCGTAGACATCTTCTAGTTCGGATGAAATCAAGCGTAGATTTATTTCTGATGCTCTTTTTGGAAAGGTCGGACGTAGACTCTTTTCGGTACCTCTTCTAGTTAATGTCGGGCGTAGACATCTTCTAGTTCGTATGAAATCAAACGTAGATTTATTTATGATGCTCTTTTTGGAAAAGTCAGGCGTAGACTCTTTCCAGTACCTTTTCTAGTTGAATCGGGCATAGACATCTTTTAATCCGGATGAAATCAGGTGTTGTACCTCCAAAATTTACCCTCTTTTCATACACGCATATTATTGGTTTTATGGTTATGAAATAAAGGTATATTTATCAACCTTCTTCAGATTACAAGTGACGTTTATTTCGTCAATAGATATTCTCAGAGTATTTTCCGTCCTGAAGATCGGTTCATCGTTTTGCAACATTTTGGGGTTCAAAGAATCACAAGTCCAACCCGGCGCGTCATATTCAGGTGTTCTTTCGCCAAGATATATCTGATAACATATTCTCAAATTCAGGTTCGGCTCAAGAGTCAATTCTTTAAAGAAGGTATCCGAATGTGTGAGTTTTCTCGAAGAAATGTGGTGAAAAAGTGTGCTGAAAGTGCAGTTTTTACGCGCTAAAAAATTCATAACTTGAAGATCGTGGCTCGTTTTGAACCCGTTCCGGTGGCCAAAATTCCTATTGACGTCATCTATATTTCCATCTCTCACAGCTGGAAGCCAATTTCGATCAGAAGGTCTTCAAAAATGCGGATTTATCAAGTATTTACGTACAGAAAATTTGTGACAGAAGTTTATTTGCGTCATGTTCAGAAAATCATAACTTGATCGATTTTCATCGTATCGAGCTGGTTCCAGCGCCAAAATTTTACAAATTGAGTTGGCTAAGTTTTCACAGGAGGTATTGAGTTTGAATGGTATCCAAAAGGCCTTCGTTTTTTGCTCAGAGTGTGTGTGACACGTCGAAAATCCTGAATACTGAATATTATTTCATCTGGGTCGAAACTTCGAAAATTTATAACTCGGTAAATTTTTATCTGATCGGGCCCATCTTTTTACACAAGGTCACTGAATCAGAGATCTACAACTTTTATTCCAAAGTCGAGACCGGATTATGCTCCGATCAATACCAGTTTTTTATTAAAGAACGTGTCAGAGTTGACTGGAGCCCAAAATAAGTTTGTCTAAGCTGAAACTTCAAAAATTCATAACTAATTCACCATTTATCTGATTGAGCCCATTTTTGGACAGGAGTTAGTTCTCGATGTCGCCTACATTTTGTTTTCACATTTCAACTTCAAAAATTGCAGTTCAGCCCCTACGATTTAGCCTAGAACGTGACAGACTCAAGTGAACATTGGAGGCCCAATTGTACATTCAAAGCCCATATCTTTGCTCTAAATTCCATTATATAATTTCATTCTTTTCACACAAAGGAGGAGACAAAAAAAACTTTTGCCACAACCCTGTCAGAATATCAAATTCTTTCAAGAACCCTAAAACCTTTAAATCCTTATTATAAACCCACATCTCACTACTTCTCCAGTAAGGGTAAGGATGGTTTGATCTCCATGATCAAAAGGGCATAGAAGCATTCATATCACTACTTCTCCAGTAAGGGTAAGGCTGGTTTGATCTCCATAATCAAAAGAGCGTAGAAGCATTCATACAGCCCATATCGGTTTTAACATTAAAAAATATGTATATATTTATTTTCTTTGTATTTCATGATATAGTAACTTATTTAATGTGTTCATGAGATTCAGCACTGCAGATTTAGACAGGATCTCATGCAGGATTATTACAAAACGCCGATGGCCAAAACAGAAGCGGATGGCTAAAATAGAACAACCACCAATGCATGGCGAGGCAGACATCCTGAGAAGGTTAAGGGCGTGGATTCAACAACCACCCTTATTGGTTTTGGTTTTCTTCCTATATTTATCTTTTTACTTATTTTCATTCTTTCTGTTTAAAACTTTTTTTTTCATAAAACTTAACATTTTTCACAAACTTTTGGTTTTTCCTCCTAAGCTCGAATAATTAATTTTAGGTCTTTTTTTAATTTAATTTTAAGTTTTAAATTAATTTTTGGTTCAACAACCACCCATGACATTTGCATTATCTTTATTTTCTAACCCAATTTTTCATTGATGTTTCTTCCCCTATCTATTTTTTGGCAAACTTAATTCTTTCTTATTAATCATTATACATAAATTTTTTTTTTCAAAACTAACTTTTTTTTTATTAAAATTAGTTAGGTTTTTTTCTTATTAACCTTTTTTTTCAAAATTAACCTTTTTTTTTAATTAAAACTAATTAGGATTTAGATATTTTAATAAACTTTTTTCAAAATTAACATTTTTTTATTAAATAATTAGGTTTTAGGTTTTCTTTGTAATTAACCCTTTAATTAACCTTTTTTTATAACAAATTAGGATTAGGTTTTTGTTTTAGTTAGTAACTGAATTTTTGGTTTTTTTTCATTTATTAATAAATTAAGTTAATTAACTTTTTTATTAAAATTAGTTAGAGTTAGGTTTTTTAATTAACTTAAAATAATTTTCTACAAAAAATACCAAAAACATTAACTTAGAATTTTAGGTTTTAATTTTTCCTTAATTTCTTTTTATTTATTCTTTTACATTTTAATTTCTAGAAAAATTGTATAGGTCGCATTATCAATGTAATAGCATAGATTTATCTTTTCTCGCATTTTTTTTTCTAATTATGTAATTGCTTCCGGGATGTAATAGTTTTAGGATTTCTTTTCCGCACTCTTCATTATTATGTAATTGCCCCCAAAGCTCTGTAATAGCTTAGGTTTACATTTCCGCATTTTTATTTTCAGTCCAAAATAATTATGTATCTGCAAAAGCCTTGTAATAGCTAGGACTTTAAACTTTCTGCATTTTTAATTCCGTAAACTATAAACTTCTTAGATGTATGTTAATAGGATTGTATGGAAAGACTAACTGAAAATTAACCCGGTAGAAAACCCTAATTATGCAAAGATTAAATAACTGAAATCAAACACATGCACATGCTCACTCTTAGGGTTTGTCTCACTTGTTTGCCTCGGAAAAGAATGGTCATGTCCCTCGAACGTAGGGATATCTTAGCAAAAGACCCTCAATCTAAATGTCATCATAAAGATCATAGTCCTTTAACGTCCCTCGAGTTGCCTACGAGAAATGATCTTGTCCCTCGATGTTGCCTACGAATATATGATGACAGTCCCTTCGAAATGCTAAGGTATCCTTACATGTTGCCTTCAATGACCATTACGTCCCTTTCAATAGTCCCTCAAACTCCAACGACGGTGCTACCTATTTCTCAATAATAGGATAGCATTGTCTAAAGGAAACAAGAACAGAAACAATCCTTTTTCGAGTAGGTAGATGTTAGTAGGTACTTTCTCAAATCAAACTTTTCACACTTACACTTTTTTCAAACTAAAGTTTAAAAAAAAACACTTCGTAACACTCTTGAAGACAGAAGCAAGGGTTAAAACGAAGTAAAACAAAAACTTTTCAAAACAAACACAAGCAATTTTAAAAGATGAGCAAGTACCTAAGAGCCCATGGAAAACTATGGATAGAAAGGGTGTTAACACCTTCCCTTTCTATAATCTACCCCCCGTACTCAGAATATCTCGAAAAAGGAATTTTTCTGTGCTTTTTTCCTTTCCAGTTGGATAAAATAAAAGTCGGCGGCGACTCTTGCTTACCGCGACATTTTGCAAACACAAAACACAAAATGCAAACCAGCATTTTCAAAAACAGCCGGTTCTCCCACCGTATCACAGAACTGGAGACTCTGCTGTGGAGTTAATAAGTGGGGTATACCTTAGGATCTAGTTCATCATATTTGCTTCTCTTGTTTGTCTTGGTTGCTTTACTTTTAAGGGTTTTGTTTGGGGTTACTATAGATCCTACACCCGGATCTGGGGAATACCTTTTAGGTAAGTAGCAATAGACTGTGAGGGAACTGTACAGCGTAGACCGATACGGTTGAAGCAGTAGCGACGTTGATATGGCACATTGGTTGGTACCAGTATCCCTTGTGGAGAAACGAGGAGAATACGAGGCCGCTGCGTGGTTTCGTTAAGCATCAACTGACCTTAGAACCTTTAATCGCCCAACTTGGCCATTAGAAAGTAGCGAGATAGTCGGCCTCGGTGTAGAGCTGAGAACTGGTTGATACTTGATGCTACACTCATTGAGACCATACTCTCGGAATAGTTCAGGCCGCAAGAAAAGATTACGTGAGCTGAAACCATGACCGATGGAGGATGGTCAGTGATATTGAGATCCTCTAGAACCCGGTTACTTTGCTAGGACAGGTTTGAACCACCTAAACTTTAAGAGGGTACTACCTTAAAACCCATGCAAGCCTAAACCTAAGGCTGTTTGTGTGACTTGTGTGCTTTCAACTTGAACTACTTGCACAGTTTTATCATCTGACAACATGAGTTCCTTGCAGGTTTTATTTATAGTCCTTATCCAATAACTTGGATTTCTCTCCGAGTTTACTTGCTTACATCACCTCGCACTTTTGCTTAAACGCATAGCATACACATCATGCCTTAACATTTCCTTAACCATTTCAAGGATCTCAAGGATTTGTGATGCAGGTTATGGTAAATCAGACGTCTAGCAATGGGCAAGGGGATTTATTTTCCTCTAGCCAATGTCGTCTAGAGATCAAAACACGATAACTTGAGTCAGTGGCTATGACCCACTCAATATGGTGAGCTTGACTCTTGAATAAGGACTCTTAACGACACGAAGTTTCTTCAATCAAGCTGCAACCAAATTCTAACAGTTTCTTGTTTACCCCGCGAGATCCTTGAAAACATTGCATATATATCATTATATATCATTACATAACAGGTCTTCCAGTACAGGTCTCTCATGTTCTCGTTGTTTATTTCAGCAATGGCTCTCAAACAAGACAACAGAGATCTTCAAACTCAAGAAGCTCAGTTCAGGGAAATATTCCTAAACCTATCCAAGAGGCAGGAAGAGTTGAAAACACTCCTCATTGGGAACTTGGTCAAGAAAAGTCCTGAAGACAATAAAGACGAACGACTGGAACAACTGCAAGCTGAGGTAGATGCAATGAGAACCCAAATGTTGGGGCAGATGGCTCTTATCCAAGGCCTAGCCCGAAGACAAGAAGATCTGAAAGCCATCATCAACCAACTTCATCAAGACGGATACAACAGTATGAAGCAAACAGTCGAGGCCGGGGACCAAGTTATTGATCAACCTCAAAGAAGACAAGGGTTTGGTTTGGTGAAGAGTGGACCTTTCCAAATTGCTACTACCTCACGGGTCCAACAACAACCTCGCCAAAAACAACAGGTTAATCAGAGTAAGCCAGATACACCTAAGAGGCAGTTTACCAAGCTCAACATGCCGCTGTCTCAAGCTTTACAACACATGTTGAGGATGAATCTGGTGACGTTGATAGGACCTCATCCGAATCCCAAGACTTCTTTGCCTAACTACAATCTTGATGCAAGGTGTGCATATCACTCCAACAGTCCGGGGCATGATATTGACGACTGTTGGAGGTTGAAATACAAAATTCAATACCTGATTGATGAAGGAGCATTGGAATTCATACAAGATGGTCAACTGGAATGTTTCTATCAATCCTCCAAGGCCCACCATTTGAAGTGACAAGTTCTAACAAGAGGGATTTTCGTTCATTAGAATTTTCAATTTGTAATTTTCTTTTGATTTGTTTGAACATTTATTCATATCAAACCTCGTTATTTCATCAATGCATTGCATATGTCTGTTCTGAATCAATTCATTCGTATTCACTATATTTAAACTTCTTTCCTTTTTGTGATATTCAACTCTTGAACAAAAGCTCTGAGCCTTTATAGGGAGGATGACGAAAATGATATTAAAATCTCTACAGTATGCTTTTGAACAGACCCCGCTGACGATGTACAAGCGTTGTTTCAAATCGTAAATAGTGGAGTTATAAGGAAGATAATCCCTAGTCAACCCCTTTGAGCCAAAGAAGTAGGAGTTTTTCCTTTCACACAAATTAAAACCCTTAATCACAACCTGGGGCAGGGTAGTTTTCTCAGTTAATCGAGGTGCACAATGAATGGCATCAAAGACGTCCTTCCAAAACAGAAGACGGTGATAGTTCCCTATAATCGTCAAGACAGGCAGTCATTATCTCTCGAAATAAAAGCCCATTAAGTCAAAACCTATGAAGGAGACTTAAGAAAAAAACCGGGGCATCCCGCTGAATGTAATCACAAAAAGAAACAGTTCAGGCAAAAGACAGGGATAATAAAATTAAAAAGAAAGAGGTCCTACAAACCCTCAACAAAAAGAAATGACTGCCTATTCAAAACAAAATGTCAGTACTCGAACCATCACTGGAATATCAGAGCAAAGACTCAAACGGGATCTAAATGCATAATTAACTGAGTATAGGATCGAAGAACATCACGAAGAACGGGTGGGTACAAATAAATTTTGAGCCTTTATCCTTTGTTTCTTGAACCATGAACCAGGCCATGTTATAACCCTTAAAAGTCCTAGCTGAAGCATGGGTTAGTTCGAAAGCATACTGTTACAAAAGGTATCCTGACTCCTCTAGGACTTGCTATAAATCCTGAGTTGACATCACATTTTACAAAATTTGTTTGTTTTACTAAAAAATGAATTTTCAAACTTCAAGACAGACATAAGCTTTGCATTCTTAAAATATTATTGTTTGCATATGACTATTTGTTCAACAGCATAGAGATTCGCATGACGAATATCTAGTGAACAAAAAACCTTCTCAATAAAAAGGATCACCTCAAGTGGAAAAACACTTCCAACCAAGGGGCATGGCATGATCATTGTCCATCATCTGAGGCAGCCAAGTCAAGATTCAAGGAATCTCTCAAAGATGTCAAATATCCAGGGGCAGATCTCTATATGAATCACTTGGGGGTATTGGGCATGAATTCCAACAAAGAATCATGTATGATCAAACAAACATCTTCTAGTAGTGTGGAAACACAACACTACCGACAGTGACAACTCCCTACACCCTGAGAGCATGGACATAGTCAGAAAATACTGTGCATGAACAAAGACCTGCTAGGTTGACTGGCCTAGGCAAAAATAAGGGCATCCCGGTGAACCAAAAGGGTTCGGGAAAAAAAATTTAGGGATAAAAACAAAAAATATATGTACACCCGGCAAGCCGAAAACCTGAAAAGGCGGCTTGGGCAAAAAAGGGTATCCCGGTGGACTGAAAATCTGAAAAGACAGTCCAGGCAAAAGTTAGGGATTAAAGCGTACGACTATGTCCCGTTATCTTGTCACTTTCCTACCAGTAGAAGACTTATCATTTCGATCAAAAGTTACCAAGCACCTCATAAGTTGGGATAACACTCAATCCACAAGGCCTCCGCAGGCACTTTCTCCAGCAGGTACAGGGGCAGAAAAGTCTCGATGTAAAGTCATTGTCATATCCTCAGCATGCGTCCCAGTAACATCTACACTCCCCATAGAGTAAAAAGTATCCAAAGACAGTGATGTTAGCTTTCCCGAACAGGACACAACTCTCCCCAGCTGAGGTTCACAATCGCAAGTGAGTCGGTAAGTTTTTCCCCAAGCAGAGTTTATTTCTCTCACAAGCAGAAATTCAATCTCCAACAAAATTCATTATCGCCAGCAACGGAAATTCATCCCTGGTGGAGTTTATTTCTCCAAATCAGCATGACCTATCACCAGAGTATCTCCTCTCTAACAGAGTCATTACCCCCAGGATTGTTCTTAGACAAAGTCTCTCCTGGCAGAATGTTCTCAAGCAGAATGGATGTAAATCTCCAGCTAATCATCTTCGTTCACTATCCCCAGCGGAAACGAAGAACTCAACTCCTTATACTCTCTAGCAGCAGTCCAGGATTTATTCTCCCCGGCTAGAGAGTATCACAATGGCATTACATATCCATACATCATAGCATGCACATACATATTATACAGCATAATCTCATTTATTTTGAGAACAACATTACTCAATACATTTCATACATCATGACATTGCATACGACTAACCCTTTACCTTTCAGGGAAGGATGCAATCATGTTCTCACGATTTTTATCTGGTTTAGTCAAACCGATACCAAGGTTTCTATTCCAGTTAAAGATATTCCAACATTTTTTTTGGTTCAGTCAAACTGACACTAAGGTTTCTATTCTAGTTGAAGATGTTTTAAGACTTTCTTCTGGGTCAGCCGAATCGCCGTTAAGATTCCCCTGATTTCTATGCCAGTCAAAGTTAATCCGAGACCTCCCTTGGGATCAGTCAAATCGACACTAAGATTTCTCTCCCATTTGAAGTTCTCACAAGTTTTCCCTGGTTCAGTCAAATCGATACTAAGATTTCTATTCCAGTTCAAGCTATGAAGCCCGGAAATCGACCGGATAATATCTTAATTTCACCAAAATACTACGAAGCCTGGAATCGACCAGATAGTGGTATATCTCAAGATCAAGTTATGAAGCCCGGAAATCAACCAGAAAATAGCTTAATCTCCAACAAGTTACTGTGAAGCCTGGAAATCGACCGGATAATAGTACAAGACACTGTGAAACCTGGAGCACGACCAGATAACAATATGAGGTATTGCGAAGCTTGGAATTTGACCAAATAGCAGTTTACTTGGCCAATTACTATGAAGCCCAGAAATCGACCGAATAGTAGTATGCCTTAAATTCAAGTTGAAACCCGGATGCGACCAGATAACCACTTAATTCCTTCTGAAGCCTGGAGCACGACCAGATAACAGTTTTTGAGAAATTGCAAAGCCTGGAAGACAACCAGATAGCAAGCCTAATCTCATCTCCCCAGTAAGTCGTTGTAAAACCTGGAGCACGACCAGATATCATTCGGCCTTATTTTTCTCAGCAAATCATCGTAAAACCGGGAGCACGACCAGATAGCAGTTCATTGTCACCTCCTCAACTAAGAGATGATTCCCCAGTAGAATAACGGACGACTGAAGCTCTTAAAATTCTAATTCTCTCAAGACAGATACCAACATTCCTCAGCAGATTCCTCCTCAACGACAGGAACAGGAATTCTCATCAAAGGAATATCTCGGGAAATCAACATCCTCTAGATGGCATCATTAATCCCATCTCTGACGATTCTCCGTCATATCTTCCGGATGGCATCTTTAAGCCCATCTCCGGTGACCTTCCGTCATCTCCTCCAAATGGCATCTGTACGCCCATTCCCGATACTACCTACATAGTCAAGCATCATTACAGACGAGTGCAAATTTCTAGGCACTCTAGTGTTCAATCATCTTCCACCTTCAGATCACGAAAGGCAGACAAGTCAATCTAAATCTTCAGGTTAAAAAGATTGAACAGGGGCAGTTGTTGTACCCCAAAATTTACCCTCTTTTTATACACGCATATTATTGGTTTTATGGTTATGGAATAAAGGTATATTTATCAAGCTTCTTCGGGTTACAAGTGACGTTTATTTCCTCAATGGATATTCTCAGAGTATTTTCAGTGTTGAAGATCGGTTCGCTGTTTTGCAACGATTCGGCGTTCAAAGATTCACAAGTCCAACCCGGCGTGTCATATTCAGGTGTTCTTTCGCCAAGATATCTCTGATAACGTATTCTAAAATTCAGGTTCGGCTAAAGAGTCAATTCTTTAAAGAAGGTATCCGAATGTGTAAGTTTTCTCGAAGAAATGTGGTGAAAAAGTATGCTGAAAGTACAGTTTTTACGCGCTAAAAAATGCATAACTTGAAGATCGTGACTCTTTTTGAACCCGTTTCGGGGGCCAAAATTTCGTATTGACGTCATCTATGTTTTCATCTCTCACGGCTGGAAGCCAATTTCGATCATAAGGTCTTCAAAAATGCGGATTTATCAAGTATTTTCGTACAGAAAATTTGTGACAGAAGTTTATTTGCGTCATGTTCAGAAAATCATAACTTAGTTGATTTTCATCGTATAGAGCTGGTTCCGGCGCCAAAATTTCAAAAATTGAGTTGGCTAAGTTTTCACAGGAGGTATTGAGTTTGAACGGTATCTAAAAGGCCTTCGTTTTTTGCTCAGAGTGCGTGTGACGCGTCGAAAATCCTGAATGTTGAATATTATTTCATCTGGGTCGAAGCTTCGAAAATTCATAACTCGGTCAATTTTTATTGGATCAGGCCCATCTTTTTACACAAGGTCACTGACTCAGAGATCTACAACTTTTATTCTAAAGTTGAGACCGAATTATACTCCGATCAATACCAGTTTTTTATTGAAGAGCGTGTCAGAGTTGACACTGGAGCCCAAAATAAGTTTGTCTGAGCTGAAACTTCAAAAATTCATAACTAATTCACTGTTTATCCGATTGAGCCTATTTTTGGACAGGAGTTCGTTCTCGATGTCGGCTACATTTTATTTTCACAATTCAACTTCAAAAATTTCACTTAAGCCCCTGCGATTTAGCCTAAAACGTGACGGATTCAAGTGAACATTGGAGGCTCAATTGTACATTCAAAGCCCATATCTTTGCTCTGATTTCCATTATATAATCTCATTCTTTTCACACAAAGGAGGAGACAAAAAAAAACCTTTACCACAACCCTGTCAGAATATCAAATTCTTTCAAGAACCCTAAAACCTTTAAATCCTTATTACAAACTCACATCTCACTACATCTCCAGTAAGGGTAAGGCTGGTTTGATCTCCATGATCAAAAAGGGCATAGAAGCATTCATATCACTACTTCTCTAGTAAGGGTAAGGCTGGTTTGATCTCCATGATCAAAAGGGCGTAGAAGCATTCATACAGCCCATATCGGTTTTAACATTAAAAAATATTTATATATTTATTTTCTTTGTATTTCATGATATAGTAACTTATTTAATGTGTTCATGAGATTCAACACTGCAGATTTAGACAGGATCCCATTCAGGATTATTCAAAACACCGATGGCCAAAACAGAAGCGGATGGCCAAAATAGAACAACCATCAATGCATGGCGAGGCAGACATCCTGAGAAGGTTAAGGGCGTGGGTTCAACAACCACCCCTATTGGTTTTGGTTTTCTTCCTATATTTATCCTTTTACTTATTTTCATTCTTTCTGTTTAAAACTTTTTTTTCATAAAACTTAACATTTTTCACAAACCTTTGATTTTTCCTCCTAAACTCGAATAATTAATTTTAAGTCTTTTTTAAATTTAATTTTAAATTTTAAATTAATTTTTGGTTCAACAACCACCCATGACATTTACATTATCTTTATTTTCTAACCATATTTTTCATTGATGTTTCTTCCCCTATCTATTTTTTGGCAAACTTAATTTTTTCTTATTAATTATTACACATAAATATTTTTATTCAAAACTAAATTTTTTAATTAAAATTAGTTAGGTTTTAGATTTTAGGTTTTTTTCTTCAAAATTAACCTCTTTTTTAATTAAAACTAATTAGAATTTAGATATTTTAATTAAATTTTTTCAAAATTAACATTTTTTTATTAAATAATTAGGTTTTAGGTTTTCTTTGTAATTAACCCTTTAATTAACCTTTTTTTAACAAATTAGGATTAGATTTTTGTTTTAGTTAGTAACTGAATTTTTGGCTTTTTTTCATTTATTAATAAATTAAGTTAATTAACTTTTTTATTAAAATTAGTTAGAATTAGGTTTTTTAATTAACTCAAAATTATTTTCTATAAAAAATACCAAAAACATTAACTTAGAATTTTAAGTTTTAATTTTTCCTTAATTTCTTTTTATTTATTCTTTTACATTTTAATTTCTAGAAAAATTGTATAGGTCGCATTATCAATGTAATAGCGTAGATTTATCTTTTCTCGCATTTTTTTTCTTCTAATTATGTAATTGCTTCCGGGATGTAATAGTTTTAGGATTTCTTTTCCGCACTCTTCATTATTATGTAATTGCCCCAAAGCTCTGTAATAGCTTAGGTTTACATTTCCGCCTTTTTATTTTCAGTCCAAAATAATTATGTATCTGCAAAAGCCTTGTAATAGCTAGGACTTTAAACTTTCCGCATTTTTAATTCCACAAACTATAAACTACTTAGATGTATGTTAATAGGATTGTATGGAAAGACTAACTGAAAATTAACCCGGTAGAAAACCCTAATTTTGCAAAGATTAAATAACTGAAATCAAACACATGCACATGCTCACTCCTAGGGTTTGTCTCACTTGGTTGCCTCGGAAAACAATGGTCATGTCCCTCGAACATAGGGATATCTTAGCAAAAGACCCTCAATCTAAAAGTCATCATAAAGATCATAGTCCCTTAACGTCCCTCGAGTTGCCTACAAGAAATGATTTTGTCCCTCGATGTTGCCTACGAATATATGATGACAGTCCCTTCGAAATGCTAAGGTATCCTTACATGTTGCCTTCAATGACCATTACGTCCCTTTCGATAGTCCCTCAAACTCCAACGACGGTGCTACCTTTTTCTCAATAGTAGGATAGCATTATCTAAAGGAAACAAGAACAGAAACAATCCTATTTCGAGTAGGTAGATGCTAGTAGGTATTTGCTCAAATCAAACTTTTCACACTTACACTTTTTTTCAAACTAAAGTTTTAAAAAAAAAACACTTCGTAACACTCTTGAAGACAGAAGCAAGGGTTAAAACGAAGTAAAACAAAAACTTTTCAAAACAAACACAAGCAATTTTAAAAGATGAACAAGTACCTAAGAGCCCATGGAAAACCATGGATAAAAAGGGTGCTAACACCTTCCCTTTCTATAATCTACCCCCCGTACTCAAAGTGTCTCGAAAAATGAATTTTTCTGTGCTTTTTTCCTTTCCAATTGGATAAAATAAAAGTCGGTGGCGACTCTTGCTTACCGCGACATTTTGCAAACACAAAACACAAAACGCAAACCAACATTTTCAAAAATAGTCGGTTCTACCACCGTATCACATCAGGCGTAAATTTCTTTCTGATGCTCTTTTTGGAAAAAGTCAGACGTAGACTCTTTTCGGTACCTCTCCTTGTTGAAGTCCGGCGTAGACATCATCTAGTTCGGATGAAATCAGGCATAGATTTATTTCTGATAATATTTTTGGAAAAGTCATATGTAGACTCTTTTTGGTACCTCTCCTAGTTAAAGTCGAGCGTAGACATCTTCTAGTTCGGATGAAATCAGACGTAGATTTCTTTCTGATGCTCTTGGAAAAGTCGGGCGTACACTCTTTCTGGTATCTTTTCTAGTTGAAGTTGGGCGTAGACATCTTCTAGTTCAGATGAAATAAGGCGTAGATTTCTTTCTGATGCTCTTTTTGGAAAAAGTCAGACGTAGACTCATTCCAAATACATCTTCTAAGATAGAGTCGGACGTAGACTTAGTATGTTTTTCCTATCAACAGTTATCCTGGATGGAATCTATGAGCTCATCTCCGACGAATCTCCACCACCTCTCTAAATGTCACCCTTAAGCCCATTTCCGGTATAATCAACCAACAGTGTTACTTTGTGCACAAGCGAGCGCAAATTTCTAGGGCCTTAAGTGTTCAATCATCTTCTACCTTCAAGTCACGAATGGAGGGCATGTCAATCTAACTCTTTAGGTTTAAAAAGATTGAACAGGGGCAGATGTTATACCCCAAAATTTTCCCTCCTATTTTTCTTCAAGACATTCTTCAAGGGTTCTCAAGTACTTAAGGCTACTCAAGGGCTGACCAGTCAAACCTCCTCCCAAGAAATGGGTCCACAACTAGGTTTTGTGTTTTTCAAGGAAGTTTAGGTTGAAAAGGTCTCAAGTGGTTTCCATGGTTCTCCATAGGTCTTCAATAATGTTTATATCAAGTTTCAAGTCTTGCATCTCAAGTTTGCTCAATCAATGGCTCAAATGAATGAAAATCAACTGTATTGGATAAAAAGTCAACTATGGTCAACATACACTCAAACTTCACAATTTATGGTCAACATCAACATTTTGAAGTGATATTCATCATTTTATCAAGGTTTGATCATGATTCCTCAAGGAAAGCCCTCAAATCATCAAAAGTTAAAAGTTGCCAAATTAGGGTTTCCTTAGGAGAAGTCAACTGAACTTTGACCAAGCATAACTTTCACATGCTTCATCAACTTTTCCCCAACTAAAGTCCATTTTGAAGGAAATTCAATTTTCTACGAATTTTATTCATGTGATGAAGTCTAAAAAGTGCTTCATTTGAGAGATATGAGCCAATACATTACAGGTCATTTTAAAAGTCAACAAAAAGACACTTTTTGTCAAGGCAACTTACATCAAGATAAATCATCAAATGCAAAAATTATCAAAATAGAAATTGAAGAGGACATCTTGAGCTTTTCAAAAATTCAAAGATCGTCTTCAAAAGATGAAAATTGAGAGAGTTATAACCATTCCAAGTTGAAAATTTTGATAGAATGCATGAATTCCAAATTAAGCAAATTTGAAATTTTGAACTAGTGAGCCTAACTTTTGATGTTCAAACATGTTCACAATGTGTTAGAGGGCATCTAAATCCATGCACATATTTTTTATGATTTTTATTTCTTTTATTTGAATTTTTATTCATTTAAATACAAATAAATCAAATGAAATGTAAAATCATTGGGTCAAGGCGCACGGGCTTTTGATTTCAATCACATGAAGGCCAAAGAATACATTACAAACATGCCAAAACCGTGAGAGACCTATATGGAAGCATATTTCATTATTTTTAGAAAGTTTTCAATTGGTTTTTGGAAATAATTCATGCCATGATAGTACAAGATTCTTGCCATATTTGTTCATCCTACTCCTTCCTCTATATAAGCATAATGAATACCAATGACAAGGACACAAAATCTGCTCCAAAAAAAAACACTCTAAAATTTCCGAAATTCTCAAAACTAGGGTAAGCTGTAAACTCTAGTTGCAACCACGATCAAAACAAATCAGCCTTTCCATTCACTTCCAAGAGCATTATAGGATAAGTTTGGATCATTTGTAATGGTCCAAAGAGCATGGAATGAGCATACATGCTACGCCATTTTTCTTTATTTCTTGCAAATTCATTTTTCTGTTTTCATTTTGTTTTATTGCATACTACCACCACTAATGATCTTCTGAGGTACAACAATGGAAGATATATTTTTGCTATTATTTTCCAATCTTTGCGGGTTTATCATATAATGATCAAATCTCATTTTTCAAACACCAAGTGCGCATGGTTCATATGGAAAAGGATGGAGACTGTAAATAGAAAGGCGTGAGTTCAAACCCCAGCGCCTGCACCTTTCTTTTCTTCTTCAATGCTTTTTAACCCTTTTCTATTTTTCTTTTTTCTTTTTTTCTAATTAATTTAATTTTTATTTTTAATCATTTTCTTTAATCAATAAAATCACAAAAAATATAATAAAATCAGAACTATACTTTTAATAGGTTAATTTAATTTCTAGACAGTATTTTTTCTTAATTAATTAATTAGACATAGGTTTCTTTTATAATTAATTAAACCTTTAATTTAGGTTTAAAGTCTATTTATTTTATAATTTAAATTAAACCAAAAATGCAAAAAAAAATTAATTTCTAATTTTTTAGATGTTAAGATTTTTAAAAGTAATTTTGCAAATATTTTTTATTTACTTTTGCTATTTATTTTATTAGAAACAAATGTATAGGTCGCATACGTTTTCTTGTAATAGTTTAGCATTTAAATTCCCATAAAATTATAAATATTGTAAATCTCCCAAAGCCATGTAATAGCCGTAGATCTTTACTTTCCCGTATTTTATTTTCTTGCGCCTATATTTTGTATTCCTTGTATATGTATATAATTGTTAGCTAAATAGGATTGTATGGCAAGATAATAATCAAACGCTAGAAAACCTAATCCAGATAAAATATCTGAAATCAAAACACTATCCACACATGCACCTCTAGGGTGACTCCACTTATTGCCTCAAAAAAAATACAGTAATGTCCCTCGAACGTGGGGACGCTTTAGCATTGTCCCTCGAAAACAAAGATTGTAGTCCCTCGATGACCCTTTGAAATTTGCCTTCAACAAACGATCTAGTCCTTTACGAATTTCTAAAGCGCCCCTACGAGTTGCCTTTATGACTATATGATGACCCGCGCTTGTCCCTCAAACATCTAATGATAGGGCTTCCTACTAACTAATGGTAGGATAACACTGTCTAAAGGAAGAGGAAAATAATGTGAAATACTTTTGAGTAGGTAGATAGCTCGTAGTTGCTTGCTCACGAACAAAAAACAATTTTCACACAAAACACTTCTTTTCTGAAATATTTTCAAAACAAACACTTTTTATGCGTTCTCAACGATACGGGATCATTACAAAGTTTGCCGCACTTAGGCATTTTCAAACATACACAACACAAAGCATTTCAAATGTGAGCTAGCTATTAAGAGCTTGTAGATGACTACGGATGAAAAGGGTGTTAACACCTTCCCTTTTCATAATCTACCCCCGAATTCAGAAAATACTCAAAGGTCTTTCTTGTTCTTTTCACCCTTTCCTTTATTGGATAAAAGAAAAGTCGGTGACGACTCTTGTTATCCGTAACATTTGCGATAAAATGCAAAACCAAAAGTCAATTCTCCCACCGTATTACATATATTCTATTTGGTGGAGGGATTTGATTTTGTCCAAAGTCGATTTTGTTATGGACTAGTCTGCTTTTGCTGGTTCTGTTTTTTGCAGGGTTAATGATGGTCGAAGGACTGCATTTTGGCATTCGCAGTGCCTGGGTAGGAAAACCCTGGAGAATGTGTTTCTGGAATTATTTAAAGTTGTTGACAACAAGGCCAACAATGTGGCACAGGTTATCTGTTGGGCAGAAAATGCGTGGACTTGGAATTACCAGGAAATAGTGGAGAATCATGTTGATGTCGAAGCAAACTTGTGGCAGGAGTTTAAAGACCAGCTGCTAAATGTTGTTTTGGATCACAATTTAAGTGAAAGTTTCGAGTGGTTGGAAGAGGTAAACAGATTGGTCTCGGTTAAATCTTGTTTTACTATTTTCTCCTCTCGATCTGTTGAATCTATGTTTTTTGGTGTGATGCTGGAAGCGCTAAGTTTTATGTGGGAAATCAAGGTTTCTTCGAACATCTTGATATTCGGGTGGAAATTCATCCTTAATAGGATCCCCACTAAAGATCAATTGTTTAGAAGGGGGATTTTGACGGATAATAGAGATTCTTATTGTGTGTTCTATCTTATAGAAGATGAAACCATTTTGCATATGTTTGGTTCTTATGAGTTCACCTCTAGAGTTTGGAGTAAGGTCTATGCTTGGATTGGCCATGGTTTGGAGTTAAATTTGGGAGATCTTGTTAATTACTTCTTTCATTGTAAGAAGGTGAAGAATAAGTTTCATAGGATAACCGTTGTCGTCATTTAGTTTGCAACCATTTCAAAGGAGCTGTCATCACTTTTGAAGAATGTATATCAACATTATTCATCGGTCTTGGATTTGAATGGGATTAGCTAGTAAGTCTTTTGATCCTTATAATTTCTATACTTGAAACATTTTACTAATTCTATGTTTTAGGATGTAGGGGTTCTTTGTATTATTGTTTCCGGCGGAATATCCCTTATACTCCTAATTAACAAATTATTTCCTATTAAAAAAATGATACCTGAATGTTTTGAATATGAGAGTTGGACCATTAGTGGTGAAATTTTCACTTATCAATGTGGTAGACCGCACGATTCGTCTTTACCTAACATTTTGAAGATACTAGTAAAAAAACATGTTTTCTACTTTATAAAAACATGTTTTTTTACTTTAAAACGGTATAAATACTAAATTACCCATTTAAATGCATAAATTAATGAAAATAATGCTATTTGTGAATAGAGCTATCAAAATGGACCTGACACATCAGACTGACCCATAAGTCCAATAATTTAGCGCGAGTCGGGCCATAAAATACCTTAAAAAACAAGACCCTATCTTTTTGGCCCAGCCCATCGAGCCTATACTTTCATGGGGTAGGTCGAGCCAAACAGGCTTCGGGCTGGCCTATTAAAAAAAAGATTTTGGTAAATTTTGAGGAAAAAAGATTGAGATAAGATATGATTGCATAAGTGTGTTTTCAATGATAAAGAAAAGTTAAAGAGGATGAAGATATATTTTCAAGATAATGTGATCAAAGAAATGGTTGTGAGATGAAGAAATTTTTTTAAGTTACTATATATATATATATATATATATATATATATATATATATATATATATATATATATATATATATATATATATATATATATATATATATATATATATATATATATATATATATATATATATATATATATATATATATATATATATATATATATATATATATATATATATATATATATATATATATATGTTGATTTGATGAATATTTTAAACATCACTTAACTAAGTTTATGATGACTCTCTATTTATGTTATGTAGTTTTTATTCATTACATCTCTTTTTGTAAAATTAAAACTATAATATTGAAATACAAACCGGACTGGCCCATCGGACTGCACATGCCTTTGATAAATGGATCGGGCTCATTTTTGTAGCCCATTAAACAATTGAGCTGGACGGGGTCAACCCATTTAAATATTTTGGCCCATCGGACCGATGCGGACTGGGTCGAGCCGGCTCATTTGACAGCTCTACTTGTAAATATCTAACAGAATATTTAAAAAAAAGGTAGAAATAAAAGTTTTTCTAAAATCTCTGGAAAATGAATAAATAGTGGAAGTTGTCTTTTTTTAACATGATGGTATTATGATAAAAACACAAGAAATGAGGGGTGTCAAGTTCAATCAATTAGGTGTCGAGTATAATTTGAATAGAGAATTTGTTAATGCATGCTATGTGTTTCTTAGGCACCAGTGTAAATTTCCAAAAATACCCCCAGGAACCGGAAACGTATCTCAAGGACGCACGAACATCTAATTAAAAAGAACCAAAACGAAAATACATTTTTGTTTATAACTGAAAGTGTATTTCCGGTATTTTTCATTACAGAATGCAGGAAAGCAGAACTTACACATTACATCAAGATTCTCAAACAAACCATAAAATTACATAAAGTAAGCAATACATATGAGATTTAAACATATATACGACATTACACTTCAACGCCCAGGTGGACGTTGCAACAACTTCAAAATTTCATCGACCATTCTTGTAATCATCACATCAAGCTCGATTTAAACTTTTTCTTCGTAACCGAAAAAGGTTTCCCGCATAGCCCTTAAGTCAGTGCTTGTTTGTATCTCTTTGTTGATGAACTCAAGCTTTTCGTCGTTGTTAATGGATAGAGAGTGGTACTTAATCTTCAAAATTTTCTGATTGTCTCCAAATGGTAAAAGTCCTTGTATTATGTAATGAATGTCTTCAAGCGGTTCGTACATGTTGGTCTTGAATTCCCTTATGGTAGATCCCCATTAACGAAGTGAACCTTTCCAACATGCCAAACAATATTCATTTTTTTGTTTTAGTGTTTAGACATGAGATAACACAAGAGAGAGGGATGAGTTTCTTACATAGTAGTTTGAGGTTGTTATGGACCACACACATCCTATCTGCTGACACAATATAAACCAGAAATATATTTCTGATTACACCATAACTTGAAAACCGGAAGTACATTATCGGTAAAGTCCATAGTACTGAAAACCAAAAACAGAGGAATAACAGAAAGAGCATATTGCATAAAAATATAATCATATATTTCATAACTACCAAAATAGGAATATTCTATGTCATAATTCATTAACAAAAAGACATATACATCAAAGTCGTGTTTAACTACTTAAAAGATCTGAAGTAATTGTCTCCCGACAAATCCATAGGTGATACACCCTTTGACTTTTCCTTGTTTTTTGTTATTTCAATGTTCTTCAACTTGGGGTACTCTTGCATTCTTTCAATAAACTGGTCCGGCCAAGTCTCTGATTGGTCTGTATAATTATTCGCCCACTTCGATGATGTGGATGGTATAGGATAACCCGATTTTAAATACACTTGAACAAAATATCGGGGATTTGAAACCCACCCAATACAAATGATATGATTAGTTGAATTAGATGTTGGAGCAGTGTGCAATGAGAAAAAAGTTTCATAGAAACCGTATCTTGTAAGATTAATACACACCCTCTCATACGCACTTGTGATGAGATGACCCATCTCAGGGAAACACATCTATTTGTTCTCTGGTGCAAATGCTTCCATGGATGGTACAAGAGCGTTATAGATTTTTTCAAACTTATTCTTATCCCCGTACACTTGTGTGTACAAATCTCTATGACTCCTCAACTCTTGGATAAGAGTTTAGCGGATAAGTGTGTGATTATATCCCCCTTTACCGATTAAAGCAGAAATAGCCCAAAAACCACAATTGTCGTCACCAACAACATTGACGATCCGATCAATGTGATTGTGCATAAAAATTGGCATCTCCTCAATGAATGGTATTTTTGGTGTAGACGGTGAATTTGGTGGAGTTGGAGGTTTGCTTATGCGAGCACCTTTGAAGACCTTTTTTTGATATTTCTGTGTCGGTGAATCGAAAAAAAGTTTGTCAACGTGTTCAAAATACGATGGAATCCTCATAGTAGAATTTTCACTTGGTGTAGGTTTGACCTTTTTTTGGTGTTCATTTTGTTTTAACCGGTTGAGACGGTGGTTTCAAGTCGGTTGTCTCCGGAGATGCAATTTTTCTCAATTGCTCTTTGATGTGTAGTTTTATGTTGTCATCGTCTTTCCTAAGTCTTTCTTGTATTTCTTCCCATTCTGTCAAGATTGTAATACTTGACTTTCCCTCTTCCGTTGTATTGTCGTCTTCAAAACTCAACCTCTTCCAATGACTACATACTTCGTCCATTCGTATCGAACTATCAAGTTTCACCTTCTTAGATATGACACAAGAACACGAGAGACCATATATTTTCACAATTATGCAACCACATTAGAGATATCAGAGCCTGAGTCAGAGGCTCGTTTGACTTTATAAAAAATGAAATTAAGAGTTGATCGTGATATGTTGCCCACCAACTGAGAATATAAAAAGTTGTCTTTAAACTTGTGTTCTAACACTGTGATACTACGACCAAATGATGTTTGAATTTCATTATGCTGATTAAGTATCATTTGGTTCACGAATTCCCAATCTGTACACAAATCACTCTTATTATTTCCCAACCAATTCTCCAGACATGCATGAGCCGACTCGACTCGATTTGTTGTTGTATTTCCAAGATTCATAACCTGATTTATCCATGCACAAACAATCTTCTTCTTCACTTGGTCTAAAATTATAGTCTTAACGTACTTCAATAAATTGGGATATTTATCGCACACCTTCCTGAAATGTATAACAGCTTCAACATATAAATTTTTGGTAAATGCATTTATGATAATATTCCAAGCAGCCATAATTTTCTCCACAATAATGCCCGACTTAACTAGTTTACCATCTTCAATCTCAATCTGACTCATCCCTACCGCTGGTTTTACCCGGTTTCTCACATATTTAGTAATGTGATACTTACAAAGTAATGCAGAAGAACTCGGAAACACCTTCTCAACAGAATTCATCAGTGTTGTATCGCGGTCGGTAATAATGACTTTTGGCATGCTTTCTTGGTCTTTTAACATTAAACGACAAACCTCTAAAGCCCAAACAAAATTGTCCTTTTTTTCGTACTCTAGAAATGCAAAACTAATAGAATATGTCATTTTAGTCGATGTAACACCAGTAATTTCCAACAATGGCAACTTGTACCTATTGGTCTTGTACGTCAAATCAATTATAAATACGGTAGGACATGTATCGAACAATTTAATGGAATCAATATGAGTCCAATATATATCTCTTACTGTAACTCTATCCTCACATCTCTGGTGCCTACAAACGTAGTTGTTATCATCTAAAAGCTTCAAGAGTTGTTGCATTTCGGTTCAATCCCCTCTAAGCGCCAATTTTGCTTGGTAGCGCTGATTGTAAACTTGCCTAATGTTTGAAATATAATTGGGTCTTTTGCGCTTTAACGTGCCAAGTATATTTTTTGGAGCGACCAAATTTAGTGTCATGTCTGACACACATTCCTTCTTTTCCGCCAAGAGGCGACATGCACTTGGATGACCGGCTAACTATGCACTTAAATAATGATTATGTAAACCACTTATGACATTGAACCTCCAATTATTATTTGACAACTGATATCCACGTAGCCTAAATGGACACTGGCATTTTCTTGAACCAGTATCATCTCATTTGAAATTCTTGATAGGTCACCTATATATTCCTCTTCTTTCACATGTCAATGTCACAAATACAGGTCGTCTATCCGAACCACTATCGGACCTTCCTATCACAACACCAAAGTCTTGTTTGGTGGCCTCCGTACGAATCCACTGCATCATGACATCGAGATTCATTTTTGTTCATTTATAAAATGCTTCCGCATATTGACCGCCTTGATAACAATAGGCGAAACAACAATAGGCAAAACACCTTGAGACACAATAGGAGAAACACCTTAGGAAAGAATAGGCGATACACATTGAGACACATTAGGCGAAACACCTTGAGACACAATAGCTTTAAGACAATATCAGGATGCACCATACCTAATATGTAAAAACAAATTAAACAAAGAAATATCCTAGACAAATAAGAAAATGAAGTTGCTGGAAAAAGCTGTTACAGGAACCGGAAGTACATTTCCGATTAAGTTCATCTACAACCCGGAAATATATATCTGATATTAACGTGATATTTTTTGCACAAAAAAAAAACATATTAATGTAGATTGAAAAGAGGAAGCTTTACCTTAAATTCAGTTTCATTTAGCTCCTTTTGATATAATGCACCAGAAGAATGTCGATTTTGAGTGAAAAATGGTATTGAGAATGTGAGGGTTTTTTAGAAAGTATTTTGGTCACCTTTTGAAATGACCAGGATCAATACCCCATAGACCTTGTTGTTTTAAGTTTTTGGTTTCTCAGCATAAACTGGAAATGTATATCCAATTTATAGGTGACAATTTTTTTTGTTTTTCCCGCACAAATTTTCCGAATATGTATCTTCGATTTTCACCCAGTGTTGCATTTTCGTTTCTTACATTTAACAAAGGTGTAACGAAATTTTGTCTGACATGATAAGTGTAGGGTGCGCTCCGAAAATGCATTTTCGAATGGTGTTTTTTATTTTACATAGGGTATTTTTACCCTATATAAGATACCATAAGAAATTCTCTTCGAATATTTTGTGGCTGCACTCAATGTTTGTGCCCTTTATTGGCTCATTCCACTCTTGCATCAATCTCTGTCAACCAGAAGCCAGAATTCAAGTTGAAGTTTCTCCTCCACTTTTTCTTCTCTTCTTGGATGCGTTAATCATTCAATCAAAGTTTCATTTCACCTTATCATATTACATAAGTATACATTTCAAATGTTACATGACTATAAATTTCAAATTGATAGTAAACTGTGAGTTGATTATTTACATACTAGTAATATATAACATTTAACTGTTAAATTGGTCAACTTTAACATTTATAGTATATTGTTAATCAGATTAACGGTGCACAAATTGAGATAAATGACTAAGTTATCAATAATATATATCAAAAGTATAATTAGTTAAGATAAAAACTGTTTTCCATGATTGTCTGCTGCTAATACTGCGATAACAACTTCAGCAACAGGAACATCTGGTTTATAGCATAGAGGTTTAAAAGGGAATAGCCATGCATGAAGGTTGGATTAAAGTTTGCAGTGTTTATAACAAGTACTGAAGAGGCATCCTACTAGCAGTGGGAATTTGTTTGACAGCACTGTGATAATTTTGCACATCTGGGTTTCAGCTTATACCTTTTACAGTAGGGTCAGCAGGTATAATTGAAAAGAATATGGATCATTCAACATCAGCAATTTACTGTACATTCAACTACAGACTCCTATATATTGTTCACAAAAACTACTTGGGGATTCATGATTTTTTTTCATGGTTTATTGTTTTTTCAATTGGTCTAGGCTAGCATTGTTGAAAGGCATACCCAACATAGTAAGCAATGGTTTCTGTTAAGACAGATCTATGTTCAGTTTTGAAATTTCCAAGTTTTGTATATCACAAATCTCATCCCAGTTGAATTGGAGTTGGTCTTGCCAAGTTGTAAAATGGAATACATGTTTCACAGCTATTTCAAAACAAAAACAGAGAGTTGATGCAAAAGTGAAAAGATACCTGATCTCCCTATCCTTCAACCCCAATACTACTGGTAGGGTGCCATATTGAATCTAAAGTTTTGATTTACCATTTAAGTGTTGTTTTGCAGACTCCAGTGCTGCTGCCTAACAATTAAGTTTGAATCTATTTTTGTTTATCCATGATAAATAGTTGGGTACCGGTACTTTTAATAGAAATTGATTTAAAATATTAATTTAATTTTAATTAATATAAATATAAAAAATGATATGGCATTGAATGTGAATGTTTAATAAGATGAGAGTACCAATACCCAACTAAATCAAAGGGTACCGAAGCATTCACCTTTTTGCATACCTTTAGAAATGGTTTAGCAGTTATCCTTTTAAAATGGTATCGAAGTGTTCACCTTTTTTCATACCTTTAGAAATTTCTTTTCTCCAAAATGAATGAAATTGGTGGATAAAAAGGTCATAAATCGCTTATTGCAAAGAAAAACTTAATTGGCCGCATGTATTAACATCTAAGGCTATATACATTCAAAGATATCACAAAACATAAGCATAAGGAGAAAAAAAATTACTGCAGTTATCTATTATCAAGCATATTCCAGCATCTTGCACTTATGAAGCTCAGATTGATAAGGGTTTAGGATTTAGGAGTACTCTCCTCAAGCTTCTTTTCTCCAAAATGAAAGAAATTGGTTGATAAAAAAGGCCCTAAATTGCTTATAGCAAAGAAAAACTTAATTGGCAGCATGTATTACATCTAAAGGCTATATACAATCAAAGATCATCACAAAACATAAACGTAGGAAAACAAAATATTACTGCAGTTATCTATTATCAAGCATATTCCAGCACTCTTGATTGTTCTTTCATATCTTTACGAAGCTCAGATTCTTGATGTGTGTCCACAATCATCTCTTCCTGTTTTACAAGCTTATAATATACCTTATGTTTTACAAGATACAAAAATGTGTCCATCTGAACCATTTCTCAATCTGAAAAATAATAGATTTGTATGATATACCTTATGTTACAAGCAACCAATAACATCATGGTTGGCCTTCACTGATTCTGTGTTCTCTTCGCATTAGATGCTCGTCAATAGTTGTACTGTTCCATGCTATAATTAAGGCTGTTCATGATATAGTTCGGTTAGAAAACTGAACTGAATCATATTAAAAGGTCATCCGAACTTAACTGAACCGTTTCAATTTGTGCAGAACCAAATTGAACCAAAATTATTGGTTTGATATAAAAGGTTCGAAATTCCAAAATGTACCAAACCATTAGAAGACATTTTTTTCTCAAACCAAACCGTTTGTTAAATAATCAAACCCCTTTAAATTTGTTTTTAGGTTTTTTTTTTGTTGGTATAAATTTTTATAATAGAGTACCATTTTACATTTTTTTTAATATACTATTTTACATGATTATTTAAAATAGACCAGACAATTATATTTTTCTTAATAAACTATTTAACTACCAGCAATAATTAAATAATTATGTTACAGAGTAATACATGTAGTCACAAAATGAAGCAAAGTAAAATATTCACAAGAAACAACACTTTATAACAGGTTGTATAAAATAAATTGGTAGTTACTGATTGAGATTTAATTCTTAATTTTGACATCATTTTGCTGGTTAATTTAACAATTAAATTTATTCAAGAACATCGTATCCAATCAATGATTCTAATAGAAACCATCCTATCCAATTCTAATAATTACCCACTAACTCATAATAATTTAATAACAGTTACGAAATTGAAGAGTCTAACAATACTCTCCTCTTAAAGATTCACCTTGCCCTCAAGGTGAAAGGAATACACAATAGAAAAAATATATCCTCCTGGATCCCGTAACTTAAAACATAAAGGTTGAGCTGTACATGAAATAAGAAATTTTCCCCCAGGATCAAATTTGCTTGCTAATGGCAGTCCTCTCGTAACCACTTGTTGTGGCCCCAGTCACACTGGTAGTGGAAATTTCTTGTTCCTAGACTTTATCTTAGGAAATCTCTTGTTAGACTTTGCATGTGATGAAATAGTCAACTCTCTGTCACTTCTCTGGACCTTTGCTTCACTAGCTGCCATCAACGAATCTGTATTTTTCACTCCGTCGCTCTCGCAATCAGGATTTGATATCTACTTTACAAACTTCTTTTTCACTATATACTTGGATTTGTGAGTCATCAACTTTACCACCAATCTTTTCTTCAGTTGGTTCTTGAATTTCACTGCTGCCTTGGATTTCCTGTGTTTTGATTTCACCAAGTATTCCACCAAGTATTTTGAGAATGGCCTTTACAAAATTCTACCAAGTATTTGGATGATTCTCCTTCCAAGAAATCCACCAATCAAGAGCATCTCCTCTCAATGCAAATGCAACAGTCCACTCAAGCTTCATCTCTTCACTCATTCTTCTTAACCCAAAATATTGCTCAGCCACCAATAAGCCTCCCTTCCATCAAATCTTGGAATCAAATCTGCAGCCATATTCATACCAAAATTTCCAGCACACCGACAAAATCTTTTTGGATCAGAACGGCTCTGATACCAGTTGATAGAAACCAACTAATATATAAAAGAAAATAGGGAAAATCCCTTTGATTTACAGAATAATACCGCAGAACTTCGAGGGTCTGCGCACCTCCCAATGCCAAAAATGGCCTCTTTTTCTATCCAATTCCAAGATGATCAACTCCCCCAATGTCTTCCTCTACTTATTCTAGGCCTAAATACTCTGAATTAATATTATAATAATTCTAATAATTACCCACTAACTCATAATAATTTAATAACAGTTACGAAATTGAAGAGTCTAACAAATTCATAAACACAGTAATCACAAAGCAAAAGAATCATTCAAGACAAAACCTACTAAAAATGTTTGGAGTAACTGAAGTGCAAATGCTAATACTGATACAGTAACAGTTCTGAACTAATACACTTCAGTTTTATATTTTAACAATAATGGTTCAGTTTTGGTTTATGTTTGGTTAGTTGCAATTCGGTTCACAGTTCAGTTATTTTAATTGCAGTTCAATTCGGTTCAATATTTCGGTTCAGTTCACAGTTTTTTTGAACAGCCCTAGCTATAACCAACTAACTATCATATATAGAATCCAAGTAAGGTCCACTATAACCAACTAACTATCATATATAAAATCCAATGTTGAAAGGATCTACACTTTTATTTTATTCCACAAATTTTCCTTTTTTCATATATGGAGTAGTTGATTATTCTTGCTCGCCCAATTATTAATACCTCCAATCAAGCTCATCACTCCTTGCATATATTGTTTTCCAAAAAAATTTCATATATTTCAGTTTCTATCATATACTCATTGCAAATAACTCATTGATCTGAACTAAAAATAAAAGCCATATATTATACTGTCAAATACCTGTTTTGAGGTATGGGGGAGAAATATTTGGATACTTCAGTGAGCACGATGATTTAAAAGCCACAGCCTGTGACTGACATTAGATAGTCCTCAAGAGAGCATATTTTTCTCTTCCAAAACAGGTTTTTATAGCTCAACATCACATGGTGAAATTATTATCTTTTCACTACTATTATTATCTTCTTTATGAATTATGATACATAAGTTCACATTATTTAAGAACAAATAGGCTCTGAATTTTAAATAAAATTGCAATAAGGTCAAAATAATAAAACCATGCAAAACAATATTGAAAAATAAAAAGCTCCACTAAATTCCAAAATTCAGAAATGGCAGAATAAGCATTCAGTAAACCACCAAATACAAAAGGCGCAGCATGTTATGTCATTTGAATTACTGAGAATGGATAAACAAATTCAGGAAGCATCAATAGTAGCCATGGAAGACAAAATGTGATGAATTTATAACCTTCTCAATTCCAAATAACTAGATCACAAATCAAAAATACTAAAATTGCACCAATAGCCATGGTAAAGTAGAACAGGAACCAGACATCAAAATGCCTAACCTAAATCCATACCAAAAAAAATACCAGCATTCAATCCCTCTGTCAATAACTCTTCAATGTCTTTCACTTGGTTATCACCCTCATTTAAAGGACATAGTCCATCTCAGATCATCATTGAGGTTTTTGTACAGCATTCAATTCAAATCCATTATATACAAGTCTGAAATCAGAAATGATAAAAAGAAAATATTAGATAACATTTTGAAACAATTAAGAAATCACATATTCATCTCTTAAACAACACGTAGAATAGAATTATAATTAGTATTAAAATTGACTAACCATTTCAATATCCCTTTGGACGAACGAGTGAGAGCATTTCTGCAAGAACCCTAGCAGTTTTTCATTCTTCCTCAAACCCTAATTAGGAATCAGTGAACGGGGAAGGACAATGACGAAAGAGATCATAAGGAGCCCACAAACTATCCAAAGGACAAGGCTTCTTCGCATCGATCCTAAGCCAGGGTTTCCCCTTCCCACTCCAATGCAGAAGACTCACCGGACCAGGATGCAGATCGCGGCAGAGTCCTTCAACATTATCACCACCGAGGCCGTGCTGGTTCCATCTATGCTCCACTCTCTCAACATTTCCGGCGAACACAAGAAGAAACGGCGGCAGAGATCCAAGCTCGTAGATCCGGCTCCGTTTCTGGATCCGCATCCAGTTCTCAAGCTTCTCCGTGTATCTTCCCTCACGCCATTTCCAAAGATCAATCACCATGACACCTGTGTTAAAGTAACAAGCACCACGTCCCTTAAACGACGACGCATAAGCCGGATTCGACCAGAACCGATGCGTGAAGTAGTTAGTGAAATTAGCGTGACAATACTCCGGCGCACCAAGAACGTGATCTCCTAAATCAATATTCCACAGTTTCGCCACGTCATCAACAACAATTAGGTCAGAATCGAAGTAAATTATTCTTTGAGCGGTCGCTGGAACCAGATCGGCGAGGTACATCCTGGCGTAATTGAGCGGCTGATCGAGCGCGCGGCGAATCGAGTACGAGATCTTTCCTCTCACGAGATTTGAATCGAAGTGATAGATGTGGAAGTTCAGATACGGGAACGTTGAAATGATGATGCGACGGAGCTCTTGCCGGCGGCGGTGCGTGGTTGTAACGAAATGGAAAACTACATTCTCTGGACACGAAGCGTGTTGCAGGACAGAGAAAACACCGGCGATGGAGCCGCGGAGGTATGTAGCGTCCAGAGTCATGGCAATGTGTATGACGGATGATGTTTGACGCGGCGGACATTCCCTACCGTTTCGGAATGCTGGCGCTTCACGGAACGACTGGACTTGGTCGGAACATAACGTCGGCGGGAAACAAACCGCGGCGGAGAAGAAGAAGAAAAACGCGAGGGCGCGTGTAACTCGTGTCGGTTGCATCGTGTTGTTTTAGTGAAGTGAAAAAAAAGGGAATGAAGAGGATAAGTGTTATTGTGAAGTGTAAGGGTGGGTTTTGGTATTTGGTATTTGGCATTTATTGAGATTGGAATAAACAGCATGGTGGTTGGTAAGTATAAGAACTAAGAAAAGCCAGGCTGGAAAGAATAAAGACGTGTTTATCCTTTTAGAATTTAGTATATTTACTTAACTTCGTAAAGCGCGCTTTGTTATCGTTACTTGAAGTTGGTTGAGGTTTTGTTTTTGTATGGTCCGTGAGTGATGCGGTGAGATTAAGTTTGATGAAATGAAGGGCTGTTATTTGACGGTTGGATTGAGATTGCGATGGAAGATATGAAGAGTGTCCGGTGGGATTTGTCTGCGCCTGATTGCCGCGATTCACGTGTGAATCTTTCCTTCGTGACAAAATTGTGGACAATAAATCATGGATTGATGTTTGTCTTGTGATCACAGTGCGAGGTCAATTGTTTATTAGCACCGTTTAATTTAGTCATGATTCAGGTCCCCATTTTGTTTATTTTTTAATAAGAGAATTTATTAATTAATTATTATTACATAAGAAATATCATATTTATTGTTGTGTTGTGTTCTTTTTTTTTTTTGGAAAAGTCAAATTGCATTTTAATAAAAGGGCAAAAGTTGAGCTACAATATATATGGTGTCAAATAGAATACAAGCAAAAGTGCACACTCCAATTTAAATCTAATATAAATATATAAATTTTAATATAATTGAAAAAGCCAGATCTACTCTTCTGAAATTATATTCATATTTTTCTAATTTTAGGATTAATAATATCTTATTCCAAGTTTGCTTCACTTATATTGATTTGATATTTATTGTTGTTGATGTGTCATCATTTTATTTTTTTATACTGATTTTTAGTTTGTTTTATTATTTTATTAACCTCTAATTAATCTTCAATTGTCTATTAAACTTCAGCAAAAAAAAACCATGGAAAAAGACATTCAAAAGCAAAATCAAATACTTGGAGAATGAACAGTCAAACAACTTTCCATGGTCAGCAATTATTGTCAAAATGCATTAAAATTAAAACATAAAGATACCATAAGAAAATCATTTCAAGTCCAACTCGCACAGACAAATTCCCTTCACCATTATTGCAATGACTAAGAACCAATGCATCAAGTAGAAGCAGAAAATCAAAATCAAGCCCCATGTTCGTTCTCTGGAAGAAAAACAATAACAACACCATTGAAACAACTCAAGAACCTTCTTCCCCTGAACGCTTTACTATTTATCCAATGCAGATCTGCTTCGTACAAATATACTTCTCTTGCAAGTAGGTTTTGGAGTTCGCCTTTGAGGAACGAAGAAACGGAGTCTATTCCAATAACGAGAAATCAAGTTCGCAATCACTGAAGTTAGTCACAATTGCATCGTTTAGAGGAGTTTTATCCTGCAGAGGAGTAATTGATGTTGGGCTTGAAGTTGTTGGAAAGGGTTGCCCTAATCTGAAAAGTGCACACCTTCATAAGTGTGAGATTCTCTCAGACAGCAGATTATTTTCATTCACTAAAGTTGATATATCACTTGAAAATAAACTGACTATTATATACATGTATTGCCTCATTTGAAGTGTATTATACAACTAAGTCGAATGAGTCTGATTTTCTGCCAAATCTTAGATATATCAATTGCTTAACAATATTGATAAATGTGTGTTATGGATTTCTTATGTTTACTTAGTTATTTATAGGAAACTTCCTGGTGTTGTTGTTCAGAAGTTTGAATGTGAGAAAGATCTTCTGGACATTTAATGGCTTTTTGTTAGTTTATCAGACAATGAAAAAGAGAGGGATGTTAAACTTCTGGAAACAAAAATGGAATATATAAACTCATGTGCCTTCACAAAGAATAGTGAAGTTAATCTCAAGTATGCCCACCATTTTTCTATATAAGTTATAAGTTATTTCGGAGAGCTCATGGAAATGTCTTATGAACATATCATAAGCTTTCTCAAATAGATTCACAAATCGTTATTGTTGTACCCCAAAATTTGCCCTCTCATTTATCAAACAATCTCTCACAAGATCTCTTTTGATTCAAGACTGCACAAGGATTGATCAACTCAAGACACCTCCTCAAGCACTGATGACTAAAAATTAGGGTTTGAGTTTTCACAAGGACAAATGGACTTTTAATGTCTCATGTGACTTTCATGGATCATTTTGGACCCTCAAGATTTCTCATGTCAAGTTTCAAGTCTTGGATCACATTTTTGCTCAATCAATTGATCAAATGACCTAAAATCAGTTGTATTGGGGAAAAAGTCAAATGTGATCAATTTAAAGTCAAACTTCATAATTTTTTATCCATATCAATATCATGAACTCATACATGTCATTTGATCAAGTTTGGATCACAATTTCTTAAGAAATTCGATCAGATCATCAAAAGGGCAAAATAGTCAAAATTAGGGTTTTAATTGAGAAGGTGCAATTTCTGATGTTTGACCTAGAAAATGAATTGTTGGTTTGAGGAATGATCTCAAGGATTAAAATGATTCATTTTGACCTAATGGCATGACTCAAAACATCTCTCAAGATCAATTGATTGATAGTTGAATTTCAGTCAACTGAGGAAAAGTCAACTATACACTGAAAAGTCAAACTTTAACTTTTTGGTCAAAATCAAGTATCAAAGATCACAATTCATCAAGACGTGTCAAAATATGAAACTTGTTCATCAAGAAATCAAAAAGTCAAAATTTCTAAACTTAGAAATTTTTCTAAATGTTGGAAATTCATATTTTTTTTCATAACTTTGAGCCAAATTTTCACCATGATGCAAGATGATTCAAAGGAAACTTCCAACATGAAAGTTGTATATCTCAATGAGATCTAAAACATTATAGAACACAACTTTTTCTATAAATTTATTGATTTCAAGTTATGATTTTGTGAAGACATGTTCATGAAACTTGGAAACTTAGTGAAATTTTGCCCTAGTTTAGGCAGGATTTTGACCTAACTTCATGGAAAATTTTCACATAGTTCCGAGATAAATTTTAAAAAATGTCCAAAATATAGGTTGTATAGGATTTTACAAGCTTTCCAAAATGTCCAAGAACTCATTGAGATCATATTTGAGCAAGGAGAATCGAAGGCAAGAAGTTAGGGTTTCATTCTTTAATTACAAGTCATTTCTTGATGAACACATAATTTAACCTCATTGTTAGGCAGCATAATCTTGCTTTTCAGGCCTTCTAACTTGTGTATCTATCCATCATTAATGGATTACACAAACTTTTGAGCTATAATCCAAGTGGTTTAATCTTTATCCAATTCACATTGCCATTTTGGGAAGAAAGTGAAGAATGTCATTCTTGAAAAGCAAGCTTTATGCACAAAGTCAATTATTGAGCCTCTAACTTGTTCCCTCTGATCACACTTCATCTACAAAGTCAGAAGCAAGTGTTTTTAAAGCATAACCACTCTACCTTAGCAAGTACACAATACTTTGAAACTTGGATTTCTCAAAAATCACATGTTGAGTTTGAACATTTGTTTTTGAATTCTAATCAACAATAAGTCTCCAAACTTGTTGCTTATAAATAGAGTCACTATTTGTGAGCTAAGACACGGGCATTAACATCCTGAAACACTCCCAAATTCCCTAAAACCAGAAATTACCCAAAAACTCCATTGTTGCACAGTTTCTGACCTTAGACTTGTAACTCATATTTCCCTCGTGTGTTCTTTGGCCTTTTAGTTCCTAAAGCTTCCTTACATCAAATATAACCTATATATGTCCCTATTACACGACTGTAACACCATTTGCATGAAACTCCATAACCAAAAACAGAGCATTGCAGGTTGAGTTCTCCAAGTCATTCCAACCATCCATTGCTCAAGCTAATCATTGCATTAGCTTCCTAGGAACTTGAGGAAGCTAACTTGATTGTCACAACTCCTTGAAATAAGCTCAAACTCATTTCACGATTTCCAATTTTGAGAAATTGTGAAGTTATAGGATCCATGGCTGGAGGTTGAAGATGAAGTTACATTCAGGACATAATTTGTGTTATGTATTTATTGTTTTGTCAATGTTACCGGATGTACAGCCACCTCAGTGGCAAAGGTAGCGCGCGCGTGTGTATTGGAGGTTATGGGTTCAACACTCAGCACTACCTTTTGGTTCTATTTTTCACACTTTTATTCTTTTTTGTTTACAAACACAGGCGCATGGGCCTCCCATAGTGGGCTTTATTGTTTTTGCTGACTTCTGACCCCCTGCCTACTTTTGCACCCCTAGTCCAACTTTTATTTATTTCATTTTCATTTATTTCTTTTTTTATTTTATTTCAGTTTTATTTTATTATTTTTAATTACTATTATTATTATTATTATTATTATTATTATTATTATTATTATTATTATTATTATTAAAAAATATAAAAATATTTTTATTTATTATTTACACTTATACATTTTATTATTCTTTATAAAACAAAAAAGACTAAAAACATTTTCTTAACAAATTAATTTATTTTCTTAAATAATTAATATTTAGACTTAGGTTTAATTATTATTTTATTTTCTTTTAAATTAAAATTAACTTAGAATTTAGGTTTCTTTTAATTAATTAATTTTTATATTTATGTTATTAAACTTAAAACCTTTTTTTCACAAAAAACCCTAAAAATACTTTTTAAGTTAATTTCTTTTCTTAATTAGTTTAAGTTAATTTTATTTAATTTTAACTAATCATTTTCTTTAATTAGGTTAAAACCCTTTCATTAAAAAACCAAAATCATTTCTTTCTCCATTTGCATTTGTACATTATATTTTGTAATTCTTGTACATTATTCAATATGGTTGTAATAGTTAATTAGATTTAATTTTCTTGCAATCCCCATTTGTAAATTTGTATACCCCCTCCCCTAATGATGTAATAGCTTAGTAATTTTACTTTCCGCAATTTATCGCTTTATATAAATACTAGTAATTAGGGTTTGTATGGAAAGATTAAAATCAACAAGTAGCAAACCCTAATCCAAGACGAAACAATGCATGTAAATTAAACACACTTTCACCCTTAGGGTAATTCCACTTTGTTGCCTTACAAAAATGGACATATTATACATGTGGGATATCTTAGCAAAAGCAGTCAAAAATACAAGATCATAGTCCCTCGATGACGCTATCAATGTTGCCTTTCAAAATGATCTTAGTCCCTCAAAGAGAAATGCTAAGATATCTCACAACATTGCTATCATGGCTATACGATGACCCACGCTTGTCCCTTTACATCTAAAGATAAGACTTCTTACCAAATCAATGGTAAGATGACAATATCAAAGGAAAGGAAGAAATGAACTAAGACTTTTGAGTAGGTAGATTGTTCCTAGTTGCTTGCTCATTTTCAAATCAAACATCCTTGCTCATTTTCAAAAACAAACACCAAACACTTTCAAAAACACTTTCAAAGCATTTTCCAAACATGAAACATTTTCAAAAGATCACCACTTTGTATACATTCTTACGAACGAGAACTATTACAAAGTTTGCCTAAATGATGGTGCCTTTTCAAAATACTTTCAAAAACCACACAAAGCATATTTTTAAAGAAAAGCAAGTGATCTAGAAAGCAACTAAGAGCCCATAGATAACTATGGATGAAAAGGATGCTAATACCTTCCCTTTTCATAATCTACCCCCCGGACTCAAGAAATAATCTCCAAGGTCTTTCCTGTTCTTTTCAGCCTTTCCTTTTGGATAAAAGAAAAGTCGGTGGCGACTCTTGCTAACCGCAACATTTGCGATAAAACGCAAAACATCAAGTCAGTTCTCCCACCATATCACAGTTATATCGATAAATAAGTTCATATAATTCAATTCAAACTACGTGTTTGTTAATATTACCCATGTTTGATTTTGGTCTATTGAAGTCGTACAGTTTTCTTGTTGGTTTTTTTCTTCTGATTTATTAAAACAATTGACGATGCTTTTGTTGATAACACAGGTTAATTCAATGTGTTAATTTGTAGGTGTTGATGGGGGATTTGATAACAATGATGTTGAATATGAAGAAACTCATAATATAGTTATATTACTTGACTATGTTTCTCTTTGATTTCCTTGTGTGGAATTGTCGAAAAAGGTATTTGTTACCCGGTGTTCTTGGTTCATTTTTGTTTATTGACAACATAATTTGATTCATAGAGATAGTCTTATGTTGTGAAGAAGTTTAATTTCTATATATCATTTGTTGGGGGAAAAATTAAGGTAAGGTTAGTTATTGATGTTATATTGCGAGATGTTGGTGGAAACTTGAAAGATCGGCTACCCACTTAGAATATTATTGAACATTATAAAAAGACCGGTTACCCACTTGCTGTAAAATAGAAAGGTTTGAGATTAATTATTTATGGTATCATAGTAGTGTATGTCACTCATATCACGCAAATATATAAGCATAAGAGTGTGTTAGAAAAAGAGATAAGAGGTACTAAAAGTGAGATGCAACATTTGTTTAAGCTTATAGAGGATGCATGTTATGTTTACTGGAGTAGAAAAAGAGATGACTCAGAAGTTGTGAGAGATATTTTTTGGGCCTATCTAGATTCAGTTAAGTTGTTGAATATTTTTTATATTGTGTTAGTTATGGACATCACTTATAAGATAAACAAATATAGACAACATCTCTTTGAAATTGTTGGCATGACATCCACCGAGTTGAAATTTGTTGTTGCATTTGCCTATATGGAGTGTGAGTGAGCCGATTGAGAGTTTTTGTTAGGTGTTGAATAAACTGAAACAATTGTTTATGAAGAAACATTTGTGTCCACAAGTGATTTTGACATATATAGATCTTGCTTTGATGAAAGCAATTAAAGTTGTCTTTCCAACGATGACTATTTGCTATGTCAATTTCACATTAACAAAAATGTTGGTGCAAAATGCAAGCAATATGTGGTGAGTATGATCAACGATTGCAACAACTTGAGCAAACATGTTTTGATTGTAGTGAATTTATTGATTATATGAAAGACACTTGGTTGATTCCATATAGACAAAGATTTGTTGGAGCATGGAGTAATCGAGTGCTACATTTGGGTAACACCGCGACTAATCGGTATGTATTTTAGTTTTCTTACTATATATTTTGTTTTAATATTTTTACTATACATGATTTTTAATATTTTTACTATGTATTATTTTTAGGGTTGATTCTGCTCATTGGAAGTTAAAGCAGATGTTGGGAAACAGTTTATGTGACATCGTCAAATGTTGGAAGGCTATGAATAACAATTCGAAGATACAGTTAGGAAACATTAGAGCTTCCTTTCAAAAAGGTTTTTATGAAGGTATGTTTACTAGTATATTAATTATTTTTATTAAAAAAAATCGTTTACTTTATGTAGTTAAGCACGCACGCACAAGTTCATTTTATGGTAATTTGCGTGGTTCAGTATCTCGAGTTGCTTTGAGAGGCATTGTCGAAGAGTTATTGAGGGTTGATTATGTTAGAAATAACAAGCAGGTATATGGTTATACACATAGAACATCTTATGGGTTACTGTGTGCTTGTGAGTTAGGAAGATACACACTTAGTGGTATATCGATACTAATTCACAATGTTCATGTTCATTGGAGGAAACTAAGTATGGAAGTTGAGTTGCAGGAAGATGTAGATGATGGATCAGAGGTGGATGTGAGTAACGCAATAGATGAATTATGGAAAAGACATAGATCATTAGATGTTGTTGGGAAAAGAGCATTATAAATTAGAGTTTATGAGCTTGCTTATCCCGCAACGACTTCAATGTGTCCACCACCTGAGAAAATAAAAACCAAGGGAGGGTGAAGAAAGAGAAGAAACTAGTAAGATATGATGTTTATAAGGACCCTTCATATCATGAGTATGTTGATCAAGAATCTTCATATTCATAAAGGCTATCTCAACCATCCCAGACTTTGAAGAAGAGGTTGCATTTAAAGAAACAATCATAATCAAAGAAGCATTGGTTCACTCTTCAGTTTCCTAATCGTATTAGGAAATATATTAAAGATGTAGTTAATGTTGAATCAAATGGTAATTGCAGCTTTAGAGTCATTGCATCATTATATGGATAATGTGAAAATGGTTGGCCAATGGTTCATAGAGACTTGGACTTGGAAATAAGAGACCCTGAAAGATCAAGTTTGTATTATAAGTTATTTGGAAATCAGTTATCAGAAGTTAGATAATCTTTGATGATAGATATGATACGGTGGGAGAACTGACTTGGGTGTTTTGCGTTTGATAGCAAATGTTGCGATTAGCAAGAGTCGCCACCAACTTTTCTTTTATCCAAAAGGAAAGGTGAAAAAACACAGGAAAGACCTTTGAGATTATTTCTTGAGTTCGGGGGGTAGATTATGAAAATGGAAGGTGTTAGCACCCTTTTCATCCATGGTTTTCCATGGGCTCTTAGTTACTTTCTAGATCACTTGCTTTTGTTTGAAATTGTGCTTTGTGTGGTTTTGAAAGTACTTTTGAAAAGAGGTCATTGTTTAGGCAAACTTTGTAATGATCCTCGTTCGTAAGAATGTATACAAAGGTGTTGATCTTTTAAAAATGTTTTCAAGTTTGAAAAGTGTTTTGAAAGTGTAGGTGTTTGTTTTGAAAATAGCAAGGATGTTTTTGTTTTGAAATGGATCAAGTAACTAGGAACATTCTACCTACTCAAAATTCTTTCATGTTCATTTCCTTTTTCCTTTGACATTGCTATCTTACCATTGATTTGGTAAGTAAACCTATCTTTGGATGTAAATGGGACGGGCATGGGTCATCGTATAACCATGATTAACAATGTTTCAAGATATCTTAGCATTATTCTTTAGGGACTAAGATCATTTTGAAAGGAAACATAGATAGCGTCATTGAGGGACTATGATCTTGTATTTTTGCTTGCTTTGCTAAGATACCTCACATGCGTAATATGGTCATTTTTGTAAGGCAACAAAGTGGGTTTATCCTAGGGGTGTTTGTGTGCAAGTGTATTGATTTACATGCATTGTTTTTGTCTTTGATTAGGGTTTTTTATTGATTGGTTTTAGTCTTTCCATACAAAACCCTAATTACTAGCATTTTGTATATAAAGAGATAAATTGCGGAAATTAAAATTACTACGCTATTACAATACTTATGGGAGGGGGTGTACAAATTACAAATGGGGATTTTGCAAGAAAATTAAACCTAAATAATTATTACAACTGTATTGAATATGTACAAATAATTGAATAAAGTGCAATAATGCAAATGTAAAAAAGAAAATGTAATTTAAGTTTGATTTTTTTATGAAAAGGGGTTTCTAACCTAATTTGAAGAAGATGATTAATTAAAAATAAACAAAATTAAGTTTAAACTAATTAAGGAAGAAATTAAGTTAAAAATGTTTTTAGGGTTTTTTATAAAAAAAAGGTTTTAAATTAAATAATAATAAAAAATGAAAATTAAATAATTAAAAGAAACCTAAATTATAAGTTAATTTTAATTAAGAAAATAAAATAATTATTAAACCTAACTCTAAATATTTAATTAGTTAAAAGAGAAATTAATTTGTTAAAAGAAAATGTTTTTAATATTTTTGTTTCATAAGAAAATAAAATAAATAAGTGTAAATAATAAATAAAATATTTTTGGATTTTTCATGATTAATGAAAATAATAATAATAATAATTATTATTATAATAATAATAATAATAATAATAATAATAATAATAATAACAATAATAATAATAATAATAATAAATAAAAGATAAAATAAATAAATAAATTAGAAAAAAAAAGTTTGGGCCAGGTGTATGGAAGTAACAACAGGGGTTAGCAAAAGCAAAAAAAACAAGGCCCAATTGTTGGAAGCCCAAACACTGCAAAAACAAAAAATGTTAAAAAAAGTGGGAAAAAGGTCACGTTGGGGCTTGAACCCAGGACCTCATAGTGACAGACGCGCGCTTTAACCACTTGGGTGGTGATACATCCATTAACTTGTATGAAATGATAAATACATAACATAAAATCTGCCATGACTGTACTTCATCTTCAACCTCCAGCCAAAGGATCTGTAATTTGCTCATTTCTCAACCATTTGCAAAAATGTAAACATGAAAATTGCTCCATTTTTTCACACGAATCCAACCATATAAATATCATAAGCTATAAATCAAATATGAATGAGAATTTATAAAAGTACCAAATTCTGACCTAAATATTTCAGAAAGTTCAAACTCAAAATTCTCCTAGCTCAATCAAAATAAATGAAATCTATGGACATGTATAGTTTCAGGGTAATGATGTCTACATTTTATCTTCACAAATGCAAGTCTAACAATGCCTAAATATGAAGATAGACGTACAAGAAAAATACCTCAAAACTGGAAATCGTGAAATGTAAATGAGCTTGATTCAAGGTGCTGCAATGATCAAGTTAGCTTCCTCAAGTTCCCAAGAAGCTAATGCAATGGTTTGCTTGAGCAGTGGATGGCTAGAATAGTCTGGAGAAGTCAAGTTGCAGACCTCTATTTTTGGTTATGGAGGATGGTGAAGATGGAGTTACAGTTCCAAACCAAGGACATGGATGGACTATATTTGATGTAAGGAAGCTTTAGGAATGAATTTGAGGGAAATGAGAGATATAAGTTTAAGGTCAGAACTGTGTATCAATGGATTTTTTTGTGTAATTTCTGGCTAGAGAGAGTTTGGGAGTGTTTCATGGTGCTTGAGCTCGTGTTCTGGCTCACAAATAGTGACTCTATTTATAAGCAACAAGTTTGGAGACTTGTTGTTGGTCAGAATTCAAAATCACAAGTTTATGCATAACATGTGATCTTTTGATAAATTCAAGTTTCCATGCCTTGTACTTGGTTCATAGAGTTGTTAACCACTTTAAACACAATACCTCTGACTTTGTGGATGGAGTGTAATCAAGGAAAACAAGTTAGAGGCTCAAGAATGGACTTTATGCAAAAAGCTTACTTTACAAGAATGGCAATGTTAACTTTGTGCCATTAATGGAAATACAACTTGGATAATAGCTCAATTTCTTGGATCAAAGCTCTAACAGCTGTGTAAACATTTAATTATGGAGTGACAAACAAGTTTGAGGCCTTCAAAGCAAAGATTATGCAGCCTAGCATGGATTTGGTTCATGTGTTCATCAAAAATGACTTGTAATTCAAGTTTGAAAACCCTAAGTTCCTCTCTTTGATTTTCCCTGCTCAAGAATGGTCTCAAGGATTTCTCGGACATTTTGGAAAGCTTGTAATGTTCTCTACGACCCATCTTTGAATCACTTTTTAAAATTACCCTTGTAACTATATGAAAAAGTGCCATGAAGTTGGGTCAAAATTCTGCCTAAACTAGGGCAAAATTTCACTAAGTGTTTAGTTTCAAGGCTATGACTTCATGAATTAATAACTTGATATCCAAGCACTTTTAGAAGAAGTTTTGTAAATAATGTTGTAGATCTCATGGAGATCTAAAACTTTCATGTTGAAAGTTTCTTCTGAATCATCTTGCATCATGGTGAAAAATTTGCTCAAAGTTGTGAAAAAACATGAAGTTTTAAACACTTAGAAAAATTTCTAAGATAGAAAACTTTGACTTTTCAAAATGAAATCTTGACTTTTTGATTTCTTGATGAATAAGTTTCATATTTTGAAATTTTTTGATGAATTGTGATTTTTGACCTTTGATTTTGACTAAAAAGTCAAAGTTTGACTTTTTAGTGTACAATTGACTTTTAATTAGTTGACTAAAAATTCACTATCAATCCAATTGATCTTGAGCAATGTTTTGGGTCATTCCATTAGATAAAAATTATGCAATTGAACTCTTGAGATCATTTCTCAAACCACTTAACCATTTGCTAGGTCAAAAATCAGAAATTGTCGTTTCTTAGTCAAAACCCTAATTTTGACCAGTTTGCCCTTTTGATGATTTGATCAAATTTCTTGTAGAATTGTGGTACAAATTTGATCAAATGATACATATGAGTTTATAATGTTGATGTGGGTCAAAAATTATGAAGTTTGGCTGTAAATCGGCCAAAGTTGACTTTTTCCCTAATACAGTTGATTGTTTAGGTCAACTGCTCAATTGACTGAGCAAAAGTGTGATCCAAGGCTTGAAACTTGACATGAGTAATCTTGGGGGTCCATAATGATCCATGAAAGTCATATGAGGCATTGGAAGTTCAATTATCCTTGTGCAATCTCAAACCCTAATTTTAGTCATTAGTGCTTAAAGAGGTGTCTTGAGCTTGATCAAACCTTGTGCAGTCTTGAACTAAATGAGATCTTGTGAGGAAATAATTGAAAAGTGAGAGGGAAAATTTTGGGGTAAAACAACTGCCCCTGTTCAATCTTCTTAAACCTGAAGAGTTATATTGGCGGATTTGCCATTCGTGACTTGAAGGTGGAAGATGATTGGACACTTGAGTGCCCAGAAATTTGCACTCGAGGATGTGATGGTTGGTGGTATAGGGAATGGGCTTAAAAGATGCCATTTGGAGAGATGATAGAAAGTTGTTGGAGATGGGCTTACATATGCCATCCAAAAATGATTGTTGATGGGAAGGGAAGAAGTGTCAGAATAAATCTCTGTTTGATTTATACTGAAGTACTGGATGTGTGGGGTTGAGTACCAGAATAATATCCATAAAAGGATTGTATTTGACTCGTTTCTGAAAGTGGACTTTGAATGAGTAACTGAATGACATCCGAATCTGGATCATATCTGAATTGTAACTGAAAGCTGAATCTGAATGAGTATCAGAATGGCGTCCGTGTCTGGAGCGTATCTGAACTGTATCTAAAAGTTGAATCTAAATAAGTATCAGAATGGAGTCTGTATCTGAACTATATCTGAAAGTTGTATCTGAATGAGTATTAGGATGGCGTCCGTGTCTAGAGCGTGTTTGAACTGTATCTGAAAGCTGTATCTGAATGAGTATCAAGATGGCATCCGTGTTTGGAGCGTATCTGAAAATTGAATCTGAATGAGTATCAAAATGGCATCTGTGTCTAGAGCGTAGCTGAACTGTATCTGAAAGCTAAATCTGAATGAGTATCAGGATGGCATCCGTGTCTGGAGCGTATTTGAACTGTATTTGAAAGTTCAGCTGGTCGTGTAGATAATTGTACCGGCCTGTTTCAGGTATCAATCTCTGACCTTTTGGTAAATTGTTGATGATAGCCATCGGCTGACTGATCTTTCCTGAAGAGATGAAAGATTAGTTGTATGCAATGTTATGATGTATGAAATGCATTGTATAATGATGTTCTCAATAAAACGAATGAGATTATGTTGTATGCGTTCGTGTTGTCAATGTCATGACATATGGATGTGATGTATGGGCATGTAAGTTATGCTGCTGTAATACTGTTGGATTAGGGAAAATAAATCCCTGACTGCTATTGGGGACGTGGAGCGTAAGTCTTCATGTTTTGAAGTGTTATTGAGCTTTTATTTAGAGAAATAAACTCTTGTAAGGGAAACATCGTGTGTTTCTTGTGAAATCCTGTTGGGGAATCCTGAGAAATTTGGCGACTTCTACTAGGGAGTGATAACTGGAAGTTTTGTTCCGTTGGGGATTAAGTTGCACATTGTGGGGGATTTTATGGAATAGTCTAAAGATATTATCCTATTTCTTAAAGCCATTAGCGATTGTCTTTTTTATTTTTGGTTCTTTTTTGTTCATTTGTAAACAGTAGTTACGTTCAAATGCATATGTTCAAAAATAAATCATTGGATGTTTTTGTAAACAAAACACAGCAATAAAGAAAAAACAGATAGTTTTGCACTTTCAAAGGGGTATCTTCGTATCAACTTGAATAAGTATTTGGTACAATGAGACGAACATCTAGTAAGAGAATGTCGTTGTAAAAAAAATGAAAATTTGATACAAATAGAAGATAGCTATGTGCAATAATCCCATGGAGTTCCCATTCTGCTATAGTCTTCGTGTCTCTGAGTGTCTTGTCCATTTGCTGCCTTGTCCGAAGTTGATTGGATTGATCAAAACCGCTTAGTTTGTAAGTCGAATCCAAAGGTTGCTTGTAAGGTGATCCAACGGGACATAGTCATATGCTTTAATTCCCTAACTTTTTCCTGGACCACCCTTTCGGGTTTTCAGTCCACCGGGATACCCTTTTTTGCCCAAGTCGCCCTTTTGGGTTTTCAACTTGCCGGGTGTATAGATTTTTTTGTTTTATCCCTAATTTTTTCCCGAACCTTTTTGGTTCGCCGAGATGCCCTTGTTTTGCCTAGGTGTGTCAACCTAGCGGGTCTCTTATGTGTAGTATCTTTTGACTATGTCTGCGTTCACAGGGTGCGGCAGGTTGTTGCCATCCATAGTGGTTAAGATCATTGCTCCACCAGAGAACATGCTTTTGATTACAAATGGTCCTTCGTATGTAGGAGTCCGTTTTCCCCTGGGATCACCTTGTGGCAGTATGATGCGCTTGATCACCAAATCCCCGACTTGATACACTTGGCGTCTGACCTTTTTGTTGAAATCCTTGATCATTCGTTTTTGATACATTTGACCATGACAAACATCAATAAGCCTTTTCTCATCAATCAAGTTCAGTTGGTCAAGTCGAGTTTGGATCCAATCATCTTTATTTAACCATGCATCCTTCATAATTCTCAGAGAAGGGATCTGAACCTCAATAGGTAAGACAACCTCCATGCCGTATACCAGAGAGTAAGGTGTTGCCTCGGTTGATGTGCGCGCCGTGGTACGGTAATCGTGGAGGGAGAATGGTAGCATCTCATGCCAGTCTTTGTAGGTTACTGTCATTTTCTGTATGATCTTTTTTATGTTCTTATTTGCGGCTTCGATATCACCATTCATCTTTGGCCGGTAAGGAGAAGAATTATGGTGCTGGATCTTGAACTACACACACAGTGTGATGATCATAGTATTGTTGAGATACGTACCATTTGTCTGTGATAATTCTCTCTAGGATACTGTACCGACAGATGAGGTTCTGTTTGATGAACCGGGCAATAACATTCTTGGTAACGGAAGCGAAAGAAGTCGCCTCAACCCACTTTGTGAAATAGTCAATGGCCACTAAGATGAAGCGATGTCCATTAGAGGTTGTGGGCTTGATTTCTCCAATCATATCAATGCCCCACATCGCGAATGGCCAGGGAGCAGTCAGGACATTCAGAGGAATTAAAGGTATATGCACTTTGTCAGCATAGATCTGACACTTATGACAAGTTCGAGAGTGCTGATAGCAATCTGCTTCCATGGTAGACCAGTAATAACCTGCCCGTAGGATCTTCTTTGCCATCGTATACCCACTGGAATGGGTGCCAAAAGTGCCTTCATGTAGATCAACCATGATCTTTTCTGCCTCAACCTTGTCTATGTAATGAAGCAATATAGTGTCGGGGTTGCGTTTGTAGAGGATGCCATTACTAAGGAAGAACTTAGCTGAGAATCTCCTTAAGAACTTCTTATCATTGATCGAAGCTCCTTCCGGATACTCTTGAGCCTCAAGATACCTCTTGACTTCGTGGAACCACAGTCGGTCCACTACTTCTTCAGTATTAATCTCGTGACAGTGAGCTGGTTCATCCATTCGTTCAATGGTGATCTGGGGATCCTCATTATCCCATTTGAGTTTAAACATGGATGACATTGTGGCTAGCGCGTCCGCTAGTTGATTTTCTTCTCGCGATAAATGCTCGAATGTAATCTTCTCGAAATGCGAGATTAATGTTAACACATGTTCTTTCTAGGGGATGAGGTTAGGGTGTTTAGTGTCCCATTCTCCTTTGATCTGACTGATGACCAAGGCTGAATCTCCAAACACACTTAAAGACTTGATTCCCAAATCTATAGCAGCCTTGAGACCAAAAATTCATGCTTCGTGTTCTGCCATGTTATTTTTACAGTTGAAACAGAGTCTTACAGTGAAGGGAGTGTGACATCCTTCAGGGGATATGAGTACATCACTTATACCATTTCCGAGTGCATTGGACGCCCCATCAAAAACCAGGGTCCATCGGGATCCCTGTTCAGGCCTGTCATATGGTCTGAATTCTTCATAGTTGTTTACCATCATGATGTCTTCATTTGGGAATTCGAACTTCATGGACTGGTAGTCATCCACAACTTGATGAGCAAGGTGATCGGCTAGTATACTGCCCTTTATTGCTTTTTGGGTAGTATACTGAATATCATATTCCTCCAGGATCATCTGCCATCTTGCTATTCTCCCAGAGAGGGCAGGCTTCTCGAATATGTATTTTATTGGATCCATCTTGGACATCAATAAGGTAGTATGGGTCAGCATATACTATCTTAGCCGGTGAGCAGCCCATGCCAGAGCACAGCAAATTTTCTCGAGTAGTGAATATCTTATTTCACAGTCGGTAAACTTTTTGCTCAGGTAATAAATAGCATGCTCTTTTCGGCCAGACTCGTCATGCTACCCCAGCACACACCCCATTGAATTTTCCAAAACAGTTAGATACATGATCAAGGGTCTTCCCTCGACTGGTTGCATCAAAACAGGAGGCTCTTGTAGGTACTCTTTGATCTTGTCGAAGGCAGTTTGGCGCTCATCATTCCATTTGACTACTTGATCTTTCTTTAATAATTTGAAGATTGGTTCACAAGTAGCTGCCAGGTGAGAAATGAATATGGCAATGTAGTTTAAACGTCCCAAGAATCCTCTGACTTCCTTCTCGGTATGAGGAGCAGACATTTCTTGTATTGCTTTCACCTTGGAAGGGTCCACTTGGATACCTTTACCACTAATGACAAAGCCTAGGAGTTTACCAGACCTCACCCCAAATGTGCATTTATTCGGGTTCAACCTCAACTTATATTTCTTTAGTCTCTCAAAGAGTTTATGTAAATGATCAAGATGTTCCTCTTTAGTTTGAGATCTGGCTATCATGTCGTCCACATATACCTCTATTTCATGATGTATCATGTCGTGAAATAGAGCTACCATGGCACGCTGATAGGTTATCCCAGCGTTCTTCAACCCGAACGGAATAACCTTGTAACAGAAAGTGCCCCATTGTGTGACAAAGGTTGTTTTATCCATGTCCTCAGGCGCCATTTTGATTTGATTGTAACCTGAGAAACCATCCATGAAGGAAAACACCTTATGTTGTGCTGTATTGTCAACCAAAATATCGATGTGGGGAAGTGGGAAATCATCCTTAGGGCTTGCCCTATTCAAATCTCTGTAGTCCATACACATTCACACTTTGCCGTCCTTTTTAGGCACGAGAACAACATTGGCGACCCATTATGGATAGGAGGTGTCGGCTAAGAATCCGGTGTTGAATTGTTTCATGACTTCAGCCTTAATCTTCTCTGACATGTCGGGTCGCATGCGACGGACCTTTTGTTTTACCAGAGGGCAGTCTTCTTTTGTTGGTAGACGATGTACCACGATATCAGCATTAAGTCCTGGCATGTCTTCATACGACCAGGAAAAGACCTCAACATAATCATGTAGCAACTGAATCAGACGCTTCTTGACATTAGGTTCTATATTGGCACCCACCTTGACTTCTTTCTTGTCCTCTTTGGTACCTAGGCTAACTGTGTCCACTGGTTCTTCATGGGGCTGTATGGTCCTCTCTTCTTATTGTAATAACCTAGAAAGTTCCCCTGGTACTTCACAATCTTCCTCACCTTCGTCTTCGGCTTGGTAGATTAGATTTTCAGAGTCACAGAAGGCCATAGCAGAATCGTTACCCATGGGATCCCAAATGGATGTAGATCTGCATTTTGAATGTGAGTGTGTGTAAGAGTATAGCTATCTTTGAAAGAAATAAAAATGTAGAAAAGAAAGAAAAAGAACACAAAGTTTGTATGCAAAAACATCCATGATTCATTGATGACATATGAAAATGAGGTAACAACCCTTGCAAATGGACCGTTGTGCCTTGGGCAAGAAATAAGGTTTTAAAAGTCTAAATTGTTTAATTATTACAGGTCCGACAAAATTTAAAGACATTTACTGTTGGATAAAAGTAATTGGGACAAAAGCTTTAGCTTCCCAGTTGTTGAGTCCTCCATTGACAGTCGGGAAAATCCATTCCTCCAGGTCGTAGTTGTCCTACTCATCCTCCACTACATTGACTCCGTGGTTGCTGATCTTCAAGGGTGGTCCCCCGGCACGATCATAGTGTACAGCTTTCTGTGCTCCTGAAGTGAAACCCAAAGCAAATTTGTCAAACTTGTATGGGATATCCGATAGTTGGCCCCAAATCATACACCCATCTTCTTCGATCACCGCCTTGGCATCTTTCAGAGAAGACATCTTTAGCGGAGGTCTTGTAATCTTCGGGATTTAGGAAACAGCCTTGGTTACTACCACTGTTGGTGGTACTTCCTCGAAATGCTGAAATGGAGTTTCAATGAATTCACCATCCAATTCCACGTATCTGAAGGAGTTTAAGTGACTGACCATGTATTCCTCTTTTCCATGGACAGTAATGATTTTCCCCTCGGTCAGATATTTCAAAATTTGATGTAAGGTAGAGGTAACGACACTAGCGTTGTAAATCCATGGTCGGCCCAGCAAGCAGGAATATGAAGGGCGAATGTCCATCACGTAAAAAGTTGAATCAAAGGTTTGGGTTCCAACCTTTATGGGGATGTCCACCTCCCCATGCACCATTCTCTTTGAACTGTCGAAGGCCCTTACCACTATGTTGCTGGGTTTTAAGGTCAAACCTTCATAGTCAAGTCTATCGAGAGCCTTTTTAGGCAGCATATTCAAAGACGAATAGGTATCAACCAAGACATGGGCCAAAGTTGTGCCCCTGCATTCGACAGAGACATGCAATGCCTCGTTGTGCTTCCTCCCTCTAGGTGTCAAGTCAGCATCAAAAAATCCTAAACCATTATCCGCAGTCAAGCTGGCCACACAGTCTTGGAACTAATTAGCAGAGCTTTCTTGTGGTACATGGGCAGTTTTAAGAAATTTCACCAAGGCTTTCGCATGAGCCTCAGAGCACAACAATAAAGCCAACATGGAAATCTTTGACGGAGTCTGCCTTAGCTGTTCGACTACGTTGTAGTCGCTTCTCTTTATAATCTTCAGAATTTCTTCCATCTCCTTTTGAGAGGCCTCAAGTATAGATACTGATTGTGCCTTTATCCGGACAGTATCAACCAGAATGTCTTTGCCCCGAGCCTCGGTCGACTTGGTGGTAGGAGTATCAACAGATGTAACTATAGGGATTGTAGTAGTAGTAGTGTCAACATGAACAGAAACATGGATGATCATAGGATCGGTAACAGTCTTTGGAGGAGAAATCTCTGGGGAGAATACTCTGCTACTTCGGGTTATCTTGCTAGTTCCCGCAATGTTACTGATGTCGGGGTCAGCCTTCTCATAAATTGAGTCTTCAACAGCTGGCCAATCCTGCTTGACACCGTGATAATAGACGTCGCCCCCATAATTCAATGGGGCAGTCTTATCTGATGAGTACGAGATCGGTCCAGGCATAGTAATTATTAGTGGAGCTACTTTAGAAACTGATGTAATCCTAACGGGTCTTTTGGTGGAGACCTTGGAAGGATTGGCGAAAATGGTTACTATTGAAACATCTTTGCAAGAAATGGTTGGAACGAAAGTCTTTTCAAACAAAATCTCTTTGTCATCCATTAGGCGTTGAACACATGCTTTCAACAAATGACAACTAGTTAGTAGGGATAAACAGAAGTGGTAGCCTTCATCACAACCCGGAAATAAACCGGCCATTAATAGGTTTTTCTTGATAGTCAGGAGAGGGGTAACAAGTTCATCCACAACAATAACAAACATATTATCTTCTACGGTGTTAACACCACGACCGTGCTTGGGCATAGGAGCGGTGATAACATTTGGGATCTCAGGAGCATCAAACTCAATTTCTTTTGCTTCAAGAAGGTCTTTCACCTTGTTTTTTAAAGCCCAACAGTTGTTAGTGTTGGTGTAAGCCCTAGAGGCCAATACTTTTGGTACTTGTATCAAATTATTTATTAATAATAAAAGGCATTTCTTTATTATGTTTGCTTTCCAAAATAATAAAGTCCCTAGAATGGTTATTTGTTTAATGAAATGTTAAGTGTGACTTAATCATGAGATCCCATTAAATATAAGACACTATTCTTAAAGTATCCGTAGTCAAGCTTTAATGTGAAGTGGGATAACATTAAAGCATTAAGATTATTATGAAGATAGATTGATGATCACATCTCATGGATCATAGATAAAGAGTTATCAAGTCTTGACATAGGTATGAATATTAGGAGTAATATTTATACTGGATTGACCCGCTATGAGAATACTACATAGAATGTTATGCAAAGTGTCATAAGTTATTCTCATGATGATAATGGTGTATACCACCCTTCGACCTGAAACCACTATGGACCCTAGATGTAGAGTCAAGTACTTTATTGTTGATCAAACGTCATCCGTAACTGGATGACTATAAAGACGGTTGATGGGTACTTCACAAAGCATGCTAAGGGACATGAGTGACCTAGATGGAATTTTCTCATCCTGCATAACCGGATAAATGTCTAAGGGCCCAATATTGAACTGGACAAGGGTGACACGGTGTATGCCTTGTGTTCAATATAGACATGAGGGCAAAAGGGTAATTGTACAACACAAATATTATCACGGAAAATGTTTGGTCAGATCACATGACATTTTCATGACTTGGGTAACAGTGATGTGTTGCTAGATACCGCTTCCTGTTTATTATATTAAATGTGTGATTTAATATAATTGCCAACGTCGTGAAAACCTACAGGGTCACACACATAAGGACAGGTTGATGAGAGATAGAATAAATAAGGAACACCGTAAGGTATGGTGCACTTAAGTGTAATACGGAAAGTGGTAAGGTACCACGTGGATAAGTGATATATGGTACATCATAAGGTATGATATCCATAAGCTTAATTGGGCTTTTAGCTTGTAGCCCACATGAGTGATTCTATAAATAGATCCCTTGTGATGAAGCAATTTCACTTGATGCAATTTCGTTTTTGATTCTCTCTCTCACTCAAGGTTTCCGTTCGTGATCAGCTAGCACTGTGGCCGGAAGCGATCTGTTCGTGTGGACTGAGTAGAGGCGTTGTTCTTCATTAACGCTCGTGATCACAACATCAAAGGTCTGAATCGCCACAAGAGGTAAATATTTCTATCACTGACCATGCTCATTCGTAAGGATCACTAAAGGAAAATTTTAAATTCCGCTGCGTTTTTTATCACAATTTTCCTTCAGTTAGTATCATGGCCTGGACTTTCTGAATGGTAAGCACAATGAGCATTAGGATGGTAGTGAGGAGAGGTTATGTTAGGATTCCTCGGAGCTTCTTTCAAAGTTACCAGATTAGATCTCAACAAATGTGGCAGGACTTGAGATAATCTCATATTAATCTGGGTAAATTTTCTTACTGGTCTTTCTGTTCTAGGCTGATCGTTTCTTTGTTGAGTAGGTGCAGGCTTAGGGATCATGACAACCCCTACCATTGGACGGTGTTCAGTTCTTTCTTGATTCCTTTGAGGATACACAACACCAACTTCTTTCTTCCCAATAAATGGTTTTCTTACAGCAGCAAAGGATGCGTCTTTTTGAATCTTCCCACTCTTAATCCCAGCTTTCACTCTTTCTCCGGTCATGATTAATTCAGTGAAGCCTGATGAGGAGCTTCCAATTAAATGATTAAAGAAAGGACCGGACAGGGTACCCAGAAACATGTCTACTAGTTCTCTTTCAGAAAGGGGAGGCTGGACTCTTCCTGCTAAGTCCCTCCATTTCTGAGCGTAGTCTTTGAAACCTTCAATTGAAACCATAGCCATACTCTGGAGTTAAGTACAGGCGGGAGCAAGATCTGCATTGTACTCGTACTGTTTATAAAAAGCAGAGGCAAGGTCTTCCCAATTATGGATATTGACCCTTTCTAGTTGAATGAACCAATCAAGCTGAGTTCCGGATAGACTGTCTTGAAAGAAGTGTACCCACAAATCTCTGTCAGCAGTGTGAGGCTATATCTTCCTCACATAGGATCAGAGATGTATCTTGGGAGACGAAACTCCGTCGTACTTAGCAAATATTGGTGCCTTGAACTTTGGTGGAATGACAATCTCAGACACCAAACCCAGCTCTTCAAAGTCTAGCCCGGGCACTTTCTGAATTTCCATTGCACTTAGACGTTCTTCCAGATGCTTGTATTTGTCGTCGGCCGGGGGATACTGCTCTTCAAAGTAGTCTTCTTCTTCTTCCTCTTCAAATTCTAGCTGGAAAACTACTTCCTTGCCTTTCACTTCTTGATTATCCTTTTCACCAGATGACGTTGCAAAGTCTAGGGTCCGTCTGGCTTATCCTTGGAACCTTCTTCCCATATTCAGAATCCCGGTTATTTTCTTTGCTTTCTTCTTCTTTTCTTCAACCAGCAAAGTTTTCAAATCCTCTTGTCCTTTGGCTAGAGTCAAGAACATCTGTTGAAACTGAGCATTCTGCGCCTGGAGGTCTTTCACTGTCTACTCGTGATCCATCTTACTGAAATAAATAGTAGAAAGATGAGGAGACTTGTTGTGAGAAAACCTGCTTATGTTATGATGAATGATAATTGCATATGCAATGATTTCAAGGAAATTAGAGATTTAAATTTGCTTTATACCAAAAAGGAACACACGTAATATTAATAAATTAAAGCTTGAGTACATCATGCCTCTTTTAGGCTTACAAAGAAATACAAAAAAAACTCTAAGATAAAAAAGTTGTACGCATCCTCTTTGGTGCGATGTAGGCGTTCAGGTTCCGCTCCTCATGAAGTTGCTTGGTGAGTTCAAAAACCTTCTTCTCGCTGGCGTAGAATTGGGCCTCAAAAGTGTATCTCTCCCCTTTAAGCTGTATCCAATCCCTTTGTAATTCTTCAAGAGAGGTGGGCATGTCAGGATGCAGGATAATGTATGGAACATCTCCTTTCACAACAGGCTCTACGATAACCGGGAGAATGGAGGGGTAAGGCATTATAAGACTCTGAGCATGAGCTCGTACCCATTTGAGGTAAGGCTCAAGAGGGATGGAATTCTTATGCCCCAATGTCTTGCTATCTACCTTGTTCAACATCCTCCAAGCTCGGATAAATCTCTGGCGATGACCTTGGTCGTCGTTCTCGTAGTCAAATACCAAACCTTGAATGAGCATCTCATGTGGGCCATCCCTTCGGGTGTGACCAAACTGTCTTAAGGCTAAGCAGGGGTTGTAGGTGATACCTTCTCTAATTCTAAGTAAGGGTACATTAGGGAATTCTTTACAACAGTCGACAATAGTAACATTCTCTATAGATCGGGAACACCGATGAATGTCTGAATGTTTGAGCGTCATCAACCTATGTGACCACCTTGAACCTTACTCGTTCTTCAATATAGATTGGGGAAGATGCGAAATAAACCATCTTGCCAAAATAGGAGTACATCACATAAGGATACCTCTCTTCCTAATAGTGCGAGTGTGAAAGGAATTTAGGATGTCCCCTAGCAAAGTAGGCACCGGGTTACGAGACATGAAGATTTTGACGGTGTTCACATCTATGAGTTGGTCAGAATTTGGAAACAAAACCATCCCATAGATGAGGAGAGCCACAATTTCCTCAAAAGCTTGCAAATCCAAAGAGTTCCAACAGTTTTGGGCTTTCTCAAACAAGAACTTTGCTAGGAAACTTTTGACACCACTCCTTGTTTCCCAATTAGTTATGATATCAGATGATTGCAAGTGTAGAGCTTGAGCAATATCTTCTGGCTTTGGATCTCTTTCCGTACCTTTGAAAGGTAGTTGATTGAGAATGGGAATCCTCAAGAGTTGGGAGAATTCTTCCAAAGTTGGCACAAGTTGATAATCAGGAAATATGAAGCAATGGTGTAAAGGATCAAAGAACTGAAAGAGCACCTTCATCATGTCCTCATCAGTGTTGGAGGTGACCAAGTTTAGCAGGCGACCATATCTTTCGGTAAATGGAGAATTTTCAGGAATCCCTGATGCTAGCTCTTTAAGTTGAGGAGGGATCCTTACAAGGTTGACTTGAATGGTTTTCCTACGAATAGAATCCATGTCCTACAAAACAGAACAAAGATAAATCCCAAGATCCTAGAAATGGTTAGTGAATATGAGTATGATGTCATGATGTTTATGATGTTATATACAAGTATATATTTACAAACAAAGCAAACAAGTCCTTAGGTTTAGGCTTGCATGGAGTCTCATAGGTAAGTACCCTCTTGAAGTTTAGTTGGCTCAAACCTGTCCTAGTAATAGTAACCGGGTTCTAAGGAGCTCAATATCACTGATTTGTTTCCTTGGGCATTATTTCAGTGCAAGACTCTTTAATGGCGACCAAAATATTCCAAAAAACCAAACCTTAATGAGTGTAGTATCGAGTATCTACCAACTTCGGACTGCACCAAAGTCAGTCATCTCACTACATCCTAAAGGCCAAGTTGGTCAAGTAAAGGTTCTAAAAGTTCATTAGTGCTTCATGACATCACTCAGCGGCCTCGTATTATCCTTGACTACTCAAGGGCTACCGGTACCCATAAATATGCCGCATTAACGTAGCTATTGCTTAGACCATGTCGGTATACCCCGCACAATTTCCATAATGCATTCCTACTTACCTATAAGGTATCCCAAATCTGGGTAGAGGATTGAAATCCAAACAAAGAACCATAATGTAAAGCATACAAGTCAAACAATGAAAGCAAGTAAATGTGATCTAAACCTAAGGTAACCCCACTTTTAAAATTCTCCCTAGCAGACTCGCCAGTTCTGTGATACGGTGGGAGAACTGACTTGGGTGTTTTGCGTTTGATTGAAAATGTTGCGGTTAGAAAGAGTCACCACCGACTTTTCTTTTATCCAAAAGGAAAGGTGAAAAAGCACAGGAAAAACCTTTGAGATTATTTCTTGAGTTCGGGGAGTAGATTATGAAAAGGGAAGGTGTTATCACCCTTTTCATCCATGATTTTTCATGGGCTCTTAGTTACTTGTTAGATCACTTGCTTTTATTTGAAATTGTGCTTTGTGTGGTTTTGAAAATACTTTTGAAAAGAGGCCATTATTTAGGCAAACTTTGTAATGATTCTCGTTCGTAAGAATGTATACAAAGGTGTTGATCTTTTAAAAATGTTTTCAAGTTTGAAAAGTGTTTTGAAAGTGTAGGTGTTTGTTTTGAAAATAGCAAGGATGTTTTTGTTTTGAAATGGAGAAAGTAACTAGGAACATTCTACCTACTCAAAAGTCTTTCATGTTAATTTCCTTTTTCCTTTGACATTGCTATCTTACCATTGATTTGGTAAGTAACCCTATCTTTGGTTGTAAACGAGACGGGTATGGGGTCATCGTATAACCATGATTAGCAATGTTGTAAGATATCTTAGCATTATTCTTTAGGGACTAAGATAATTTTAAAAGGCAACATAGATAGCGTCATCGAGGGACTATGATCTTGTATTTTTGCTTGTCTTTGCTAAGATACATCACATGCGTAATATGATCATTTTTGTAAGGCAACAAAGTGGGTTTATCCTAGGGGTGTTTGTGTGCAAGTGTATTGATTTACATGCATTATTTTTGTCTTTGATTAGGGTTTTCTATTGATTGGTTTTAGTCTTTCCATACAAAACCTTAATTACTAGCATTTTGTATATAAAGCGATAAATCACGGAAATTAAAATTACTACGCTATTACAATACTTAGGGGAGGGGGTGTACAAATTACAAATGGGGATTTTGCAAGAAAATTAAACCTAAATAATTATTACAACCATATTGAGTATGTACAAATAATTGAATAAAATGCAAGAATGCAAATTTAAAAAAGAAAATGTAATTTAAGTTTGGTTTTTTTATGAAAAGGGGTTTCTAACCTAATTTGAAGAAGATGATTAATTAAAAATAAACAAAATTAATTTTAAACTAATTAAGGAAGAAATTAAGTTAAAAATGTTTTTAGGGGTTTTTATAAAAAAAAAAGGTTTTAAATTAAATAATAATAAAAAATGAAAATTAAATAATTAAGAGAAACCTAAATTCTAAGTTAATTTTAATTAAGAAAATAAAATAATTATTAAACCTAAGTCTAAATATTTAATTATTTAAAAGAGAAATTAATTAGTTAAAAGAAAATGTTTTTAATATTTTTGTTTCATAAGAAAATAAAATAAATAAGTGTAAATAATAAATAAAATATTTTTGGATTTTCCATGATTAATGAAAATAATAATAATAATAATAATAATAATAATAATAATAATAAATAAATAAATAAAAGATTAAAAAAAAAAGTTAGAAAAAAAATTTTGGGCCAGGTGTATGGAAGTAACAACAGGGGTTTGCAAAAGCAAAAAAAACAAGGTCCAATTGTTGGAAGCCCAGGCACTGCAAAAATAAAAAATGTCAAAAAAAGGTCACGTTGGGGCTTGAACCCAGGACCTTATAGTGACAGACGCACGCTTTAACCATTGGGGTGGTGATACCTGCATTAACTTGTATGAAATGATAAATACATAATATAAAACCTGCCCTGGCTGTACTTCATCTTCGACCTCCATCCAAAGGATTTGTAACTTGCTCATTTCTCAACCATTTGCAAAAATGTAAACATGAAAATTGCTCCATTTTTTCACACGAATCCAACCATATAAATATCATAAGCTATAAATCAAAGATGAATGAGAATTTCTAAAAGTACTAAATTCTTACCTAAATATTTCAGAAAGTTCAAACTCAAAATTCTCCTAGCTCAATCAAAATAAATGAAATCTATAGACATGTATAGTTTCATGGCAATGATGTCTACATTTTATCTTCACAAATGCAAGCCTAACAATGCCTAAATATGAAGATAGAAGTTCAAGAAAAATACCTCAAAACTGGAAATCGTGAAATGCAAATGAGCTTGATTCAAGGTGCTGCAATGATCAGGTTAGCTTCCTCAAGTTCCCAGGAAGCTAATGCAATTGTTTACTTGAGCAATGGATGGCTAGAATGGTCTGGAGAAGTCAAGTTGCAGACTTTTGTTTTTAGTTATGGAGGATGATGAATATGGAGTTACAGTTCCAAACCAAGGATATGGATGGACTATATTTGACGTAAGGAAGCTTTAGGAATGAATTTGAGGGAAAACGCGCGAGGGAAATGAGAGATACAAGTTTAAGGTCAGAATTGTGTATCAATGGAGTTTTTTGTGTAATTTCTGGCTAGAGGGAGTTTGGGAGTGTTTCAGGGTGCTTGAGCTCGTGTCCTATCTCACAAATAGTGACTCTATTTATAAGCAACAAGTTTGGAGACTTGTTGTTGGTCAGAATTCAAAATCACAAGTTTATGCATAACATGTGATCTTTTGAGAAATTCAAGTTTTCATGCCTTGTACTTGGTTCATAGAGTTGTTAACCACTTTAAACAAAATACCTCTGACTTTGTGGATGGAGTGTAATCAAGGAAAACAAGTTAGAGGCTCCAGAATGGACTTTATGCAAAAAGCTTGCTTTTACAAGAATGACAATGTTAACTTTGCGCCATTAATGGAAATGTGTGATCGGTGGATCTGGAACTGACTGTTTTTAGCTGGTTTCGTGAAATGTCGCGGAAGCAAGAGTCGCCACCGTCTTTTATTTTCTCCAAATGGAAAGGACAAAAGCACAGAAAAATTCCTTATTGAGATTAGTTCTCGGTTCGGGAGGTAGATTTATAGAAAGGGAAGGTGTTAGCACCCTTTCTATCCATGGTTATCCATGGGCTCTTAGATACTTGCTCACTTGTGTTTTCAAAATGTTTGTTTGCTTTTCAAGGTGAGTGGGTTTGAAAAAGTTTCTTTGAAAGTTTCAGATCGACTCTTGTATCAGTCCTCAAGAGTGTTTGAAAAGTTATTTTGAAAGCTTTTTGAAAAGTGTCGGTGTGAAAAGAGTTTTTGATTTGTTTTGAATTAGAGCAAGTATCTACGAGTTATCTACCCACCCTAAGGAATTAGGCTGTGTAAATGTCCTTAAGGTAGTGCCATCCCACCATTGAGAGGTAGGTAGCACCACCGTTGGAGGTGTTCGGGTCAATTCGAGGGTTAGGGACAATGTGGTCACCGAGAAATAGTAAGATACCTTAGAAGCTACCCTTATGCCATTGATCTTTTTATTCCGAGGCAACCGTTTCGAGGCAACTTGTTTCGAGGCAACCATTTCGAGGCAACTAGATCAATGGAACATAAGGACTCACTAAGACGTCCTGTACTCGACGACCACGTTTCGAGGGGCAAGGCAACATTGTGATCACCAGAGCAACAGTAGGACACCTTAGAAGCTACCCTTATGCCATGTTCATGGACATAAGGACTTACTAAGACGTCTTGTACTCGACGACCACGTTTCGAGGGGCAAGGCAACAGTGAGGCGTACCCTAAGAGTGGTGTGTGAATTGTGTGTCATTTTCAGTTATTATTTGTCTTGTCATGCATTGGGTGAGCTACGCTTTGATTTTATTTGGGCATTCATTCTTTCATGTGGTTAGCAGTTAAAAGGGTGCGGAAAATAAAAATGCCGAAAATAAAGGTCCTACGCTATTACAAGGCGCGGGTCTACATCGCCAAATTAAACCAAGACCCGATTTGAATAAAAGTGCGGAAAGTAAATGTCCTAATTATCTATTACAAGGCTTTGGGGCAAATACATTATATCCACAAAAGAAATAAAAATAAATGCGAAAAGAAATCAGAATCGAGAGTGCGAGGGCGTTGAACCCTTTAAAGAAATTAAATAGAAATTATAAATTAATTAATGATTAAATAAAGAAAAGAGATTATTTTTATGTTTTTTTGGTATTTTATGAAATAAAGAAAGTTAATTGAAATTAGAAATTAAAATAAAAGTCTAGTTCTAAATTTGTTTTTAATTAAAAAAAAAGTTTAAGTTTTAACCTAATTTATCCTAATTAATTAAATGCCATATTTATTTACAAAATTAATTAATAATAATAATAATAAGGAGAAAAAGTTATTTATTGAGAAAAGAATAAAGATACTAATAACCTAATTTTTATGTTTTTTTTTATAATTATTTTAGAAAAAGACATTAAAGTTAAAAACCTAAATTTAAACTAATTGTTTTATTGGAATTTATTTACAAAAACTATTTAAAGAATTAAAAAAATTAAATAAAACATATTTTTATTTTTTAATGATTTCTGATTTTTTGGTTTTGTGTTATTATTAAGATTAATTTTGGTGAATTAAATAAAACAAAAGAAAAACAATTAAAATAAAAAGAAGAAAAGAAAAATGGAAAAATGAAAGGTGATGCAAACCATGGGGGTGTTGACCCAATTTAGGAGGGAGCACGAAGTCGCGGCAGAAGCGGATCTGGAAGCGGCGGTTGAGTCCGCGGTTGCGCGGCGGAACTGCGATTTGGACGCTTCTCGTTCTTCTGTTTCTGATTCAGAGAGCCAAATTCCAGTCCTGATCTTCACAAAGAATTTTATGGATAAAGTTCAAACAATCAAAAAGAAAATTAAATAGAATAAATGAAATTGAAAATGTTAGAATTTTGTGTTGCTTTATCATGACTCAATGATGTTGTTGTGGTGCTGTCAAGAGGATGATGATTTGTGGTTGCATCAGTTTTGAGCTTGTGTCAACGGTATGAACATGAGCTTGTGTAAGGTTTCTGTTTTGGTTGATGAGATTTTTGTTAAAGTTGGTTCATGGGAAATTGCACGTGAAAAGTGAATTTACAATGCAACAAGAAGAAAAGTGGGGGTTTCCATCGAGTGGCCTCCGTACAGGATTTTGTATAAGAGAATATGAGGTTTTTTTTTGTGGAATTTTTTGTTTTTTCGTTTTAGAGAGTTCTCTAGGTTGTGTTCCTTTTTTTTTTGATCACTTGCATATGCATTATGTAATGTATTTCAATTGGAATTAAGGGCCTTGAAGCCTTGCATTCATACTTAGGATTTTGCCATAAACCTCTATTAACAAACTTTCCATCTTTGTACCAATTTTGAATTCTTGCTTGATTAGGCCTTGAAACGAATTTGGGATGTTGTATAATGATGATTCAAAGCTAATCAAGACCAAATATCCCCCTTAATTAACCTTCTTGATTTTTATTTGATTTTAAAGGATTTAAAATGAATTAAATCCAATAAAATCAAATAAAAATGAAAAAATTAATTTTAAAATTTGAAATAAAATGTGGGACACGTGGGAAGCATGGTCAAGCTGATTCAAATGGAAAAAGTAGGCCCCTTTTGTCAAAAATGAAATTTCAAGGATAAATGATTTTGGCCATTTCACAAAAATTTCCCAACTTCTCCAATGCATATCTTGCTCAATTTTGAAGTTATGAACATGTTCTTGGACATTTTGGAAAGGTCTTGGAGTCCTCTAACCAACGTCTTTGGTCCCATGTCATTTTGATTTACCAATCTCAAGTTATGGTCTTTGACTTAAAGTCCCTTTTTGTTGACTTTTGAAAATGACCTATAATGTTGAAATTGATAACTTTTTGTGAGAGCATTTCTTGGACTTGGAATGTGAAGATGAGTTGTAGGAAATGTCACCCCCTTGAAAATGAGCATTGGATGGGATTTTTCTGATGAACCATGAAAAAGTTATGCCTTGGTCAAGTTACAGTTGACTTTTCAGCTGTCCAAAAATAGAAACTTTTGACACCTTGATGATTTTTGAGCCATTCTTGTGAAATCATGATCAAGACTTGATCAAATGATGATTGTGGCTTCAAAATAAGATGTTGACCAAAATTTTTGACTTTTAACTGCCAAATGACCATTTTGCCCCTGCAGTTGACTGTGGAGCAATTAGGGTTTTTGACTGTGCAACTTGACCTTGTGAGCCTTGAAACTTGACATGTAGATGCTTGACAACGTGTATGAGCATATGGGACTTAATTGAGCCCTTGAAAACCTCAACTTCCTTGCAGGAACCAAAAACCCTAGTTTGACTGGCTTAGGAGGATGGTTGACTGGGTAGCCCTTGAGTAGACTTTGAACCATTTGAGGTGATGCTTGTCAAAACTTTGAAGATTATGGGAGGGAAAATTTTGGGGTACAGCAGTTACCCCTGTTCAATCTTCTTAGACCTGAGGATGTAGATTGGTGTGTGTGCCTTTCGTGATCCGAGGGTGGAAGATGATTGAACACTAGAGTGCCCAGAAATTTGCACATAGTAGAGTATCAGCAATTTGATAGCGGGAATGGGCTTAAAGATGCCATTTGGAGAGATGATGGATAGGAGGATGGGCTTATAGATGCCATCTGGAAGTGTGATAGAACCTTGTCGGGAATGGGCTTATAAATGCCATTTGGAGACTGTCGGATAACTGAATTTGAATAAGAAATAGAATAGCTTCCGTGCCTGGAGCATATCTAGCCTATATCTAGTTGTTGACGTCTGAATAAGCAGTAGAATGACCGCCGTGTCTGGGGTATATCCATACTGTATCTGTATGAGCGACAGAATGTCATCCGAATCTGGATCGTATCTGGACTGAACAATAGAAGAGCATCCGGGATGGAGCATCTCTAAGTTGGTTTTTAGAAGTTTGAATCTGAATAAGCAATAGAACGACATCCGGATCTGGAGCATCTCTAGGCTATATCTGAAAGGAAATCTGGAATGAGTGTCATAACGTCGCCATGCCTGGGTCACATCTGAACCATATCTAGAAGGAGTCTTGAATAAGCAAAAGAACAACATCTATATCTGGAGCATTTCCAAGCTATCTCTGAGAGGAAATATGGAATAAGTATCAGAACGTCGCCATGCCTGGGTCACATCTGAACCATATCTAGAAGGAGTCTTGAATAAGCAAAAGAACAACATCCATATCTGGAGCATTTCCAAGCTATCTCTGAGAGGAAATATGGAATAAGTATCAGAACATCGCCATGCCTGGGTCACATCTGAACCATATCTAGAAAGGTGATCTCTGAATAAACAACAGAATAGCCTCCGTGCCCGGAGCATCTCTAAGTTATATCTGAGAAGAAATCTGGAATAAGTATCAGAACATCGCCATGCCTGGGTCACATCTGAACCATATCTAGAAAGGTGATCTCTGAATAAACAACAGAACAGCCTCCGTGCCCGGAGCATCTCTAAGTTATATCTGAGAAGAAATCTGGAATAAGTATCAGAACGTCGCCATGCCTGGGTCACATCTGAACCATATCTAGAAAGGTGATCCCTGAATAAACAACAGAACAGCCTCCGTGCCTGGAGCATCTCTAAGTTATATCTGAGAAGAAATCTGGAATAAGTATCAGAATGTCGCCATGCCTGGGTCACATCTGAACCATATCTAGAAAGGTGATCTCTGAATAAACAACAGAACAGCCTCCGTGCCCGGAGCATCTCTAAGTTATATCTGAGAAGAAATCTGGAATAAGTATCAGAACGTCGCCATGCCTGGGTCACATCTGAACCATATCTAGAAAGGTGATCTCTGAATAAACAACAGAATAGCCTCCGTGCCCAAAGCATCTCTAAGTTATATCTGAGAAGAAATCTGGAATAAGTATCAGAATGTCGCCATGCCTGGGTCACATCTGAACCATATCTAGAAAGGTGATCTCTGAATAAACAACAGAACAGCCTCCGTGCCCGGAGCATCTCTAAGTTATATCTGAGAAGAAATCTGGAATAAGTATCAGAACGTCGCCATGCCTGGGTCACATCTGAACCATATCTAGAAAGGTGATCTCTGAATAAACAACAGAATAGCCTCCGTGCCCGGAGCATCTCTAAGTTATATCTGAGAAGAAATCTGGAATAAGTATCAGAACGTCGCCATGCCTGGGTCACATCTGAACCATATCTAGAAAGGTGATCTATGAATAAACAACAGAACAGCCTCCGTGCCCGGAGCATCTCTAAGTTATATCTGAGAAGAAATCTGGAATAAGTATCAGAACGTCGCCATGCCTGGGTCACATCTGAACCATATCTAGAAAGGTGATCTCTGAATAAACAACAGAACAGCCTCCGTGCCCGGAGCATCTCTAAGTTATATCTGAGAAGAAATCTGGAATAAGTATCAGAACGTCGCCATGCCTGGGTCACATCTGAACCATATCTAGAAAGGAATTTTGAATAAGCAAAAGAACAGCATCCATATCTGGAGCATTTCCAAGCTATCTCTTTAATCTTTTTAACGTAGACATGCCCTGGCCGGATGCAGGTTTCGAATCCACAATCAATCGCTCACAGACATGCCCTGGCTAGATACAGGAATCGAATATGGGATTGCGATAGTTGATAGTAATCATCTTTGTATTGACATTTCCTGAAAAAAGGCAAAACATTAGTTGTATGCAATGTCATGGTGCATGGAATGCGCGGTGTTATGACGTTTATAACCAATGGGATTGTAGAATGTGATGTTTATATCATGTATGAAAATGTGATGTTTGCGAATGTATTTTTGTCTAGGAAAATAAATCCTTGACGAATGCCGGGAGCTTATCCTGGGCTGATGTTGCAAGAATACCGGTAGGAGAAGATAACTCCGTTGGGGAATAAACTTGGCTAATAGATTACTCTGCGGGGAAAATTACTCTAGCGATCTTGCTGGGGAAAATACTCTGTGGGAAGAGAGGTACTTTGCTGAGATGTTGTATGAGAACTCCGTTGGGGATACCATTGTTGAGTTACGTTTGGGAGGTTTGAGGAATTCCGCTGGGGATAGGAATACTTCGCCGAGGACGATCTTTCCGTGGCAATTAGCTGAGGATAACCCAGTTATAAGCTCTGGCGAGGAATAACCTTCTGAATAAAGACGGGGAGAGATATGCTCTGCAAAGGATAAGCTTCCAGAATCTACTGGGGATAAGCTTCCTACTGGGGAGATGATTTAACTCTCCTGGGGAGACTTTGGACTGTACTGGGAGGGCTCCGCTGGATGTCTAGATTCTGCCGAGGAACAATCTTAGATCAAGACTGCCGGGGATGCTTGTTGAGGGTGTTTGTAGACTCTACTGAGGAATGTTGAGATCCGCTGGGGAGAATCCAACGTCCATAAGGCTGACTGAGTAGGCTAATTCTGCTTGGGGAGAGTATGTTGACTTGCTGGCTCACTCTTTGGGGAATTAAGGCATCTTGGTTGTTCTTCAGCTGAACCTACCTTGGTACCTTGGTGGACAGAGCAATTAGATCGCTTAGACGACTCATTATTGCCCCAGTTTCAGTGGGAGAAGGCACCTGTGGGGGTAATTGACAAATCTTCTGGTAGACAGGTGACGAGATGCCAGGACATAGTCGTATGCTTTGATCCCTAATTTTTGCCTGGACCGCCCTTTCGGGTTTTCAGTCCACCGGGATACCCATTTTTGCCCAAGCCGCCTTTTCAGGTTTTCGACTTGCCGGGTGTACAGATTTTTTTTCATTTCATCCCTTATTTTTGCCCGAACCCTTTTGGTTCGTCAGGAAGCCCTTATTTTTGCCTAGGTGTGTCAACCTAGCGGGTCTTTGATTTTGCGTAGTATTTTTTCGACTATGTCCATGCTCTCAGAATGTAGGGAGTTGCCCATGTTAGAAGTGTTTTGCCATGCCACCAGAAGATGTTTGATCAGACAAGATTCATTGTTGGAATGCCCCAAGTGACTCAGGCGGAGATTTGCCCCAGGCTGTTCGGCCTTTGAGAGATTCTCCGAATCTTGATTTAATTGCCCCAGATGATGGACAATAATCACGTCTGCCTTTTGATTGGAAGTGCTTTTGTTCACTAGGTATTCATCGTGCGAATTTCTCAGCTGTTCGAACAAATAGTCATACGCAAACAGTATTATATCAAGAATGCAAAGCTTATGTCTGTCTTGAAGATTTTGAAAATGCATTCTTTTTTCATAAAACAAGTGAATGTTTGTAAAACGTGATGTCAACTCCGTATTTACCGTAGGCCTTAAGGAGTCAGGATACCTTTCGTAACAATATGCTTTCGAACTAACCCATGCTTCAGCTAGGACTTTTAAGGGTTATAACGTGGCCTGCTTCATGGTTTAAGAAACAAAGGATAAAGGCTCAAATTATTTGTACCCACCCACTCTTCGTGACGTTCTTCAAACCTAAGCTCAGTTGATCGTGCGTTAGACTTTGTTTGAGTCTTTGTCCTGTCATTCCAATGATGGTTCGGATATTGACAGTTTATTTTGAAGAGGCAGTCATTTTTGTTGAGGGTTTGTAGGACCTCTTTCTTTTTGATTTCGTTATCCCTATCTTTTGTCTGAACTGTTTCTTTTTTTTTTTTGGAATTACAGTCAGTGGGATGCCCCAGTTTTGTAAGTCTCCTTCATAGGTTTTGACTTATTGGGTTTTTATTTTTGAGATATAATGACTGCCTATCCCTATGATTATCCAGAACCATCATCGTCTTTTGTTTTATAAGGACCTCTTTGGTGCCGTTTGTTATGCACTTGGATCAACTGAGAGAACTACCCTGCCCCAGGTTATGATAAAGGGTTTTAATTTTCGAAAAGAAAAAAACTCCTACTTCTTTGGCTCAAAGGGGTTGACGAGGGATTATCTTCCTTATAACTCCAGTGTTTAGGGATTGAAACAATGCCTGTACCTCATAAGCGGGGTCTGTTCAAAAGCATACTGTAGATTGCGGTATCGTTTTCGTCATCCTCCCTCAAAAGGCTTAGAATTATTAATCGAGCGTTGATCATCAGAAAAAATATGAAAATAATTTGCATATAGTGAATGGGAATATATTGCTTCAAAACAGACATATGCGATACATTAATGAAATAACAACGTTTAACATGAGTAAATGTTTGAACATAAGAAAATTACAACTTGGAAAATTCTAATGAACAAAAGTCTTCTAGTCTCAGGGCTTGTTACTTCAACTGGTGCATCTTGTAGGGATGACAGGAGCATTCAGCCTGGCCCATCTGGGTGAAATCCACAGCTCCTTCCTCAATCAGGTCCTGGATCTTATTCTTCAGAGCCCAGCAATCGTCGGTGTCATGTCCTGGACTGTCAGAGTGGTATGCACATATTTCCTCAGGATTGTACTTTGGGGAGGCTGTGTTGAGATTCTTAGGAGGGTCCCTTAACGTCACCAGATTCAACCTCAACAATTGTTGTAACGCTTGAGACGGTGACACGTTGAGCTTGGTGAACTGCCTTTTAGGCTTGTCTGGCTTGCTCTGATCAGTCCGTCGTTCTTGGCGAGGTCGTTGTTTGACCTGTGAAGTAGTAGCAGCTTGGAGAGGCCCAAACCTTTGACTTCTTGGAAGTTGATTAATGACCTGGCCCCTGACTTGGGCTGGTTTCTTCATGTCTTGATGAAGCTGACTGATCATGGCCCTCAGCTCTCCTTGCTCCCGAGCTAAACCTTGGATGAGATCCCTTTGTCCCAGCATCTGGGTTTTCATCGTATCTACCTCAGCTTGCAGACGCTTCAGCTGTTCGTCCTTGTCATCTTCAGGACTTTGCTTGGCCAAATTCCCCATAAGGAGTGTCCTTAACTCTTCTTGCCCCTTGGATAGGCTTAAAAAGATTTCCCTGAACTGGGTCTCTTGAGCATGAGGTCCCTGGTTATCTTGTTGGGAAGCCATTGCTGAAATAAACAGCGGAGATTGTAAGTGACCTGTCAAAAGGGTACATGTAATGCAATGATATGTATGATATGCATGTAATGTTTTCAAGGACCTCGCGGGGTAAACAAGAAAATTGTTAGCATTTGGGATCCAGTAGCTTGATTGAAGGAACTTCATGTTGTTGGGAGTCCTTCTTCAAGTGTCAAAGCTCACCATATCGAGTGGGTCATAGCCCCTGACAACTTTGTCTAGAGGAAAATAAATCCTCTTTGCCCCTTGCTGGGATAGTTGATTCATCATGACCTGCATCACAAACCCTTGAGATCCTTGAAACGGATTAGTCCTTATGCGGGATGTATGCAATAGTATGATGTTATGCTATGCATGGGGTAACGTAGGTAAACCCTGTTATGAGTCCCAATTAAGGACTGTAAACAAAACCTGCAAGAAACTCAAGTGTCAGATAACAAGTATGCAAGTAGTCAAGTTAGAAGGCACACAAGTCACACAAGAGAAGCCCTTAGAGTTTAGGCCAGCATGGGGTCTGGGTATTACCCTCTTGAAGTTGGTGGGCTCAACCTGTCCTATCAGAAGTAACCGGGTTCTAAGGGTCCCAATATCACTGGATTGCTTTCATTGTTCATCGTTTCGATTTAGCCACTGAACTGGCGACCGAAATATTCCAGGAAAGCAACCCTCAATTGAGTGTAGTATCGAGTATCAACCAACCTCGGACTACACCAAAGTCAGTTATCTCACTACCCTAAAGAGGCCAAGATGGTTCAATTAAGGTTCCTAAGGCCAGTTGATGCTTCACGACACCACATGGAGGCCCCGTACTCTCCTTGACTGAACTCAAGGGTTACCGGTACACACCAAAGTGCCACATCAATGTAACAGACTGTTTCAACCATGTCGGTATACCCCGCACAGTTCCCTCACAACCTTGTTGCTACTTTCTAAGAAGGTATCCCCAGATCCGGGTTAGGATCTATAGAGCTCCCAAGACAGTCCCACAATAATAAAGCAAACAAGTCAAAGCAATTGAAAACACAGTTATGAACTATCCTAAGGTACACCTCACTTTAAGTATAATTCCCCAGCAGAGTCGCCAGTTCTGTGATTGGTGGATCTGGAACTGACTGTTTTTAGCTGGTTTTGCGAAATGTCGCAGAAGCAAGAGTCGCCACCGTCTTTTATTTTCTCCAAATGGAAAGGACAAAAGCACAACAAAATTCCTTATTGAGATTAGTTCTCGGTTCGGGAGGTAGATTTATAGAAAGGGAAGGTGTTAGCACCCTTTCTATCCATGGTTATCCATGGGCTCTTAGATACTTGCTCACTTGTGTTTTCAAAATGTTTGTTTGCTTTTCAAGGTGAGTGGGTTTGAAAAAGTTTATTTGAAAGTTTCAGATCGACTCTTGTATCAGTCCTCAAGAGTGTTTGAAAAGTTGTTTTGAAAGCTTTTTGAAAAGTGTCGGTGTGAAAAGAGTTTTTGATTTGTTTTGAATTAGAGCAAGTATCTACGAGTTATCTACCCACCCTAAGGAATTAGGCTGTGTAAATGTCCTTAAGGTAGTGCCATCCCACCATTGAGAGGTAGGTAGCACCACCGTTGGAGGTGTTCGGGTCAATTCGAGGGTTAGGGACAGTGTGGTCACCGAGTAATAGTAAGATACCTTAGAAGCTACCCTTATGCCATTGATCTTTTTATTCCGAGGCAACCGTTTCGAGGCAACTTGTTTCGAGGCAACCATTTCGAGGCAATTAGATCAATGGAACATAAGGACTCACTAAGACGTCCTGTACTCGACGACCACGTTTCGAGGGGCAAGGCAACATTGTGATCACCAGAGCAACAGTAGGACACCTTAGAAGCTACCCTTATGCCATGTTCATGGATATAAGGACTTACTAAGACGTCCTGTACTCGACGACCACGTTTCGAGGGGCAAGGCAACAGTGAGGCGTACCCTAAGAGTGGTGTGTGAATTGTGTGTCATTTTCAGTTATTATTTGTCTTGTCATGCATTGGGTGAGCTACGCTTTGCTTTTATTTGGACATTCATTCTTTCATGTGGTTAGCAGTTAAAAGGGTGCGGAAAATAAAAATGCGGAAAATAAAGGTCCTACGCTATTACAAGGCGCGGGTCTACATCGCCAAATTAAACCAAGACCCGATTTGAATAAAAGTGCGGAAAGTAAATGTCCTAATTATCTATTACAAGGCTTTGGGGCAAATACATTATATCCATAAAAGAAATAAAAATAAATGCGAAAAGAAATAAGAATCGAGAGTGCGAGGGCGTTGGACCCTTTAAAGAAATTAAATAGAAATTATAAATTAATTAATGATTAAATAAAGAAAAGAGATTATTTTTATGTTTTTTTGGTATTTTATGAAATAAAGAAAGTTAATTGAAATTAGAAATTAAAATAAAAGCCTAGTTCTAAATTTGTTTTTAATTAAAAAAAAAGTTTAAGTTTTAACCTAATTTATCCTAATTAATTAAATGCCATATTTATTTACAAAATTAATTAATAATAATAATAATAAGGAGAAAAAGTTATTTATTGAGAAAAGAATAAAGATACTAATAACCTAATTTTTATGTTTTTTTTTATAATTATTTTAGAAAAAGACATTAAAGTTAAAAACCTAAATTTAAACTAATTGTTTTATTGGAATTTATTTACAAAAACTATTTAAAGAATTAAAAAAATTAAATAAAACATATTTTTATTTTTTAATGATTTCTGATTTTTTGGTTTTGTGTTATTATTAAGATTAATTTTGGTGAATTAAATAAAACAAAAGAAAAACAATTAAAATAAAAAGAAGAAAAGAAAAATGGAAAAATGAAAGGTGATACAAACCATGGGGGTGTTGACCCAATTTAGGAGGGAGCACGAAGTCGCGGCAGAAGCGGATCTGGAAGCGGCGGTTGAGTCCGCAGTTGCGCGGCGGAACTGCGATTTGGACGCTTCTCGTTCTTCTGTTTCTGATTCAGAGAGCCAAATTCCAGTCCTGATCTTCACAAAGAATTTTATGGATAAAGTTCAAACAATCAAAAAGAAAATTAAATAGAATAAATGAAATTGAAAATGTTAGAATTTTGTGTTGCTTTATCATGACTCAATGATTTTGTTGTGGTGTTGTCAAGAGGATGATGATTTGTGGTTGCATCAGTTTTGAGCTTGTGTCAACGGTATGAACATGAGCTTGTGTAAGGTTTCTGTTTTGGTTGATGAGATTTTTGTTAAAGTTGGTTCATGGGAAATTGCACGCGAAAAGTGAATTTACAGTGCAACAAGAAGAAAAGTGGGGGTTTCCATCGAGTGGCCTCCGTACAGGATTTTGTATAAGAGAATATGAAGTTTTTTTTTGTGGAATTTTTTGTTTTTTCGTTTTAGAGAGTTCTCTAGGTTGTGTTCCTTTTTTTTTGATCACTTGCATATGCATTATGTAATGTATTTCAATTGGAATTAAGGGCCTTGAAGCCTTGCATTCATACTTAGGATTTTGCCATAAACCTCTATTAACAAACTTTCCATCTTTGTACCAATTTTGAATTCTTGCTTGATTAGGCCTTGAAACTAATTTGGGATGTTGTATAATGATAATTCAAAGCTAATCAAGTCCAAATATCCCCCTTAATTAACCTTCTTGATTTTTATTTGATTTTAAAGGATTTAAAATGAATTAAATCCAATAAAATCAAATAAAAATGAAAAAATTAATTTTAAAATTTGAAATAAAATGTGGGACACGTGGGAAGCATGGTCAAGCTGATTCAAATGGAAAAAGTGGGCCCCTTTTGTCAAAAATGAAATTTCAAGGATAAATGATTTTGGCCATTTCACAAAAATTTCCCAACTTCTCCAATGCATATCTTGCTCAATTTTGAAGTTATGAACATGTTCTTGGACATTTTGGAAAGGTCTTGAAGTCCTCTAACCAAAGTCTTTGGTCCCATGTCATTTTGATTTACCAATCTCAAGTTATGGTCTTTGACTTAAAGTCCCTTTTTGTTGACTTTTGAAAATGACCTATAATGTTGAAATTGATAACTTTTTGTGAGAGCATTTCTTGGACTTGGAATGTGAATATGAGTTGTAGGAAATGTCACCCCCTTCAAAATGAGCATTGGATGGGATTTTTATGATGAACCATGAAAAAGTTATGCCTTGGTCAAGTTACAGTTGACTTTTCAACTGTCCAAAAATAGAAACTTTTGACACCTTGATGATTTTTGAGCCATTCTTGTGAAATCATGATCAAGACTTGATCAAATGATGATTGTGGCTTCAAAATAAGATGTTGACCAAAATTTTTGACTTTTGACTGCCAAATGACCATTTTGCCCCTGCAGTTGACTGTGGAGCAATTAGGGTTTTTGACTGTGCAACTTGACCTTGTGAGCCTTGAAACTTGACATGTAGATGCTTGACAACGTGTATGAGCATATGGGACTTGATTGAGCCCTTGAAAACCTCAACTTCCTTGCAGGAACCAAAAACCCTAGTTTGACTGGCTTAGGAGGATGGTTGACTGGGTAGCGCTTGAGTAGACTTTGAACCATTTGAGGTGATGCTTGTCAAAACTTTGAAGATTATGGGAGGGCAAATTTTGGGGTACAACAAAATGCAACTTGAATAATAGTTAAATTGCTTGGATAAAAGCTCTAAAAGCTATGTAAACATTTAATTATGGAGTGACAAACAAGTTTGAGGCCTGCAAACAAAGATTATGCAGCCTAGCATGGATTTGGTTCATGTGTTCATAAAAAATGACTTGTAATTCAAGTTTGAAAACCCTAACTCCCTCTCTTCGATTATCACTGCTCAAGAATGATCTCAAGGAGTTCTTGGACATTTTGGAAATCTTGTAATATTCTCTACAACCCCTATTTGAATCACTTTTGAAAATTCCCCTTGGAACTATATGAAAAAGTGCCATGAAGTTAGGTCAAAATCCTGCCTAAACTAGGGCAAAATTTCACTAAGTGTTTAGTTTCAAGACTATGAATTCATGAATTAATAACTTGAGATCCAAGAACTTTTATAAGAATTTGTGTAAAGAAATGTTGTATATCTCATGGAGATCTACAACTTTCATGTTGAAAGTTTCTTCTGAATCATCTTACATCATGGTGAAAAATTTGCTCAAAGTTGTGAAAAAACATGAAGTTTTAAACACTTAGAAAAATTTCTAAGTTAGAAAACTTTGACTTTTCAAAATGAAATCTTGACTTTTTGATTTCTTGATGAGTAATTTTCATATTTTGACATGTTTTGATGAATTGTGATTTTTGACCTTTGATTTTGACCAAAAAGTTAAAGTTTGACTTTTCAGTGTACAGTTGACTTTTGATTAGTTGACTGGAAATTCACTATCAATCCAATTGATCTTGAGCAATGTTTTGGGTCATCCAATTAGGTCAAAATGATGCAATTTAACTATTTAGAGCATGCCTCAAACCACTTAACCATTTGCTAGGTCAAAAATCAGAAATTGCCATTTCTCAGTCAAAACCCTAATTTTGACCATTTTGCCCTTTTGATGATTTGATCAAATTTCTTGAAGAATTGTGGTCCAAATTTGATCAAATGATACATATGAGTTTATAATGTTTATGTGGGTAAAAAATTATGAAGTTTGACTGTAAATTGGCCAAAGTTGACTTTTCCCCAATATAGCTGATTTTTTAGGTCAACTGCTCAATTGATTGAGCAAAAGTGTGATCTAAGGCTTGAAACTTGACATGAGTAATCTTTGGGGTCTACAATGATCCATGAAAGTCATATGAGGCATTGGAAGTTCAATTATCCTTGTGCAATCTCAAACCCTAATTTTAGTCATCAATGCTTAAAGAGGTGTCTTTAGCTTGATCAAACCTTGTGCAGTCTTGAACCAAATGAGATCTTGTGAGGAAATAATTGATAAGTGAAAGGGAAAATTTTTGGGTACAATAATAGAGTATGTTGGTCTACAACCACCATAGAAATGGCTGAGTCTTCCAAATATGGGTTAGTTGATTGTGAATTGCTACAATGTCATACTTGTGCATTTAGGAAATTCGTGCTTGACCTTTTTTCCTATGACGAGCTCACATTCACCAAATATCTCTATTTGTTGCATTAGTTTTGTAAACAATAACCATTGGATCCAGGCACTTACTTTACTTTAATTTTAATATATGACTTACTTTAATTTTAATTTTTTTAATATATTACTAACTTTACTTTTTCTAATCAGGTAAACATGAAAGAGGGGTTTCCGTTGCTACCGGTAACGCTAGATTGGAAGAAGTTTCATTCTCCAACTGCAATATCTTGGATGTTAGGAAGCAGGCCATCTAAAATTTTGGCAACAACTTACACCTATTTTACCATATTATGTTAGCATAACATAAAAACGATTTTTCATTGAGTATTAACATATGTAATCAAAACATGAAGATTAAACTATGTTATTGAGTTTTAAAATATGTAATCAAAACATGAAGATTAGACTATGTCATTGAGTTTTTATTTCATATGTCTCAAAATTGTATAACTAATAAGAAAATAAACATAAGTCAGAACGTTAATACATATGAAATTAAATATAAGAATAAACATAAGCATAAATATAATTCAATGCGAACAAGAAATATGTAAAGCTTCAAATAAATCATCAAACTATGGGTCATCTTCGTCAGCACCAACTTGATGGAAGTAACAATGAAGCAAGATAGAAACAAGAGCCTAACTATGATCAGATGGTCATGTTTTATAAGCAAGAACTGGCACCTCTCTTGGCGCATCACGAGGGGGAGATGCCAACCGAGAATGTGATACACTATAAGACCAATCCAAATATCATGTATCAGTCTAAGATGGAGTGGTGGCTAGTGTTGTCGGGCGGATCACTTCAATGACACTTTGATGGTAACTAATCCAATCAACATCAATATAATTAGGAGGTGGAGTAGAACTTACTTCATGTATCCAAACTGATGTATACATATGTCACGCAAGTAGGGAACAATAGTGTCACCCCATTTTAGATCCCCTTGTATAGACATGTCTCGTCAAACTGATGACATGCTCTATGTTCCTCGAATGGGCGCCATATGACATCTGCATGTGTCAACTCGTCCAAAATAAGTTGTAACTCATCCACTTTCGGATCTCCTTGCTTGTATGACCATCTCATAGCTCTAGGAAGTCCAAGATTATCACATGGTTTCCAATTTTCTCTTCTTCTTCTAAGTGTTGGAAAATACTCATGAATCCAACACTGTTCCAAAATTAATACTATTAGTAAACAAATTTAATAAAAAATATACTAAATCAAAATGAACTACATTTAACAAATACCTGAAGTAGAGTAGGATATCCAGCAAGCTGCTACAAGAATGTTGTAGAGGGTAACCAAAACAGTTGCTCCCCAACTGTAACCGTTAAGCCTATCCAAGTCCTTAAATATCAACATATATCGTGCCTCGACAAGTGTAAACGTCTTATAAAAAAAAATAGTGCAATGCACCAACATCAGCATATATGCTCTGGTCGTATATGCCCGTCTAGAAGTTGATTGATGCTCTACGAATAAAGCGTATAACCATTCCAGCTTATAATAAGAACCTATCTATGCTCATACCTGACCTGCTACAATGTCCAGTGATACTCTTAAGTAGTCAACTACAAGTTTAGCAATAACTTCTTTTGTGACAAGTTTGGGGCTCTAAAACATGCCATGGATGGGCAGGTGAAGCAGACAAGTGACGCCATCCAGAGTAATTTTCATCTCACCAAATGGCATGTGAAATAAAGATGTCTCTAGATGTCATCTCTCTACAAACGAGGAAAATATGTTTGGGTCTATCTTTGACAAACTGGTTCCCTGAAGAGAAGATAGACCAGACCTAGACATTCATCTCTCCATCTCTCGTGGGAGATTAAGTGGAACCTTTTACTGAAGCTCCAACCCATGTCTAACAAATTTCAATTCTTTCTTTGGACCTCTCTCTTGAAAACAAAAATACGCATATTATTAAACACAAAAATAATTAAAAAAATTATCAAACATAAAATAGTCATTTACTTACCTCATCGAACCATAGAGTCGAGCAACATACTGCTCATACCTAACCAGAAGAGACATATCATACGGTCCTCCTAAAAAGCTAATAGGTTGTGGAGTGGATGAAGATGCACCTATATACTCCTCCTCTATTGGCACCATCTGTGGAACATCTCGTTCTAGCCTATGAGCCGGAATCTTGTCGTCTTTGTCTAGTGTTTGCATGCTGAAAATAACAAATATTGAGAAAAAAAATATATAAAAAAAAATAGGAACACATTCTGAAAGTGTTCTGGCATGTAAAATATGAAACAAATTGGAAGAGTGTATGAAAGAGTTATGGCGTGTAACGAGCCCAAATTGGATGAGCTTTAAAAAGTGTTTTAGTTTATAATATAAAACCGGAATAATTTTCATAAGTGTTCTGGTGTAAAAAACCAAATCGAAAGAGTTTGAAAATATGTCCCGAAACATTAAACTAAACAGAAAGACTTACTCGAAGTGTTTCAGAGTTTAATTTTGTAAATCAGAAGAGTCTGTAAATGTGTTCTAGAATGGTATGTATTTTCTGAGTGTTTCGGAAGAGTTTCTAAGCGTCAAAATAAAAGGTTTTTTTTTGTTGAAAATTTACTATTTATATGAAGGGCATTTTCATCCAAATTTTTTAAATATTATACATTTGTAGGGGTATGAGATGAAATTTTCGCTTATTGAATATTAACAAAGGCAACGTATTAAAGCTCACATATAAATTACATAAAGTTGGTTCATGTGATACGGTGGCAGAACCAGAACTGTTTTGGAATGCTGGTTTGCGTTTTGCGTTTGTGTTCGCAAAATATCGCGGTAAGCAAGAGTTGCCACCGACTTTTATTTTATCCAACTGGAAAGGAAAAAAACACAGAAAAATTCCTTTTTCGAGATTTTGAGTACGGGGGGTAGATTATAGAAAGAGAAGGTATTAGCACCCTTTCTATCCGTAGTTTTCTACGGGCTTTTAGGTACTTGCTCATCATTTTTAAGATTGCTTTTGTGTTTGTGTGATTTGAAAAAGTTTTTGTTTGACTTCGATTTAACCCTTGCTTCTGTCTTCAAGAGTGTTATGAAGTGTTTTTGAAAACTTTGTTTGAAAGGAGTGTAAGTGTGAAATAGTTTGTTTGTTTTGAGCAAATACATACTAGCACCTACCTACTTGAAAAAAGAATTGTTCTATGTTCGTTTCCTTTAGACAGTGCTATCCTACTATTTGTGAGTAGGTAGCACCGTCGTTGGAGTTTTAAGGGTCAATTCAAAAAGGGACGTACGATCACTAAAGCAATGTTAGGACGTCTTAGTAATAACTCTAATGTCTTAAGATCAATATTCGAGGCAACAATTCCGAGGCAATCTTTCCGAGGCAACTTTGATCTTTGAGACAAAAGGGCAACCACTAAAATACCCTATACTCAATGATCGTTTACCGAAGGCAGCCGAAGTGAGAGTATACCCTAGGAATGCGCATGTGCGAGTGATTCAATTTCAAGTTTATTATCTTTGTACATTTAGGGTTAGCTAACCGTTTTAAAGTTTACATACATTCTTGTTATGCATCCCTATTATTCATACATCTAACAGTTAATATTTTGCGGAATTTAAAGTGCGAAAAATAAAGCTACACTATTACAAGGCTTCGGGTATTAATTACATAGCCAAAAACAATCCGTCAAAACGATAAATGAAAAGGAGAAAAATCCTAATTAATCTATTACAACTTGTGAGCAGTTACATCAATATGGTAAAAATAAATAAACGCGATGAATCGAGAACAAGAGGGAACTAGAGTTTTGACCCCGTCTAACCTAATCGAAAGAAAAATTATTTTTGTTGTTTTTTAAACTATTTTAAGAAAAATAAAGTTTGAATTAAATATATACAAAATTACCAATTAAATAATTAAAGAAAAATAATTTACATGGCCTATTTTTGGTGATTTTTTTAAAAAAAGAATATAGAATTTAAATTAAGCTAAAACCCTAATTTTCTAATTGTTTTAGTTTATTTACAAAATAATTAAACTTACCCTAAGATTAAATAAACTAATTAAATTAATATTTGTATAAAAAACAAATTCTAAATCTAATTGGATGAAAATGTTATTTTTATGATTTTTTTATAAAAAGAAAAATTAATTTGTGTTAGTAAAGATAATTAAATAAATTAAATAAGATAAAAAATATAAAAAGAAAGAAAGAAGAATTGGGCCTGGTTAAACAACAATTTGGAGGGGGGTGTTGCTAGCAATTCTGGCCCAAAACCAAAGGTCCATGTTGACTTCCTGAATCCCATGCGTTGCATTGACTGGGCTGTATGATGGTCACCACATGATAGCCTTTAGATCTGGCCTCCTGGACACCTGGCTAGTTGGATGATGATGGACCATGGTGGTCATCCCACCTATGCACGCGCCTGATTAATGAAAGAAAAAGAATGTGAAATAATGGGGGGACCTGGGATTCGAGTCCAAGTCCTGAAGCCCTTTGCAATCACCCTACTACCAACTGCGCTGGACACGTTTCTTGTATACAAAACAAACAATAATCATTATATTAAAAACAAACGAAATAAAGAAAAATTCGCGCAGAAATTCAAATGGACGAGTAGGGTGATGCCACGCCATCATCCATATCCTCTCTCCGTGGCTAAAAGATACAGTGACTTTTACCTACGGATAACGTCCGTCACTACAAACCCTGTAATTCTCAAAATCAAACACAAGCAAGATAAATAAAATCTAAGGCCATGAATCTACTCATCTTGTCCTGGTGAGCATGGTGGTTCCCTTCTTGAGGGCCAATTTTACCTGTACCAAAAGATCCTAAAACGAGCCCTCAAAACCTAGCAATGGTGGATTCTGAGATAGTCCAAAAAAATGCAATTAAATGATATAGATAGCTTGCAAATGTGTTAAGGAACAAGAATATACTATTAAAACATGATGAATGTGCAAGAATAACAAGATTCTATTTTGGAAATATGGGCAAACCGTGGGAGTCATGGGGATGAATTCTGGGCACTAACGCGCTTGTTTTCGATTGGTACAGCTTGCTTGCACTCCCAGGAAGTGAATGAGATAGTCAGGAAACCTTGTAATCACCTGGAACTATGAAACTAACTCAACACTTTTTTGTGTTTTTTCCAAGTTTGGTTCTGCCTTGTGCGCCTCTCAAGCCTTGTGTTTTAGGTCTGCCAATGTTCACTATATACCAAGGATTGAATTAGGGTTAAAATTATGCTCTCAATCTTTATCCATTATAGCTTTTGATCTTGATTTGATTAACTTGAAAATATTTCCAAAAATAGGTCAAAACCAATCTTTTTGTGCCCACCTATGCCTTGCACGAATTGATTCACTTGCTAGCTGGATATAGGACCTGGAACATGCACAAGATCTTGAGGTTTCAATGATTTGATTTTTTTCCATGATTTGTTTTGATTTAAATTGATTTAATTGCAATAAAAATCAAAATAAATAATAAAAATAAGATAAAGACAAGTGGAAAGAGATAGGGCTCGTGGAACATGCTACCAACTCAAAACAAGTGCAAAAAGTTAGGCCCATTTAGCAAAAATTGCAATTTGAGGCACTTTTGACTTTTGGCAATTTTACAAAAAAGGTCAACTTCTCCAATGCACAACTTCCTCAATTTTGACTCTTTGAAGGTGTTCTTGGACTTTTTAGAAATCTTGAGATTTCCTATAAGTAACCATTTTTGTTTCATCTCAATTTGGTATTCCATGTTCATGTATGAAGCTTTGACAAAAAATGTGTTTTTGGTAACTTTTCAAAGTGACCTATAATGTCTAAATTCATAACTTCTTATGAGTGCATATTTTGAACTTGGGAGCTGAAGATGGATTGTAGGGAATCTCATCCTCTTAAAAATGAGCTTCGGATGGGTCATTTCTAATAAAGTATGAGAAAGTTGTGCTTGGTCAAAGTTGAGTTGACTTTTCCTACAAAACCCTAATTTAGCAACTTTTGGGTTTTGATGAATTGTGGGAAATCCTTGATGAATCATGATCAACACTTGATAAAATGATGAATAACACTTCAAAATGAGGATGTTGACCAAAAATCTTGAAGTTTGGCTGTATGTGGGCCACAGTTGACTTTTGCCCTAGCACAGTCAATTTTCAGGCCTTTGAGCAATTGACTGAGCAAACTTCCTCTGCAAGGCTTGAAACTTGACATGAATTATCTTGATAACATATTAGGACAATTGTGAGCATTTGGGATCCCTTGGACTTAATTATCTTGATGCAACATGAAAGCCTAATTTGAGGTAGACTGCCTTAGGAGAGAGCTTGTCTGATCAACCTTTGGACTTCCTTGAGCAATTTGAAGTCCTCATTTGAAATGTATTGAGAAATATGGGAGGGAAAATTTTGGGGTACAACAGCTGCCCCTGTTCAATCTTCTTAAACCTGAGGATGTAGATTGACTTGTCTGCCTTTCGTGATCCGATGGTGGAAGATGATTAAACACTAGAGTGCCCAGAAATTTGCACTCGCATGAAGTGGTATTTGCCTTGTGATGTCGGGAATGGGATTATAGATACCATTTGGAGATTGATGACGGAAGATGGGCTTAAAGATGCCATCAGAAGAAGTGTCGATCGCCTAAGAGATTCCTTAGCGAGAGCTTGTATACCTGTTGTTAAGGAAGATTCTGCTGGGGAATACTGATCTCTGTCTTGAGAGAAAGTTGAATTTTAGGAGCTTCAGTCGTCCGTTATTTTACTAGGGAATAGTCTCTTGGTCGGAGAGGTAAAAATGAACTACTATCTGGTCGTGGTTCATAGTGATAAGATCGTCTGCTATCTGGTCGTAATCCAGGCTTTACAGTGATAAGATCGACTGCTATATGGTCGTAATCCAGGCTTTACAGTGACTTACTGGGGAGACGAGATTAAACTTGCTATTTGGTCGTAATTCAGGCTTCACAATTTCTCAATTCTTATCTAGTCGTAATCCAGGCTTCAGAAGAAATTCAGTTGTTATCCGGTTGAATCCGGGCTTTAACTTGAATCTAGGGCACACTAATATCTGGTCGACTCCGGGCTTCTTAGTAATTGTCAAGGTAAAATTGCTATTTGGTCAAAATCCAAGCTTCGCAATGTCTTGTACCGCTATCTGGTCGTAATCCAGGCTTCATGATGTTTCATACCATTATCTGGTCGAGTCCAGGCTTCATGGTGTCTTGTACTGCTATCTGGTCGAATCTAGGCTTCACAATACCTCACTTCTTATCTGGTCGAAATCCAGGATTCAGAAGAAATCAAGTGGTCATCCAGTCGCATCCGGGTTTCCATTTGATTTTAAGGCCTATTAATATCCGGTCGACTCCGGGCTTCATAGTAATTGGCCGGGTGAACTGCTATTTGGTCGATATCCAAGCTTCACAGTGTCCCTTACTGTTATCTGGTTGTAATCCCAGGCTTCAGTATCTTTAACGCTATCTGGTCGTAATCCAGGCTTCACGACGTCCTATACCATTATCTGGTCGAATCTAGGCTTCATGGTGTTCGGGGAGATCAAGATACTATCCGGTCGAATCCGGGCTTCATAACTTGTGTGATCGGTGGGAATAGAACTGACTGTTTTTTTAAGCTGGTTTCGCGAAATGTCGCGGTAAGCAAGAGTCGCCACCGTCTTTTATTTTCTCCAACATGGAAAGGAAAAAAGCACAGTAAAATTCCTTATGAGAATGTTTCTCGGTTCGGGAGGTAGATTTATAGAAAGGGAAGGTGTTAGCACCCTTTCTATCCATGGTTATCCATGGGCTCTTAGGTACTTGCTCTTATGTTTTCAAAATAATTTGTTTGCTTTTCAAATGTGAGTGGGTTTGAAAAAGTTTATTTGAAAGATTTATGAATGACTCTTGTATCTGTCCTCAAGAGTGTTTGAAAAATTTGTTTCGAAAGCTTTTGAAAGTGTAAGGTGTGAAAAGTATTTTGTTTTTTTTTTTTTTAAAAGAGCAAGTACCCATGAGTCATCTACCTACCCTAAGGAATTAAGCTGTGTAAGTGTCCTTTAGATAGTGCTATTCCATCATTGAGAGGTAGGTAGCACCATCGTTGGAGTTATTCGGGTCAATTCGATTATCGGGACAGTGTGGTCACCGAAGCAACGGTGGGACACCTTAGAAGTAACCCTAATGTCCTAGATCCTTTTATCCGAGGCAACCATTTCGAGGCAACTGGATCTTGAGACAAAGGGTGACCTCTAAGACGTCCTATACTTGATGACCACGTTTCGAAGGCAACGAGTGAGGCGTACCCTAGAAGTGGTGTGTGTACTGTGTGTTGTTTTCATGTTATGTTTGTCTTGGTAATTAGTGAGCTACGAGTTGTTTTTATTTACATACATTCTTTCATGCGAGTTTAGCAGTTAAGGGGTGCGGAAAGTAAATTGCGGAAACATAAATCCTACGCTATTACAAGGCGCGGGTCTATACATCGCCAAAAATTACAAAGACCCGTTTTTGGTAAATAAGTACGGAAAGTAAATAAAAACAGTAAAAGTCCTAATTACTATTACATCCGGAGGCAGTTACATAATAATCCAAAATAAGGAATTAAAATTAAAATGCGCGCGAAAGAAGAATCGAGAATGTCTTAAGGGTGTTGACCCTTTTAGAAAAGAAATTGATTTTTTGTCTTTTTTGTAATTAAAGTGAAATTAAAACTAACTAATGACTAATTAATTAATTTAATTAAAAGAAAATATTTTTTTTTGTTTTTATGTTTTTATGTTTTTATGAAATAAAAGAAATGAAATAAAATTAAAAGTTAACTTTACCTAATTCTAGATCTATTTTAATTATTTAAGAAAAGGAATTAAAATTTCCTAATTAAACTATTTTAGTCAATGTTTATTTACAAAATAAAATAATAATAATAATAATGTTAATTCTATTTTTTTGATTTTTTATGAAAATGTGTTAATTATGTTAATGGTTAATTAATTGTTAATAAGAAAATAAGGCAAATAAAAATGAAAAATGGCAAAAATAAAAAGAGGAAGATTAAAACCCAAGGGGGTGTGGCTGGAATTTGAGGGTGTTGGATTGAGATTTGAGGCCCATTTGAACAAGGCCTGTTGACTTTCCTTGATTGCCTGCAGCATGCTCTGACTGAGCACATGGTATTCGTCACCTTTCATCCTTTGGATCTGCATCTGTGGACACTTGGAGTGCTGGGATGTGAGGCTTATGGTGCACCTTATCTTGGAATCTGCACAGGAAAGCATTGAAGAAAATAATATGGAGATTATAGGGGACCTGGGAAGAACTTACAGCGTGGTATGAGCCTCAGGACTTGGCAAAGGTTGCTTTAGCTTCAGGGTGTGGCAAGGAATAGAACCACGTGCTTGTTTTGATCTGAAGATGCTCGCAACTATGTTTTAGAACTCTCACTTTTTGAATAATTTTTGGTTTTGCTCTTGGCCGTTTCTGCACACACTCTTTTTCTGAATGAGGTTGGGAAGGCTTGTATATATAGTAATGTAAAGTGTATCAATAAGAATAATGGTCATTAAGCTTATGCAATTATGTTCTTGATTTCCTCCATAACCAACATTGAACCATTTGCCATATTTGTGAAATTTTGAATTTTTATGCCCATAATAGGCCATGCACGAATTTGGAATGTGTTTTAAGGTGTATCAAAGCTAATCATCACAAAATATATCCCTCCATTAATTTCTTTGATTTTTATTTGAATTTTAAAGATTTAAAATGAATTAAATCAAATAAAATTAAATAAAAATGGAAAAATTAATTTTAAATCTTGAAATAAATTGTGGAACACGTGGGAAGCATGGTCAAGCTGAATCAAGTGGAAAAAGTGGGCCCCTTTTGTCAAAAATGAAGTTTCAAGGATACTTGACTTTGGCCATTTCACAAAAATTTCCCAACTTCTCCAATGCATATCTTGCTCTATTTTGAAGCTATGAACATGTTCTTGGACATTTTGGAAAGGTCTTGAAGTCCTCTAACCAATGTCTTTGGTCCCATGTCATTTTGATTTACCAATCTCAAGTTATGGTCTTTGACTTAAAGTCCCTTTTTGTTGACTTTTGAAAATGACCTATAATATTGAAATTGATAACTTTTTGTGAGAGCATTTCTTGGACTTGGAATGTGAAAATGAGTTATAGGAAATGTCATCCCCTTAAAAATGAGCTTTGGATGGGATTTTTCTGATGAACCATGAAAAAGTTACGCCTTGGTCAAGTTACAGTTGACTTTTCAGCTGTCCAAAAATAGAAACTTTTGCATCTTGAGACTTTTTGAGCCATGCTTGTGAAATCATGATCAAGAATTGATCAAATGAGGATTGTGGCTTCAAAATAAGATGTTGACCAAATTTTTTGACTTTTGACTATCAAATGACCATTTTGCCCCTGCAGTTGACTGTGGAGCAATTAGGATTTTTGACTGTGCAATTTGATGCTGTGAGTCTTGAACCTTGACATATGGATGCTTGACACTGTATATGAGCATGTGGGACTTGATTGAGCCCTTGAAAACTTCAACTTCCTTGCAAGAACCAAAACCCTAGTTTGACTGGCTTAGGAGGATGGTTTGACTGTGTAGCCCTTGAGTAGACTTTGAACCCTTTGAGGCAAAACTTTGAAGATTATGGGAGGGCAAATTTTGGGGTACAACAGTTGCCCCTGTTCAATCTTCTTAGACCTGAGGATGTAGATTGGCTTGTGTGCCTTTCGTGATCCGAGGGTGGAAGATGATTGAACACTAGAGTGCCCATAAATTTGCACTCACATAGTAGAGTATCAGTAGTGTGATGTCGGGAATGGGCTTACAGATGCCATTTGGAGAGATGATGGATGGGAGGATGGGCTTAAAGATGCCATCTGGAGGTGTGACAGAACCTTGTCGGGAATGGGCTTATGGATGCCATTTGGAACTGTTGTTAAGTGGATGGGCTTATAGATGCCATCTAGGTGTCGATCGTGTAAGAGATTCCTTAGCGAGAACTTGCGTACCTGAGAAAGAAAGATAATTACCTGGCCTGTTACAGGTGTTGATCTTCACTCAGTCATTCACAGACATGCCCTGGCTAGATACAGGTGTCGAATCTGGAACTTCAAAAGGTTGCTTACAGACGTGCCCTGGCTGGATACAGGAGTCGAATCTCTAAACTCTTCGTGCAGACATGCCCTGGCTGGATGCAGGCGTCGAATCTACAAACTCTTCAGACGTGCCCTGGCCGGATACAGGAATCGAATCTGGAATTAGTCGTCAACAGATACGCCCTGGCTGGATACAGGAATCGAATCTTCAAACTCTTCAGACGTGCCGTGGCAGGATACAGGAATCGTGTCCGAAAATAGTCGTCAACAGATACGCCCTGGCTGGATACAGGAATCGGATCTTCAAACTCTTCAGACATGCCCTGGTAGGATACAGGAATCGAGTCTGGAATATAGTCGTCAACAAATACACCATGGCAGGATACATGAATCGGATCTTTGAACTCTTCAGACGTGCCCTGGAAGGATACAAGAATCGAGTCTGGAATATAGTCGTCAACAGATACACCCTGGCAGGATACAGGAATCAGATCTTCAAACTCTTCAGACGTGCCCTGGCAGGATACAAGAATCGAGTCTGGAATTAGTCGTCAACAGATACACCCTGGCAAGATACAGGAATCGGATCTTCGAACTCTTCAGACGTGCCCTGGCAGGATACAGGAATCGAGTCTGGAATTGAGACAGTTGATAGTAATCATCTTTGGGATTGACCTTTTTCCTGAAAAGGCGAAACATCAGTTGTATGCAATGTCATGATGATGTCATGATGTTCTCAAGAATAAATGAGATTGTGTGTTTATGATGCGTATATGCATGTGTCATGGTGTATGATAATGTGATGTTTATGAATGTATTTTCGTCTAGGAAAATAAATCCTTGACAAATGCCGGGAGCTTGTTGAATCCTGGGCTGATGTTTGAAGAGGAGAGTTCTTCATTTCCGCTGAGGATGATGGTTGCAAGGATAAACCGGTAGGAGAAGATGACTCCGTTGGGGAATGAACTTGCTGGAAGATTACTCTGCGGGGAATTACTCTGTGGGGAAGAGATGTTTCGCTGAGAATTTGATGATAACTCCGCTGGGGATTCCGTTGATAAGCTTCGTTGGGGAATTTGATGAACTCCGCTGGGGAATAGGAAGAACTCCTCCGAGGACGATCTTTCCGTGGTAATTGGCTGAGGATAACTCAGTTATAAGCTCTGGTGGGGAATAACCTTTGGATAAAGCCGGGGAGACGCGTTCGTGCTCTGCAGGGGATAAGCTTCCAGAATCTACTGGGGATAAGCTTCCAGAGTCTACTGGGGAGGATGATTCAACTCTCCTGGGGAGACTTTTGGACTGTACTGGGGAAGTGGCTCCACTGGGGCGTCTGGTATTTCGCTGGAGAACAATCTTAGGTTAAGACTGCCGGGGATGCTTGCTCAAGAACATCTGTATACTCCGCTGGGGAATATTGAGATTTTCTGGGGATACCCAACTTCCTTAAGGCTGACAGTAGACTAACTCTGCTTGGGGGAGAGTGTTGCTGACTTGCTTGGGATACTGTGCCTTGTTAGGGTTGATTGGAGACCAACTGCTTGGGGGAGAATTGTTGAATCTTGTCTTGCTCTGGGAGTGAAGGTATCTTGCACCTGGAGGACAGAGCAGTTTGTACAGTTAGACGATTCTTATTGCCCCAGTTTCTGCGGGAGAAGAAGGCCTATGAGGTGCTTGATGACTGCCGATTTGACAGATCTTCTTCTGGTAGGCAAGTGACGAGAAGATAGGACATAGTCGTACGCTTTGATCCCTAACTTTTGCCTGGACCGCCCTTTCGGGTTTTCAGTCCAACGGGATACCCATTTTTGCCCAAGCCGCCTTTTCAGGTTTTCGACTTGCCGGGTGTACAGATTTTTAATTTTCGTCCCTTATTTTTGCCCGAACTCTTTTGGTTCGCCGGGAAGCCCTTATTTTTGCCTAGGTGTGTCAACCTAGCGGGTCTTTGCTTATGCGTAGTGTTTTTTTTCCGACTATGTCCGTGCTCTCAGGATGCAGGGAGTTGTCACTGTCAGTAGCGCAGTGTTACCATGCCACCAGAAGATCTTCGTTTGATCTTCCAATGCCCCAAGTGATCCAGATGGAGATTTGCCCCAAGTTGGTTGGCCTTTTGAGAGATTCTTCGAATCTTGACCTAACTGCCCCAGATGATGGACAATGATCATGCCGTGCCCCTTGATTGGGGGTGCTTTTGTTCATTTAGACATTCGTCGTGCGAACTTCTATGTTGTTTAGATAAAATAGTCATATGCAAACAATGTTATATTAAGAATGCAACACTTATGTCTGTCTTGAAATTTTTGAAAATGCATTTTCAGTAAAACAAGCAAATTTTGTAAAATGTGATGTCAACTTAGTATTTTACAGCAAGCCTTAAGGAGTCAGGATACCTTTCGTAACAGTATGCCTTCGAACTAAACCATGCTTCAGCTAGGACTTTTAAGGGTTGTAACGTGGCCTGGTTCACTGTTTAAGAAACAAAGGAAAAGGCTCAAATTATATTTGTACCCACCCGCTCTTCGTGATGTTCTTCAAACCTAAACTCAACTGATCGTGCATTTAGATCTCGTTTGAGTCTTTGTCCTGATGTTCCAATGATGGTTCGGATATTGACAGATTATTTTGAATAGGCAGTCATTTCTTTTTTTGTTGAGAGTCTGTAGGACCTCTTTGTTTTTGATTTTTATTATCCCTGTTTTTTGCCCGAACTGTTTCTTTTACAGTCAGCGGGATGCCCCGGTTTTGTAAGTCTCCTTTATAGGTTTTGACTTATTGGGCTTTTATTTTGGGAGATAATGACTGCCTGTCTTTATGATTATTTGGAACCATCACTGTCTTTTGTTTTAGAAGGACCTCTTTGATGCCATTCGTTGTGCACTTGGATCAACTGAGAGAACTACCCTGCCCCAGGTTATGATTAAGGGTTTTAATTTTTTGTGAAAAGAAAAACTCCTACTTCTTTGGCTCAAAGGGGTTGACGAGGGATTATCATCCTTATAACTCCAGTGTTTAGGAATTGAAACAATGCCTGTACCTCATCAGCGGGGTCTGTTCAAAAGCATACTGTAGATTGTGGTATCGTTTTTCGTCATCCCCCCTCAAGAGGCTTAGAATTATTAACCGAGAGTTGGACATCACAAAAAATATGAAAGCAATTTGAATATAATGAAAATAATTGGATTAATTCAAAAACAGACATATGCAGTGCATTAGTGAAATAAAAGAGTTTGTTATGACATTAATTGTTTGTATAAGCAAAAAATTACAACTCGGAAATTCAAATAAACAAAAGCCTTCAATGATTGGGCAAATGAGCATTGATTATGTTTGGAGTCTCTGACGCTTCAAACTGAATCTCTCCGGCGTCGATCATGTCTTGAATCTTGTTCTTCAAAGGCCAGCAGTTGTCCGTAGTATGACCCGGGCTATCGGAGTGGTATGCGCACTTCTCATTAGGATGGTAGTTGGGAGCAGAGGTGTTTGGATTCCTGAGAGGAGCCCTCAAGGTAATCAGCCCTGCCTTCAACATTTGCTGTAGCGCTTGATCCAGTGACATGTTGATCTTAGTGAACTGTCTCTTGGGTGCGACCTCCTTACGTTGCTGCCCCTGTCCTTGTTGAGTAGGCCTAGGATTAAAGATCTGGGTTGCCCCTACATGTTGATCATGGCGACCCTTTTTACTATGCACAACATTGGACTCCTTCTTCCCACTGTAAGGCTTTTTATGAGTATCAGAAGGTGTAGCTTCTTGAATCTTTCCAGCCTTGATACCAGCTTCAATCCTCTCCCCGGTCAAGATCAAATCTATAAACCCAGCAGAAGAATTCCCAATCAGATGGTTGAAGAAGGGACCAGACAGAGTCCCCAAGAACATGTCAACGAGCTCACCGTCAGTCAAGGGCGGCTGCACCCTTCCAGCCAGATCTCTCCATCTTTGCGCATACTCCTTAAAACCTTCACCCGTCCCCAGTGACATACCCTGGAGTTGGGTACGCGTAGGAGCGAGGTCGGCATTATACTGATACTGCTTATAAAAAGCAGTAGCCAAGTCCTCCCAGTTACGAATAGTGGTTCCATCCAGCTGATAGAACCATTCGAGCTAAGTCCCTGAAAGACTCTCCTGGAAGAAATGGATCCATAGATTCTTGTCTTCCGTGTAGGGCTGGATCTTCCTTGCGTAGGAACGGAGGTGCAACTTAGGACAGGAAGCCCCGTCGTATTTTGAAAAGGCAGGTGCCTTGAACTTTTGAGGGATCACCACCCCAAAAGATAAGCCTAGGTCTCTGAAGTCCAACCCGGGCACCTGTTGAATCTCCATGGCATTTAACCTGTCCTCCAGCTGTTTGTACCGGTCCTCAGCAGGAGGGTACTGTTCATCATTGAAGTCTGTCTTGGTGTCAGAGACCACAAGACTAGGAACCCTTCTCTCTTGGTGACTGCCTTCCCCAACAGATGGAGTAGTCCGCTCAGCTTCATTCTGCAGTGTATTCCCAGATCTGCGTCTAGGGTTGAACAAAACCGTCCTCTTCTTCTTTTTCTTCAAAAGCAGAGTCTTCAATTCCTGTTGTCCTTGGGCTAAGCTCATGACCAGCTCTTGGAACTGGACGTTCTGGGCCTGGAGGGCCTTGATAGCTTTCTCATTGGATGATTCAGGATTCATGATGACTGTTGAAATAAACAGCAAAGAAGGTAAGCGACCTGTAACAAGGGTACCTGTAATGCAATGATATGTATGATATGTATGCAATGTTTTCAAGGATCTCGCGAGGTAAACAGAGAAACTTGTTAGAATTTGAATTTGGGTAGCTTGATTGAAGGAACTTCATGTTGTTGAGAGTCCTTCTTCAAGAGTCAAAGCTCACCATATCGAGTGGGTCATAGCCCCTGACTCAAGTCATTAACCTTGGCTAGAGGAAAATAAATCCCCTTTGCCCCTTGCTAGACATTTGATTCATCATGACCTGCATCACAAGCCCTTGAGATCCTTGAAATGGATTAGTCCTTATGTAGGATGTATGCAATGGTATGATGGTATGATGTTATGCTGTGGAGCAATGTAGGTAAACCCTGTTATGAGTCCAGATTAAGGACTGTAAACAAAACCTGCAAGAAACTCAAGTGTCAGATAACAAGTATGCAAGTAGTCAAGTTTTGAAGGCACACAAGTCACACAAATAGCCCTTAGAGTTTAGGCCAGCATGACGTTTGGGGTACTACCCTCTTGAAGTTGGTGGGCTCAAACCTGTCCTATCAAAGTAACCGGGTTCTAAGGAGCTCAATATCATTGGATTGTTTTCTGTGTTCATCGTTTCGATTTAGCCACTGAATTGGCGATCAAAATATCCCAAGAAAACAACCCTCAACTGAGTGTAGCATCGAGTATCAACCAACTTCGGACTGCACCAAAGTAGTTATCTCACTACCCTAAAGAGGCTAAGATGGTTCAATTAAGGTTCCTAAGGTCAGTTGATGCTTCACGACACCACGCGGAGGCCCCGTACTCTCCTTGACTAGACTCAAGGGTTACCGGTACTCACCAAAGTGCCACATCAACGTAGCAGACTGCTTCAACCGTGTCGGTATACCCCGCACAGTTCCCTCACAGCCTTGTTGCTACTTTCTAAGAAGGTATCCCCCAGATCCGGGTTAGGATCTATAAAACTCCCAAGATAGGCCCAATAATTTAAAGCACACAAATCAGGCAATTGAAAACATAAGTCTGAGCTATCCTAAGGTACACCTCACTTTAAAGTTTCCCCAGCAGAGTCGCCAGTTCTGTGATCGGTGGGAATAGAACTGACTGTTTTTTTAAGCTGGTTTCGCGAAATGTCGCGGTAAGCAAGAGTCGCCACCGTCTTTTATTTTCTCCAACATGGAAAGGAAAAAAGCACAGTAAAATTCCTTATGAGAATGTTTCTCGGTTCGGGAGGTAGATTTATAGAAAGGGAAGGTGTTAGCACCCTTTCTATCCATGGTTATCCATGGGCTCTTAGGTACTTGCTCTTATGTTTTCAAAATAATTTGTTTGCTTTTCAAATGTGAGTGGGTTTGAAAAAGTTTATTTGAAAGATTTCTGAATGACTCTTGTATCTGTCCTCAAGAGTGTTTGAAAAATTTGTTTCGAAAGCTTTTGAAAGTGTAAGGTGTGAAAAGTATTTTGTTTGTTTTTTTTTTAAAAGAGCAAGTACCCATGAGTCATCTACCTACCCTAAGGAATTAAGCTGTGTAAGTGTCCTTTAGATAGTGCTATTCCATCATTGAGAGGTAGGTAGCACCATCGTTGGAGTTATTCGGGTCAATTCGATTATCGGGACAGTGTGGTCACCGAAGCAACGGTGGGACACCTTAGAAGTAACCCTAATGTCCTAGATCCTTTTATCCGAGGCAACCATTTCGAGGCAACTGGATCTTGAGACAAAGGGTGACCTCTAAGACGTCCTATACTTGATGACCACGTTTCGAAGGCAACGAGTGAGGCGTACCCTAGAAGTGGTGTGTGTATTGTGTGTTGTTTTCATGTTATGTTTGTCTTGGTAATTAGTGAGCTACGAGTTGTTTTTATTTACATACATTCTTTCATGCGAGTTTAGCAGTTAAGGGGTGCGGAAAGTAAATTGCGGAAACATAAATCCTACGCTATTATGAGGCGCGGGTCTATACATTGCCAAAAATTACAAAGACCCGTTTTTGGTAAATAAGTACGGAAAGTAAATAAAAACAGTAAAAGTCCTAATTACTATTACATCCGGAGGCAGTTACATAATAATCCAAAATAAGGAATTAAAATTAAAATGCGCGCAAAAGAAGAATCGGGAATGTCTTAAGGGTGTTGACCCTTTTAGAAAAGAAATTGATTTTTTGTCTTTTTTGTAATTAAAGTGAAATTCAAACTAACTAATGACTAATTAATTAATTTAATTAAAAGAAAATATTTTTTTTTGTTTTTATGTTTTTATGTTTTTATGAAATAAAAGAAATGAAATAAAATTAAAAGTTAACTTTACCTAATTCTAGATCTATTTTAATTATTTAAGAAAAGGAATTAAAATTTCCTAATTAAACTATTTTAGTCAATGTTTATTTACAAAATAAAATAATAATAATAATAATGTTAATTCTATTTTTTTGATTTTTTATGAAAATGTGTTAATTATGTTAATGGTTAATTAATTGTTAATAAGAAAATAAGGCAAATAAAAATGAAAAATGGCAAAAATAAAAAGAGGAAGATTAAAACCCAAGGGGGTGTGGATGAAATTTGAGGGTGTTGGATTGAGATTTGAGGCCCATTTGAACAAGGCCTGTTGACTTTCCTTGATTGCCTGCAGCATGCTCTGACTGAGCACATGGTATTCGTCACCTTTCATCCTTTGGATCTGCATCTGTGGACACTTGGAGTGCTGGGATGTAAGGCTTATGGTGCACCTTATCTTAGAATCTGCACAGGAAAGCATTGAAGAAAATAATATGGAGATTATAGGGGACCTGGGAAGAACTTATAGCGCGGTATGAGCCTCAGGACTTGGCAAAGGTTGCTTTAGCTTCAGGGTGTGGCAAGGAATAGAACCACGTGCTTGTTTTGATCTGAAGATGCTCGCAACTATGTTTTAGAACTCTCACTTTTTGAATAATTTTTGGTTTTGCTCTTGGCCGTTTCTGCACACACTCTTTTTCTGAATGAGGTTGGGAAGGCTTGTATATATAGTAATGTAAAGTGTATCAATAAGAATAATGGTCATTAAGCTTATGCAATTATGTTCTTGATTTCCTCCATAACCAACATTGAACCATTTGCCATATTTGTGAAATTTTGAATTTTTATGCCCATAATAGGCCATGCACGAATTTGGAATGTGTTTTAAGGTGTATCAAAGCTAATCATCACAAAATATATCCCTCCATTAATTTCTTTGATTTTTATTTGAATTTTAAAGATTTAAAATGAATTAAATCAAATAAAATTAAATAAAAATGGAAAAATTAATTTTAAATCTTGAAATAAATTGTGGGACACGTGGAAAGCATGGCTAAGCTGAATCAAGTGGAAAAAGTGGGCCCCTTTTGTCAAAAATGAAGTTTCAAGGATAATTGACTTTGGCCATTTCACAAAAATTTCCCAACTTCTCCAATGCATATCTTGCTCAATTTGAAGCTATGAACATGTTCTTGGACATTTTGGAAAGGTCTTGAAGTCCTCTAACCAATGTCTTTGGTACCATGTCATTTTGATTTACCAATCTCAAGTTATGGTCTTTGACTTAAAGTCCCTTTTTGTTGACTTTTGAAAATGACCTATAATGTTGAAATTGATAACTTTTTGTGAGAGCATTTCTTGGACTTGGAATGTGAAGATGAGTTGTAGGAAATGTCATCCCCTTCAAAATGAACTTTGGATGGGATTTTTCTGATCAACCATGAAAAAGTTACGCCTTGGTCAAGTTACAGTTGACTTTTCAACTGTCCAAAAATAGAAACTTTTGCATCTTGAGACTTTTTGAGCCATGCTTGTGAAATCATGATCAAGAATTGATCAAATGAGGATTGTGGCTTCAAAATAATATGTTGACCAAAATTTTTGACTATTGACTATCAAATGACCATTTTGCCCCTGCAGTTGACTGTGGAGCAATTAGGATTTTTGACTGTGCAATTTGATGCTGTGAGTCTTGAACCTTGACATATGGATGCTTGACACTGTATATGAGCATGTGGGACTTGATTGAGCCCTTCAAAACTTCAACTTCCTTGCAAGAACCAAAACCCTAGTTTGACTGGCTTAGGAGGATGGTTTGACTGTGTAGCCCTTGAGTAGACTTTGAACCCTTTGAGGCAAAACTTTGAAGATTATGGGAGGGCAAATTTTGGGGTACAACAACTTGCATTAAAGATATACCATTATCTGGTCGTAATCCAGGCTTCGTAGTATTCTTGGCTGCTATCTGGTCGTAATTCAGGCTTCACAACGTCTTTTACCATTATCTGGTCGAATCCAGGCTTCATGGTGTCTTGTATTGCTATCTGGTCGTAATCTAGGCTTCACAATAACTTGTTAAGCTGCTATCCAGTCGATTCCGGGCTTCACGGCTTATGTTTATGATATACCACTATCTGGTCGAATCCAGGCTTCATGGTGTCTTTGTATTGCTATCTGGTTGTAATCCAGGCTTCACAGAAACTTGTATTGCTATCTGGTCGTAATCCAGGCTTCACAATAACTTGCTAAGCTGTTATCCGGTCGTAATCCAGGCTTCACGACTTACTGGGGATTAAACTACTATCCGGTTAAATCTGGGCTTCATAGCTTGCTTTTAAGAGATACCACTATCTGGTCGTAATCCAGGCTTCGCGGTATTCTGATACTGTTATCCGGTCGTTCTCCGGGCTTTACAATATGAGGGAGGAATCAAGATATTATTTGGTCGTACCCGGGCTTCATAGCTTGAACTTTGTGAGAATTTGATTGTATCTTTTCCTGAAAGGTAAAGGGTTAGTCGTATGTAATGTCATGATGCATGACATGTATCGAGCAATGATGTTCTCAAAATAAATGAGATTGTGCTGTATGATGCGTATATGCATGACGTGATGTATGGATGTGTAATGTTTTTATGATGTTCTCTAATTGGGGAAAATAAATCTTGGACTGCTGCTGGAGAATATAAAAAGTTTCGCTCATTGGGGATAACGACCGAAGATGATTTGAGAATATCTTGGCAGGAGAATAATTCTGCTGGAGAATAAACTGGTGAGAGAATGACTCTGGGGAAGAGATATTCTGTCAGAAGACCCGCTGATTTGGAGAAATAGCCTCGGCTGCAGACGAATTACCGTTGCTGGCGATGATAAACTTTGTTGGGGATTGAGTTTCTTTTAATGGAAGAAATAAACTCCACTGGGGATAGTCCTCCATTTGCTGGTGAAAGATGAACTCTGCTTGGGGAGAATTTTACCGACTCATTCGCGATTATGAACCTCAGCTGGGAAGAGTTAACACCACTGTCTTTGGATACTTTTACTCTGCGGGGAGTGTATGCATTTTTAGTCATATTCTTCGGCTGGGTCTATCCCTGTAACTGGTGAATAGAGCAACTGTAAGGCTTGGACATTTCTTGTTTGCCCCTGTTCCTGGAATTACGAGCAATTGTCTTTTGTTTCGCATGTAAATATTTATGGGCAACAATTATTTTCAAATGCATATATCAAAAATGAATCATTGGACGTTCTTGCAAAACAAAACAGAAAAAAGAAAAACAATTTGAAATTTCTTTGTGAAAATGAATTGTATTGATTTTGAAGTTGGCCTGTAATAGGAATTTTGTACAAGAGGCTGACGTTCTAGTAAGAGAACACCGTCGGAAGATAGAATTTGTACAATTTGTGAAAACAAAGAAAAAACAGCTATGTGAACAATCCCACTGGGTTTCAACTCTGCTATTTCCTTTATATCTTCGAGCGTCTCATCACTTTGCTACTTGGTTAAAGGTAGATCAGATTGATCAGCGCCGTCCGAGCTTGATAGTTGATACCGAAGTCTGGTTGCAAGATGATCCAATGAGACATAGTGTTACGCTTTGATCCCTAATTTTTTCCTGGACTTCCCTTTCAGGTTTTCAGTCCACCGGGATACCCTTTTTTGCCCAAGCCGCCCTTTCAGGTTTTCGACTTGCCGGGTGTACAAATTTTTCATTTTCATCCCTTACTTTTTCCCGAACCCTTTTGGATCGCCGGGAAGCCCTTATTTTTGCCTAGGCCAGTCGACCTAGCAGGTCTTTGATTATGCATAGTATTTTTTCACTATGTTTGCATTGACGGGGTGAGGAACGTCGTCACCATCCATGGTGGTTAGAATCATAGCTCCTCCCGAGAAAATGTTCTTAACCATAAATGGCCCTTCGTACGAAGGGGTCCATTTGCCCCTAGGATCACCTTGTGGCAGTATGATGCGTTTGATCACCAGATCCCTGACTTGATACTCTTGTCGTTTGACTTTCTTGTTAAATGCCTTGATCATTCGCTTTTGATACGTCTGACCATGACAAATAGCAGTAAGTCTCTTCTCATCAATTAAGTTCAGCTGATCAAGCTGGGTCTGGATCCAATCATCCTCGCTCAAACCTGCATCCTTCATAATCCAGAGAGAGGGTATATGGACTTTAATGGGTAAGACTGCCTCCATGCCATACACCAAAGAGTAAGGTGTTTCCCATGTCGATGTCTGTGCTGAGGTACAGTACCCATGAAGAGAGAATGGTAACATCTCATGCCAGTCTTTGTATGTCACCGTCATCTTCTGCACAATCTTCTTGATGTTCTTATTAGCCGCTTCAACAACCCCATTCATCTTCGGCCGATAGGGAGAAGAGTTGTGATGCTGTATCTTAAACTGTTTGCAGAGCTCGATGATCATTGTATTGTTGAGATTTGTACCATTGTTCGTAATGATCCTCTCTGGTACACCGTATTGACAGATCAAGTTGTGCCGGATAAACCGCGCCACGACATTCTCGGTCACTGTAGCAAAGGAAGCTGCCTCAACCCACTTCGTAAAATAATCAATTGCTACCAGAATGAAACGATGCCCGTTAGACGCAGTAGGTCTGATCTTGCCAATCATATCGATGCCCCACATTGCAAAAGGCCGAGGAGCTGTCAAGACGTTCAGAGGAACTGGAGGTATGTGCACCTTATCAGCATAGACTTGGCACTTATGACAGGTCCGAAAATGCTGATAACAGTCGGCTTCCATAGTGGACCAATAATATCCTGCCCGTAGGATTTTCTTTGCCATGGTATGCCTACTGGAATGGGTTCTGAAAGTACCTTCATGTAACTCTGCCATGATCTTTTCTGCCTCGCTCTTGTCCACACATTGTAGTAAGTTTGAATCATGTTTACACTTGTAAAGGATACCATTACTAATGAAGAACTTCACAGCGAACCTCCTCAGAAACTTCTTATCATTAACATATGCACCCTCGAGGTATTCCCGAGCCTCAAGATACCTTTTTACCTCGTTAAACCAGGGTTTATCTGCTACCTCTTCAGTTTCAATGTCACAGCAATGTGCGGGTTCGTCCAACTTCTTGATGGTAATATGGGAGCCTCATTGTCCCATCTGACCTTGAACATAGAAGACATGGTAGCTAGCGTGTCCGCTAACTGGTTATCTTTTCTGGGGAAATGTTCAAAGGTTATCTCCTCAAAGTGTGGAAGCAACGTCAGTACATACTCTTTGTAAGGAATAAGATTTGGATGTTTCGTATCCCACTCACCCTTAATCTAACTGATCACGAGAGCGGAATCTCCGAATACACTTAAGAACTTAATCCTTATGTCAATAGCTGCTCAAAGACCCATGATGCACGCTTCATACTTCGCCATATTGTTGGTGCAGTTAAAACATAATACGACGGTAAATGGAGTATGACAGCCTTCAGGAGATATGATCATGACGCTAATGCCATTACCCAACGCATTTGAAGCTCCATCAAAATACATAGACCATCGGGATCCTTCCTCAGGTCCTTCATCCGGTCCAGGTTTTTCACAGTCAGTCACCAACATGATGTTCTCATCTGGGAATTCAAAATTTATGTTCGTAATCATCCACGGCCTGATGCGCCAAATGATCTGCCAACACACTCCCCTTGATTGCTTTTTGGGTTGTGTATTGGATGTCGTACTCAGTTAAGATCATCTGCCATCTTGCTATTCTTCTAGACAAGGCAGGCTTTTCGAAGATATACTTGATTGGGTCCATCTTTGATATCAATAGGGTAGTCAGCATATACTGTCTCAGTCGGCAAGCAGCCCATGCCAAAGCGTAGCAAGTTTTCTCAAGTAGTGAGTATCGGGTCTCACAGTCGGTAAACTTTTTGCTAAGGTAGTAAATAGCTTGCTCTTTTTGGCCAGACTCGTCATGCTTCCTAAACACGCACCCCATTGAATTATCCAGTACTGTTAAGTATAAAATCAAAGGTCTTCCTTCAACTGGAGGCATCAGAATAGGTGGCTCTTGGAGGTAATCCTTGATTCTTTTGAAAGCGGTCTGACATTCATCATTCCACTTTACCACTTGATCTTTCTTTAGCAGCTTGAAGATCGGCTCACAAGTAGCAGTCAGATGTGAAATGAATCGGGTGATGTAGTTCAGACGTCCCAAAAAGCCTCTAACCTCCTTTTCTGTTCGGGGAGCCGGCATCTCCTGTATAGCCGTCACCTTTGCAGGATCCACTTGAATACCTTTATCACTAACGACGAAACCCAGGAACTTACCGGACCTTACCCCGAAGGTGCACTTGTTCGGATTTAACCTCAGCTTGTACATCTTCAACCTGTCAAACAGTTTCTGGAGATGGTCAAGGTGTTCTTCTTCAGTCTGGGACCTAGCAATCATGTCATCAACGTAAACCTCAATCTCATGGTGAATCATGTCGTGGAACAAAGTGACCATGGCGCACTGATACGTTTCCTCAACATTCTTCAACCCGAAAGGCATTACTTTGTAATAGAAGGTGCCCCACTGCGTAACGAAGGTTGTCTTCTCCATGTCCTCGGGAGCCATCTTAATTTTATTGTAACCATAAAAACCATCCATGAAGGAGAAGACCTTATGCTGCACGGTGTTGTCGACCAGAACATCGATGTGAGGCAGTGGGAAATCATCTTTGGGGCTTGCCCTATTCAAATCCCTATAGTCCATACACATCCGAACCTTACCATCTTTCTTCGGCACCAGAACAACATTGGCAACCCACTGTGGGTAAGAAGTAACTGCTAGAAAACCGACATTAAACTGTTTCATGACCTCAACTTTGATTTTCTCAGACATCTCAGGGCACATACAACGAACCTTCTGCTTTACTGGAGAACAGTCTTCTTTGGTTGGCAGGCGGTGAACCACAATATCAGTGTCTAAACCAGGCATATCTTCATAAGACCAAACGAAGATCTCAACATAGTCACATAACATCTGTATCAACCGTTGCTTGACACTAGGCTCCAGATTCGCACCTGTCTTGACCTCTTTCTTTTCTTCCTCTGTACCCAAATTCACTGATTCCACTGGCTCTTCATGAGTCTGTATGGCCCTCTTTTCATGTAGTAACAGTCTAGCAAGTTCCCCAGGCACTTTGCAATCATCCCCACCTTCGTCCTCGGCTTGGTTAATCAGATTTTCGAAGTTATAAGTGGCAGTAGAAGAGTTGTTATCAATGGGATCCAGAGTGGATGTGGATTTGCATTATGATATGTGAGTGTGTGTAAGACAATAACTGTTTTGATAAAGTGCAAGATAGAAAGGAAAAACAAGGAGCGCAAAATTTGTAATGCAAGAACGTCCAATGCTTTATTGATGATATATGAAAATGACAAATAATAAGCCCTCACAAACAAAGCCAAGGTGCTTCGGGCAAGGTACAGGGCCGTAAAGTTACAAATTGTCTGTTACAAATCTCAAAACAAAAGTCAATTACTGTGTAATAAAAGAAACGGGCACAAAGTCCTTCGTCGTCCAGTTGTTCAAGCCACCGCTAGTAGTCGGATAAATCCAGCTGTCGATATCTGACTCTTCTTCATCATCTTCAATTGCATTCACTCCCGGATTACTGATGCGCAGAAGAGGTCTTCCAATCCGTGCGTGCCGAACAACCCTTTGAGCCTCTGCAGTAAAGCCCAAACCAAACTTGTTAGTTTTGTGTGCAAAGTAAGGGAGTGGTCCCCAATTTGCACACCCACCTTGATCAATTACAGCCCCGACATCCTTGAGGGAAGCCATCTTCATTGGAGGTTTGTCAGCAGCAACTTCTGTCGACGCCAAAGTCTGGAGGACCTCTTCAAAGTTCTGACACGGGGTTTTGATGAACTCCCCATCCATCTCCACATACCGGAAGGAGTTAAGATGACTCACCATGTACTCCTCTTCACCTTGTACCGTAACAATCTTCCCTTTTACTGGATATTTCAACATCTGATGGAGCGTAGAAGTCACTGCCCCAGCCTTATAAATCCAAGGGCGACCACACAAGTAAGAATAAGATGGTCGGATATCCATCACATAGAAAGTAGATACAAAAGTCTGAGAGCCAACCTTAACAGGGACATCCACCTCCCCATGCACCATCCTTTTCGACCCATTGAAAGCTCTAACCACAATATTACTCGGCTTCAGATCCAAACCTTCACAGTCCAGACAGTCTAATGCTTTCTTTAGCAAAACATTTAATGAGGACCCAGTATCCACCAGTACATGGGCCAGAGTAGTGCCCCTTCACTCGATCGAGACGTGCAGAGCATCATTGTGATTTCTTCCTTTAGCAGTCAGATATGCGTCTGAGAAACCTAACCCGCTGTCAGCAATCAAACTAGCTACACAGTCTTTGAATTGGTCATAAGAAGTTTCCTGCGGCACATGCGCAATTTTGAGGAAAACAATTGAAGCCTTTGCGTGGGCTTCAGAACATAATTGTGATCGGTGGATCTGGAACTGACTGTTTAACGCTGGTTCGCGAAATGTCACGGTAAGCAAGAGTCGCCACCGTCTTTTATTTTCTCCAATATGGATAGGACAAAAGCACAGCAAAATTCCTTATGAGATTAGCTCTCGGTTCGGGAGGTAGATTTATAGAAAGGGAAGGTGTTAGCACCCTTTCTATCCATGGTTATCCATGGGCTCTTAGGTACTTGCTCATTTGTGTTTTCAAAATTGTTTGCTTTTCAATTGTGAGTGAGCTTGAAAAAAGTTTCGTTTAAAGATTTCAGACCGACTCTTGTATCAGTCCTCAAGAGTGTTTGAAAAATCATTTTGAAAGCTTTTTGAAAAGTGTCGGTGTGAAAAGAGTTTTGATTTGTTTTGAATTAGAGCAAGTATCTACGAGTCATCTACCTACCCTAAGGAATTAGGCTGTGTAGAAGTCCTTAAGGCAGTGCCATCCCACCATTGAGAGGTAGGTAGCACCACCGTTGGAGGTGTTCGGGTCAATTCGTTTTTAGGGACAGTGTGGTCACTGGAGAAACAGTAGGACACCTTAGAAGCTACCCTTATGCCATGGGTCATGGACATAAGGACTTACTAAAACGTCCTATACTCGACGACCAGGTTTCGAAGGCAACAGATGAGGCGTACCCTAAGAGTGGTGTGTGAATTTGTGTATTGTTTTCAGTTATGTTTTATCTTGTCATGCATTATGGTGATCTACGCTTGCTTTTAATTTAGGCCATTCATTCTTTCATGCAAAGTTTAGCAGTATTAAGGGTGCAGAAATTAAAGTGCGGAAAATAAAGTCCTACGCTATTACAAGGCGCGGGTCTATACATCGCCAAATTAACAAAGACCCGTTTTGAATAAAAATGCGGAAAGTAAATAAATTTCCTAATTACTATTACAAGGCTTGGGCAATTACATAATATTTAAAAGAAACATAAGAATAAACGTGCGAAAAGAAATTAGAATCGAATGTTCGAGGGCGTTGGACCCTTTAAAGAAATTAAATGAAATTAAAAATTAGTTAATTATTTAATACAGAAAAGAAGTTATTTTTTATGGTTTTTGGTATTTATGAAATAAAGAAAATTAATTAAAATTAGAAGTTAAATGAAACCCTAGTTCTAAATTATTTTTTAATTGTTAAAGAAAAATATTTAAGTTTTAACCTAATTTACACTAGTTAATTAATTACATGGGTATTTACAAAATAATTAATAATTAATAATAATAAGAAGAAGGAGAAATTATTTATTAAGAAAAAGGATAAAAAGTTAAAAAAAACCTAATTTCTACATATTTTAGTTATTAAGAAAAGATTAAAATTAAAACCTAATTTTACTTAAATTGATTATTAAAAATTTATTTACAAAATTATTTAATGAATAAATTAATTAACATATTTTGATGTCTGATTTTTTTATTATGAAAATTATATTTTGAATTAAAAGAAAACAATTAAAATAATTAAAAGAAAAGAAAAGGAGAGAAAAAAATACAAACAATGGGGGTGTCTGACCCAATTTGGAGGTTTTTGGAGCAATTTGGCCCACTGCAATCCAAGCCCTTTTTGACTTTCCAGGATCACATGTTTGTGGTTGACTGAGCGTGTATGGTAGTCTCCCCACTTTGGCCTTTGGATTGAAGCCCCTGGACACTTGGCAGGCCTGAGCGTTGGGACATATGGTAGTCTTTTGAACGAACGCTGCATGGAAGCATGTTAATGGAAAAATTATGAAATATATAAGGGGACCTGGGAATCAAACCCAGGTCCCAATACCTGCATGCCACTTCATCAACCAACCGAGCTAGTGCGCGCATCTGTATGGAGCATAATTAATATAAGAGAAAGCAAGCGCTATTGGTAGAAAACAAAAATCACGCGCCAATATTTAAACTATCCAGTAATGCTTTGACACGCCAGCTTTGTCTTCTTCATCTGCCTGTAAATAAAAACGAATAGCGGGGGTTTTAAACCCCCACTAACTGCAATGCATAAAAATAGCGATTAGAGCCTGAGTAAACATAAAAAGGGCGCAAGGTATAGATTGGCTTCGTCTGGATGTCCTGATTCCATTGGCATAAGTTTTAAGGCCTAATTTTTCCACATGAGGGAAACCCTAATTTAAAACTTCTGAAACCCTAGAACACGTCCATGGTGAATTCCTATTTAGGTAGCCATTCTTCAATTGAATGGTACCATTAGCTTCAGAATGTCATTGTTAGTGTAAATCCACAGTTAAAAATCATGAATCATGCATGGAAATTAAAACACGATTATGGACAATTTTGAAAGGAAAGCAATTCTGTTCTACCAATTCCTTGTGCGTGGAGACTTGGTTTCGATTGCAAAAGCTTCCTGGATCCCTTGGCAATGTATTGGAATGTGTTTGGCGCTTTGAATCGTGCTCTAGATATGAAAACAGTTTCAAGGTTTTTTGGCCAAAATTGCAAGTTTGTTCTTTGTTTCCCTGCGCAGCTTCTGTGTCTAATGCATTAGGTCTTCGTTCTGCATATGTATGTGAGTGAATTAGGTTAAGAAAACCAGCCCATAATCCATGCATTGATGATTTGGAGATTTGATTTTTAATGATATAAATTTCAATCTTTTTGCCATGAAACTATTGCCAATCATGAGAGATATTGCCTTTTTGAATGTGAAACGAAATTCTTAGCACATAATGAATGAATTCTCTACACAAAAAGATTTGAAAGATATTATTTGATATTTTTTCATATTTAAATTTAATTAAGTGAATTAATAATAATAAAAATTCAAATAATTAATCAAAAATAAGAAAATACATCCCTTTGAGGTCAATGGGTCGTGCATAGCCTTTGGGTAATGATTCATGAAAGAAATTGAGTCCCATTAGCATTTTTGAGGCCTTTTGTGCAAAGTTGACTTTTCAAAATTCCCAAAAATTTCCCAACTTCTACAAGGCATATCTTGCTCAATTTTTTAGATTTGATCATGTTCTTGGACATTTTGGAAAGGTATTGAAGTCCTCTAACCAATGTCTTTGGTCCCATGTCATTTTGATTTACCAATCTCAAGTTATGGTCTTTGACTTAAAGTGCCTTTTTGTTGACTTTTGAAAATGACCTATAATGTTGAAATTGATAACTTCTTGTGAGAGCATTTCTTGGACTTGAAGTGTGAAGATGAGTTGTAGGAAATGTCATTCTCTTCAAAATGAGCTCTGGATGGGATTTTTCTTATAAACCATGAAGAAGTTATGCCCTGGTCAATTTGCAGTTGACTTTTTCAACTGTCCAAAAATAGAAACTTTTGCATCTTGAGACTTTTTGAGCCATGCCTTGAGAATCATGATCAAGAATTAATCAAATGATGTTGTGGCTTCAAAATAAGATGTTGACCAAAAATTTGGATTTTTGACTGTCAAATGACCATTTTGCCCCTGCAGTTGACTGTGAAGCATTTAGGGTTTTTGACTGTGCAATTTGATGCTGTGAGTCTTGAAACTTGGCATATGGATGCTTGACAATGTATGTAGGCATGTGGGGCTTTTTTGGACCCTTGGAAACTTCAATTTCTTTGCCAGCACCAAAACCCTAATTTTTGACTGTTAGGAGGCAATTGGACTGTGCAACCCTTGGGAGATTTTGAAGCATGATCTTAGCAAACCTTGAAGAATATGGGAGGGAAAATTTTGGGGTACAACAGTTGCCCCTGTTCAATCTTCTTAAACCTGAGGATGTAGATTGGCTTGCGTGCCTTTCGTGATCCGAAGGTGGAAGATGATTGAACACTAAAGTGCCCAGAAATTTGCGCTCACATAGAGTGTGTTAGCAGTATGATGTAGGGAATGGGCTTGCAGATGCCATGTTGAGAGATGATGGATATGAGGATGGGCTTATAGATGCCATCTGGAGGTGTCGGTCGCGTAAGAGATTCCTTAGCGAGAACTTGCGTACCTGAAAAAGAAAATAACTACCTGGCCTGTTACAGGAGTTGATCTTCAAACTCTTTATGCAGATGTGCCCTGGCTGGATACAGGTATCGAATCTTTAAACTCTTCAGACGTGCCCTGGCAAGATACAGGAATCGAGTCCGGAGAATATAGTCGTCAACAGATACACCCTGGCGAGATACAGGAATCAGATCTTCAAACTCTTCAGACTTGCCCTGGCGGGATACATGAATCGAGTCTGGAATTAGTCGTCAACAGATACACCCTGGCAAGATACAGGAATCGGATCTTCGAACTCTTCAAACGTGCCCTGGCGAGATACAGGAATCGAGTCTGGTACTGTTAGTCGTCAACGGATACACCCTAGCAAGATACAGGAATCAGATCCTCAAAATCTTCAGAGGCACCCTGGCAAGATACAGGAATCGGGTCTGGTAATGTTAGTCGTCAACAGATACACCCTGGCAAGATACAGGAATCGGATCCTCAAACTCTTCAGACGCACCCTGGCAAGATACATGAATCGGATCTGGTACTGTTAGTCGTCAACGGATACACCCTGGCAAGATACAGGAATCGGATCCTCAAACTCTTCAGACGTGCCCTGGCGAGATACAGGAATCGAGTCTGGTAATGTTGGTCGTCAACAGATACACCCTGGCGAGATACAGGAATCGGATCTTCGAACCCTTCAGACGCACCCTGGCAAGATACAGGAATCGGGTCTGGTAATGTTAGTCGTCAACGGATACACCCTGGCAAGATACAGGCATCGGATCCTCAAACTCTTTAGACACACCCTCAACAGGACGATGAGAGAACCTTGAACGATTTCTACCTCAACGGGACGATGAGAGAACCTTGGACGATTACTACCTCAACGGGACGATGAGAGAACCTTGGGTGATTACTACCTCAACGGGACGATGAGAGAACCTTGGGTGATTACTACCTCAACGGGATGATGAGAGAATCTTGGACGTCTTCTACTTCAAAAGGTAAAGACTTTCATCTGTTGATCGTTCTTTCCTGAAAAGTAACGAGTTAGTTGTATGCAATGTCATAATGTATGACATGCATGATGTCATGATGTTCTCAAAAATAAATGAGATTGGGGTGATATGATGCGTGTATGCATGTATCATAATGTATGACAATGTGATGTTTATGAATGTATTTTCGTCTAGGAAAATAAATCCTTGACGAATGCCGGGAGCTGAATCCTGGGCTGATGTTGAAGAGAGTTCTTCGTTTTCGCTGGGGGTGATGGTTGCAAGAATACCGGTAGGAGAAGATGACTCCGTTGGGAAATAAACTTGGAGATTACTCTGCGGGGGAAAATTACTCTAGCGATCTTGCTGGGGAACAATACTTTGTGGGAAGAGAGATACTTTACTGAGATGTTTGATGATAACTCCGCTGGGGATACCGTTGATATGTTATGTTGAAGAAATTAATAGACTTCGCTGGGGATAGGAAGACTTTGCCGACGACGATCTTTCCATGGCTATTGGCTGAGGATACCCCAGTTATATCTTGGTGGGGAAATAACCTTTGAATAAAGCCGGGAGACACGTTTGTGCTCTGCAGGGGGGAAGCTTCCCGAATCTACTGGGGATAAGCTTCCTGCTGGGGAGATGATTCAGCTTTCCTGGGGAAATCTTTAGACTTGACTCTCCTGGGGAAATTTTTGAGATGTATTGGGGAAGTGGCTCCATTGAATGTCTGGTATACCGCCGGGGAACAATCTTAGATCAAGACTGTCGGGGATGCTTGTTAAGAAGATTTGTATATTGCACTGAGGAATGTTGAGATTTGCTGGGGATACCCAATTTCCTTAAGGCTGACAGTATAACTTTGCTTGGGGAGAGTGTATTGACTTGCTGGCTCGCTCTCTGGGGATTTAAGATATCTTGGTTACGCTCTTCAGCTGAACTTACCTTGGTACCTTGGTGGACAGAGCAATTAGATCGCTTAGACGACTCATTATTGCCCCTGTTTCTAATGTTACCTGTAATTAATCCTTTGTTTCGTATGCAAATATTTATGAGTTAGCAATTAGTGTCAAATGCATATATCACAAATTGAACCTTGGACGTTCTTCGCAAAACAAAACAGAAAAAAGAAAAAAAAACAATTGGCAATTTGATCTGAAAAGTGAATTTGTATTGATTTTTGAATTTGCCTGTAAATAGGCGTTTATATACAAGAGGCTGACGTCCTAGTAAGAGAACGCCGCCGAATAAAAGAGTTTATACAATTTGTGAAAACGGGAAAACAAAACAGCTATGTGAAAAGAATAATCCCACTGGGTTTCAACTCTGCTATCGCCTTTATATCTTCGAGCGTCTCATCACTTTGTTGCTCAGTTGACGATGAAGCTGATTGATCGATGCCGTTTGAACTTGATAGTTGATACCGGATTCTGGATGCAAGGTGATCCAATGAGACATAGTATTACGCTTTAATCCCTAACTTTTGCCTGGACCGCCCTTTCGGGTTTTCAGTCCACCGGGATACCCATTTTTGCCCAAGCCGCCTTTTCAGGTTTTCGACTTGCCGGGTGTACAAATTTTTTTTCTTTTCATCCCTCATTTTGCCCGAACCCTTTTGGTTCGCCGGGAAGCCCTAATTTTTGCCTAGGTATGTCAACCTAGCGGGTCTTTTATCATGCGTGGTATCTTTTTACTATGTCTGCATTGGCGGGGTGAGGAAGGTCGTCACCATCCATAGTGGTTAGAATCATGGCTCCTCCTGAGAACACATGTTTAACCACAAATGACCCTTCGTACGTAGGGGTCCATTTGCCCCTGGGATCACTCTGAGGAAGGATGATGCGTTTGATTACCAGATCCCCAACTTGATACTCTTGTGGTCTGACTTTCTTGTTAAATGCCCTGATCATCTGTTTTTGGTACGTTTGACCATGGCAAATAGCAGTGAGTCTCTTTTCGCCGATTAGATTTAACTGATCAAGTCGTGTCTGGATCCAATCATCTTCGCTCAGATTTGCATCCTTCCTTATCCGGAGAGAGGGTATCTGCACCTCAATCGGTAAGACTGCCTCCATGCCATAGACCAAGGAGAAAGGAGTTGCCCCGGTTGAAGTTCTTGCTGAGGTACGGTACCCATGAAGAGCGAACAGTAACATCTCATGCCAATCTTTATAGGTCACTGTCATCTTCTGCACAATCTTCTTAATATTCTTATTCGCTGCCTCTACAGCCCCATTCATCTTCGGTCGGTAAGGAGAAGAGTTGTGGTGCTGCATTTTGAATTGCTCGCAGAGCTCAGTGATCATTTTGTTATTGAGATTGGTAACGTTGTCCGTAATGATCCTTTCAGGTACACCATATCGACAGATCAGGTTATGCCGAATGAACCGTGCCACAACATTCTTGGTTGTAGTGGCGTAAGAAGCTGCTTCAACCCACTTTGTAAAGTAATCAATCGCTACTAGGATGAAGCGATGCCCATTGGATGCCGTAGGTTTAATCTCGCCGATCATATCAATGCCCCACATAGCAAAAGGCCAAGGTGCTGTCAAGACATTCAGAGGAACTGGAGGAACGTGCACCTTATCAGCATAAATCTGGAACTTATGACATGTCCGAGAATGTTGGTAACAGTCAGCTTCCATGGTGGACCAGTAATATCCTGCCCGAAGGATCTTCTTTGCCATGGTATGTCCACTGGAATGTGTTCCGAAGGTACCTTCATGTAGCTCTGCCATGATTCTTTCTGCTTCAGTCTTATCCACACAACGCAGCAAGGTCGAATCATGGTTTCGCTTGTACAGAATGCCGTTGCCGAGGAAGAACTTCGCAGCGAACCTTCTCAGAAACTTCTTGTCGTTGACAGATGCACCTTCAGGGTATTCTTGAGCTTCCAAGTACCTCTTCACCTCATAGTACCAGGGCTTTTCAGTCACTGTTTCAGCCTCAAGATCACAACAATATGCAGGTTCATCCAGCTTCCAGATGATGATCCGGGGAGCCTCATTGTCCCATTTGACTTTGAACATGGAAGACATCGTAGCTAACGCGTCTGCCAACTGATTCTCCTCTCTCGGGAAATGTTCAAAAGTTATCTCTGTGAAATGGGGGATCAATTTCAACACACATTCTTTGTAAGGAATAAGGTTCGGATGTTTCGTATCCCACTCGCCTTTGATCTGATTGATCACGAGAGCGGAATCTCCGAAGACACTCAGAAACTTGATCCTTAAGTCAATCGCAGCTTGAAGACCCATGATGCATGCCTCATACTCCGCCATGTTGTTGGTGCAATTGAAACATAGACGGGCAGTAAGTGGAGTATGAGTGCCTTGAGGGGATATGATCACAGCGCCGATACTGTTACCCAAAGCGTTGGAGGCTCCATCAAAGTGCATAGACCATTGGGATCCTTCCTTAGGTCCTTCATCCGGTCCAGGTACTTCACAATCAGTCACAATCATGATGCTCTCGTCCGGAAACTCAAAGTTCATTGACTGATAGTCATCTACTGCTTGGTGTGCCAAGTGGTCTGCCAATACAGTTCCTTTGATAGCTTTCTGAGTTGTGTACTGGATGTCGTATTCCGTCAAGATCATTTGCCATCTTACTATTCTCCCAGACAGAGCAGGCTTTTCAAATATGTACTTTATTGGATCCATCTTTGAGATCAACAAGGTAGTGTGAGTCAGCATATACTGTCTCAGCCGGCGAGCAGCCCATACCAAAGCGCAGCAAGTTTTCTCGAGCAGTGAGTATCGGGTCTCACAGTCGGTAAACTTTTTGCTAAGGTAACAAATGGCGTGCTCTTTTCGGCCAGACTCGTCATGCTGCCCCAGCACACACCCCATTGAGCTGTCAAGTACTGTCAGGTATAGTATCAGAGGTCTCCCTTCAACCGGTGGCATAAGGATGGGTGGTTCTTGGAGATACTCTTTGATTCTTTCAAAAGCGGCCTGACATTCATCGTTCCAACGTACTACCTGATCTTTCTTCAGTAGCTTGAAGATTGGTTCACAGGTAGCAGTCATATGCGAGATGAATCGAGCAATGTAATTCAGACGTCCTAGGAAGCCTCTGACTTCTTTCTCTGTCTTAGGAACTGGCATCTCTTGAATGGCTTTAACCTTGGCAGGGTCCACTTGAATACCCTTGTCACTCACGATGAAGCCTAGCAACTTTCCAGATCTTACCCCAAAGGTGCACTTGTTCGGATTCAACCTTAGCTTGTACAACTTCAGACGGTCAAACAATTTCTGTAGATGATCCAGATGTTCCTCCTCAGTTTGGGACCTTGCAATCATGTCGTCGACATACACTTCAATCTCATGGTGGATCATGTCATGAAATAAAGCAACCATGGCACGTTGGTAGGTTGCCCCAACATTTTTCAACCCGAATGGCATGACCTTGTAACAGAAGGTGCCCCACTGAGTAACAGAGGTAGTCTTTTCCATATCTTCGGGAGCCATCTTGATTTGATTATAACCTGAAAAACCATCCATGAAGGAGAACACCTTGTGCTGAGCAGTGTTGTCAACCAGAACGTTAATGTGAGGTAGGGGGAAGTCATCCTTGGGGCTTCCCCTGTTCAAATCCCTGTAGTCGACACACATTCTGACTTTACCATCTTTCTTTGGTACCAGAACCACGTTGGCAACCCACTGAGGGTAAGAAGTCACTGCAAGAAACCCGGCATCAAACTGTTTCATAACCTCAGCTTTGATCTTTTCGGACATCTCTGGACGCATACGGCGAACCTTTTGCTTAACCTGAGGGCAGTCTTCCTTGGTAGGAAAATGATGGACCACAATGTCGGTATCCAACCGGGCATGTCTTCGTAAGACCAGGCAAAGATCTCCACATAATCATGCAACATCTGAGTCAACCGTTGTTTCACTCTGAGCTCCAGATTGGCACCAATCTTAACTTCCTTTCGGTCTGTCTCAGTACCCAGATTTATTGTTTCCACTGGCTCTTCATGTGGCTGAATGGCCCTCTCTTCCTGGAGTAACAGTCTTGCAAGCTCACCAGGCACTTCGCAATCATCTTCACCTTCGTCTTCGGCTAAGTTGATCGGATTTTCGAAGTCATAACTGGCAGTAGCAGAGTCGTTACCAGTGAGATCCGGAGTGGATTGAAACCTGTATGAGTGAGTGTGTGTAAATATAGCTGTTTTGCAATATAAAGAAAGAAAGAAAGAAAGGGAGCGTAAGATTTGAAATGCGAAAAACGTCCACGGTCTTTATTCATGATATATGGAAATGACAGGTAATAAGCCCTCACAAATGAAGCCAACGGTGCCCCGGGTAAGACACCGGACCATAAAGTTTCAATTTATTGTTTATTACAAATTAGAAAAACAAAGGAATTCATTACTGTGTAACAAAAGTAACAGGTATGTGATCTTTTGCAGTCCAATTGGTCAATCCACCGTCAGTCGTCGGGTAGATCCAGCTATCGAACTCTGATTCTTCCACTTCGTCTCCATCCCCAATAGCATTCACTCCTGGATTGGTGATGAGCACAAGAGGTCTTCCGATCCTAGCTTTGCGTACATTCCTCTGAGCCTCTACAGTAAAATCCAGCCCAAACTTGTCAGTCTTCGGTGTAAAATCAGGGAGCCTGCCCCAGTTAGCACATTCACCTTTCTCAATTACAGCCCGGGCGTCCTTTAAGGAGGCCATCTTCAAAGGAGAACCTTCTTCAGTTACTGCTTCCGCTGCTGCCAATGTTGGAGGTACCTCTTCAAAATGCTGAAAGGGGGTTTCAATAAACTCCCCGTCCATCTCAATATACCGGAATGAATTCATATGACTAACCATGTATTCTTCCTCCCCCTGCACAGTAACAATCTTCCCTCTGACAGGGTATTTGAGCTTCTGGTGTAGAGTGGAGGTCACTGCCCCAACTTTGTGAATCCAAGGTCGACCCAGCAAACAGGAATAAGATGGACGAATGTCCATTACATAGAACGTTGAGTCAAATACTTGAGAACCCACACGAATCGGGATGTCTACCTCACCATGCACCATCCTCTTAGAACCGTCGAAGGCTCTAACAATGATGTTACTAGGCTTCAACTCCAGGCCCTCACAATCCAACCAGTCTAAGGCCTTCTTGGGCAATACATTCAGGGAAGAACCGGTGTCCACCAACACGTGCGCAAGAGTAGTGCCCCTGCATTCAATGGAGACATGCAGGGCATCATTGTGGTTCTTTCCCTTGGCGGTAAGATCAGCATCCGAGAAACCCAAACTATTGTCGGCGGTCAGATTAGCCACACAGTCAGTGAATTGATCTACAGAGGTCTCTTGTGGCACGTGGGCCGTCTTCAGAAATGAAATCAAGGCCTTGGCATGGGCCTCTGAGCACAGCAGCAATGAGAGCATAGAGATCTTGGAGGGGGTATGCCCCAGCTGTTCAACGACATTGAAGTCACTCTTCTTGATTATCTTAAGAATTTCCTCCATCTCTTGCTGGGAGGCTTCAACATTCACAGACTTTGGTGCCTCCATCCGGGCAGGCTCATCATCAATCCCTTTGCCCTGAGTATTAGATGACTCGGCAGCAGGGGAAGCAACTAGATTAGTAGTGGAAACAGGCGCACTTGCAGGTGTTATAATGAGAGGTCTTCGGATAACTGGTGGTGCAATGTCAGGCGAGAAGAGCCTGCCACTGCGGGTAACCTTAGATGGACCGGTAATATTGCTGATGCTGGTACCGGTGTTGAACTCCTGCTTCACTCCAAGTACATATACATCTGCCCCATAGTGCCACGTTACAGCCTTGTCAGTTTCATAGGGGAGGGGCCTCGGAACAGTAATAATAATGGGTGCAACAGACATGATTTTAACTGGCTTCCTCGGGGGAGCCTTGATTGGATTGTTGAAAATTGTAACGACAGATACTTCTTCAGCGGGAACACAAGGAACAACGGTCTTCTTGAACAAAATCTCTTTGCTGTCCATCAGGCTTTGGATGCCTGACTTCAGCAACGGACAACCAGTAAGGGAAACAACACACAAAAGGCAACCCTCGCTACAACCCGGAAATAAACCGGCTAGCAACAGGTTCCTCTTAACAGTCATCAGAGGGGTAGCTACATCATTCACAGAAACGGCATACAAGTCTTCATCAATGGCATTTACTCCATGCTGGGGCATAGGAGCAGTCACCACATTTGGCCTCTCAGGCGCCTCAAATTGTATCTCCTTCGCATCAATAAGGTCCTGCACCTTATTCCTTAGGGCCCAGCAATCATCAGTAGAATGCCCCGGGCTATCGGAGTGATAAGCACAGCGGGCATTTGGATTATATTTAGGAGATGCAGTGTTCACAACCTTCGGAGCCTCTCTGACAGTCACCAAGTTGGTTGATAGTAGTTGCGACAAAATTTGTGACAAGGTAATACTCAGCCGAGTGAATTCTCTTCTGGGTCTCTCACCCCTTGGTTGATTGGGTTGCCGAGGAGCGGCAGCAGGTTTAGCAATCACCACCACGTTGACAGTTTGGCGACGCTCGGGTTTGTCTTGCCTCCTAGGCCCATACACAGCACTGGCCTCCTTTTTAGAGGTTTCTTCTCAGCACTTGAGGACGTACCTTTCTGAATCTTACCTAATTTCATACCAGCCTCTATCCTTTCCCCAGTCAGAATAAGGTCTATGAATCCTGCAGATGAATTGCCAATAAGATGATTGAAGAATGGCCCGGATAGGGTCCCCAAGAACATATCCACTAGCTCACGGTCTGTTAATGGTGGCTGCACCCTGCCAGTCAGGTCCCTCCACTTCTGCGCATATTCTTTAAAACCTTCTCCCGATCCTAATGACATACCCTGAAGTTGGGTACGCGTAGGAGCGAGGTCGGCATTATATTGATACTGCTTGTAAAAAGCAGTAGCCAACTCCTCCCAGTTACGAACCTTGGTTCCATCCAGCTGATAGAACCATTCGAGATGAGTCCCTGAAAGACTCTCCTGGAAGAAGTGGATCCACAAGTTCTTGTCCACGGTGTATGGTTGAATCTTCCGCACATAAGATCTGAGATGTAACTTAGGGCAGGACGCCCCGTCATACTTTGCGAAAGATGGTGCTTTGAACTTGTGTGGGATGACCACACCAGAAGATAGACCCAAGTCTCCGAAATCCAAACCAGGCACTTGTTGAATTTCCATAGCATTCAGACGGTCTTCCAACTGCTTGTACCTGTCTTCCGCTGGAGGATACTGCTCCTCATTAAAATCAGTCTCGTTGTCAGAGACCACCAGACTTGGAGCCCTTCCCCCCTGGGGACTGCCTTTGCCTACAGAAGAACCAGCTTCCTCATTCTGCAGTGTGTTACCGAACCTCCGGCCCGTGTTGAATAGAACAGTTCTCTTCTTCTTCTTCTTCTTCTTAACCAGCAGAGCCTTCAACTCCTCTTGACCTTGGGCCAAACCCATAATCAGCTCTTGAAATTGGGCGTTCTGAGCCTGGAGGGCCTTGATAGACTGCTCGGTAAATGATTCAGGGTTCATGATGCTGAAATAAACAGCGAAGAACATTAAGCAACCTGAAAAGAAGAGTTCTTGTGATGCACATGATGAATGATATGTGTTTATGCAATGCATTCAAGGGTTCAAAAGTTCAAATTTGTTGTAGACAAAAAGGAACACACGTTATCATTAAGAAAATAATTGTTTGGTACATCAAAGCCTCATGGGAAAACATTACAAAAGCAAATCAATCCCAGAAGACACTACGCATCCTCTTTGGAGCAATGTAAGTGTTGAGATTCCTTTCCTCGTGCAGTAGGCAGGTGAGTTCCAAGACCTTGTTTTCACTAGTATGTAGACTGGATTCGAGAGAATTCCGTTCTTCCTTAAGCTGGATCCAACTCTTCTGCATTTCTTCCCAGGATGTGGGCATGTCAGGATGTTGAATGGTGTAGGACACCTCTCCTTCCAATACTGGCTCTTTGATCACCGGGAGAACATGAGGATATGGCATCACTAACTTCTGGGAGCGGGCTCGTACCCACTTGAGATAAGGCTCCAACGGGATGGAGTTCATGTGCCCCAGTGTCTTGCTGTCTATCTTGTTGGGCATCCTCCAAGCTCTGATAAATCTCTGGCGAAGTCCTTGTGCATCATTGTCGAAGTCAAAAACTATGTCAGGAATTAACATGTCATGAGGGCCGTCCCTCCGAGCATAACCAAACTGTCTCAAAGCCAGACACGGGTTGTAAGTAATACCTCATCTAATTCCAAGTAAAGGAACATTAGGGTACTCCCCGCAACGATCAATGATAGTGACATCTTCTCTGGACCGAGAGCACCAATGTATATCAGCATGTGTAAGAGTCATCAATCGTTGTGACCATCTTAAACCCCGCTCATTCTTCAAGACTGATTGTGGAAGGTGCGAAATAAACCACCTTCCCAGGAGAGGAGTGCAGCACATAAGAACACCTCTTTTTCTCATAGTTCGAGTGTAACATTAGTGAAGGATGTCCCCAAGCAACGTAGGTATAGGATTCCTGGACATGAAGATCTTGACAGCATTGATGTCTATAAGCTGATCGGGATTCGGGAACAAAACCAATCCATAGACAAGGAGGGCCACCACTTCTTCAAAAGCTTGTAGGTCAAGGGAGTTCCAACATTCTTGGGCCTTCTCAAACAGAAACCTGGCTAGGAACCCTTTGATACCACTTCTAACTTCCTAATGTCCCTTGATGTCAGAGGGTTGTAGGTGTAAGGCTTTAGCAATCTCTTCAAGTCTGGGTTCCTTTTCCGTACCGTTGTAGGGTAGTTGACTAAGGATAGGGATCTTCAGAAGCCGGGAGAACTCTTCCAATGTAGGCACCAGTTGATAATCCAGGAAAGTAAAATAGTGGTGCAGAGGGTCAAAGAACTGGAACAGGACCTTTATCATATCTTCCTCAATGTTGGTGTTAACCAAGCTGATGAGTCTTCCATGCCTCTCACTGAATGAAGAGTTCTCGGGAATCCTGGATATAAGCTCCTTAAGCTGAGGAGGAATCCTTACAAGGCTGATCTGAATTGTCTTTCTGCGAACAGTTTCCATGTCCTACAAAACAAGAACAAAGATGAAGATTCGAACCCCTGAAATGGTTAGTCAATGCATATGATGCTGTATGATGTCATGATGCTATGATTAAACACACCACAAATAAGGGCAAACATGATAAGGCACACAAGTCACACAAGACAAGCCCTTAGAGTTTAGGACAGCATGGGGTCTGGGTATTACCCTCTTGAAGTTGGTGGGCTCAACCTGTCCCATCAGAAGTAACCGGGTTCTAAGGGTCCCAATATCACTGGATTGCTTTCATTGTTCATCGTCTCGATTTAGCCACTGAACTGGCGACCGAAATATTCCAAGAAAACAACCCTCAATTGAGTGTAGTATCGAGTATCAACCAACCTCGGACTGCACCAAAGTCAGTTATCTCACTACCCTAAAGAGGCCAAGATGGTTCAATTAAGGTTCCTAAGGTCAGTTGATGCTTCACGACACCATGCGGAGGCCCCGTACTCTCCTTGACTGAACTCAAGGGTTACCGGTACACACCAAAGTGCCACATCAACGTAGCAGACTGCTTCAACCATGTCGGTATACCCCGCACAGTTCCCTCACAGCCTTGTTGCTACTTTCTAAGAAGGTATTCCCAGATCCGGGTTAGGATCTATAGAACTCCCGAGACAGTCCCACAATAATAAAGCACACAGTTCAGACAATTGAAAACACAAGTGATCTTAGTCCTAAGGTACACCTCACTTTAAAAGTATCCCCAACAAAGTCTCCAGTTCTGTGATCGGTGCATCTGGAATTGACTGTTTAACGCTGGTTCGCAAAATGTCGCGGTAAGCAAGAGTCGCCACCGTCTTTTATTTTCTCCAATATGGACAGGACAAAAGCACAGCAAAATTCCTTATGAGATTAGCTCTCGGTTCGGGAGGTAGATTTATAGAAAGGGAAGGTGTTAGCACCCTTTCTATCCATGGTTATCCATGGGCTCTTAGGTACTTGCTCATTTGTGTTTTCAAAATTGTTTGCTTTTCAATTGTGAGTGAGCTTGAAAAAAGTTTCGTTTAAAGATTTCAGATCGACTCTTGTATCAGTCCTCAAGAGTGTTTGAAAAATCGTTTTGAAAGCTTTTTGAAAAGTGTCGGTGTGAAAAGAGTTTTGATTTGTTTTGAATTAGAGCAAGTATCTACGAGTCATCTACCTACCCTAAGGAATTAGGCTGTGTAGAAGTCCTTAAGGCAGTGCCATCCCACCATTGAGAGGTAGGTAGCACCACCGTTGGAGGTGTTCAGGTCAATTCGTTTTTAGGGACAGTGTGGTCACCGGAGCAATAGTAGGACACCTTAGAAGCTACCCTTATGCCATGGGTCATGGACATAAGGACTTACTAAAACGTCCTATACTCGACGACCACGTTTCGAAGGCAACAGGTGAGGCGTACCCTAAGAGTGGTGTGTGAATTTGTGTATTGTTTTCAGTTATGTTTTATCTTATCATGCATTATGGTGATCTACGCTTGCTTTTAATTTAGGCCATTAATTTTTTCATGCAAAGTTTAGCAGTATTAAGGGTGCGGAAATTAAAGTGCGGAAAATAAAGTCTTACGCTATTACAAGGCGCGGGTCTATACATCGCCAAATTAACAAAGACCCGTTTTGAATAAAAATGCGGAAAGTAAATAAATTTCCTAATTACTATTACAAGGCTTGGGCAATTACATAATATTTAAAAGAAACATAAGAATAAACGTGTGAAAAGAAATTAGAATCGAATGTTCGAGGGCGTTGGACCCTTTAAAGAAATTAAATGAAATTAAAAATTAGTTAATTATTTAATACAGAAAAGAAGTTATTTTTTTATGGTTTTTGGTATTTATGAAATAAAGAAAATTAATTAAAATTAGAAGTTAAATGAAACCCTAGTTCTAAATTATTTTTTAATTGTTAAAGAAAAATATTCAAGTTTTAACCTAATTTACACTAGTTAATTAATTACATGGGTATTTACAAAATAATTAATAATTAATAATAATAATAAGAAGGAGAAATTATTTATTAAGAAAAAGGATAAAAAGTTAAAAAAAACCTAATTTCTACATATTTTAGTTATTAAGAAAAGATTAAAATTAAAACCTAATTTTACTTAAATTGATTATTAAAAATTTATTTACAAAAATATTTAATGAATAAATTAATTAACATATTTTGATGTCTGATTTTTTTATTATGAAAATTATATTTTGAATTAAAAGAAAACAATTAAAATAATTAAAAGAAAAAAAAAAGGAGAGAAAAAAAATACAAACAATGGGGGTGTCTGACCCAATTTGGAGGTTTTTGGAGCAATTTGGCCCACTGCAATCCAAGCCCTTTTTGACTTTCCAGGATCACATGTTTGTGGTTGACTGAGCGTATATGGTAGTCTCCCCACTTTGGCCTTTGGATTGAAGCCCCTGGACACTTGGCAGGCCTGAGCGTTGGGACATATGGTAGTCTTTTGAACGAACGCTGCATGGAAGCATGTTAATGGAAAAATTATGAAATATATAAGGGGACCTGGGAATCGAACCCAGGTCCCAATACCTGCATGCCACTTCATCAACCAACCGAGCTAGTGCGCGCATCTGTTATTATTATGGAGCATAATTAATATAAGAGAAAGCAAGCGCTATTGGTAGAAAACAAAAATCACACGCCAATATTTAAACTATCCAGTAATGCTTTGACACGCCAACTTCGTCTTCTTCATCTGCATGTAAATAAAAACGAATAGCGGGGGTTTTAAACCCCCACTAACTGCAATGCATAAAAATAGCGATTAGAGCCTGAGTAAACATAAAAAGGGCGCGAGGTATGGATTGGCTTCGTCTGGATGTCCTGATTCCATTGGCATAAGTAATAAGGCCTAATTTTTCCACATGAGGGAAACCCTAATTTAAAACTTCTGAAACCCTAGAACACGTCCATGGTGAATTCCTATTTAGGCAGCCATTCTTCAATTGAATGGTACCATTAGCTTCAGAATGTCATTGTTAGTGTAAATCCACAGTTAAAAATCATGAATCATGCATGGAAATTAAAACACGATTATCGACAATTTTGAAAGGAAAGCAATTCTGTTCTACCAATTCCTTGTGCGTGGAGACTTGGTTTCGATTGCAAAAGCTTCCTGGATCCCTTGGCAATGTATTGGAATGTGTTTGGCGCTTTGAATCGTGCTCTAGATATGAAAACAGTTTCAAGGTTTTTTGGCCAAAATTGCAAGTTTGTTCTTTGTTTCCCTGCGCAGCTTCTGTGTCTAATGCATTAGGTCTTCGTTCTGCATATGTATGTGAGTGAATTAGGTTAAGAAAACCAGCCCATAATCCATGCATTGATGATTTGGAGATTTGATTTTTAATGATATCAATTTCAATCTTTTTGCCATGAAACTATTGCCAATCATGAGAGATATTGCCTTTTTGAATGTGAAACGAAATTCTTAGCACATAATGAATTAATTCTCTGCACAAAAAGATTTGAAAGATATTATTTGATATTTTTTCATATTTAAATTTAATTAAGTGAATTAATAATAATAAAAATTCAAATAATTAATCAAAAATAAGAAAATACATCCCTTTGAGGTCAATGGGTCGTGCATAGCCTTTGGGTAATGATTCATGAAAGAAATTGAGGCCCATTAGCATTTTTGAGGCCTTTTGTGCAAAGTTGACTTTTCAAAATTCCCAAAAATTTACCAACTTCTACAAGGCATATCTTGCTCAATTTTTAAGCTTTGATCATGTTCTTAGACATTTTGGAAAGGTCTTAAAGTCCTCTAACCAATGTCTTTGGTCCCATGTCATTTTGATTTACCAATCTCAAGTTATGGTCTTTGACTTAAAGTGCCTTTTTGTTGACTTTTGAAAATGACCTATAATGTTGAAATTGATAACTTCTTGTGAGAGCATTTCTTGGACTTGAAGTGTGAAGATGAGTTGTAGGAAATGTCATTCTCTTAAAAATGATCTTTGGATGGGATTTTTCTTATAAACCATGAAGAAGTTATGCCCTGGTCAATTTGCAGTTGACTTTTTCAACTGTCCAAAAATAGAAACTTTTGCATCTTGAGACTTTTTGAGCCATGCCTTGAGAATCATGATCAAGAATTGATCAAATGATGTTTGTGGCTTAAAAATAAGATGTTGACCAAAAATTTGGATTTTTGACTGTCAAATGACCATTTTGCCCCTGCAGTTGACTGTGAAGCATTTAGGGTTTTTGACTGTGCAATTTGATGCTGTGAGTCTTGAAACTTGGCATATGGATGCTTGACAATGTATGTAGGCATGTGGGACTTGTTTGGACCCTTGGAAACTTCAATTTCTTTGCCAGCACCAAAACCCTAATTTTTGACTGTTAGGAGGCAATTGGACTGTGCAACCCTTGGGAGATTTTGAAGCATGATCTTAGCAAACCTTGAAGAATATGGGAGGGAAAATTTTAGGGTACAACAATAATAACAAGGATAACATGGAGATTTTCAACGGGGTCTGCCCCAGCTGCTCGACTACGTTGTAGTCTCTCTTCTTGATAATCTTCAAAATTTCCTCTATCTCCTACTTAGAGGTTTCTACAATGATCTTTTTAGGCGCCTCCGTCCGGGCTGGCTCACCTATAACTTCTTTGCCCCGAGTGTCAGATGACTCGGCGACAGGGGTGATAACTGGAGTAAGAATTAGAACAGTAGCTGGTGTATTGGCAGATGGAATGGCAACAAGCTTTTGAACAATCGGAGGGGAAATCTCAAGGGAGAAGAGTCTTCCACTTCTAGTGACTTTACTAGACCTGACAATATTTCTGATATCAACATCATCTTCTTTAATCTTTAAGTCTTGCTTAACTCCATGGTAATATACATCGGCCCCATAGTGCCAAGGGACAGCCTTATCCGAAGTGTATGGGATAGAACCAGGGGTAGTAATGATTAACATAGCGATTCTCGGAACTGATGTAATCCTAACAGGCTTTCTCGAGGAAGCCTTGGAAGGATTGGTGGAAATGGTTATGATGGCAACATCTTCAACTAGAATCAGTGGAATCATAGTCTTCTCGAACAGGATCTCTTTGTTATCCATCAGACGTTGAACACCTGATTTCAATAAATGGCAACCAGCAGGCAGGATTCAACATAGGTGGCAACCTTCGCCATAAACCGGAAATAAACCGGCCAACAATAGATTCTTCTTAACTGTCATTAAAGGAGTAGAAATTTCTTCCACGGAGGTCACAAATAAATCAGTGTCATTATCAGGGACTACAGGACTAGGACCCTTTTCTTCCTCTTGATTCTCTCCTCCTTTGGATGAATGATACAAATCAGCTTCCTGTCGCAACCTATTCCCAAATCTGTGACCCATATTCAGAAGAACCACCTTCTTCTTCTTCTTCGTCTTCTCATTCAGGATGTGAGTCTTCAAATCCTCTTGCCCTTTAGCCAAGTTCAAGAACATCTCTTGGAATTGGGAATTCTGTGCTTGAAGAGCTTTGATGGCTTGATCGGTAGGGATTTCAGAAGACATTTCGAGCTGAAATAAACAATGAAGAAAATGAGAAACCTGTAATGGTACCTGTAATGAGGTGCATGGTAATGGAATGCATATGAAACGATTTCAAAGACTTTGGGAGATTCAAATTTGTAAACCAAGAAATAAACAAACTTTATTAGATTTAAACTTGTAGAAATGTTTAACAATGCCTTCAAGGCGTTACAAAAGAAATAACTGAAAAGAAAATCTAAACTAGAAACAATAAAAGATATCAGAAATCCCATGGCCGTTTCCCCTTCGTGCTGACATAATCATTGATTGTCCTTTCATTCTCAAGCTGCCTCGTGAGCTTCAAGATCTTCCTCTCTTGCTCATGATACTTCTCCCGGTAGGTATCCCTTTCTTCCTTCAACTGGATCCAATATCTCTTTAATGCCCCCAGATCAGTAGGCATATAGGGATAGAGGACTATATAAAGAACACCTTCTTCATTAGTAGGCTCCACAATCACTGGCAGCACAACTTCATAAGGCATCCCCAGCTTTTGAGCACGGGCTCGAACCCACTGGAGATAAGGTTGCATTGGGAGAGAAGTCTTCGGTCCTAGCTCGTGAGGGTCAGACCTGTTCACCATGGCCCAGGCTCGTATAAACCTTCGGCGGTGCTCGTCAATGTCCTCCTTATAGTCAAAGGCAATGTCTGTAAGAAGTAGCTCATGAGGACCATCTCTCCGAGCGTGACCAAACTGTCGTAGAGCCAAGCAAGGACTGTAGGTTATTCCCCCTCTAATTCCAAGCAATGGGACATTAGGGTATTCCCCACATCGATCAATGACAGATACTCTTTCCATATCCTTAGAACTCCAAAGAATGTCCGTATGGGCAAGGGACATGATTCTGTAAGCCCAACCTAACCCTTCTTCATTCTTCAATACAGACTTGGGGAGGTGCGAAATAAACCACCTCACCAACAGCGGCATACAACACATGAGGGTCCCTCTTCTTCGCAAAATACGAGTATAGAGAGCATGTAGGATATCAACCAGAAGAGTAGGCACTGGGTTACGAGACATGAAGATCTTGACCGCATTCACATCTATGAAGGAATCTGGATTCGGGAAAAGAACCAATCCGTAGATGAGGAGAGCCAAGATGTCTTCAAAAGCTTGAAAATATAAATTATCCCAGAACTGTTGAGCTTGATCCATTAGAAACTTGGCCAAGAAACCTTTAACCCCGCTCCGTGTCTCCCAGTTGGATACTACATCAACCCTTTTTAGATGTAAGGCTGAAGCAATATCCTCAGGTCTAGGAACCTCTTCTAAACCTGTGAAGGGTGTCTTCTCGAGGATGGATATGCCCAATAAATAAGAAAACTCCTCCAAAGTGGGAACCAACTGATAATCTGGGAAGGTAAAACAATGATGCACCGGATCAAAGAACTGAAAAAGGACGCTCATCATCTGCTCATCCAAATTTGAAGTGACCAGGCTAAGGAGATGACCATGTCTTCTAACAAATGAAGAAGTGTCACGAACTTTTGAGACCAACTCTCTGAGCTGAGCAGGGATCTGCACGAAGTTGACTCAAATGGTATTTCTGCGTACTGAAGCCATAATTTGCAAAACAGGACAAAGATAAATCCCCCCGGTCTTTGAAATGGTTAGTACAATTAAGTATGCATGCTATGTCATGATGCATGATGTCATGATAAAACACACAACATGTATAATAGGTAACAAACATGATAAAGGCACACAAGTCACACAAGAGCCCTTAAGTTTCAGGCTTGCATGGGGTCTAGGTACTACCCTCTTGAAGTTCAGTTGGTTCAACCTGTCCTAATAATAGTAACCCGGATTCTAGAGGTTCTCAATATCATTGACCATCCTCCATCGATCATGATTTCAGCTCACACAATCTTTTCTTGTGGCCAGAACTATCTCGAGAGTATGGTCTCAATGAGTGTAGTATTGAGTATCAACTAGTTCCCAGCTTTATACTGAGACCGGCTATCTCACTACTTCCTATGGCCAAGTTGGTCAATTATAGGTTCTAAGGTCAGTTGATGCTTAACGACCCATATAGCAGCCCTGTATTCTCCTTGTTTCTCCATAAGGGATACCGGTACCAACTAATGTGCCACATCAACGTAGCTACTGCTTCAACCGTATCGGTCTATGCCGTACAGTTCCCTCACAGTTTATTGCTACTTACCTAACAGGTATTCCTCAGATCTGGGTTAGGATCTATAGTAACTCTGATACAAAGCCCACAAAGATAAAGCAATCAAATCAAACAATAGAAGAAATATGATGAACTAATCCTAAGGTATACCCCACTTATTATTTCCCCAGCAGAGTCGCCAGTTCTGTGATACGGTGGCAGAACCGGAACTGTTTTAGAATGCTGGTTTGCGTTTTGCGTTTGTGTTTGCAAAATGTCGCGGTAAGCAAGAGTCTCCACCGACTTTTATTTTATCCAAATGGAAAGGAAAAAAGAACATAAAAATTCCTTTTTCGAGATTTTGAGTACGGGGGGTAGATTATAGAGGGAAGGTATTAGCACCCTTTCTATCCGTAGTTTTATACGGGCTCTTAGGTACTTGCTCATCATTTTTAAGATTGCTTCTGTGTTTGTGTGATTTGAAAAAGTTTTTGTTTTACTTCGATTTAACCCTTGCTTCTATCTTCAAGAGTGTTACGAAGTGTTTCTGAAACTTTGTTTGAAAGGAGTGTAAGTGTGAAAGAGTTTGTTTGTTTTGAGAAAGTACCTACTAGCATCTACCTACTCTAAAAAAGAATTGTTCTATGTTCGTTTCCTTTAGACAGTGCTATCCTACTATTAGTGAGTAGGTAGCACCGTCGTTGGAGTTTTAATGGTCAATTCGAAAAGGGATGTACGATCACTAAAGCAATGTTAGGACGTCTTAGTAATAACTCTAATGTCTTAAGATCAATATTCGAGGCAACAATTCCGAGGCAACTTTCTGAGGCAACTTTGATCTTTGAGACAAAAGGGTGACCACTAAAATACCCTATACTCAATGATCGTTTACCGAAGGCAACCGAAGTGAGAGTATACCCTAGGAGTGCGCATGTGCGAGTGATTCAATTTCAAGTTTATTATCTTTGTAAATTTAGGGTTAGCTAACCGTTTTAAAGTTTACATACATTCTTGTCATGCATCCCTATTATTCATACATCTAACAGTTAATATTTTGTGGAATTAAAAGTGCGGAAAATAAAGCTACGCTATTACAAGGCTTCGGGTATTAATTACATAGCCAAAAACAACCCGTCAAAACGATAAATGAAAAGGAGAAAAATCCTAATTAATCTATTACAACTTGTGAGCAGTTACATCAATATGGTAAAAAATAAATAAACGCGATGAATTGAGAACGAGAGGGAACTAGGGTTTTGACCCCGTCTAACCTAATCGAAAGAAAAATTATTTTTGTTATTTTTTAAAACTATTTTAAGAAAAATAAAGTTTGAATTAAATATGTACAAAATTACCAATTAAATAATTAAAGAAAATAATTTACATGGCCTATTTTTGGTGATTTAAAAAAAAAATAGAATTTAAATTAAGCTAAAACTCTAATTTTTTAATTGTTTTAGTTTATTTACAAAATAATTAAAGTTACCCTAAGATTAAATAAACTAATTAAATTAATATTTGTATAAAAAATAAATTATAAATCTAATTGGATGAAAATGTTATTTTTATGATTTTTTAATAAAAAGAAAAATTAATTTGTGTTAGTAAAGATAATTAAATAAATTAAATAAGAGAAAAAATATAAAAAGAAAGAAAGAAGAATTGGGCCTGGTTAAACAACAATTTGGAGGGGGTGTGTTGCTAGCAATTCTGGCCCAAAACTAAAGGTCCATGTTGACTTCCTGAATCCCATGCGTTGCATTGACTGGGCTGTATGATGGTCACCACATGATAGCCTTTAGATCTGGCCTCCTGGACACCTGGCTAGTTGGATGATAATGGACCATGGTGGCCATCCCACCTATGCACGCGCCTGATTATTGAAAGAAAAAGAATGTGAAATAATGGGAGGACCTGGGATTCGAACCCAGGTCCTGAAGCCTTTTCCAATCACCCTACTACCAACTGCGCTGGACACGTTTCTTGTATACAAAACAAACAATAATCATTATATTAAAAACAAACGAAATAAAGAAAAATTCGCGCGGAAATTCAAATGGACGAGTGGGGTGATGCCACGCCATTATCCCTGTCCTCTCTCCGTGGCTAAAAGATGCAGTGACTTTTACCTACGGACAACGTCTGTCACTACAAACCCTGTAATTCTCAAAATCAAACACAAGCAAGATAAATAAAATCTAAGGCCATGAATCAACTCATCTTGGCCTGCTGAGCACGATGGTGCCCTTCTTGAGGGCCAATTTTACCTGTACCAAAAGATCCTAAAACGAGCCCTCAAAACCTAGCAATGGTGAATTCTGAGATAGTCCAAAAAAATGCAATTAAATGATATAAATAGCTTACACATGTGTTAAGGAACAAGAATATACTATTAAAACATGATGAATGTGCAAGAATAACAAGATTCAGTTTTGGAAATATGGGCAAACAGTGGGAGTCGCGGGGATGAATTCTGGGAACTAGCGCGCTTGTTTTTGATTGGTATAGCTTGCTTGCACTCCCAGGAAGTGAATGAGATGGCCATGAAACCTTGTAATCGCCTAGAACTATGAAACCAACTCAGAAATTTTTTGTGTTTTTTCCAAGTTTGGTTCTTCCTTGTGCGCCTCTCAAGCCTTGTGTTTTAGGTCTGCCAATGTTCACTATATACCAAGGATTGAATTAGGGTTGAAATTATGCTCTCAATCTTTATCCATTATAGCTTTTGATCTTGATTTGATTCACTCGAAAATATTTCCAAAAATAGGTCAAAACCAATCTTTTTGTGCCCACCTATGCCTTGCACGAATTGATTCACTTGCTAGCTAGATATAGGACCTGAAACATGTACAAGATCTTGAGGTTTCAATGATTTGATTTTTTCCATGATTTGTTTTGATTTAAATTGATTTAATTGCAATGAAAATCAAAATAAATAATAAAAATAAGATAAAGACAAGTGGAAAGAGCTAGGGCTCGTGGACCATGCTACCAACTCAAAACAAGTACAAAAAGTTAGGCCCATTTAGCAAAAATTGCAATTTGAGGCACTTTTGACTTTTGGCAATGTTGCAAAAAAGGTCAACTTCACCAATGCATAACTTCCTCAATTTTGACTCTTTGAAGGTGTTCTTGGACTTTTTAGAAATCTTGAGATGTCCTCTAAGAGCATTACGATCAGGTTGTAATGGTCATTACGCCCGTAATGATCTTGGGAATATTGGATTTAGAATTTTTTCAAATTTAACATGAAATATGGCTCTTGGGATTTCACTTTTATATTGTTTTATTTTTTTTTGGCTTTTATGCATTTCGCTTGTTATGCACTTATAAGCCATAGTCTAAATACAAATTATTGATCATCATAAAAGGGTCTAGGCTATATAATCATGTGTGAATATTTGTTAAAAATCTCTTAAAGTTTGTTGCATTATGCACACTTTAGATTTCTCTGCATTTTTCTATTTTTCTTGGAATTAGACGAACAAACCAAGATTGTTGAATTTTACTTTCTTTGGTTAATTCAAGTTTTATTTTTGTTATTTCTCTATTAATTATTCGTTCTTTACTTTAATTTATGCAAAAAAATTATTCATGATTGTGCTTGCGTTTTCTAAAACCATGAGCGAGTAGTTTTGTCATGGTATTAGAATTGTGAGGACCGTCTAAACAACAAACCTCATGTGGACTCAAAGTCTAATTTTGTTATGAGGAATTATATGATTGTGTTTTATATTGGAACCAAAATTGTTGTTTATTATTGAAGTAGGTCCCTGGAAGTGATCACGTTGATCTTAGGTGCGATGGTGCGGGGTGGAAATGTAAGGTTAGAAATCCAACACTAAAGTCAGTTACAAAGTCCAAGATGAGTGTAGTGAAAATTGAAGATCATAAAAGTTTATCTTGAATCCCATCTGCGATAATTATTATGTTAGATAATCTTGATTTGTCTATGAATGGTTGGGCCTCCTTATTGGGCCTTTGGCTCGCTGAGTGTTTACTAGTCGGGAAGTCTTTCAAAGTCGTGGTTGGTATCTGGCTATCACGTTTGACCATAACAAGAAGTGGAAGGTCATAGGGCAGTTACATAAATAATGGGGAACAAATGTGATAAATGTTTTCCCATCATTAAAATAAATTGCCAGTTTTTTGGGCTTCTAAGTTTGTAGCCTGATTTTTCTTGTACTCCTAAGGTGAAATTTGGTCATTGGTTTGTAACTTCTGTTTCCCATTGATTTGGTATGTTGCTCACTTTCCTCAATATAAAGGTATCTTATCTTTGGGGAGATTTTTCTCCACTCATGAGAGTCAATTTCTATTTGTAAGATTAATTTCCTTCATTTTCAAGAGCATTTCTTTGAGAGTTTCCTTTCCCAGAACAAAGCTTTTCATTCCGTATTTAACCCTTTATCTTCTTTGTTAGATTCTACTCCCTCCAGGTACACTTATTACCATTAGCTTGTTTCATAGTTCTTAGTATTGAGTTAGCCATGGATAATATAAATGATCATCTCATAAGTTTATTTAGTGATTCTATGAGTAGCGATTCTTCCCCTTTAGTTAGGGCAGAAACATCTTCTAGTTCAGGTTCCCACCTCTCAATTAACACTTATTCAGTTATAATTGTGTCTGATAATTTGGAGTTGAAAAGGTTTTCTAGCGGTTCTCTGGATATAGTAAGTTATCTTTTATGAGTCTTCCTTCGATGTTCTTATTTCTGACAAGGATGTAGAAGGTGATCATGCAGTCAGCTTTGTATCTGCTCCATCTGTAGTTATAGGAGGTTTAGCCTCCCCTGTTGTGATTACTACTGAGATGGAGGCCGCTTCTTTAAATAGGTAAGAGGGATGAAATTGCGTCAAGACTTATCACACTATTTATGTTGGGATCCAAGTGATGTCGAAATTAAGGATCACCTGGTGTATGGAACTATGCCTAGGGGGTGTCAATTGGCTCAAGCCCTTCAGATCTTCTAGGTTGACGAGATACCTCTGAAGGGTATCATGCTAGTGGAGCCAACTGATGCGAACAAATATATCTAGGTGGACACTAAAATATTTGGAATCTCTTCTATTTTAAGTGATACTGCTATGGGTGTAAGCAGATCATAAAAATTAAATTTAATCGGCAATCAAAACCAAACCAAACTGAAATAAAACCGATTGTTTTTGGTTTGGTTCTTAAACTGAATTGAACAAATAAAAATTGATGTGGTTTGATTCAAATCTTGATTTTAGTTTTTAGTAACTGATGAACCAAACTAATAGAAAAAAATACGCTCTAAATCTTTTATTCCACCCATCATTAAGCCCAAAATTTATATCGGTCCAACCATTATCCGTCTTTGTTTACACTTCCTTCTTTTCAACAAAACATGCATCCAAAATCAAACTCCAAAACATAGAAAGTAGAAAACATAAGTCACAAAAAACTTGTTTTCACTAAACTGTCCCTCTCGTTGCCCACCATAATTGTTTCTCTCACTAACGTCGTTCAGATATCTTATGGTTTCCCTTTTCGTGTTCAAGTTCTATTCGTTAATTTCCATTTTTTTTTACTTTTTTGTTTCTTATTCTTCAAAAAATTCCTTCTATTCTTGTTACAAAATAGTTTTGACGTGTATTTGATGTGTGAAACATGTTAATTGATGTGTGTTTCATTGTGTTCTATTTTTTAAGCTTTCAATTCCTTTTTCAACATTTTGATTTCAAGTTTTAACTTTTATATTTGATAGTGAACTTATTTCACGATGCAATGAAAAGAATGTCACTATTTCATATGAATTAAGACCAACTTGTAATTTGTTTAAAAAAATAGAGCATGAAATAAATTACATGAAATGTATTCTTTTAAAAAATGATAGCATAAAATACACCAAAAAACACGATAGTTGAGAATACACTGATGAATATAATGTTTGAAAAAAATTGTAAATTGATCAACCAAACCAAACCAAATCAAACTAAACCAGTTAGTTTGGTTCAATTTTTCCACTTTTAAAAATGTTAAAAACTGAGACAAACCAAACTGATGGAGATATCAACAGTTCGAACCTTTTTTGACCAAAAACTGGTCCAGATCGATTTGATTATACCCCTAGATCCTGCGATCGTGAGTGCTTATAATATCAAAGTCGTATGTCCCTATAACTGGTGAACTCTCCATGTGGAATCTGGAAAAAGGATATGTAGTAGTTTCGAGGATTTCTCCATTCATTTCTATGAATGCCTATTCACACAGATAAATTTTTGGTTGCCCTTATCCGAGTTTGAAGTAAAGAAGTTGAGTTTTTTTGAAGTTTCCCCCCTTGCATCTCCATCCAATAACATGAGCTTATATAAGGGCGTTTCAATTATGGGGTCTTGGAAATCCTAATGTTAGTCGTTATTCCATGTTTTCCTCGTAATACACATCTCTAGATATAATATATGGGATGCAAGGCTCATCGTGCTACGTCAAAAAGTTCTTCTGCTTAACCCTTTTCCAAGAGCTAAGGTTATTTTTGGGGGTGCTTTATGTTGGTGAAGCCATGTACCTGTAGAAGTTCACTCCATTTTCTATCATGTTTCTATTGGATCTTCTCGCTCATGCATGAACATGTTTCAAAAATATTGGACTTAGATCCATTTCAAATGTGAACTTCATATGTGTCTATCTAGATTCTCTCACTCCTGGTATGATTAAGATGGAGATGGATATAAACACATTTTATTAGAATCTCAACTATGAGGAGGGGATTGGCCCTGGTGAGGTGAAGCCTTTCCTGTAGAGGAAATAATTTATTGGAGAGGAAAAAGATTTTTGGTAAGGATAAAGTCATCATCTTGTTTTTATAAGCTAAGTGTTTGATATCTATAGATAAAATGGATTATAAAATGAATTATTTGAGGAAGGTAATGATATTACCAAGGAGCGCAAGGCACAAGGGCAATGCCTCTCCTTTGACACGAGCGGCCATTCCTCCTCTTGTCAGTTTTAGCATTCTTGCTACTGTCGGGGTTTCCCCGGTTACTCTTGGAATGAGTCATCCTTCTTCCAAAGATGTTGTTGTAATTGTTAAGAATCGCGCTCGGTCCCCTCCTACTAATACTAAAAGAAATCGAGACTGGGATCAAAGTTCTCCCTTGGAGGAATATTTAGTTAAACGAACCTGACTGGCTATGGGTACAACTTAAGGGTCATCCAATTCTCTTCTAATCTGCTACATATTTTGCCTTCCCAGATTCCCCACACTTCTCATGAGTTCGTCGCTGATATGTGTAATACGGTGGGAGAAATGACTTTTGGGTTTTGCGTTTTATTGCAAATGTTGCGGATAGTAAGAGTCGCCATTGACTTTTCTTTTATTCAATAAAGGAAAGGGTGAAAAGAACAAGAAATACCTTTGATAATTTTCTGAGTTCGGGGAGTAGGTTATGAAAAGGGAAGGTGTTAGCACCCTTTTCGACAGTAGTTATCTACAGGCTCTTAATCACTAGCTCATTTTTGGAAATTCTTTGTGCTTGTGTATGTTTGAAAATATTTTGAAAATGCCTAAGTACGACAATTTTGTAATAATTCTCGTATCATTGAGAATGTATACAAAATGTTTGTTTTGAAAATATTTGTGAAAGAAAGTGTTGTTTTGTGAAAAGATATTTTGTTTTTGAAAGGTTTGTGGGCAAGCCACTACGAGCGATCTACCTACTCAAAGAAGTTTTTGTTCTTTTCCTCATCCTTTAGATAGTGCTACCCTACCATTAATTAGTAGGAAGCCCTATCATTGGATGTAAGGGACAGGTGTGAGTCATCGTACAATCATAGAAGACAACTTGTAGGACGCTTTAGAAATTTCCGTAAGGGACTAAGATCGTTTACCGAAGGCAGCATCGAAGGGTCATCTAGGGACTACGATCTTTTAATCGAGGGTCTATGCTAAAGCATCCCACGGTCGAGGGACATAACTATTTAAATCTGAGGCAACAAGTGAGGGTCACCCTAGAGGTGCGCGTGTGCCAAGTGTTTTGATTTCAAGTATTTTTCTTGAAATTAGGTTTTCTAATGTTTGTTCTTTTTAAGTCTTTCCATGTATGATACGATGGGAGAACTGACTTGGTGTTTTGCGTTTGTGTTTGCAAATGTTTCGGTTTAGCAAGAGTCGCCACCGACTTTTTATTTTATCCTAAGGAAAGGTCAAAAAGCACAGGAAAGACCTTTGAGATGTTTTCTTGGGTTCGGGGAGTAGATTATAGAAAGGGAAGGTATTAGCACCCTTTCTATCCATGGTTATCCATGGGCTCTTAGATCACTTGCTTAGATCACTTGCTTTGCTTTTCAATTGTTTGAAATGGTGCTCTTCAATGGTTTGAAATGGTGCTTTGTGTGTGATTTTGAAAGATGTTTTGAAAAGAGGCCATCGTTGTGGCAACCTTTGTAATGATTCTTGTTTGAATGTATACAAAGGTGTTTTTGTCTTTTGAAAAGTTTCCAATGTTTGAAAGTAGGGTTTTAAAATTGTGTTGTGAAGTGTGTTTTGAAAATAGCAAGGATGTTTTGCAAGCTTTTGATCAAGTAACTAAGAGCTATCTACCCTATTTTACTCAAAGATCTTTCTTATGTTTTTAACCCTTTTAACAGTGTTGTTTCACCATTGTATTTGGTGAACAACCTTGTGTTAGGATGTTAAACGGGACAGACGCGGGTCATCGTATAGGCCATGATAGCAATAGTGTCAAGTATTTTTGGCAATTTTCTTGAGGGACTTGATCATTTTGTTTAGGCAACTCAGATAGCGTCATCGAGGGACTATGATCTTTGTTTTGTTTTTGTTTTGCCAAAGTAACTTGACATGCATATCATGGCCTATTTTTGAAGGCAACAAGTGGATTGAAACCCTAGGGGTGCAAGTGTGCATTGTGTTTGTTTTTTCATGCATTTTTGTCTTTGATTAGGTCAAACTATTTGTTGATTTGGATTTTGACATACAAACCCTAATTCTCTAATCATGACATAATTGAAAGCGTTAAGTGTGAGAATTTAAATTCTAAGCTATTACAACATGATTATGGAGATGGGGGTACAATTTTTGAATAGGGGGTATTTGACAAGAAATATAAACCCTAGTTACTATTACAACCATATTGAATGTACAAAGCAATATTTAACATTTAAATAAATACAATTAAATAAATATCAAATAAAATGTATTATGTAAAAAAAGATTTTTGTGTATGTAAAAAGTATTTTTCAATGTGAAATAAAAGAAAGTAAAATTTAATTATTTTTGTTATTTTAGGGCAAAACCCTAATTCTTAAATAACTAGTATTATTTAATAATTATATACAAAAATATATTAATTTATACAAAAATAAAAGTATATTGTAAAAAAAATGTTTTTAGTGTAAAATATTAATAAAAATGAAATGTATTATTTTTTGTATTTTTTTGTTCTAATTATTTAACTAAATAAAGTATATATATATATATATATATATATATATATATATATATATATATATATATATATATATATATATATATATATATATATATATATATATATATATATATATATATATATATATATATATATATATATATATATATATATATATATATATATATATATATATATATATATATATATATATATATATATATATATATATATATATATATATATATATATATATATATTAAACATATTAAATATATGGAAATAAAAATTAATTATTTACAAAAAAATGTGTATATTCAAGAAAATGTTTTTAAATATAAATAAAAATAACAAATGAAAAGAAGTATATTTTTTGCATTATTTTTGAGATTTAATAAAAAGAAATTAGACTATTTACATATTTATACTTAGTAAGATAAAAATAAATGTCAAATAAATATGAAAAATATAGAAAATAATTTTTTGGTGTTTTTTATATTTAGACAAAAAATAATAAAGTCAAAATAAAAAATAAAAATGTCAAAATGATGAATATTCAAATAAATGGGCCAGGGGGGTGTAAAGTGAAAAGTTGGGTGTTAGAAGTGAAAACAACCAGGCCCAACCCAATCAGACTTCTTCTTCTTCCTCTTGTTCACAAAAACGCGTGTTCTGTTCATCAATGGCTATCTCCTGATTCTTTGATTTTTTGATAAAACTCATAACATAAAAATTGTAGAGCATGAAACAACGAATTCAACCATATAAAAAACTTGAACTAACTCTCAAAGACCAGAGAGAATTTCTCTGGCCCTAATTTCTAACCTAGTTTTTTCAGAAAGTTCATGAGTGAAATTCTCCTAGCACGATTAATGTAAATGAAAACTAAGCATATGTATGGCTTCAGGGCTATGAGTACAACATATTTCATTCACAAACCTAAGCCTAACCATTCCTAAATAAAGAGATAGAAGTCCATGAAATACCTGTTTCAGTTGACTTCGAGCTGGACAATGTAGCAACCTTCAATGGTGTTTGAGCTTCTTTTGAGCTTGCCTGAGGTCCAAGGAAGCTTTTCCAATGCTTGGCTTGTTTTGAAACAGCTTGAATCGTGCTGTAGAACTCAACCTACAGAGCTTTGAAACAAAAATGGAAAAGTGTGTTAGAGGTGTTACAGCTTGCAATGGAGGCTTGGGATAGTTCAGGTAAGTTGATTGGAAGGTGTTTGAAGTATCTTTGGACAAAACACACGATGAAATTTGGTTATGGCTTGCAAAATGCAGAACTTGCTCTGTTTTGAAGAAAAATGAGGATTTTGAGTATGAGGAGGTTTAAATGATGAAGGGGTCGTGTTCATGGCTTGTTGGGAGGTATCAAACTTGTTCACAATGTTCTTGTAAGTTGTTTTTTTCAGATGTGTGTTGTGGCTTGTATTTTGCAAGTTTCTTCCACTTGAAGCAAAAGAATGGAAGTGATGTTATAGCCCTGTACATGACCTCCTATCAACCTGCACACAAAACTCTTGGCCCCTCTAATTCATGGATTTGGTTTGCAGTCTCAGATTTTGCCCAAGGCTCAATGCTTGGTGTTTTGACATAAAGTAACTTTTGCAAAAATGGCAATATACCTTTTACCATTTAGGGCTTAATTTTGTATGTAACGTCTATATCAACAAGATAATACCTTAACTCAATGGTTATGCATAAAAGTTTGGAGTATAAACTGGTTTTGAGGCCTGCAAGCTAGCACCAAACATGCTGATTTGAAAATGCAAGTTTGTACGAACATGCATTGGCCATGGACAAAAGTGAGTTTTTGCCAACTTCAAGCAACCGATTCTCTCTAACCACAAGGGTGTTTGATGAGTTCTTAGATAATTTGGAAAGCTTGGAACATTTACTATAATCCATATTTGAAATGAAACTTGAAACTCCAAGTGGAACTATGTGAAAAGTGGCCAAGAAGATGGGTCAAAATCCTGCCTAGATTAGGGCAAATTTTCTCTAAGTTAAAAGTTTTAGGTACCCTTGTTCCAAAAATCATAACTTAAGATACAAGCCTTTTTTGAGAAAACTTTGTGAATCAAAGTTGTAGACTTTATGATGGAATACAACTTTCATGTTTTAAGTTTTGTTTGAATCCACTTTCATCTTGGTGAAAAAATGGGACAAAGTTAGGAAAAAATAAGAAAATTTTATAACTTAGAAAATTTCTAAGTTATGTAATTTTTCCATTTTAAACCCTAATTTGCATTTTTGGGTTTCTTGATGAACAAGTTTCATAATTCGACATGTCTTGATGAAAAATAACTCTTGGCACTTGATTTTGACCAAAAAGTCAAAGTTTGACTTTTCAGTGTACAGTCAAATTTTGATCAGTTAACTGAAAAATTCATCTGTCAATCCTATGCATTTGAGATCTTTTGAACTTGTTGAATGGGTCGAGATAATGTCATTGAGTCCTTGAGTCCATGTGTGAGCTTGATTTGCCATTGGCCAGGTCAAACAGTCAAAAATTGCCTTTGTGCAGTCAAAACCCTAAAAATGACCATTTTGCCCTTTTGGTGATCTGATCAAACTTCTTGTGGAATTGTGATCCGAACTTGATCAAATGGTTCATATGAGTTTATAATGTTGATGTGGGTCAAATTTCATGAGGTTTGACTGTCAATTGGCCACAGTTGACTTTTTCCCCAATACAACTGATTTCTAGGTCAATTGGGTAAAAATTTGAATCAAGGCTTGAAACTTGGTATGGGCAAACTTGTGAGTCCAACATGAAGTATGAAAGTCATATTGGGCATTGTAGGTCAAAACATCCCTGTGTAAACTCAAACCCTAATTTGGGTCAACAGTGCAAGGAGGTGTCTTGAGCAAGGCAAACCTTAGTTTGATCTTGAGTTCCAAGGGTCTTGTGATTGAGAAAATGTTGATGAAATGAGAGGGAAAAATTTGGGGTACAACAGTTTCCCCTGTTCAATCTTCTTAAACCTGAAGAGTTAGATTGGCAAGTTTGCCTTTCGCGACTCGAAGGTAAAAGAGGATTGGACACTAGAGTGCCCGTAAATTTGCACTTGTCAAAATAATGTTGAGGAAATGGGCTTAAAGATGCCATTTGGTGTTGGTAGAATCTTGCTGGAGATGGGCTTAAAGATGCCATCCAAGAATGTTTGTTGAAATGCAATGTTGGAGGTCAGAAGAATGAGTATCAAAGTGGTATCCGTGTCTGGAATGCACTTGAACTGTATCTGGAGACTGAGTCTGTATGAGCAAAGGAATGGCGTCCGTGCTTGGGGCGTATCTGAGCTGTAACTGTATTTGAGACTTTGAATGAATATCAGAATGACTGCCGTGTCTGGAGTGTATCTATATTCTGAATGGGTAACAGAGAAACATCTGTATGCGGAGCAACTGTGTGCTGGGGATAAATTCTGAATGAGTGACAGAATGGCAACCGTGTCTAGTGCGTATCTAGACTGTATCTGAAGTTGAGATTTGTATGAGTAGCAGAATGACTTCCGTGTCTGGAGTGTATCTGAGACGGTAACTGGGATCTGAATAAGTGGCAGAATAACTTCTGTGGCGACTGCATTGGGGAGAATCAAACTGCTGGTGTAAGGGCCAGAATGGCATCCGTGTTTGGAGCGTATCTGAACTTTGAGTTGAGAATCTGACAGAGAGATATAATGGCTGCCGTGTCTGGAGCGTATCTAGTCTGTATCTGATTGCTGAAGTCTGAATGAGTAGTAGAATGACCGCCGTGTCTGGGGTGTATCTATACTGTATCTGAATAATTGTTAACAATAGCCTTTTAATCTTATCCCGAAAAGGGTAAAATGTTAGCTAAAAACATAAAGTTATGTTGCATGATATGTATGATGCAATGAACTGTAATTCATCGATGTTTATGATATATGAATGTAATGGTTATGCGTGCAAGTTGAGTAGCTGTCTTGCTGAGGAAAATAAATCCTTGATAGCTGGAGATAATGAAATCTTTGACTGCTGCCGGGGAAAGTAAATCCTTGACCGAAGCTGGGATTCCAAAAATCTTTGATTGTTGAAGATGAGAAATCCTTGCTGACTGCTTGGGGATTAAAGATCTTTGATTGTTGAGAATGAGAAATCCTAGGACCACTGCCGGGGATTGATAATCCTTGGTGACTTGCGGGGATTTTAACAAAAGCTTCACCAACTTCTGCGGGGACTGAGCATTCTTCATGACTTCCCTGGGGAATAAGGAAAACTCTGACGACCTCTACTGGGGAATTGAAACCTGGGAGACTTCTGCTGGAGAAATGAGACTGAGAATCTTCAATCTGCTGGGAAATGACCTTGTGGGGAGAATGTTTACTCAGTCGGTGAAATCAGGAGTTTTGGATTGTATGCCAATCTACTGGGGAATCATCCTAGCTGTTGGGGAAATTGAGGGAGTTTGATCAGTTGGAAATTTGACTTCGCTGGGGAAGGGGATTTAGATTATTCTGGCTCCGCTGGGAATTGGGAGTTTGAACTCTGATGGGAACTTTGAAGTTTGACTCGGCTGGGGACATGTACTCCGAGGTTTTAGCTTTGTTGAGGATCTGAACAAAGTAATGCAGGGGATCTCTTCTCGAATGGCATAAAGATATCTTCCTACACCTTCAACCTATCAGTAATTATCCTTTCTCAATTTCATTTTATTTGTAAGCAGTGATTATATTCAAATGCATATTCCTATTTAACAAAACATTGGACGTTTTCAAATAAAACATAAGTGTAAAAAGAAAAGAAAGGCAAGCGAATTTCTGGACTTTGAAGTATATTTGTATTAATTTTTGTAAGTATCTTTGTACAAAGGAAACATACATCCTAGTAAGAGAATGTCATCGTAAAACTGAGAAAAAAATTTATATAAAAGGAAAGATGCCTATGTGTAATAATTCCATGGGGTTCCCATTCTGCTATAGCCTTCATAGCTCTGCGCATCTGTCCATTCTTTGCTTCGTCCGTAGATGATGGATTGACCAGAAGCTTGGAGCTTTGTTGGTGAAGAGATTGTTCTTAAAGTGATCCCACGAGACATAGTCATACGCTTTAATTCCCTAACTTTTGCCTGGACCACCCTTTCGGGTTTTCGATCCACCGGGAAACCCTTTTTTACCCAAGTCGCCCTCTCGGGTTTTCAACTTGCCGGGTGTACAAAATTTTTTTATCCCTAATTTTTGCCTGAACCGCCCTTTTGGGTTTTCGATTCACCAGGATGCCCATTTTTTCCCAAGTCGCCCTTTCGGGTTTTCAACTTGTCGGGTCGTTTTATGCGTAGTATCTTTTGACTATGTCTGCGTTCGCAGGGTGCAGCAAGTCATCACCGTCCATGGTTGTCAAAATCATTGCCCCACCAGAAAAGATGCTCTTGATTACAAATGGTCCTCGTAAGTAGGATTCCACTTGCCCCTGGGATCACTTTGCGGTAAGATGATCCGCTTGATTACAAAATCTCCGACTTGATATACCTGACACCTAACCTTTTTGTTGAAAGCCTTGATCATCCGCTTTTGATACGTCTGACCATGACAAACAGCAGTAAGTCGCTTCTCGTCGATCAAGTTAAGTTGATCAAGCTGGGTCTGAATCCAATCGTCTTCACTCAAACGACATCCTTAATAATCCTCAAGGAAGGAATCTGAACTTCCATAGGCAGAACAACTTCCATGCCATATACCAAAGAAAATGGAGTTGCCCCTGTTGAAGTACGTGCCGTGGTACGAATCCATGCAGAGCAAACGATAACATCTCATGCCAGTCCTTGTAGGTGACTGTCATCTTTTGAATGATCTTCTTAATATTTTTGTTCGCGGCTTCAACAACACCGTTCATCTTCGGCCGGTAGGGAGGATGAATTGTGATGATTAATCTTGAACTGCTCGTATAGAGCAGTGATCATAATATTGTTCAAATTTGTACCGTTATCTGTGATGATCCTGTCGGGGATACCATACCGACATATGAGGTTCTACTTGATGAAGCGGGCAACCACATTCTTTGTAACTGAGGCATATGAAGCTGCCTCGACCCATTTGGTGAAGTAATCAATAGCCACCAGGATGAAGCGATGTCCATTGGATGCCGTGGGCTTGATCTCTCCAATCATGTCAATGCCCCAAATTGCGAATGGCCAAGGAACTGTCAGAACGTTGAGAGGAACAGGAGGAATATGTACCTTGTCGACGTAGACTTGGCATTTGTGGCAGGTACGGGAAAGTTGATGACAATCCTCTTCCATGGTAGACTAGTAGTAGCCTGCCCTTAGAATCTTTCTTAGCCATTGTATGTCCGCTCAAGTGGGTGCCAAATGTGCCGCTATGTATATCAGTCATGATCAAATCTGCTTCAACCTTGTCCATACAACGAAGTAGAACACAATCATGACTGCGCTTATAAAGGATGCCATTGCTTAGGAAGAACTTGGCAACAAATCTCCTTAAGAACTTTTTGTCATTGACAGAAGCTCCTTCAGGATATTCTCTGGTCTGGAGATACCTTTTGATTTCATGAAACCAGGGTTGTTCCACTACTTCTTCGGTATTAATCTCATGACAGTGCGCCGGTTCGTCCATTCGCTCGATGGTGATTTGGGGAGCCTCGTTATCCCAGTTGAGTTTAAACATGGAAGACATTGTTGCCAGAGCATCGGCTAACTGATTTTCTTCTCGCGGGAAACGCTCGAAAGGTAATCTGCTCGAAGTGAGGCAACAACGTCAAGACATGTTCTTTGTATGGGATAAGATTAGGATGTTTAGTGTCCCACTCTCCTTTGACTTGACTGATAACCAAAGCCGAGTCCCCAAATACGACCAAAGATTTGATTCCCAAGTCTATAGCAGCCTTGAGACCAAAGATGCAAGCTTCATATTCAGCCATGTTGTTGGTACAGCTGAAGCAAAGTCGGGCAGTGAAGGGTGTATGACAACCATCTGGAGAAATGAGTATTGCACCGATACCGTTGCCAAGTGCATTTGAAGCACCATCAAAGTATAGGGTCCATCGGGATCCTTGTTCAGGTCCGTCATACGGTCCGTTACTTTCAATGTTGTCCAATGTCATGATGTCCTCGTCAGGGAAGTCGAATCTCATAGACTGATAATCTTTGACGGCTTGGTGAGCTAGATGGTCAGCTAGTACACTCCCCTTTATAGCTTTTTGGGTAGTATATTGGATGTCATATTCAGTCAGAATCATTTTCCATCTAGAGATTCTTCCAGATAAAGCCGACTTCTCGAAGATATACTTAATCAGATCCATTTTGGAAATCAACAAAGTGGTGTGAGTCAACATATACTGTCTTAGCCGGCGAGCATCACCATACCAAAGCGCAACAAGTTTTCTCGAGCAGTGAGTAGCGAGTCTCACAGTCGGTAAACTTTTTGCTAAGGTAATAAATGGCATTCTCTTTTCGGCCAGACTCGTCATGTTGGCCCAGTACACACCCCATTGAGTTATCCAAAACAGTCAGATACATGATCAATGGCCTTCCTTCGACGGGTGGCATCAGAATAGGAGGTTCTAGTAAGTACTCCTTGATCTTATTAAAAGCAACTTGACAATCATCGTTCTATTCAACTACCTGATCTTTCTTCAGCAGTTTGAAAATCGGCTCGCAGGTAGGTGTCAAGTGAGAGATGAACCTCGCAATATAGTTCAAGCGTCCTAAGAATCCTCTAACCTCCTTTTCAGTACGGGGGCAGGCATTTCTTGTATAGCCTTTATTTTAGCTGGATCAACCTCAATGCCTTTGTTGCTGACAATAAATCTCAGAAGTTTACCAGACCTAACTCCAAAAGTGCACTTGCTTGGATTCAGTCTGAGTTTATACTCCTTCAACCTGGCAAACAGCTTTTGAAAATGTTCAAGTGTTCTTCTTCTGTCTGTGATCGATCTATCATGTCGTCTATGTAAACTTTGATCTCATGATGTATCATATCATGAAACAAAGCTACCATGGCACGTTGATAGGTTGCCCCTGCGTTCTTCAGTCCGAACGGCATCACGTTGTAGTAGAAAGTACCCCATTGCGTGACAAAGGTAGTTTTCTCCATGTCCTCGGGGGCCATTTTGTTCTGGTTATATCCCGAGAATCCATCCATGAAGGAAAATACCTTGTGCTGAGCTGTGTTGTTAACCAAGATGTCGATATGTGGCAACGGAAAATCGTCTTTTGGGCTAGCCCTGTTCAAATCCCGATAGTCCACACACATTCTGTCTTTGCCGTCCTTCTTAGGTACGGGCACGATATTAGCAACCCATTGGGGATAGGACGTAACAGCCAGAAAGCCAACGTCGAATTGCTTCATTACTTCAGCCTTAATCTTTTCAGACATGTCAGGCCTCATTCGTCGGACCTTTTGCTTGATCGATGGACAATCTTCTCTTGTAGGGAGACGGTGAACTACGATATCCGTGTCTAACCCTGGCATGTCTTCATAAGGCCAAGCAAAGATTTCAACATATTCGTTCAACAACTGCACTAAGCACTCCTTGTCACTCGGTTCCAGGTTGGCACCCCACTTTTACTTCTTTCCTGTCCTCCTCTGTCCCCAAGTTGATGGTTTCTAACAACTCTTCATGAGGCAGAATAACCCTCTCTTCTTGTTGCAAAAGTCTGGCTAACTCTCCCGGCACTTCACAATCTTCGTCAACTTCGTAACTCGGCCTGATTGACCAAATCTTCAGAGTTATCGAAGGCTAAAGCAGAATAGTCACCCATGGAATCCGGAGTGGATGGGTACCTGCATTTGTGAGTGTGAGTGTGTGTAAGGGATATCCATCCTTAAACAAACAAAAATGCAAAAGGAAAGAAAAGGAACACAACAGTTTATAGATGAAAAACGTCCAATGATTCATTAAAACATGGCATATGATTATGAAGAAAATTAAGCCCTTACAAATGGACCTACATGCCCCGGGCAAGGCATGAGGTGAAAATAGTGTGCAAATTGTTTAGTTATTACAGACCATAAAAATGGGAAATTGTTCAAAGATAAAATTACTGGTTAATAAAGGTGATAGGAACAAAATCCTTTGCTTCCCAATTGCTCAAAACCCCCTTCGTCGGTCGGGAAGATCCAATCTTCAAAGTGGCTCTCTTCATCTTCATCTTCTACAACATTAATTCCGTGATGAGTGATCCTTACGGGTGGTCCTCCAGTCTTGGAACGATGCATAGCCTTTTGTCCTGCAGCTGTAAAACCCTAGTCCAAATTTGTCCGCCTTATGGGGAAAATTAGGCAATTGCCCCCATGCTGTACTCTTCCCTTCTTTGATCACCGCCTCTGCGTCTTTGAGAGATGCCATACTAGATACGTGCTTGGGAGCAATAGGAACCTCAACATTGTATTCGCAACTGCTACCTCGGGAGAAACTTCTTCAAAATGCTGGAAAGGAGTTTCGATGAACTCGCCATCCAGCTCCACATGACAGAAGGAGTTGAGGTGGCTTATCATGTACTCTTCCTCTCCGTGCACCGTTATAATCTTACCCTTAACAAGATATTTCAGCATCTGGTGCAAAGAGGAGGTAACTGCCCCGGCATAATGGATCCACGGTCTTCCTAGCAAACATGAATATGACGGTCGGATATCCATCATGTAAAAGGTTGAGTTGAAGACCTCTGTGCCTACTTTGATAGGAATATCAACCTCTCCATGAACCATTCTCTTGGAACCATCAAAAGCCCTAACAATGATGTTACCCAGGCTTGAGAGTCAGTCCTTCGGAGTCCAAGCGGTCTAAGGTTTTCTTTGGAAGCACATTCAAGGAAGAACCAATATCAACTAAGATATGGGCGAGAGTGGTTCCCCGGTATTCGACTGAAACATGTAATGCATCGTTGTGTTTCCTTCCTTTAGGAGTTAAGTCAACATCGGAAAAGCCAAGGCCATTATCAACAGTAAGACTAGCCAGACATTCCTGAAACTGGTAAGCCAAAGTCTCTTGGGGAACATGTGCCGCCTTCAAGAATTTGATCAGGGGCCTTAGCGTGGGCCTCAGAACAGAGTAGAAGAGCCAACATTGAAATTTTAGAAGGGGTCTGCCCTAACTGCTCCACAACGTCGTAGTCACTTTTTCTGATTATTTTCAAGATTTCATCCATTTCTTTCTGAGTGGTCTCGGGGATAACCACAACATGGGCCTTCGTCCTGACAGGAACTTCCAGTATCCCCTTACCCTTGTCAGTAGTTTCAGCAGATGGTCTTACTTCAGGAGTATCCAAATCTTCAATCACTGGGCCTTGCACAGAGGGTCCAACAGGTGCAAAAGTTTTTAAGGGTCCGAAAACTGCCCGAGGGGGAGCAATCTCCGGAGATCCGGCCACTGCGGGTTATCTTGCTTGTACCCGTGATGTTCCCTATATCAGGGTCTTCTTCAGAAATCTCTTGGACTGTTTCGATTTGTTTGATGCCGTGGTAGAAGATTTCTCCCCCATAGTTCCACGGTACTGTTTTGCTGGATTTGTACGGGACAGGTCCTGGCATGGTGATCTTTAAAGGTACACATTCAGAGTTGGGTGTAATCCTGACAGGCCTTTTGTAAGCCTTGGGAGGATTATCGAAAATGGTTATGATAGCAATATCGTTGGTTGAAGTATCACAAGTATCAGGAGTTATAGGATTGAAAGTGTCAACATAGGTTTTCTGGAAAAGTATCTCTTGAGTATCCATCAGGCGTTGGACACCTGACTTCAACATTGGACAATCACCTTGTATATTCAAACAAAAATAACAGTCTTTAACACAACCAAGAAAGATCATGGCTCTCAACAAATTTTCCTTAATCACAAGTAAAGGCGTCAGCAGGTCAACAACATCAGTAACATGAGTGTCCTCCATAATAGCATGAATATTGTGGCCGTGCTTGGGCATCAAAGCAGATATAACATTGGGCTTCTCAGGAGCATCAAATTCTACTTCCTTAGCATCAATCAGATCCTGGATTTTGTTCTTAAGTGCCCAACAATTATTGGTATCGTGCCCAACACTGTCGGAATGGTAGGCACACTTGGCATTAGAGTGATAATATGGAGAGGGGGTGTTAGGGTTCTTTGGCGCTTCCTTCAAACTGGTTAGATTCAGCTTCAACAAATGGGGAAGTACCTGAGCGGGCGTCATGTTGATGCGGGTGAACTGCCGTTGTGGCCTTTCCACCCGTTGTTGATTAGGTCTCGACTGATTGTTACGAGGTTGATCATATGATGAGTTTTGAATCATCACGGCCCCTACAGTCGGCCGACGCTCAGTTCTTCCCAATCCCTTCTGAGAATACAAAGCAGATGCTTCCTTCTTGGCTGGGAAAGGTTTCTTAACAGCTGTGGATGCAGAAGTATCCTTTTGAATCTTTCCACTTTTAATATCGGCCTCAACCCTTTCGCCGGTCAAAATCAGTTCAGTAAATCCCGCAGAAGAGCTCCCGATTAGATGGTTGAAGAAGGGGCCAGACAGGGTCCCCAAAAACATATCAACTAACTCCCTATCTGATAACGGCGGCTGCACCCTTCCAGCCAGATCACGCCACTTCTGAGCGTACTCTTTGAACCCTTTATTGGAAGCCATCCCCATACTTTGTAACTGAGTACGAGTGGGAGCCAAATCAACATTGTATTGAAACTGACGGTAAAAAGCAGCTGCCAAGTCTTCCCAATTATGAACCTCTGATCTCTCGAGCTGATAAAACCAATCTAGTTGCATGCCAGACAAACTGTCTTGGAAAAAGTGTACCCAGAGGTCTTTATCGGATGAGTGGGGTTGGATTTTTCTGACATACGACCTCAGGTGCATCTTAGGGCAAGACAGATCATCGTACCTGGAAAATGTTGGCACTTTGAACTTGGGAGGGATAACAATCCCAGCTACCAGCCCTAGTTCCTCAAAATCCAATCCGGGCACCCTCTGCAACTCCATAGCTGCCAATCTATCTTCAAGGTTCTTATATTTGTCGTCCGCTGGTGGATACTGTTGCTCGGAGTAGTCTTCGTCTTCTTCCTCCTCTTCCTCTTCAACCTCAGATTCAGAAGGTACAGCAACACCTTTCCCTTTACCGGCCCCTTCGTCAGACGTTGAGGGGAACTCAAGAACCTTCCTAGCATTGCTCTCAAACCTTCTTCCAAAAGTGGCTACCCCAGGTCTCTTTTTCTTTTTCTCTTATTCTTCTCCAACAACACTTTGAGGTCCTCTTGACCCTTTGCCAAGGTCATGAGGAGTGCTGGAACTGTGAATTTTGTGCCTGTAGATCCTTTACCGTTTGCTCCAAATCCATCTTGCTGAAATAAACAGCAGAAAGATAAGGAAACCTGGCGTGAAGACCTGTTTATGCATATGATGAATGGTATGCTATTCATGTAATGCATTCAAGGGTTCAAAAATTCAGATTTGTTGCAAACAAAAAGAACGCACGTCATATTAAGAAGAAATTTGTTAGTACATAAGTGCCCCAATGGGCGAAATATTACAAAATTCTTAATGTAAAAAGACATTGCGCATCCTCTTTGGTGCGATGTAAGTGTTGAGAGTTTCCTCCTCGTGAAGTCGGCGAGTGAGCTCCAAAACCTTCTTCTCACTGGCATAAAAGCTGGCTTCAAAAGTATCCCGTTCTTACTTGAGTTGGATCCAACTCTTTTGCATTTCTTCCCATGATGTTGGCATGTCAGGATGTAGGATGGTGTATGGAACCTCTCCTTCCATAACAGGATCTTTGATCAAAGGGAGAATGTGAGGATATGTCATCATAAGATTCTGGGAGCGGGTTCGTACCCACTTGAGGCAAGGCTCAAGGGGGATGGAATTCTTGTGCCCCAGTGTCTTACTATCCACCTTGTTAGGCATCCTCCAAGCTCTGATGAACCTTTGTCGAAGTCCTTGCGCATCGTTGTCGAAGTCAAAAACTAGGTCAGGAATCAGCATGTCATGAGGGCCATCCCTCCGAGCATATCCAAATTGTCTCAAAGCTAGACAGGGGTTGTAGGTGATGCCTCCCCTAATTCCAAGTAATGGGACATTAGGAAATTCCCCACAACGATCAATGATGATGACATTTTCTCTGGACCGAGAACACCAATGTACATCAGAATGTGTGAGGGTCATCAATCGTTGTGACCATCTTAAACCCTGCTCATTCTTCAAAACTGATCGTGGAAGGTGAGAAATAAACTACTTTACTAGAAGAGGAGTACAACACATGAGAACACCTCTTTTCCTCATTGTTCGTGTGTAAAATGAGTGTAGGATGTCCCCAAGCAATGTAGGTATAGGATTCCTGGACATGAAAATCTTGACAGCATTCACATCTATAAGCTGATCAGGGTTTGGGAACAAGACCAACCCATAGATGAGGAGTGCCACAATCTCTTCAAAGGCTTGTAGATCAAGAGAACTCCAGCAATCTTGTGCCTTCTCAAACAGAAACTTTGCCAAGAATCCCTTGACACCACTTCTGGTTTCCCAGTGCCCCTTGATGTCAGATGGTTGCAAGTGTAATGCTTGAGCAACATCTTCAGGCTTTGGTTCTTTTTCCGTACCATTGTAGGGTAGTTGATGAAGAATATGAATTCTCAGGAGTTGAGAAAATTCCTCCAAATTAGGTACTAACTGGTAATCATGGAATGTGAAACAGTGGTGTAGGAGGTCAAAGAACTGGAAGAGAACTTTCACCATGTCTTCTTCAATGCTGGTGTTGACTAAGTTGAGGAGTCTACCATGTCTTTCACTGAAGAGAGAATTCTCTGGAATCTTGGAAGTAAGCTCCTTGAGTTGAGGAGGGATCCTCACAAGGTTGACTTGAATTGTTTTCCTGCGAAGAGATTCCATGACCTACAAAACAAGAACAAAGATGAAGATCCAAACCCTTGAAATGGTTAGTGGATGCATATGATGCTTTATGATGTTCATGATGTATGTACAAGCACATGTACAAGCAAATCACACAAAACCCTAGTTTCAGGCTTGCATGAAGTTTCATAGGTAAGTACCCTCTTGAGTTTAGTTGGCTCAAAACCTGTCCTATAAATAGTAACCGGGTTCTAAGGAGCTCAATATCATTGGATTGTTTTCTATGTTCATTGTTTTGGTTTAGCCACTTAACTAGCGACCAAAATATTCCAAGAAAACAACCCTCAATGAGTGTAGTATCGAGTATCTACCAACTTCGGACTGCACCAAAGCCGGTCATCTCACTACCCCTAATAAAAGGCCAAGATGGTCAAGTAAGGTTCTAGTTCATTAGTGCTTCATGACATCACTCAGCGGCCCCGTATTCTCTTTGATTGACTCAAAGGCTACCGGTACTCACAAATATGTCACACTAATATAGCTATTGCTTCAACCGTGTCGGTATACCCTGCACAGTTTCCACAACGTATTGCTATCTATGAATGTTTCCTAAATCCGGGTAGAGGATTTTCAAGCCCAAACAAGAGAACCAAAATGAAAGAAATCAAAGCAAACAATAATCATGCAAAGGGTGATCTAAGCCCTAAGGTTACTCCACTTTTAGAGTATTCCCCAGCAGAGTCGCCAGTTCTGTGATACAGTGGGAGAACTGACTTGGTGTTTTGCGTTTGTGTTTGCAAATGTTTCGGTTTAGCAAGAGTCGCCACCGACTTTTTATTTTATCCTAAGGAAAGGTCAAAAAGCACAGGAAAGACCTTTGAGATGTTTTCTTGGGTTTGAGGAGTAGATTATAGAAAGGGAAGGTATTAGCACCCTTTCTATCCATGGTTATCCATGGGCTCTTAGTTACTTGCTTAGATCACTTGCTTTGCTTTTCAATTGTTTGAAATGGTGCTCTTCAATGGTTTGAAATGGTGCTTTGTGTGTGATTTTGAAAGATGTTTTGAAAAGAGGCCATCGTTGTGGCAACCTTTGTAATGATTCTTGATTGAATGTATACAAAGGTGTTTTTGTCTTTTGAAAAGTTTCCAATGTTTGAAAGTAGGGTTTTGAAATTATGTTGTGAAGTGTGTTTTGAAATAACAAGGATGTTTTGCAAGCTTTTGATCAAGTAACTAAGAGCTATCTACCCTATTTTACTCAAAGATCTTTCTTATGTTTTTAACCTTTTTAACAGTGTTGTTTCACCATTGTATTTAGTGAACAACCTTGTGTTAAGATATTAAACGGGACAGGCGCGGGTCATCGTATTGGCCATGATAGCAATAGTGTCAATTATTTTTGGCAATTTTCTTGAGGGACTTGATCATTTTGTTTAGGCAACTCAGATAGCGTCATCGAGGGACTATGATCTTTGTTTTGTTTTTGTTTTGCCAAAGTAACTTGACATGCATATCATGGCCCATTTTTGAAGGCAACAAGTGGATTGAAACCCTAGGGGTGCAAGTTTGCATTGTGTTTGTTTTTTCATGCATTTTTGTCTTTGATTAGGTCAAACTATTTGTTGATTTGGATTTTGACATACAAACCCTAATTCTCTAATCATGGCATAATTGAAAGCGTTAAGTGTGAGAATTTAAATTTTAAGCTATTACAACATGATTATGGGGATGGGGGTACAATTTTTGAATAGGGGGTATTTGACAAGAAATATAAACCCTAGTTACTATTACAACCATATTGAATGTACAAAGCAATATTTAACATTTAAATAAATACAATTAAATAAATATCAAATAAAATGTATTATGTAAAAAAAGATTTTTGTGTATGTAAAAAGTATTTTTTAATGTGAAATAAAAGAAAATCAAATTTAATTATTTTTGTTATTTTAGGGCAAAACCCTAATTCTTAAATAACTAGTATTATTTAATAATTATATACAAAAATAAAAGTATATTGTAAATTTTTTTTTAATGTAAAATATTAATAAAAATGAAATGTATTATTTTTGTATTTTTTTGTTCTAATTATTTAACAAAATAAAGTATATATATATATATATATATATATATATATATATATAATATATATATATATATATATATATATATATATATTATATATATATATATATATATATATATATATATATATATATTATATATATATATATTTATATATAA